>VBSM01001124.1:57770550-57889044 GCA_008086735.1 Cheirogaleus medius | reverse complement strand
TTCTTGAGGAAAAATAAATATAAGGCCCTGTCTTATTTTCGGGGAAACACGGTAATCACTAATGGTAACAACAACTGGCCCTGTTAGATTTTGTAAGTGTTCTGCAGTGTGTTCTGCTATCGGGCAGCGCCATTTGCAGAGAAGTTTTGGTCTTTGTCTCTCCCTTGCAATGTGGTGCCACTGTTGTCCACAGAACTTGTGCCTCACTTTCTATTAATAGCACCTTGTCTTCAATAGTCTTCTTTTTTCTTCTTTGTGTGTTTAAAAATCAGCTCTCTCATCTTCTCTTCTACTCTTCTTCCTCTTCTTTCTTCCTTTTTATTCTCCCCTCTTATTCTGCATTTTTACAGGGGTATGCTAAACATAATCACATGTAGGTCCCTGTGAGAAAAAAGGTACAGATTGCAGATTGACAGTGTTTTTACAAAATAAAGTAATACTATTAGTAAAATCAACAAATATCAACTAAAATAAACTAAGTATTTGCTCTGCAGAAGGCATGAAGCTGAGTACTAGAATAAGGTGGGATACTGTGGTATTAGAACAATGTTTGCAGCTGGCCAGCTCAGTTCAAAGTGAAAGGTGAGGAGGGTTCTGGATATCCTGGATTTTGGTACTTTTTCCTGAGTTCAGCACATACAGACGTTGAAGAGAATACTTTTTACAAGCTCCCAGAATAAGTGAGAAAATTGAAATTTGGATTCACTATTTGGCTTCTACCCCAGGCCCAGAGAAGTTTCCCCATTTGCCCTTGGCTCTGGATTTGCTTTTTCTTGTTGACCAGGGCATCCCTCTGAGCTTGAATGAGCTGTGACGGTTGGTTGCAGACTTTTGTCCCTTTTTAAGTGCTTCATTTGTGGTATTTAGACTCAGTTACTCATTGCACAGGGAATCTGAACAGTCCATTCAGACTGAGGGAGTTCCGTCTCTCTGGTTATTGTAGAGAGTAATCACTTATTAGCGTCTCTGCTTTCTTCTGATGATTAGCGGGTCATGCTTGTCTGCTGCCCTCCATGCTAGGAGACAGGAGACCTCTGCCTGTGCCAAGGCTTATTTGGGGCTCATCTCTATTTACGACCCTTTCTTGTTATTGGTTTAATTACATGACTAGAGAAACTTAACCGTGAAAGAACTTAATGATTCTGAAGAATTTACTGTGTGCCAGGCACTGGGCTGACCACCCACTGGCATCCTGAGGCAGGTGCTATTATAATGTCCACTTAGAGGTGAGGACACTGAAGTTTGGAGAACACACGTGATTTCCAGGGGTCCCTCAGCTGGTGAGTCTCGGAGTCAGAAATCAGCCTTGGGCACCTTGACTCTAGAGTCCAAGCCCTTCACCCTGATCCTTCTGGCATCGTCCATCCGACGTCTCACAGATTTAGGCTGCACAGGCTTGTTTGTGGTTTCCTTGCACGTCCAGCGGCACCTAACAGCATAGCTCTGTCTCAGACACAGACAGAGAGCACTAGTTGACCATCTTGTTTCACTGGTCCAGGATCTTGTGGGTCCTGCCATGATCTTGTGGAAAGTGTTCTCGAGGTAGAGCCAAAACACTTGGCCACATTGCTTAGGCTTCTCTAAGCCTGGATCACCTCATATGTAAAATGAGGACAGTGACACTTGGTGGTTAAACTGGATAACATATGAAGCAGAGACAGGCTCACATATAATTGGTTCTCAGTTCATTTAATTTCCTTTCCCTTTTCCCAGTTGACTCTTCTTCCTCCCTCTGTGTATTTCCTGATTTTTCTCTCTGGCTGTCACAATAATTCAGTGCATCTGTTTCCAGGCTGTAGTTCCAAGTAGCAGAAAGAAAGCAGAACTAGATGTGTTTACAGCAGTTTCAAGTTCTCAGGGGGAGCTTTTGTTGTGTCTGTAAGCCGTGGTCACATCCCACACCAGGTGGACCATCTTCCTGGAGTTCTGGAGGGGAAGGAGTGCACTGCCAGTAGACAAGTGTGTCATGGTATCTGGAAGGTGGCCAACTAGAAGAAAACGTTCTTGTTCTAACTTCCCTTTCTTCTGGGAAATCCCTTTCTTGTGGGCTTCGTCAACAGCCCACCTTGACCTCTGTGCCTTTACTTGTGTGGTCTAACTGGAGCTCCTGAAAGTGATGACTGTCCTATTGTGTATCCGGCTGAGGCATTTAATCCACTCTGGAGACAGTCTTATTAGAGGAAATGGAATGCAGATTATACTCATCATGGGGAAAGCATATTAGGCTCCAGCCTAGACAACTTGTAAATGAATAAATTCACAGACTTTTCTCGGGCAGGATTTCCAGGGACACGATCTGAGAAATGGTGACAATGAATGAGTGATGCCAAATGCATACAGCATCCAACTGTGCATTTTTTTCTTCTCAAATTATCAAAGCATAAAGTTAAAGATGTTAAGAAATAAAAATAAGTTTTTAAGAGATAAATCACCAGCTATTATAGGACTGAAAATTGGCCTTTCATTTTTTTTAGGTTTTTATTTTGAAATAATTTTATGCTGACAGAAAAGCTACAAAATAGTCTAAAAAATTCCCTTACCTCCTTCACTCAGCTTCCCCTAAAGTTGACATATAACCATAGCATAATTATTTGAACTAAGAAATCAGCATTGGTATAATTTATTAATTAAGCTACAGACTTTATTTGGATTCCACCAGATTTTTCATTACTCTTCTTTTTGTCCGGGGATCCAGTGCAGGATCCCACATTGCATTTCATCTTTACGTCCCTAAGTATCCTCCGACTTGTGACAGTCATTCCTTATCTCATGACATGGACACTATTAATTTTGGTGCTCCATTCGATCCCTTTCTTTGTTTTATAGTCATCGTTATCATACTGTAGTTATATTTTTTCACTTAGCATCCCATGATAAGAAATTTTTAATGAATGCCATATCAAGCGGCTGGAATTTCTATCTGCAGTAAATTTCGGGTTTGGTTAATTTGGTTAAAAACTTTCATTAAAACCTCCAAAATGTTCCCATCACTCTTGCAGTTGAATCCGTTCCCCTCACCTCACCGTGGTGTGCAGTGGTATTCGAGGTCCTCAGGGCTCAGCCACAGTCTGCGCCCCCAACCCCCACCTCAGCTCCAGCGTGTTGTACTTCTCTGTTCCTCCCACAATGCCTTTTTTCTCCACACACTCCTAGGCTCATTACCACCTCCCACCTCAGGGCCTTTGCCCTGTCCTTCCCCTCTCCCTGCATTACTCTGTCTAAACTTCACAGGGTTACTTCCTTTCCTCGGGCCATTTTGGCCTCAACTACAATGTCTAAGGACAGTCTCCTTCCTTGACCATCCTATCTAATATGGGGTGCCCCTGCATCACTTTCAGTCACTGCACCCTGATTTGTTTTCTGGGTTAGCTCTTGCTTGTTTATTGTCTCACTGCCCCAATGGAATGTGAACCTCAGGACTGTAGGGACCTCATCTTCCTCACAATTGCAGCCCCAGGCCCGGGTCTGTGACACCAGAGAAGTCGCTCAGTAAATACCTGCTGACCGAGTGAGTTCATTTTCTGAGAGAGAGATGGTTATAGGAAGAGGAAAGCTTCCTTTACCTTTCTCCTGAAGCCTTTGAGAAGAGATCTTTTCTGCGTCACCCACCCACTCAGCAAGAATTTATCGGTGGTGTCTATGGTGCTCAGCACCGTAACAGTGCTTTTGTTAAAGCTAACCTCCCTGCCTTCCCCTATCTTTTTTTTTTTTCCTGTTTAACTTACATAGCATAAGGAACAGATAGCAACAAAGATGAACATTTCGAAGGCATTTAAATTAATTTTAGCTCTGCCACTAGGCATTTGGTGTGTCCTCTTCATTTAGAAGTTCTCCCCCACTTACATTACAGTAGGGCACCTCTTTCTCAAACATTGGGAGTTGAAGCAGATTCTTTAAAGGATAATAAACTGCCATGGGTTAAACACATTTCTATCGCTTTTGACAGAGTCCATTCTTCGTCCATTGTCATAGGAGTGGCAATTGAGGGGCTGTGAAAGGGCCTTTTACCAGCAGATCAGAAGCAAAAGAGCGGAAGTGCTGATGGGCTTCTGAGGTTCCACCAGCCAGAAGCATCAAGGCAGGGAACGTGTGCACCATCCCAGGCGACACTTTGTATTGTTAGACCTGGATGACAACCTGTTATATTTGAGAGTTGGGCAGGCTTTCGTTGTTCAATATATTTTTTTTATTAACTTAGCCAGTCAATTTGGCATGATTCACTGAGGCTGCTATAGATGAACCTGCTGTCATGACTAGAAAAGAACAAAACATAAGTAACTGAGACCTGTTCTAAACTAAGAGTAAGACATCAAGAAATACCAAGCCAGGCCATTCAGTTGCAATTGGAATATAAAACTGTTCTTTTCATTTACAAGGGAAAAAAAATCACTTGTAGCATGTTACCTTTATCATTGTTTTAGGCCAGTTTACAGATGAGAACACTGGAGTTCAAAGAGATCAGGTTGTAGGCAATGAAAGGTAAACCAAGGTCTTAAAAAATTATAAACATAAATGTATTTGATCCACAAAAATGTTTGTGGACCGGCAAGAGTTACACTAGTTTGATTTAGTAAACTGTGTAAGTGATGAATGAATTCTAAAAAGATTTGTTTTTGTTCTCATTTTGTTTTTTATTTAAGTTTATAATACAACCAAACTTATGCTGAGCAAGAGTCTTTTGTAAAGGACTGCCAGATATGGATCTGGAAGCCTGAGAATTGTACAACCATCTTTCTGTCTGCCACTTAGCTGTTTGTAAATTGGGGCCAGGAACCATCTCTTTAGGCCACAATATCCTTTACCCAACTAGTTCTAAGTTTTTATCATTGTCTGACTCTATTGTAAAATGAAGTTTTACAAGACTGATTTAAAAGAGCTACAGAGGAGTTTTGAGTTTCATCTATTCTTCGTAAATCCAGTTTTGGAAAACAGTTCTCTTAAGGGAACAATATTTCCCTTAGTTCTATATTACTGAAAGCATTTCTTTGCTTAAAGAGGGTTTTTGTTTGTTTGTTTGTTTGTTTTTTTCCTGGTACACAGTATTTAGGCTTATTTTGGGATACCAAATAAATGTTATTTAAATTAGTGAAACTTTAATGTTTGGCTAAATCAAATGAACCAGGAAGCTGTTTCTTTAAACTTTGGATTCTACTTGAGAAAGAGAAAAGTAATCCATGTTAATAGATTGCCCTTTGATGTTACAAATGATGAAGAAGTATGTATTGGCTTTTTCCAAAATGTTGTAGAGCCAATGCTGTCTCACTGTTCAAGTATAAAAAGCCTACATGTGGCAGGTGTATTTTATAGGCTTTTAAATTCCTGAACTTACTAACAGGCTGATTACCAGATTTTATAGGTTGCTTTAAAAAGTGAGAGCTTCCTAATAGTGGATGAATACTTACCAGTTAATTTGTTTTAAAAATGTGAATTTAATCAGGAAGACCTAGAATAGGTTTTTGCTAAGTTAAAGTGTGGTATGACAGCAAACCTCACAGCATATTTCATAAATCCACATACCATACGGTAGAACTGGTGGCTACTAAAAACAGCAAAGTGAGAGCACATTCCTAATTCAGAGTATCTCATTTTTCATTATTAATAATTAATAGAGCTTTTCATTTTTAAATGTCACTCCTGAAAGTGCTAGTGTGCTCAGCAGTAAGCATGTGAGCTTAGAATGTTATTTTAAGGTAATGGTGTTCCCACTAATAACAAAAGTCAGAGTCTGGGCAGGAAACACACTTACTTTAAAAAGGAAATCATCATGAAACAGACGCTTTGTGGATTGTTGTTCTCTCCAACCATTTGTACACGCTCTGATGCTGTGTGCCTAGGGCAAACATTTTACAGCATTTGAAAGCTCGGAAAAATATGGGTGAGGGTGGAGAGAAGTGTGTTGATAGGGAAAATTGCTAACGTCTTAGATGGAGCTGATTGCATTAGTTATTAAAATGCTAACAATTCATTGTCACCTGTTTGTGTTTGGAGAAGAATCTGGATATTGGTAGACTTTGTGGAGGCAGCCCTGTTTGATCTGAGAATTGTTTGGGAGACGGGGAGGAGGAAGAAGGAATTCCTTGAGGAAGGCTTCATCCTTTACAGAGAATTCAGGGCTGTCTGTGGATGAAATGTGCAGGGTCAGGTGTGGACTGGGCCATCTTCATACTGCGGGCGAGGGACATGTGCTCAGCTGTCTCTGTGCTTTTCATGTTTGCTCTCTGTGCTTGGAATTGTGATTCTCCAAATGTTAAATAATAGCAGTTCCAAATTAGATAATATAGGATGGGGTTTGTGGGGTGGAGTAAGACCTGTATGACAAGACATCTGCCTTCTGCTCTCTCAAGATCTGACACCTGCTCGTGCCACCATCATTCTCCTTAAAATGGGTCTAAACCATATGTTGTTCGTTCCCAAGGAGACAGGTGCTTTCCCTGCAAGACATTTTTCATTCATTAATTTTTCAGGGGCCCGTGATGGACATAATCTTTTGATTTTGAAGTATACCAGTTGTGTATAAGAAGTTTAACATACAATGTATGAATGTGTTATGCTCCAGGAAATTACATAGGAAACACTGCAAGTGTTAAGGCAGATTTCGGATACGTGCTCTGAAGTTGTAAGGTCTTGGAGAGCTGTCATACTGGAATATGCATTCCTGGGAATGACTAATAAATTTCAACTCATGGCAATTCAGATTGACTAGTAGAGCCTTCCTGGACTGCTATGTTAGAAGAATTCCAAGGGTTCCTGAACTCAATGGGAAAGAAATCTATTACTTATGTCTGTCATGGACATCAGTCTTATCTTTTGTTATTATTATTATTTTTGTTATTGCTACTCCTGGTTTATATACTCCTCTTACCTGAAACTAGTTGAGTAGAGACTTAGCATAAACTAGTATTTAGATCAGTTCTTAAGCAGTGCTCCCAGAAGTAAATCAAGTCCAAGAATTAAATCAATCAGAATTAAATGTTTATCAAGCACTTACTATATGTGAGATGCTATAAAAGTAACACATATTTGAAGTTAAATGTAAGCGTTAGATAAGACCTTGAATGGTGAGGGATGGTCAAACAACAACTTCTGTAAGAATTAGGGAGAAAATACTAGGCCAAGAGTTAGGCAAACCAGGGATACTAAAGAATGGCAAACAGAGTTGGTTTTGTGCAAGCAAAGGCAGCTAGCAGGAACAGCCTTTCCAAAGGAATGTGTGGACCACAGCCTGTTGAGAAAGATTATAATTGGGAGAAAATGGAGGCCACGAGTGAGTAGAGGGTCTTGCAAGTGATGAATCTTTTCCATGATCATCTTCTTGCCATTCTGTTCCAGATTATATTATAATAGGTCCCTAGAAGGTTAGAAACTGATTTCATTCAGCAAAAATTTCTTACGCTGGCCACCACGTGCCAGGTTCCATATTAAAATGACCGGACTTGGTATGGACTCTGACCTTGAGGATATTTCAGAGCAGAGTAGGAATAAGGAAGGGAAGTAATACTTATTAATACCTAAATGCCTCTTGAAGGAACTCTCTGTTAACTCCATTATACAGAAGAGAAAAACCAAGACTCAGAAGTGTTAACTTGCCCCAGGGCAGCCAGCAGAGCTAGATCTGAATCTAGGTCTCTCCCACTTGTAATTCTGCCTCCTTTTCACCAGAGTTCCCATAAGTACACTTTGACCAAGTGGTATATTTATGGGTCTTTTTTATTTAATTTCTTCTTTGCCCAGAGCTAGAAATGGAATGTTCTTTCAGTTCTTTTTTGAAAGATACATTTAGAGTAAGCTTTTTTTATTGAAGCACAATATGCATATAAAAAAAGTCCCCAAATCATAAGTGTTCGGCTTGACCAGTTTTCACAAAGTGAACACACCCTTGGTAACCACTCCCTAGAGGAAGTCTCATTTCACCTAAAGTGAGTGAAAACTAACCATAGGGTAACTTTTTTTTCTGCACTGCACCTTTCTTTTTTTCTCTTTCTCCCCTATTTCCCTCTGCTGTGCCTCCTGTCCCCCCATTTTCTTTAGACTGAAGCATTCCTTTAGACTTCTTGATCACAGAATTTAGTCTCAAGACTTCTGTGAAATCACTTCCATGAAACCACTTGTAGAGAGTAAATGTGAGAGTGATATGAATCATGAGTGCTGACTTATTCTACTTCAAGTCACATTTTAATGTTTACCATGTACCCAGAATGTACCAGCTGTCATATTTTAAAGAATATACCCATTTCAATATTCACAAATATAACCATTTTACATACAAAGAAATGAGTATGTTTATGGGTTAGAGTAATTTATTCAAGGTTATATACAACTAGTAAGTGGTAGATTTCCTTACATTTACCCATTTTTCCTTACACTTATCCATTTTTCCTTAAAATACACCATAGCTGCCTGCTTCTACCTTCATTCTTTGCTAAACATAATTGTACATGTTTAAAAATAAAACTAAATAAACCGAGAAAGGGATAGGCATACCAGGTTTGTTACAGGAATTACATTTTTCCTTCCCTTTCTTTTTTAGAATGAGAACTCTGATTCCAGATAATTGCAGTCCTGAAAATAGGACAAAGTTTCATATTCGAGAAGCTATTCCCACATTTCCATTTCTCCTGAAGAGCTGGGCTTTGCAGCCTTGTTTAGTATCACTGTCAGCTTGAAGCCGTTGCAACTGGTTCTCTCAGCAGAACCCAAAGTTCCTGAAGAGACACTGAGCCATAAGTCAGATTTTTTTGTGTTCTAGTTAATTAAAAAAACAAATTTTAAGAACTTGAGGTCAGTTACTGTCCCTTGAGTAACCCATGTCCACAAGAAATATTTTACATTCCCTTCGAGAATATTGGTACAAATGAAGTTCAAGAGAAGTGCATCTAAGAATTTGTTTCCGACCTCTGTCATTAGAACAACTTTTATAGTTTGGATTTTTTTGGCAGCGGGCCTACTTCATTATTTTTAGTTCTCTCCCATGCCTTTGTGAACCCAGAAATACTAACATGTTGGTATTGAGCCTGTCCTAAGATTCCTGATTAGAGGCGCCATTTAATTTGATATTTTGATAAAGACTGTCTATGGCAAGTTGTTGTAAGACTAATTTCTCCAGGCAAGTAAGAATCTGAACAAAAAGGAGGAAACAGGGGTTTAAGTATAGGTCATTGGAGATTGAAAATAATTTTTAACACTGTTTGACTCCTTTCAGTAATGCCATATTGATTCATGTTTAGTTGACTCCATGATAAATCTTCAAATGTTTGTGTGTTTTAAGAGTTGGTTCTAACTGAGAGGTGATCTGACACTTCAGGAAATTTATAAAATGCTCTGAGCTATTAATAATGAACAGAGTTTTTAAAGAGGAAAGTTAGAGTATGTTCTTGCTCCTGTCATTCTTGAGGGAGTTTTGGCTCACCAAGGTGGTGTGTTCGCCAAAGGTCTGGGCAGTCCATGGAGCTAGATTGGCACAAGCATCAAGTAACACCTCTCCCCTTTTTCTCTTCCTTTCCTTAGTATCTTCAGAGGTATTGGGGCTTTTGTCTTGGCAACTTATTTTTTTTCTCCTTAGTTTGAGCCTTCAAATATAGGTGAACATAATAAAACACTCTCCAAATAGGTGAGTACCAGAGGGACAGATACATGATCTCATGCTTCCTTTGTGCTGCACCGATGTAGACAAAAACAATGTTGTGTGCACATTAAAAGCTTAATAAATACAGATGGAAGGAATGAATGATTTATGACAATGTATAGCTTGGTAGTAATGCACACAGATCCCAGAATCATGTCCCTTCATGGAAGAAAAAACTTTTCTTTGTAAGGTTAGAGATTTGATGGGAAAATCAAAGAACACCTAAGAGGATAAAGAAAGAAATTCCTTGTATCCAGATTGTTCAGTATAATTGCAACATCCCTGTTTGACAATGACAAGGATTTTATTTAAAGATACATGTGCTAAATCAAGAACCTTAGCCACTCTTTGGTAGTAATAGAGGAGAAAGGAAAAAAATGAGTGGAAGAAGCTGCCTTATGTATAGTTTCACCCTTGAGTCCTCTCTCCTCTTTGCACAGGGTTACTGGAGGCTGTAGCAGGTCATTGTATTGTTTTCCTAATATGTTTTGTCATTTACCTTGTTTGCCCAGGAAACCATAAAAGTCCTGGTGAGCTAATTATCATAACCAAGCATGGCCAAGTACAGTCATGCACGCATGAGCTGGTCAACATGACCGCATATAGGGCGGTGGTCCCATAAGATTATAATGGAGCTGAAAAATTCCTATCGCCTAGTGACATGTCAGCTGTCAGAGTGTCATAGCATGCCACATAACTCATGTGTTTGCGGTGATGCTGGTATAAACAAACCTGTGCTGGCTGCCAGTTTCATAAAATTATAGCACATGCAATTATGTATATAGTACATAATACTTGATAGTGATAATGACTGTGTTCCTGGTTTATGTATTTATTATACTATACTTTTTATCATTATTTTTTTTATCGTTGGAGTGTACTCATTCTACTTATAAAAAATAGAGTTAACCACAAAACAGCCTCAGACAGGTTTTTCAGGAGGCAATCCAGAGGAAGGCATTGCTGTCATAGGAGGTGGCAGCCCCATGTGTCACTGCCTCTGACGACCTTCCAGTGGGGCAAGCAAAATGTGGACGTGCAAGACAGTAATATTGATGATCCTGACGCTGTGTAGGGCTAGGCTACTGTGTGTGTTTGTGTTTTAGTTTTTAACAAAAAAGTTTAAAAAGCAAAAAAAAAATTATTTTTGAAATAGAAGAAAGCTTATAGAATAAGGATATAAAGAAAGGAAATATTTTTGTACAGCTATACAATGTATTTGTTTTTAAGCTAAGTGTTACTACAAAAGAGCCAAAAAGTTCAAAAAATTAATAAGTTTATAAACTAAAAACATCATACTAAGCTAAGGTTAATTTATTATTACGGAAAGAAATTTTGTTTTTATGAATTTAGTGTAGCCTAAGTGTACAGTGTTTGTAAAGTCTACAGCAGTGCTCAGAGTGTGCAGACTGGGCCTTCGTGTTCACTCCCCACTTACTCAGAGACTCGCCCAGGGCAAATTCCAGTTCTACAAGCTCTACTCGGTGAGTGCCCTATAGAGGTGCACCTTTTTTTTTTTTTTTATGTTTTATGCCATATTTTTACTATACCTTTACTATGTTTAGATACACAAATACTTAACCATTGTGTTACAGTTGCCCACAGTGTTCAGCACGTAACATTGCTATACAGGTGTGTAGCCTAGGAGCAATAGGCTGTACCTGTAGCCTAGGTGTGTAGTAGGATGTACAACCTAGGTTTGTGTAAGTGCACTCCATGATGTTGTCACAATAAAGAAATCACTTAGTGACACATTTCTCAGAATGTATCCCCCTCTTTAAATGACATATGACTGTATTTTAGAAGTCACTACTTCTGTGGTCTTGTTAAGTAGTTTTCTTGAAAATGCTAGATTTAACACCTATCTAGAAGCTCATTTCTTGCAGACCAGAGTTCTGGCTTCACTGGGACATCTTTCTGGGTCCTCTCTGCTTCCTATAAGACTGAGTCTTTGCACAGAGTTTACCCAAGTGTTTACCTGGTTAGGAATCAGAGAATGTTCTTAGCATAGGAGGCTTTCGGGTCAGGCAGACCTGTGCCTGAGCCCTAGATGTGCAAAGATTACTTGAGAAAAAGAGCATGAATAGTTAGCACATAATGAGTATCAGTAAATGGTAGCTGCTAGTTTGCTATTATAATACTAATTTTCTATTTCTTTCGGCCTTTCCTTACCCCTAGTTCCAGGAGCCACAAAATGTACTGATGCTGAAAGTGTGGCACACAGGGTGGTGAGACCAGGGGGCTTAGAAACAGTAGACTGTGCTTAGGGAAACTGAGTCTCCAGCTGACCTCAGGCCTCTGCTGAGTCCAAGCCAGAGGACTTAAGTTCACTCACCTGGGCAGTTTCAACTCTTTGATATGTGGTAGTTTCACACGTTTGTCAGGGGACAGGAGTGATTGTAGGGTAGAATGGAGTCCCACCCCAGAATTAGACTTGGAGTGATCAGTAGCTCCAACAATGAATTTATTTCATGACAACAACCATGATTCTCTGGCCTGTATCCAACCATTCTTTGTCGTGAATTGGTATAAACTCAGCAAGCAAACATGCCCAGATATTCTCTGCCAAACAGTAATACTACAATAAAATTGCTTTGAACTTGCTTTTAAATACAATGTGAGAAGATTCCCCATGTGATTTTTATATATGAAAAGCATACGGTATATATAAAATCACATGCCTTTGGGGAGAAACATGCCAATGTTGCTTTAGCAAACATCATTGCTCTGCTTGGCTGGTGGCTTCAAGACTGTCACTCAGCTTAGGTGTCATCTCTGGCCATCTTCCCTGACTTCCAGGCAGGGCTTTCCTCCTCCTCTTGCTCCCACAGACCACTGCTCTGTAAGCACCCCCATATTGTGTGGAAATGAACTGTTTTCACAAGGCATGCCCCTTGAAGGCAAGGATCTCCCTGTAGTCACCTTGGTGAATCCATCCCTGGCATGTGGGAGCTGATCCATTTTGCTGGGGTTGAACTAAATCTCACCAGTTTACTGGGGGACTCTCTTGCTCATATAACTACTGTTTGAACTCAGATCCAGTCTTATGAACATGCACAGAGCACATGGTAAGATATTTTGACATACAGCGTTCTGTGCTCAAGTTGCCACATAGAACAAATTTTCTCAGACATAGACGCTTCTGACTTCCCAACCCCAAAAGGTGGCATCATCTAACCCCCTCGACAGCTGATAAGCTTTGATTTTACGTTGGTTGCATTTATCTTGCTTCTCCTTTAAAACGTAGACCCAGAGTACCTTTGAGACATAATCTTTGGTTTCCCCCGCCCCTCTAGATTGGATTAATAGATTCATGTAGCCGTTGAACACAAGCTGCCTCAGAATGCTTGTGTTTTAACCCAGTAGGAACCCAGATGATCCTTTCAAAAGCAACTTTTAAGAGAAGCTGATGTCCTGTGAACACGTTAGCAAGCTGTCATTGTGACTTTGTCAGTGGGCTCATCTCAGAGCATCTGCAGACTCATTTTGAGATTGCCTAATTATTTATACACACAGATTTCTCCCCTTCTCCGTAATGGGCTGAAGACTGAGCTGGTTCTTAAGTACAAGAAGATATGTTATGAATGCTTTGTCATTAAAATAGGTCACTTTTCTATTATGTTTTTCTCTTAAAGATAGTATTAGAAAATTATATTTCTACTAGCTTCTGGAGTCATAAAACTATTCTTTCAAAAACTTGTCTTTCTAGTGTTTGCAAATGTGAGTATAACATGTACCACAGCCAGTTTAAAATGTGTGTGTGTGTTAAGACAGATAATTTAAATTTAATCCTAGTAAGTGCTTATTTTGAAGACCATCTCTCCAGTGCAAATGTGTGCTTATCAGTATGGAGTAAATGTATTCAAAGAATAGGAGAGTAAATGGCCTTTTATTCAAATTGCTTGTTTTTTTTTTCTTTTGGATAATAGTGAAAGCTTTATTATCAATCACTTCATTTCTCTCCAGCCTCAGATTTGGAGGGTAAACAAAGGAAACATTTGGGGGCCAGTTTTTTGAATCAAAACAAATCAGGAATTGGCAAAACTGTAGTTTCCTGACTATTTACTGACCTGATTGGTATCATTTTCCTAGCTTGGGAGAGCCATGTTCATTCATTTTTATTTTTTTTTCTGCAAACTGGTTTTATAGTAGGTAATAGGGAAACCATCTACCATAAATAAGTTGCTGCAAGATAACAAACAGAATTGGAATTTGTGCTTGCATTTGCTTGGGTTTTTGTTTTTTTCCTGATATCCAGCTCTGCCTGGAAAGGCCAGTAGTGTGCTTCTTGGGATGTTTAATGTCCTAACTTACAAAGTTTCATGGGGCCCATCGCTATTCACACATTTTACAAAACCTAGAAAGGTGGCCATAGGGAAAGAAGCTAGAATTCAATGTGTCATCAAGGCATAATTAGACAATAGCTGAATCAAAAAGAGCCTTAACAAGGTGAGGATACCACGATTCTGTTAAACAGAGTGTATTTCTGAGTTACTCTATCCAACATTTCCATGGCATCAAAGTCTGTAGCCCCTTCTATCTACCAAATTTGCAAAATTGAAACTAGACAAAAGGATGAATGTTCGTAACATCACCAGGATGGCCTTGTCTGGAACAGTGTGCCTGGGGTCCCACAGGGAGGTCCTTTCTCCAAAAAACTGTCTCACCACATGTTACTTCTAAGAGGAAGGAAACACGAGTGGAGAGCCCAGTATGCAATCAGGGAAGCCGCCAGAATGTATGTGGCTAATTCAAAGCTTTGGTCACTGAAAGAGCCCAGACCCCCTCCGATCATGGGCTCTCTCCACACACCGTGGGTTCATGGGGAGACAGTTGTGTGTTATGGAAAGAGCACACACTTTGGAGTCAAGAAAAATTAAGGAGCCATTCCCAGCTTTGCCTCCTGGCTTGCTACCTTTCATTTATAAAATGAGTATAGCAACAAGAAGAGCAATAACCACTTAGAAAGCACTGCCTTTGTGCCAATAATATTCAGTAATATTCTTCACAACAACCCCATGAGGTAGGTTCTCGGATTCAGAGGGGAGCAAACTTGAGGCTTAAAAATGCCAGATGATGGGCCACGATGACACTCTTGGATATGGTGGATCTGGGATTGAAACCGAGGCCTGCTTTAGCTCTGGAGCTTGGGTTCTTGGTCAATATGACCTTTCAGATTGCTATAAATGTTAATTGCAATAACACAGGAATAGTGCCTAAATTGAGTAAACCTGAGGTAAAGACAAGTTCAACTTGGCACTTCCGTTTGTTGGGGAAAGCAGTCAGCCCGCAGTTTGTCCCTTAGCAGCAAGACTGCCTCACCCTCTGTAGGTGACTACCAGCCACGTTTGGATCTACTAGCAAGGACGATGCATGTACCCTGCTGGATACAGTTTAATTTTCTCATCTACACTTCAGGGGGAAAAAAGCCACATGCAGTATGGACAGAACAACTAGTTCTGGTTGAATTATTCAGTTCTTAACTGTCTGCTGCTTTAGCTTATAGAAACAGAGCCTTAGCCTTGCATTCTTTCCAGCTGAAAAATGTAATGTAGCTGCCTAGCAGGGAAATTCTGTGGACAAAATGGCTGGCAAGCGGGGGCACTCTTAGAGCAGGGAGGATGCTGAGCAAGGCTGAAGTGAACATGGAGGCAGGAGCTGGGGAGGCTGGGAGGGAAGAAACTGAGCTCCCTTCGCTATAAAAGCTGCAAAAGTGAACCCTTCCTAGAAGGGCACTGAATGTAGAAGGCAGCTCTTCTGTTTGTCGCTTGATCTTTCTTGCAGTGTAATTAAGAAGACTTTGAAGAAGGCATATTGTGCTCAAGCCTAGATAAGAAATAACTTGCTCTCCATCCACCTCCCCAAATCCCTAAAGCCTGGTTTGATTTTAATATTTTTCTTTTGGATTCCACTTTGCTGCTGTGCGAAGGGCAGCAGGTGGGGAGGGTAGAGAGGAAGGTTTCTGGGGAAGCAGAACCCTTATGGAAACCCATGTTTAATCTGGGGGATGGCTCAGTAATGCAAGCCCTGAGAGTTGGCAGAGGAGTGAAAACTGTAGGATTAATGGCCTTGGGCCTAATTCCCTCATACCTTTTAAAAGGCCAGCGAGCCAGCCGGCTTCCTCCTTTTGCTCCACATACATTCCCTTTCATATCCCCATCGTTTTTGGTTTTCTTTTATGGCTGATTTTTAACTCCTCTGAATCCAAACCTTAGCACCAAAGTATGTGTGAGAGAGAGTTGTATGTATGGGATCCTATGCATTAAAGATGTGTTGAAGTTAATATACTAACAGGAAGCCTTTGTAATACAAGAGATGGTTATCTGTATTATAAAGATCTGGGTTTTTATGGTGCAAGTTGTCTTTAAGTAGAAAGTCGTCTTGATTTGTGTGTGTGTGTGTGTGTGTGTGTGTGTGTGTGAGCGTGCGTGCATGAGCATGATCTTCCAAGTCTAAACCCTTGGAATATGTATTTTCTGTGTGAGTAGAAATAAAATCCAGCAAATGTTATTAATTCTTGGGATGTTCCAGATAAACTATAAATGCTTAACCTCCTTTGCATTTTACATCATTATTGATTTCCACACTTGCCCATTTATATGTCTTTTAGAAACCCACGTGATCTTTCAGACAGGAAGGCCAGTGTGGAAGTATACATGTATGTGTTGGTATCGGCGTGTGGGCTGCTAAAAGTTTGAGTGTGCAGGTAACGAGTGTTACTTTGGATGTGAATGGGAGCACCAGGCAGGAAGCAAAAGGAGTGTGACTTATTCCAGCCAAGGAGGACGTGATTAGTGTTTCCAGCATGAAACCTTTGAAGTGGGTCAGCAGGAAAGGAAGAAAAGCAAAGCAGCCAGACATGGGAGAATCAGAACATTTCTCGTTGCCTGGGTTATTCTGGTAGACTTTGAAAGGCCAGTCCCTATTAGTCTGGTGGGTAAACATTCTCATTATTATCTGTAATTTGCATTATTATTGGAAGGTAATTAACAACACTAACATTTTCATATAACACGCAGACCTGGACGGGTCTTAATGACTTCCCTTCAGTCTTGCGTGAAGTTGTTTACTGTTTGATTTTTGAGTGCTTGAAACTACTTAGGGTTCAGGCTGTGAGTGGACTCCCCCGGCCCTGCTGTGTTTTATATTATCATTGCACTGACCATATTACATATGCCAGTCAGATCGTCTTTGTTCTTCCTGCCCTAGCCTAATGCCTGGCCAGTAGAGGCACCCAATAAATGGTAGCAGTTATTACAATATTTGTTAACCAAAACATTGAAGCCTTTTTATAACTCTTGTGGTCATAACTGGTTTGTGTGCATAGACAACACCTGATACTTTTGGATCGTAGCGTGCTTTTCCCAGATCATAGGTAAACTCCTCAGAGACTCTATTAGAGCCCAGCAAAGGCAAGTCAGATGTTATCAAATCTCTCACTGTAACTTCACAGCCTTCCTTAGTTTATAGCCATTTGGATCATATCATCTAAAATTTCCATTGACAGTGGATTATTAATTCACCCATCAGAGATTCTGACAATTTGATACCATGAGCCCAAATGCTTACAGACATTGTATTCACCAGTTGATGCTTGATTCAATCAACCTGTTTATATTCAGTTACACTCTCCTATCTATGTTTCCACGTTTATTTTTAGCTCCTTTTATCACTTCCTGTCGTTTCCCTTTGCAGTCCCCTCACCTCCCCAAATAAGCTGCCAGGATTAAACTGGACATCGAGATAAAGGAGGCGGCATCATTTCGAGTGTGTTTCTTACAGTGCATTTAATTTGCCACAGTCAGGATCAGCCAAGGTCTCTCTAACTACAAGTGACAGAGGTGGCCGTCTTGGGAAGAGGCATCTACACCATCCGTTCTCTGCCTTTAAACAGGGCCCTGGTCACAGTGGGAAGGATGTGGCATGACTAATTCATAATCACTTTTAATGCATGCCCGAGAGGGATATATTTCTCCTAGATTACTTAAAAAGGAATTAAAGGCAGGGGATGGTGGGAGTTAGGGTTGGAGAACAGGTGACACTAGGAATATATGCGCAGATGAGGCTGTATTCTGTGTTATTTTCCCTCTGGACTGATTCTGCTAATTTTAGGAGCATTGTGAAACAGAGGTAGAATCAGAGCTTGTGCTGCAATCGCTTGCCTTGCTCCCCTCACCACCAGCCTCATAGTTGACCCCCACAGGACCGCCACAGAGGGAAATATTCCAAGATGTATTTGCTAGTGTCAAAGAAAAACCAAAGCCAGATAGTAGTTAAAGCAGTAAAAATGTATTTTAATCAGGAGCTATTATAGTAGGAGAAAGAGACTTCAGCATACACCTGGGCCCAATTCCAAATACGACATAAGCAAGTGGGGATGGGCAGTCACAAAGCAGGGCTGGGGGGCCAATGGGTGAACAGTTACTAAGAGGGAACAGCAGGGGTGAGGAGGATTCTTGCTAAAAGACCTAATGAGTCCTGCTGAAGGCAGGCCAGGGTGATCAAACGTCACCCAGGGAATGGCAGGGAAAGAGGAATGGGAACAGATATCCAGGGTGGAGTTTCTTGCTAAACTGACTTAACAAGATTCTTGCTAAAACTGGGTGATGCAGGTCCGACAAGGATGGACACTGAAGGTTAAGGGCTTAGAGGTCTTAGAGGAGCCTGAC
Source organism: Cheirogaleus medius (assembly GCA_008086735.1). Taxonomy (NCBI): domain Eukaryota; kingdom Metazoa; phylum Chordata; class Mammalia; order Primates; family Cheirogaleidae; genus Cheirogaleus; species Cheirogaleus medius. The sequence goes on along the minus strand of VBSM01001124.1, from coordinate 57,870,753 downwards.
TGCAGTTTAGTGAACAAGGGTGTCTTGTCCCTGGGCACTGTCTTGTCTCAATAAGTGGGACTCAAAAGTACAGCAACCATGGCGAGCACTTCACTGCTTCAAAGCGTGGTAAGTTCAGGCAGTCGAGAAAGGGGCAGGCACCAGGAGTTGGGGGCAAGCTCAGATGTTAGGCACCGCTGGGGTTTAGCAGCCTGTTCGGTGCAGATATCTTGAATTGATGTTGCTATACCCATGGAGGTCAGCCGAGATACTTCTTGCCTCGCTGCCCAAATTCCATTTTCACCCAGCAATCCTCAGAGGATTCCAAAGACCTTTTGTTTCTTCATGCCATTCTCCCCGTAAGCTTCCCATATGGCCTTGGCATGGAACGGGTTCATCTCACCCTGTGGTATTAACAGCACGGCTGTGGTTGTTCTTGGAGACCTTTGCTTCTGTCCAAATGGCTTTTCTGTGCCTCATCTGTTGATAGATTGGATAATGCTAATGTTTTTCCTTTTATTTCATTGTACTTAGACTCTTATTTATTTAGCAGAGAGTTCACTTTGGAAAGAAAAAGGATGGCACGTCACAGACATTTTTTGTTTTGAAAGAAATGACCAGTTCAAGGAAAGAGAAAGAAGGATATGCCTTTCATGCATCCATAAATCCATTCGCACATTCAGGCCACACATGCATATACCTACCTATACCTACATATGTGTACATATAGCTTCAAGATAAATGTAGCTATAATGTGTCAGGTGTTTTGTCAGGAATGCCCAGGAATCGAACAGTGAACACAATTTTAAATGTAGAAGATTGTGATGACATTTTGGAATAACGTGTCCAAAGCCAAGTTCTTAATATCTCCCTCCTCACCTTCCCAAATGTTCTGCTTCTGCAGTTTTCCCATCCTAGTAAAAATTAGTTGATCAGACCACAAACCTTGGTGTTGTCATTGACTCTCTTCTTTCTCATACACATGTCCAACTCATCAGCACATCTTGTTCGTTGTAGCTTTAGGGTACACCCAGAATTCAACCAGTTCTTACCACCTCCACTGCTATCCTCCTGGTGCAAGCTGTGGTCACCTCTCACATGACCATGGCAGTAGCCTTCTCACCATCCTCTGTGCATCCACCTCTGATCTTGGCTCCACCACAAACTCTTCTCCACGCAGCAGCCACCAGAGGAATCAATTTAAAAATGCCGGCTCATCTCTCTTCTCTGCTCAAAATCCTCAGTATCCTTCCATCTCTCAGTAATACCCCGATCCCTTAGTGTGACCCATAGTGTTCTACAGTTTGATGCCATTTCCTAATGCTGCTCTTCCTCACCGGTCTTACTGTTGACAAGTATTCTCCAAACAGCAGCAGCAGCAGCAGCAGTAGTAGTAGTAGAAGTTTTCTTACCATGTTTAAAGTAGTTTTGCTGGCAAGAATCCTCACATCTGCAGTCCTTATGAGATCATGGGTGGGTGAATTTGAGACCTGGTTGACAAATCCGAGGTGACACCTCACAGTGGACTGTGTTTTGGGGTGGTTGAAATCTTCTCCTGGGTGTCCAATACTCAAGTGATGGTTCAACTGGAAACAGAAGCCACCGTCAGGGGTCAGCCTCCAGCATCAGTGAACTGGGCTAAGAAGACCTTTCATGCCCCTACCCTTGCTTAGGATGTTGCCTTCAACTTGGGTCCCCAGGGTGGAGAAAGCTCCTCTGGATATTTCCTATGTCGGGAAGATAAAAGGCTCAGTAAACACTGTGCATTGGGTGCCGCTTCTCCAGACAACAGCAGTGTTCGATGACTTCTTTTGAGTTCATGTGAAAAGCATATTTAAATAAATAGAATCCAGGGCGATGATTTTGATCACACCCACTCTGTCTTCCTGACTTGGAGCCTTTTTCCTCCTCAAGGGCATTTCCAACAAAGGAGTATAGCTTTCAGATTTGTAAACTGCCACCTTATTATCCTATTAGTCAATTACAGCTGCGCAGGAGCAGGGTAAGTGACAGTACCGCAGATTACAGCAATTTATTCGCCGTTCTCATGGTCTTGTTCGGCATGTCATCAGGCTGTTTAAATTTAATGATAGGACTTTTACATGTGTTTTGGAGCAGTTAAAGTTGCAATCAAAATGTTTAGGAAAACCCCTACTGACCTGCGTAAATGCTCCCTTCTTGAGGGCTTCTTGTAAAGCCTTATTGTAGTCTTGATTAGCAAAGCTGACTCTAATTAGGACAGGCAACTTATTTTCAAGAGAAAGTAAGGCTTTTGGGTGTTCTTATGTGTAAAGCTGAGGGAAGATGGGGCTGATTGAAATGTTTTTACTTGGGTTGGCTCTTGAGGGCAAATAAGTTGCATCTACGTGAGTGCCAAGTGACTAAATTCCCTGAGAAACTTGGTAGCGTCTGCGGGAATGGAAGGGGCCGAGTGCCAGGGCACAGGGGAGGGTGTGCAGCCGGGCGCAGGGAGTAGTGGCGCGGAGGAAGGAGAGCTATGGGTAGAAGAGGAGAAAATAGCTGCCCTCTATTATTGTCTGGTTCCCTTTCAAACTAAGGGCAGTAGTTATTGTAGTAGCTGCTGCATTGAAACGAAGAGAAAAATCTCTAAAAAGAAAAGAAGTTGAGTGCTTAAGATAGAATCTTTAGATCTTGGGAAATGGGATGAGATATTGGAGAACCTGTTACCTTGAACTTTTTCACATCTTCGGCTTCACTGGTGGACGTGGAGAACTGTTGTTGTTAACTGAATACTCAAAAGACCTGGCTATACCCAGTTTATTCTGAGCTTCCCTATGCTGTCGGGTCATCACTGACAATTACAGACTTGTTCCATTTTTATTAAGCTCTTAAGGCTGCTGTGTCAATTGGAAAGTCAGCACTGCCCAGCCTCCTGTGAGTTCAATCTCGAGAGTGTCATACCATCACCTCAAGCCGATGTACAGCCAGAGTTTTTCAGCCTTGCCACTGTTGACAGCAAAATTCTTTGTTGTAGGGGCTGTTCTGTGCTTTGTAGGATGTTTAGCAGTCTCCCTGGCCCCACCCTCGAGATGCCAGAAACACCCAGCCATCCCTCAATTGTTACAACTAAAAATGTCTCCAGACATTGTCAAAGGTCCCCTGGGAGGCAAAATTACCCCTGGTTTGAGGACCTCTGCTATTGAATGATTCAAATTTTATATTTTCACTGGCAAAATAACTTTTTGAAATATATAGACTTGTGTATATTTAACAAATATTTAGTGAATCTTCATAATATACGTCAGCATAGAAGATATCGAAAAAAGATACTATTCCTGTTTTATGCCAACATATACAGTATGTAGTACCTGTTGGCATAAAATATACATCCCAACTTTTATATTAAATTTGGGCGGGAGGCATTTTTCATGCATTTTTTATCATATATTTTTGAAAGTTATTGCAAGTGCTTTTGTAAGAGAAAGCGTTATTTTTTATATGAAAACTGTACATTATGTGCCAAAGTCCAGCTGTCGGTTTTTCAGAGTCGGCAGAGTAGTTAAATAGTATGGGTGTTATATGCTGTAGAGCAAAACAATGGGGATGTTTGACCTTTCCTATGCAGTTAGACCTCATGAATACCTCATAACTTTGGCACATTGCTTCCCTTCCATAATATAACACTATTGAACGCAAAGTAATTTTGGGATACTGTTTTCTCAGAATGGAAAGGGAGAGAGAACACATCTGATCTGCCAGCAATATCAAAACAGGTATATGAAGCACTTTTCTTATGTACAACCATGGTGTGAGGAATTAAAAGTGCTGACTTTTAGGAACTTGCCTATCGTTGTGGAGATAAAATACACATTCTTCTATATTCATCAAAGCGAGGCTCTGTACAAGTCCCCTGAGATGTGAAACCACATGGGAAACAACCCCAGATCTTTAAAGAAAATATGGTTCTAGTGGTTATAGATTTAAAAACTGCTAACGCCAGTGCAAACTATAGAGTGGAGAGTCCCTGAGCTAAATCTGTTGCACACGTTTTATCTAACTCACAGTGTGTAAACTCTGTTTTTAAATTTTAAAAACTCGAATTGGTTACAGTGTGGGTTAGGGCGATAAATAGCTAAGAGTGACACAAAACTTAAGGAAACAGTGGCTCAAACAAAACAGAAGTTTATGTCTCACTCACCTGAATTTAGGCAGCTGGAGCTGGTAAGGAGGCTCCTGCTTTGTTGCTCCACCATACTATTATAAACACGTAGCATCCACCTTAGGATCCAGGATGGCTGCCCCAGCTCCAGCTATCACATCTGCATTCTATCTCCTGGAAAAGGAATGGAGAAGGGCCCCTCCCTTTAAGGACATTTTCTGAAAATTACACTTTCTACAACCGTTCACATGGCTGCAGGAACTCCTAGTGAACCACCATCAGGGCTAGGAATGTGTTTGGATTGACCAGAGAAACATCCTCAGGTTAGGTTTTTGGCCCAGTGAAAAAGATTTGGTCATTAATAGTGGAAAGAACTTGTGCTTGGGCAGGCTGAGGTTTGAATACAGGCTGCCTTACTTACTAGTTAAGGGAGCTTCTGCTAGATGTAAGTGCTAGATGACAACATGTGTTAGTAGAATTTAGACAAAGGGTGACATCAAGGGCTGGATGCAGTCAAAGAAGGCAAAGAGGGAGGTGATGGGACTTGAACAGATCTTGTTAGAAAAATAGAGCTTGGATAAGCAGAAAAATAGGGAATCCCAACAGAGTCTACTGTAAAGAGAAACATCAGCTCTGGCTTCCTTAGAAGTCATGGTTCAAGGGCTTTTAGCTGAGACCTGAAAACAGAGAATGGTTAGGTTCTTGGGCATCCAGCAAATATTCACAGTTTTCTTTTGGCCAATAACAGGACACTTAACTAACCCATATTGCCCTTTCCAGGATTTTAGATTTATTATGGTGTGACACTGTGTGGCAGTGGCCTACAGGATTTTGCAGAATGAGAAATATCATATTACTTTATTCAGCCTATTTCCCAAGCTGTTAAGCAACCAATTTTGAAGGTCTGAAACTCATGCTGTCTCCATCTACAAGGACCATGAATCTGTATGAATGTAATTGTATTATTTAATCTATTATAATATCATCTATTATTTTTATTATCACTATAATCTTGAGACAGTTCATTGCAGTATAAAATGATAACCTCTGTGAAAATGACTATACGTGTATCTCTACTAACCTCATATGTTTGTCTAGGTACCACAAGTCTGCAGAATTTGTGCTTTTAATGTGTTCTTAAAAATAAGTATTCTGGGCTGAATGCAGTAGCTCACATCTGTAATCCTAGCACTTTGGGAGGCCAAGGCAGGAGGATCACTTGAGGCCAGGAGTTCAAGATCAGCTGGGCAATAGCAAGACCCCCATCTTTACAAAAAAATAAAATAAAAATAAAGTATTCTGAGAGGTGGCATTATATTTAAATAGAAAAATCTTGTTACATTTTACCATTTTTTTTTTACAATAATCCTTTAAATTGTGGGTATTTGGTCAAAAAGAAAAATCAGGTGAGCAATGAGAAAGAAACTATTGAAATGAAACAAATAAGAAAAGGATTGGAGACATTCCTAAAAATGTGTTTTGCATGGTACTAATTCCTTATGATATTTTTTTTTAGAAGATTGAATTTCTTAGTAGAGGTAGGAGAAAGAAATATTTTAGAGTCATATAAATATTGTTCTGAATGAACTGATAGACCTACCTAAAGAATAATTAGCCAATAGATGTCTTAAAAAATTAAGGTATGGCCTAGAACATAACCATAACTATATTTGTTATACATTATAAAAGGAAGGACAAAGGTGATCACTTTTTGTGGAAAGAAAGCTTTCTTGGTTGAACTCTCAAGCAAGAATTATTATCAATGACATGCTTCCTATGATTTATTCCATTTAGTTGAGGCACAGAGAGATTAAAAAAATCTGCCCCAAATCACATAGCTAGTAAGTCACAAAGCTGGTATTTAAACTTTGGCAATCTGACTTCAGATTCTTATGTATGTATGTATGTATGTATTTATGTATTTAAGCTTTTAACCTCTATCCTATATTTTTTGGGTTTTCCAACTAGGAATATTGATCGAGATCCTTGAATAATTTTGCTCATTTGAACACCACTTCATCGCATGTAGGAAGCGCACCTTCTGAAATTGACAGATAGATGGAAGGTATATAATTGCCATGGTGAGCTTGAGCATAGAACAAGACAATGGGGCAAGTGGCAGAGATGTAGCAGTTTCTGCAAGGTTTTGTCCAATGGTGGCTGATGACTGGGTAAATATCTAGTTTCTATCTCTAGAGTGCAGTTTCCTTTGGAATTTGACATTTTCGTGCTCAGTTTCTTGCAGGCAAATCACCGGTCACATAAGTTGAGTTGTTGTGGCAATTTGGTTTAGAGACTGTTTACTAAGCCAGCAACCTAGCTGCTTTGTCGTTGAGGGTAGGAACATTCACACTCACTTTTATTTGGGGGACATCGCAGGTAGCCACCAAGTATTTGAAGAATGGAATTGACTGACAAGTCATTTGCATAGCAAGTATTTCTACTAGAGCTTCCACTGGGATGGAAAGAAACTAACACTGGAACCCTAGTGAACAGCATTCAACATGAGACCAAATTCCATGCAGTATAAGATGGCCTCCATTTTGCAGTACACTCAAGAGGATTTAATTCCTGAAATAGCAAAACAGCATTATTCTGAAGCCAGCTCACAGGGTATAATTCTACATATAATGCAGTTGTCATTTTTTTGATCTCTATATTATGTGCCAGGTAGTTAACAAATATCTCCCTCATTCATGTCTCATAACAACTTCATGAGATGTGTATTATTAGATCCATCATATAAATATTAAAACCAAGATGCAGAGAGAGGTCGCGCAGTTGAACTTGCACACAGTCACACAACTTTTAGCTGGTATTTGAAACCAAGTCTGGTAGACTCAAAATTCTAATAAGCTCATTCCACTATTCTCTAGCATCTCCTATTAGCCCTTGAATAAAGATCAAAGGACCAATATCCACTGGAGAAGAAATTCTGTCTTTCATGGAGATAGTGGAGTTGGGAAGGCCTCCAGTATACACCTGGATTAGAGTGATGTATAAGACAAGGAAAAAATGAATTAATTCTTTTATAGGGTAGCTACAAAAGAGAAGCTCTCAAATTCCTTGGATTGTGTGAATGGCTATCAAAAACACAAAGGCAGGATGGGAGGGAAGGTCTTTATAGAACAAGGTGGTAGGAGTCCCATCAAGAACTTTAGTACCAGATTTTGAGCTAAGAAATGTAGTTTTCCCTGCTTTGGGCATGTTAATCATTTTGTACCTGTAGGAGGCGCTGACATATGTCTTCACCACTGTATGTCAGAGCTGATATTCTAGATCTTTTTTTTCTTTTGTTACTTTTCATTTTCAGGGGGAAAAATCTATTTTAGGGTTCCTTTCTCCTTCCTTGCCAATACTAATGTCAATATTGCCAGAACACCTTTAGACATTAAGAAACATTGACTTAATACAACAATTTGATTTTGCTATTAAAATTACATGTAAATCTCTAGGCAAGTTCCCATCTTTTAATATTTACTTAAAATATTTACTTTCACATGTATACATGGCACTTGGTAGGAATGCATTTAAGATGAGTGTTGATTTATTTGGTTTGTTCTTTAGTAGATAATGCCATCGGTACCGAAATGAGTTAGAAGGAGGTCGTTATATCAGCTAACCCTTTATCCTGAAGAATATATTGATGAGTAGGCTGTGCCTTGACATCATTTTCTGTATTTTGTTAGAAATTGGTACCTGGATGTTTTCAAAATAAACAACTATTTGTAAATGTGTTTTTAGATTCATCTCTAATGTAGCACTCAGGGAAAAAAAATCAGCAGACCGGTATTAACTGGAAAACCACTTTTGTGTTGTATTTCGATCCATTTGAGCTAAAGCTGATTAGCACTTTTTGAAAAGTGAATCTAAATCCTTGTGCTAATCAGGGGAAATTGAGATTGAGCCATGTTGTTACTGTAGAAAGCTGGAGAGAAGAATGGATGTAATGGCAAGGTTTTTGTTGTTGTTTTTGTATTCCTCATGTAGCATATAGCTTGTTTCCACAACCACCCCCTTCCCCAACAAACCACTCTTCTAAGTGCTTGTTTAATAAAGCAACCCAGCAGGTGAATATTTAAATGTTCGTGGGATTCAGATAGTTTAATTTCAGTGCATCAGACAAAATAGAAGAGAATTTGGGGGTCAGGGGACTATTTCCAACATGCTGATAAGGAAATTGTACAGACTGTTGCACATTAATGATACAACTGTAATTCAAAAGGAGATGTGTTTCATGTGCATTTGCTGTGTGTGTTTACTGTAATCAGTGGCTGCTTATCCTTGGGTGGTATGAAGCTGACTGTCCACCTTCTACATTTGGCTCTGATGATTGCATTGAGGGATTGCATAGAGGAAAAACCACCTACCTCCACCACCTCTGTTTGGATGCAAACTGCAACAGCTGGGAAGGCTGGAAGTAGACTTGACTTGTTGCAGATTTCACTCTTTACTAAACGGGAACACCAAGGGGGCATTTGCTAATCCCTTCCCCCTTCATTTTTCTCATTTTTCTTTGGGGGTTTTGGGGAATGTGAGACTCTTCCTTGTCATCCTGCAGTCTTGGATGAAGCAGCAGATGCTAAGGAATGAGGTGGAGAAAGGAGAGGGAGGTATGATAATATTTAGTTTTCTTCTTTTTATGCTTAAACAGATTTAAGGAATTTTCAGAGCAGAAATCTTGTTTCAAGTATGTGGCCATTTTTCAATTAGAGTCACTTATTAACCTCTCCTTACACAAGCAGAATCTCCTGAATCTCTTTGAAGACACACAGAGAAAAGATTTCCTTCCTGCCTACAACCCTCTCCAAATCCCAGAATGCCACTCATAAACTTGTTGAGAGGGTGAAAAGCTCACAGATGCAAAGGCAGAAGCAGATTTGCACCTTTCTGGCATGAAAACTTTGAAGTCTTCTTACAGATAAACTACCCTGTGTAATTCAAAATTTTAAGTGTACATTCAAGTCTGACTGCAATTTACCTGTTAATGCTGTTAGAGTGATGTCTGGCCTAGGCTTCAGCTGATCTGTGGTCTCTGAAAAGACAGCCACACAAAGCTGCTTGCATAGTTCCCTGCCCTGCCAAAAGGCCTCTCCAGGGGTACTCCATTGCAACCGTTGCTTTGCTGGTACTCTTTGCTGACGATAGTTCTAGTCTGGGTTTGTGTATTTGCCCTCTATGAAGGTAATGAGGGATCTTAGAAAGCCAGGCAAGTGATACCCATAGATGTGCCTTTAGGAGAGAGCTTGAATGGGCTCAAGGGTCAGTCCTAACCTTTCAGAATTGCCAATGGGCATTTCATAAATGCATTTGATTTTGATGAGCTTTTATTGTTGCTGCTTTCACCTGCAGCACTGTTTGGGGCAATAAGGATAAGCCTTGCCCAGTGAAGGGCAGTTCCTGAAATTACATGGAAATGAGTTGTAATCTGATGAATTGCAGCACAGAGGTCAAAGAGAAGTTTTAAAGGGAAGTAAAGTTGACCGGGAAATGATGCCAAACAAATGGGACCTTAAAAGTTGATTCCCACCCCTACCCAAATGCTAGGTGCCCAGGACCACTTTAAAATGTTGTAGTACTTAAAAGAAAAATTCAGATCACATCAGTGGACCCTCTATTTATTGGTGATAGAAGAAAAAGACATATACCTCTGGGGTGGGTTAAACCCTTCACTGAAGATTGAGTATGCTGTAGTATTCTATCTTAATTATTAATTTATTCTCTTTCATTCTTTTATTATTGTTTGTTTATTTGTTTGTTTTTGAGACTGTCTCTCTCTGTCATCCAGGCTACCGTGCAGTGGTGTCATCATAGCTCACTGCAACCTCAAAGTCCTGCCTCAACCTTCCAAGTAGCCGGGACTACAGATGTACACCGTCACACCCAGCTAATTTTTCTGGGTTGTTTTTTTTTTGTAGAGATGGAGTCTCGCTTTTGCTCAGGCTGGTCTCAAACTCCTGGCCTCAAGCAATCCTCTTACCTGGGCCTCCCAGAGTGCTAGGATTACAGGCTTGAGCCACCCCGCCCAGCTCTTTCATTCTTTTTTCTAATCCTTGATATTACATGGGCTTAGCCCTTTCTTTCTCCCAGAGGACAACATCTCTTTGCACAAAAGTACAATGCCATATCATATTTTTATACCCAGAACACCTAAAAAGAGTAACAGGCACCAAGGACTGATTTAATGATGTCCCTGCTCTGGAGAAAATAAGTTGACTTAGGGCACCAAAAGCTTCATAGTAATGATCCATGTCCTTGTTCCATCCTGGGAATTTTACTAGGACTAATTGGGAATTGGTAGAACTGAGTTTGAGAGTGAGGAGAAGAGGAGTCTTAATGGCAGTAACATTAACAGGCAATAGGAAATTAAAGCAGGCATCTAGATCCCCCCACCCCCAACACACCAGCCAACCTGCCACTTGCCATTTAAAATAAACTAAATAACTGTAAAAATCCAGCTCAGTTGGTTTTGTCTGGTTACAGTTTCCTTAACAGGCTTCAGTTTTGTTTTGTTTTTTTAAAAAAACAAAGCTGAAAAGCTGCTAGTTTTGAAGGCTTCAGTCTTGATATAAGTGTTAAATACCAGAAAATTCCCATTAGATGTATCACTGCTTGACTTCTTAGTAACGTTTCATGAGAATAATATTTGTGGAAGCTACTTTACGCCAGGATAGTCCTGGGGGATCTCTGGAAGAAGGCACGTATTTTGTATTTTGTTACGTGCAGCAGCAACTGTAGTTTGGGAGGAGCAATGGGCGTGGGTTTTGTGGTTTCTTTCTTTCTTTTCAGGGTAGCTCATCAACCACAAAATCACTGCCATCCTTCAGAAGAGGGAAGAAACATTGGCCAACCTACATTTTCTTTTCTTTTTAGGGACAGCGACTTGGGTTTTTAGAGACCGGCCAGCTTAGTTGTGTTTGGAGTTTCCCAATATAGTCTTTGCAGAAATGTGGGTTGGTGTCGACATTGCTGTAAACCAATCATCTGCAGTGCAGTTGGCCTTGGTCCTGGAACCACAGAAGTGCTTTGCTCGACCCGTTGACTCAAGTTGCCTAACTTCCGTGTCACCGTGAAGAACCAACACCCCTCGCCAGCCCATGAGGTTGTGAGACAGTGAGATTGAGATGAGTGGTGAATGCTAACTAACCCTTTGTTAAAAAACAAGAGTCATTCATTCATTCATTCAACTAGTATTAATATTCATGGAGCCCCCAAAAGGAGCAAAGCATTGCTCCAGGAGCTGTGGAGACAGTAATAAACCAGATCCCTACTTCCAAGCAATTTTTCGGAAGTGCCAGATAGTAAATATTTTAGGCTTTGTAGGCCTTACTGTTTCTGTCGCAACCATTCAACTCTGCCATTTTTTGCACAATAGCAGCCATAGCAGCATAAAAAAAACAAATGCTGGTTTTGTGTTAAAAAGAAACAAAAAAAACCTTGATTTATAAAAGCATGCAACACATGAACCATAGTTTACCACCCCTAAAGTAGACCATAGTTGTTGGCCCTGGTTGAGCATTCATTCTGGTCATCTGCACTTGATTTCTACTATAGCTATATTTTATAAGGAAAATGTATTTCTAAACACCACACCCGATTCAAAACAAGAATAATCAAAACTGTTGAAAGCTTAGTTTCATAAGGTGAAAGAACCTAAAAAAGAGGTTAAAATGTCAATAAAGCCAGCAAACAAGACTCACAAAAAAGTCAAAACAAAGCAATATATATTTTAAAACACTGACTCGGTTATTAATTATAGACTGTATTTTTCTAGATCTTTAAATATTCAACAAGAAAAAATCATCTTCAGCTTTTGATGACTTATCCATTCTTTCAATGCAATGAAGGCAATAGGAAAACCTGTCACTAACTTCAGAAATCTCCTAACATTTTTAAGAACACCCCATATCATCATATACAAATTACTGGAAATTCCATAAATTAAAAGGGACAGTAATTTATACATTTGGCAAATTCAGCAAATTGATCGTTCAGCATGCCCACTGTGGTGAATTGGCCATTCATTGATTTGGTAGCTTGGCATGTTAAATTTTGGCAAATGAACCTAAAACTGATAAGCATGTTCTAGGTACATGTTGTGACATAAAATGCTCTTTGCTATATGCATGGGACCAAACTTGCTAGTAGAATGACATTAGTTGTTTAGGTTATAGAGGCTGTCAAAAATTCCTACATGGCAAGGGAATTTCATACATGATTGTGTATAGAGTATCTTTGCTCGTGGGGTTCAAAAGCAATTCAGTTCTGGGCTTACAAACAGTTTTCCATTAACATTTTATTTATAAATTTACATAAATTTTCAAACACATAGAAAAGTTGAAAGAATTGACCAGTGATCACCTTATACGGTCTCTGGATTTTAAATCACAAGTGGCAGGTCTTTTGCTTGCTGGCTAAAAGAATACCAACTCAATTTTTTTTTTAAAGACCATATTTTTTCAGGAGTGACCAGAGACTGATTTGAACAATTTCTGTTATCTTTTGTGTTTCTTAAAAACCCATAAAATACTCCTTATCTCTAGATTGTATATGCTTCCTCACTCTTACTTCCAAAGATTTTTTTTTTTGTTTTTAAGGGGACAATCTTATGTCTATGAAGTTTCTTTAGTGTCATAAAATCACCATTACTAAGCCTTACAGTACCTAAAATCAACATCAAATTCTGGCTATGAACTGGTGTGGCTGAATACTGAAGTCTGTTCCTCAGCATGTTGCTAAGAAACAAAGGCCTAAGATGCCCTTTCAAATTGCTAAGGTATGTCTTTCCAGTATTCTAATTCCATTTAATTGCCGCATAACAAAAATTCAGCCTTTGTCTTATAAAGTGTCATGTGGATCTCAGGAAGAATTTACTAGCTGCAAAGTAAAATGTAGTCTTCCACACTGTAATTTTTTGAGTTCCTTTTCCTTCATGTGGAAAGGAATGATTGAGGGGGAAAAGAAATTGTTTGACATCTAACCACAGAAGGAAAAATTAGTCTCCTCAAACTTCTCCAGGCTCTATTTTTGTTTCATTTTATATTCTGTGTACTTCCAGTCTGGTGAAGAATTTTGATGTGTAAGGAAGTTATTTTCCTTCAGAAGATTCGGTCACAATTTAATAGTCATCACATGTCTGTGAAAAATGGAAGGGCTGGAAATATTTTCTACATCATTTTTGGTCGTTGGCTATGCTCTGTTAAATGCTACAACCTACCCATCACTGATTGTTTTGTTCATCATTGCTACTTATGGGATAGTAATATATTTTCGTGCTCTTGACCTGTAGTTGTGTTACCTGCTTTGGCCAGTGAAATGTAAGCTCAAGTCACCTGTGCCACATAGGAGGAAAAGCTTTCAGAGCCATTGAATAGGTCCACCATTCTCTCTGTTCCTTCTGCCACGAAAGCAGTAATGTCCCACAGGCAAGGTGCTCGATAGCCTGGGTCCTATAGTGAAGGGACACAGCCCACAGCCAACCCTCCATGGACATGTTGGTGGAAGCCTTTGAGATGCTGGAGTCTTTGTTACTGCAGCAGAGCTTAGCCCGAGCTGACTGGCATGCCACCCTTATCATGCAGTAGTGCCTGTTCGTAGCTCCCAGGTTCTATCTAGAACGGAAACACTGAAAGATTGTAAGCCTGGACTTTGTGTGATCGTGGAAATAAGGGAGGGCATGGAGCCAGTTGCATTTAAAACAGTGGATCTTTCTGTTTGCAGTGATTGGTTGTTTTAAAAATCCTCTTTCACCCTCCTTGACCCTTCTCACATTAGCCCTTTGAGAGACTTTAAACTGAATCACAAGTGATTCAGTCATCCTTATGTCAGGACACCTAATTTCTAAAATACAGTTTGTATATTTGATGATAGATTATTTAATAGAATGAAGGTTCTCTGAAGACAGGGGTTTGTTTTCAATGATGTATCTCAAGTGCCTGGCACACAGCAGATACCCACCAAATACTTGGTGAATGAATGTGCTATGTTTATTTCCAATGAGTTTCCCCTTTGATTTGATATTAATGAAGTATATAGTCAGAATAATCACATTCCTTAATAATATTTCTGTGCCTGTAATAGAAAATCTGATAAATTAATTGACACCACAGGTTAAATCACCAAGTCATGGCCTCAGTTAATTTTTTTTTATAACCAAGGTATCATCAATTACTTAAAATATTGTCTTTGCCTCATTTTGAGGAAAAAAAATTAAAACTTATAGTTCAACAGAAAAAGTTGATGATGTACTAGTACCTTCCCAAAATTTGAAATTCTGCTTGACTTTAGTATTCTGATAACGGAATTGGATCACACAAGGAAACACATACCACCATACCATCATATTGTATTCACCGCCTCTCTGAGCTGTGACACTGATTTGAGGGGGTGGGGGTGGAGGGGATGCCGTATTTCCAAAGACTCAGCCCATTCACTCATTTCATCTGCTTTGTCATCGTTAGGCTGGATTTAAGTAGCATTACTGTAAAATTTCCCACTGAGAAATTTCACCATGAAGTGGTTTTCTGATCTCTTTAAAATAAAATGGTTAAAAATAGACCTTGTGGGAACAGTTTTCTACTTCAAGAACAAAATCCTGCAAAAATGTTTTAATGCAGATTTGAGACCTAATTATTTTTTCTCACCTCTGCTTGGCTGTAGTTGTGCTACAGTGGGAACAAGTCTCAGTTTTATGGGATCTAGGCGGCAAGCACTCTCCACTTCCCCTCGAGGTATAGTGTTCAGCTGGCCATGACTTGTGCTTTCCTCATCCTCCTTGGGGCTTTTCTTTGGGCAGTGGGTCCAGCTATGAAGCCCTACATCTGGTTTCTCATTAATTCAGTGACCTTCCCTCATGAGGCCAGGGAAGGCTTCACCGTTTCAGCTGCACCGGCCTCTGGTTATTGCAGACATCTAAGTCAGTGCTGGACAAAGGTGAACCAACTACAAGGAGAACAGCGTGCAAAAGAGACTCTGTCATTAAGATACAGGATCTTCAAGATACTCGGTCATTAGGGCTGGTTAAATCAAGCCTCTGTGACATGCCCAGAGTCTTGGTTAGCTTTGAAGATCATTCGGGGACTCTATATATAAAAAAGTACATTCCTGGCTCTTATTTTAATGTCATCTTCTTTCCCACAGCCTCGGAGCTCAAATGTCTATAAATGTTTACTTGTGACATTTCTTTACAATTTTGTTGTTGTTTATCATTGTAGTTTCTAGTACCTTAGAAAAAAGCCTCAGACTTAATACATGTTCAATAAATGCTTTTAAATGAAGAATGAATGGCAAACAAATCAATCTCCAGTCACTACTGACTAGTAGTTTAATTTTGTGTCAGTCTTCAGTACTTCACTGTCTGTTAGGTACCTTATCAGGAAAAAAGAGAAAAGTCCAAGGGTTTAAGATCTTTTGCAATTAGAAGCTATGCCATGTCTCACATCTCCCATTTTATTATTATTATTTTTTACCCTGTGTCTTTCTAGCAGGTAGAAAATTCTCTTTAGGAAATAGCAAATAACCTAAACTCTGTTTTATCGACAAAGAATAGAATGCATTTCTAAAAGCACCCATTGGACCACATGTGTGTAGCATTTTTAAAAAGCAGTTTTATCAGAATCCATCCCTAGTCTGTGGGTCTGGTGTCTAGTATGTTTTAAAATAAATTTGAGTGTTTCTGAAATGAATTGCTCCATGCTTCTGCCTGTTTCTGTTGCCAAGTTCTCAATGATTGTGTGCTTTTTTGCATACTTTTCTTCCACATATGTGCTCCTCCTTCCTGTCTCTAAATCCTATCATTCTTTAAAATTCATTTCAAGTGTCATTTCCTCTGGATATACACCTTGTGAATTAGATGCTTCTCTATCTCAGTGCACCCTGAGTCACTCTGAGTACACTTCCAGCATATAGTATTTATCACTGTTTATTGTTGCTGTTTGATTAATGTTTAGATGATTAGACTCTTAGCGCCTCTAGGCCAAGGCCTGAATATTATTCATCTCTGCGTGGTGGGCATCTCTTGTAGTTCCTGGCACCAGTAGGTGCTCAGAATATTTGTTGCAGGAACTCGCTTGTTTTCTTTATGTTCTAAAGAAAGCTTCAGCTAGGCTTATAGTCTTTAGCATTTCTCTTTTCACTAGCCAATTGCTGCCTTCACTGCCTGGAAGGTTCAAAGTTAGAACCTGGTTCTACCCGCTGCATCAGCGCCCACGGCCACTGCCCACTGCTTGCATGGGAAGAAGGGCCAGATAGGCGTTTGCCGAGCTAGAAACCTGGAATCCTGGGATCTGATATGTGTCTTCTCAGTTTTTCATTATATTTTTCCCTGTCCTTTTTTCTCCTCCTATCCTCCAAAGGTGGGCTTTGGCAACTGATGATTTTGCTCACTTAGAAACTCGTGAGCAAATGGAAATCTAGCAAATAAAAGAGTGACCCTGACACATTTCTAGAATGCAGTGGGAGCATTGCCTAAAACAGTTTTGCATGTGGAATTAGCAGTCAGGGCTCTGAAATCACGGCTGTTGTTTTAGAAACAGGCTGGACAGGGCAGACACTGAGGCTGCTTCTTTCCCCATGCCCATAGTTCTGGCTCATTATCTTAAGCAGGTGATTCCCAACCATAATATCAAAGCATAGAGAAGGGTACCACCATTTTTGATGTCTCATTCATAGAAAACCTGACCATCTTAATATTTTGTTCCCTCAAGCTGCAATTTAAAATCTTTTCTTTTTGTACTTTGCATATGTGGAAAGGAAAATATCTGGCTAATACTGCAGTAGGATCCCCTGATGGACAGCTAGGAAGAAGGAATTAAGGAAATAAAACAATGTAAAAGACTGAGCCATGTTTAAAATGCAGTCACCTGTATCTGTGATTTGACACTAAAGAAGATGGAAAAGGAACGTATTTACTAGTTTCTGCTGGCATCAGTATTGGAATCCATTTGGATAAGACACTTTCTGAAGTTCATATTGTCTCTTGTAGCATGCTGCCTACATTTTTATGGGCACATGAGTCAGAGAGCGGATCAGTTGGGAGGACCATATAGCTCATGAGCTAATTACTCAGGATAATTGGGGAAAATATAGTGGTAAAAGCATTAACAAAACTTAATTGTCATACAAACTTGACAGTATGTATCTATTTATAATCATGTATCATAGGCCAGGCACAGTGGCTCACATCTGTAATCCCAGCACTTTGAAGGCCAAGGCAAGAGGATTGCTTGAGGCCAGGAATTTGAGACCAGCCTGGGTAACATAGTGAGATCCTGTCTCTACCGAAAATTTAAAAATTAGCCAGGTGTGGTGGTCCATGCCTGTAGTCCCATCTACTTGGGAGGCTAAAGTGGGAGGATCACTTGAGCCCAGGAGTTCAAGGTTGCTGTGAGCTGTGATTGTACCACTGGGCTATGTCACACCAGCCTCAGTGACCCAGTGGGACCCTGTCTCTAAAAAATAAAACATGTAATCATGTATTATGACATTAGCTACCAAAGCCTTTTTGTACCTCTTCATTTCTATGTTAAAAAGAAAGGATTATTTAAAATTTAGGAATTTGTTGGGTGTGATGGTGCCTGCTTGTAGACCCAGCTA
This sequence comes from Cheirogaleus medius, assembly GCA_008086735.1. Taxonomy (NCBI): domain Eukaryota; kingdom Metazoa; phylum Chordata; class Mammalia; order Primates; family Cheirogaleidae; genus Cheirogaleus; species Cheirogaleus medius. The sequence continues at coordinate 57,853,061 of VBSM01001124.1, read as the reverse complement.
CTTGGCAGGATTGAAGTAGAAGGATCACTGGAGCCCAGGAGTTCTGGGCTGTAGTGTGCTCCGTCTGTGGGATGTCTGCACTAAGTTTAGCATCAGGATGGTGATCTCTTGGGAGTGGGGGACGACTAGGTTGCCTAAGTAGGGTTGAACCAGCCTAGGTTGGAAACAGGTCAAAATTCCCATGCTGAGTGGTAGTGAGATTGTACCTATGTGTTCCAGCCTGGACAACATAGCAAGACCTTGTCTCTTAAGAAAAAAAAAGAGAGAGCAGAAATTAAAAATAAAATTCAGGAATTTCTTTTTTTAGAACAAGGTGGATTGAACCATTATACTCAATTGTATTCACGTACTGATTTACACTTAAGCTAATGTTGAGGTTAACAAGGGTGAAGAAGATTGAAGTATCTTGAGCAAAAAAAGATACCTAAGAAATTCTTATAGGTCACCTTCTAACCTAACATTTACCACATTACCTGTGCTTCTAGATGGAGGAAGATAGTCATGGTATGTTATGTTTTGGTGGCATTTTAAACAAACTAACAAATCAGAAATGCAAACGAATCTCTTACGAGTATTGATAAACCATTTTTATTTATATGAATGTCGAAATTCACCTCAATCCTGTCATATCTTTAGATATCACTTTAGTTCTCTTCTTAAAAGTGAAAGATTGGTCAATGTTGGTATTAACCACTCTTGCTAATTTTCTCCAGTTGCTTAGCCCCTCCCAATTTCAATGGGAAATTGTACTTTTATTGTCGGAAAGAATTTTGCATTTATTGATTACCCTTTTAGGGAATTATTTTGAACTGACCAACCCAAATATTTACTGTAAGAACTCTTAGTCTGTTTGGACTGCTATAACAAAATACAATAAACTGAATGGCTAACAACAGAAATTTATTTTTTCATAGTTCTGGAGACTGGAAGTCTGAGATCTGGGTGCAGCATGGTCAGATTCTGGTGAGGGCCTTCTTCCAGGTTGCAGACTATGGGCTTCTCATAGTATTTTCACAAGGCTGAGAGATTGTAGGATCTTTTGGGGGTCTCTTTTATATAAAAGGAGGGTTTCATCATCACGACACCAAAATACATTACACAATATTACCATTTCTTTCTTTTCCATTTTGTGAATAATAAAAATAGTAATTTATCTTTTGAATTTATATTTGAATAAAACACAAATACAAAAAAAATCAGCTTTTCTTTTAATGCTGCACAATTAGCAGCTAGCCAAACATGTCATGGGAAACATTAAGATCCACCTTCCATATTTTTAGGTAACACATGTGCATTGAGATACTCTTCATTTTGTAAATTAGGTAATCCCCCTAACATTTGATAGTGTTGTTCTTAGTTCTTATCTGTAGCTGTACAGTCATTGAGCTGGATAAAATGTTGCAGTGTAGCAATTAAACACATCCTATCTTTTTTTTAATCCACAAGTTCAGTAAATTACAACTTGATTGTCTAAGTAAACAGTGTTACCTGCTGTGGCTGCTTTGTTGTAGAACAGAGTTCTGCATGTAAATTAATAGCAGTTAGTAATTCCCAGTATGACAAAGTGTATTTTTCCTGTAACTTAAACTTTCCTTCTCCCACCCCAGGAAAACAGACCAAGACAAAAAGCATTGTCATCTTATCTTTTCTGTAATTCCGGGGCCCCGGGAAACGGTGCCAACCCCAGCCCTTCCCTAGGGGATACTATGGAAGCACAGTTAGAAAACAAGCCTGAGCTAGCTTGATCACCCCTCTCTCTCACAGATGCATTTAGCAATCCTTCACCAAAGCACACACAACCTAATATGACAATTCCAACTCATTTTCTTATTAGGGGATAGAAATATGTGTGGACCAAAGCCTGCAGAGCCATGCTTGCATCGAGGTAACCTGTGGTATTTCAGGGAGTCTCTGCTCTTGTATACTGCATATGGTTCACTTCAGATAATTTAACACCCAAGAATATCTGCCTTGAATAAATTAGAATATATTTGCAAATTAATTGGTTAATTAGATTTTAGACATCTCTGGGGGACTGAGCTGAAACAGATGTGTGCAAAAGCCCCTTGCAGAGGTGGGGATGAGGGTTTCATACAGAGCTTTCTGAAGGAAGAGTTCTCCTCTCACTTGATCCTATTGTTGATGTCAGAGTAGTTCAGTTTATATGTCTGTGCATAAAGCAATAGAACTGCATTTCTGCCTTGGAATTAATTATTCTAGGGACATGATCAGAAGGTACCATGCTTTCCAAATAATTGTACTGCAAACTAATCAAAGTGCTATTAGGGTTGATCCTTTCTTGGTTATGTTGGAAAACCATATGAGGATCCAGTTAAAACTAAAGAAGGGCTGATCAAGGAATGCTTTTAAATACTTGTGTAAGACACAGGCAGTGCATATGAAAGTTCCATAGAAAAGCCATAGCTTGAGCTCGGGCCTTGGAGTTAAAGATCAGCCCTTTTTAATTTTTTTTTTTTTTCCAATTAGCTCAGTTGGCTCAGATTTGCCCTTTTAATTTTTTTTTTTTTCTATTGCTTTACCCTTCTGTAGAATAGAAAACTCAGTTGGTATTCCCCCAAATGCTATTTATAATACTAAAGTGATTTTTCTAATTGGATTGTTAAGGTAGATTCCTTTTTTTTCCTTCAGTCATTTTTTCACAAGGCATTTATGTTATACCCACTGGGTCCTGATGTGGATGCAGGGCACTAAGTAGAACGACACAGTCCCTGCTCTCAGTGGGCTCCCAATCTCTTTATTCTTTGTGGAATGGTTAAAAATTGGTCTGTATTTCCTGACGCTTGCAGTGGGAAGAGGCTGCCTACTCTGGAGCAAGTTGCATGGCATTAAAATAAATGTGGCGCTAAGGACTAATTATGAATAAGCCACGTGTCCACAATTAGGAATTCTCTGTTAGCAGAGCCACTCTCTGGTAAATAGTACAGACTGTCGGACAGTTTGCTAGAATTTGGAAACAAATGGTACATCCAAAATCAACATCAGACCCCTGCTTCCTCTTTTATGGATTTTCAGCTCTCAGAGGATCACCCTTGAGTCCCCTGTGCTTAGAAAAGTCCCTTGCAAATAACAGACTGGCAGCAAATGTTGAAGGTGAGCAGATGCTCAGAAATAACAATTCTCAGATATTTGAATAAAAGAGATCCACACCTGGAAAATCAAAGGGGAAAGTTAGGAGTGAGTTTTCATGCCACTGTGCATCCCATTTTACCCTGAGATTTGAGAGATATATCATCATCACATTTAATGGCTTCAGTTTTAGTTTTGCTTATGTGTTAAGAAAAATGAGCCATCATGGAAATAATTGATGAATGGTTTGGTCATCTTTAGATGAAGTATTTTTCATTTTCCTAAATCTGACTTTTTAAAAGTAAGGAACAAAGCCTTCAAAGTACAGAAATGACATTCTCATTTGAAATCAGTAGTGCTTCAAGCTTGCAGTAGGGGTAGAAACATCACTCCATTGTTTTCTTGCTTTATCTGTCATGGTAAGATGAGGTGTTTTTTTTTCTAAATCTTAAAAAGTAATTCATGGTCTAAAGGACTATTATGTTTGATTTGATTTCCTTAGAACTGCATTATTAAAAGCACTACTTACCTGGTATAACCTTATTTCAAGGAGAAACATATATTTAATGTGAGAGAAAATGAATATTTATGGCTAAAGAATTTAAACTCCACCTTACTTTTCCAAATAGGATCCATTAAAATGTAGCTTAATTAAATAAGATTATTTTAAAATCAGGAACTTATGTGCTGGTGGTTTTTATGTTTGGCATTAAGATATAGATACTATGAAATGAAATGTTATGTTGAAAATGGGCTTTGTCCCTGCTATGTCTCCCTTCCGTAAGAGCCAGTATTGTCAGAAAAATAAAAGGAAATTTACTAAGTTGGTTTTATTTGAATTTTCAGGCACGGTTTATGATGTGGAGGTGGATGTTTTGGAGGATTTCAGAAGTTTTTGGTAATTGACTTTATTGTACACTTGAGACCAGAATATTCCTGTGCATCTTGTATCAGGGAGTTGAACTGCCCACCAGCCCCTTAGCCAGCTCTGACTTGAAGCTCAACTTACAGCTTCTCTTTCCAATCCTCTGGGCTAAAGAAAGAAGTCACTATTTATGGGCAAGATTGAGCTTCATCACCTATTGGAATTTCTGTCCCAATGCTATAGATTGGCAAATTGGTTTTCTTTCGTTAAATTCTTCCCCATTCTGGACATGGAGGCAGGCTTGGGCAGGTCCATCAAGGTTCCCAGAGGAGGCCCTGGGTCTGCAGAGGAGCCTCACCCACCAGAGTGGGGCAGACACTTGGAATGGGGCTGTGGGTGGTGGGGGCCTGTGGGTGCTGGCAGGAAGTCCAGCCTGCCAGGCAGAACACACACAGCCGGGAACACAGAGTTGTATAAAATGTGAGATTTTTGGCAAGCATCTGGCTCTGGGGAGGTCCTGAGAGCCCCAGGGCAAGTGAGTGGAAGACATCCACCAGGTGGCCTATGGAGAGGGCTTGGCTACTCATCATCAGTGTTAGTGCAGTCTGGCAGCGAGTGTCAGGCCCTGCTTCTGGGGCTGGGATTTTGGCAGGGCTGCAAATTTTGTTCTGAGACATATTTTCATTGTAACATACCACTGGGTAGTGAGAATGTGAGGAAGGATATATATAGCCTCCTCCTACCTCTATTACAGCTAGAAGAACCTGGCCAGAGGAGCAGCTGTATGGCTTAAATGATTGCCAACACCATACCTGAAAAATTGTGGCCTGGGGAATGTGATGATGTGCTAGTGGCTTCTGCTTGGATCCCATGCTGCTCCAAAAGCTAAGGGCGGTGACCAGTCCCACCTAAGCCAAAGGGACTGAGTGGCTCCCCAGAGGGGAATAGATGCAGGAAAGGAAGGTGGCAATTATCTAAGGTAGGAAGCCCCAGGGATGCCACGTATGGAAGGTTGCACTGAAATCAGCCTCAGGCTCCCTTCAGGGGGTTGTTCACCCTAGTATAGGGATCTTCTGCCTGGAGAGAAGTGTGGGCAGAGATGCTGGTGGTTAGCAGTCATCTCTGGAACCAAGTTCCTGAGGCTAGAATATGAAGGAAGGACTTGGTGTCTGGAACAAGGGAAAAATCCAGTTACAAGAAGCTGAGACAATTGATCAAAATGGCTGATGATCTTGGTCATCTGTTGAATCCCTCAGTATTGAATATAAGTTTCTCAGGGTGTCTCTTTTAGAGGTAGACTGTTTCTAGCACCATGGGTTGAATTAAACTTGCAGATTAGGTGGTCATGTCTTTCACCAAGGGGCTTTGCAGACTTCAGGCATAAGGGACCAGCAAGCTTATATATGCTGTAGAGTGAAAATAGTGTTACTCATATAAATTGGCCATTACTGGGTTGGTTGGTTGATATGTTTAAGTTCAGAAAAACACACATCCTCCCAGTTGACAAGAGAGCTTTTTAAAGTATAAAAGCAAAGAAGAAAAAAAAAAAAAGAAGAAGAAGATGTGTTTAGGGAAAGTGGGTAAATCCAAAGCAGTCAAAGTCTCTTTAAGGAAGATTGGTAGGAGGTTATCAAGGCTTTCAACTCCTAGTCTCCACTCCAGCCAGATGTTTGGTGACTGAAAATCATTTTCATATGATCATTTGCTGTTTGGTGGAGTGTTTGGAATGAGCTAATTAATTCGAGTCCAATTCCTAATGGGCAGGTAGCCAATTCACACAAACCACCTTGAGAATCCGCACTAAGTGATTTGTCTCTGTGGAGCAGCCCAAAATTGAATTACCCATGGAGATGGACTTTTCCTTCCATCCACCCCTTTCTTTCAACTCTCCTCTCCCAACTGCCACCATTACCCCCAGCAGGAGTGAGTTTGCATTTAAATAGCATGATTTTTATTTTCCCCACCAATCTTGGGGGTGGGGGGGCTATAAATTTTCTCAAGCTTTCTTTTTAAAAGAACCAATGGATTACAGGTAAGGAAAGTAAACTGAATGTCCTTGGGACATTTTCAGGGTCATTGATATTTTCAAAGTTGGTTTTATTGCCAAAGGTAGTAAGAAGGGAAGCTGTGAACAGAACAAAATGCATTTCATTTTTTAAGAAGGCCAGGGAAACAAATTCCTAGACAAATATTCATACAGCCTGGAAATAGTTTCAGAAAGATCTACGGACCCACAAAAGCTTCTACCAGCTCACAGAATCGTCTCCAAGAATGGCTAATCATGTACTGCTGGGAGATACCCAAAAAAGGATAAAATTTTGGGTTTTTGTAACTTTGGTTGATAGCTCGTTCCAGAATAAATAATGACACTTTACACCTGTACAGTTCTTTGCCATCTCCACCATCCCTGAGCTCGGTTGTTTCTCCAGGCATTTCTAAGGGGTAGGAGGAATTGAAAGCGTTTGCTCCCTTTTATAAACAACCTACCTGTTCAGGCTGCAAGCCGGGCAGACAGCGGCACATTGCAGCAGTCATGTTGGTGCTTTGGAACTGCGCTGAATCCTGGCTCTGCTCCCCACCAACTGTGTCACCTAAGGCAGCCACTTCACTTCTCTGTGCCTCCATTTTATCAGTTATCCTTGAGATGAAGTCTCTGCTTAATTAAAAATTATATTTTATAATTTAATATTTTTAATGTTTTCCTCATTTTAAGGGTTTACTGTTTTGTAAGTCTGGGATTTACGTAAGGAAGGGAAACCTCCATGCAATGATAAGCTATAGTGCCCTCGTCCTTTACTCCTGTGATAGTACCCACTCTCTCCTCCCCCCAGGCGAGGGCAAATTAAAGTAATATAACTCAGTGTAGACATGTGTCAGCCCAAATGCATTTCTAGACACTCAGTGTATGCAGACACCTGGTTATTTACACGATTTATACGATTAGTGCCATCATCTCTAGATAGGATGAATATCAAATACAAACAAGTGAGCTTTGGAGTCCTGGCAGTCAGAAATAAATAATCTTACCAATAACTACATTCATCTACAGGATGAAGTAGATAGGGAACAAGGGGTGTGAAATTCTCCAACCCTCTAGGTTCCAAGAAGGATAAAGGAAGTAGAGAAAGTTCTCATAAAGCATAAGAAAAAAGGAAGTCATTTCTAAACAGGTCTACTAGATGTTTTTCTTGCTCTGTAATCACAAGGCCTAGATACCACAGAAGGGAAGATGATCAGATAGGCTCCTCTGATTAATGAGAGGCTCCTCTGGCTAAGGGTAAGGGTGGGGTTTGATTCTAGTGTCGTGGCCTCCATGTAAAGTCCAATAAGTAGGAAGTGAAATTTATAAGGGATTCCAACAGAATCAACAAATGTTTGCATGGGGCCAGCCAGCTCATCTCTGGCCAATTTTTCTAGCCCTGAGATGTTCCTTTTTTTTTTCTTTTTCTTTTTTGCAGATAAATGATAATTAGAAATATGAACTCCATAAAAGAAATCCCAGCTTCTACTTTTTAAAAAAGTCTGTGTATCTTTGGAGAAGAGAAAAGAAAGTAAAAGAGTATCTAGACTGCCTTTAAGAAAGCTTTCAAGGCTTAGTGACCATGCTCCATCCTCTAGGGTTTCTTATACATGTACATAAATCACTGGATAACATCAAGGATACTTTTAATTTAGGGAGAAAGAAAAGTATATAAACCTGTTCCTTGGTCTGGGAAAGACTCCAATCTTTTCACTTGTTTTTCTTATGTCTTTGTTGTTGGTTTGAAACATGCATTTTAAGGATTTTTTTTATTTTTTATTTTTTTTTTTTTTTGCTGGAACCCATTTCTCAAAATTGCTCCTCTCCCTCTCCAGAGGATGGAATAGGTATGGAATTATCTTGTGAATATGTCAATGTGGTAAATTCCTATGCAACTTGTTGCCAATGGAACAGGCTGGAATAAATTAGAGCGGGCGACAGGTTAACTGGCAGCAGAAACCTTTACTGCAACATTTAAAACAACTTCATCTTTTGGAAAATTGGATCCAGGTAGCAAAGGCTGGCAGTGATTTATGCTGACTGGGCCTATGGCTCCTTATATGCATATATGAAATACCGCTGGGCTCTACGGGGCTTCTTAAAGAACTACACCAGCTCTGCTTCCTCAACCTTCTTCCTGAGCCCGAGTTGCTGACATGTCTGAAGTGCCTGCAGGAGGAAGGAGCCAGGATATGCAGCCATCTGGAGCCCGGGAGAGTAAGCCCAGGCTGAGCATCTGCTTGAAACTTTGTGGAGATATCTAGCGCACTGATTTACTGTCCTTTGGGGAGACTGTGTCCAGAACCCAGACTCATGAGGAAGCTGGCGCCTGGCAAGGTTGGAGGTACACAGTTGTGCCTCATTATCAGGACATACGATAAGTCTGTCTACTCTTATACTTGATGTCAAAATGTAGATTTCTTATTTGGGCCACATCAGTCCTTTCTGCCCCCTAAAACAAAATATAGAAGTGCAAAAGAAAAATGCAAAAGAAAAAAAAAAGCCTAGACTTAGTATAGTTATACTTTTAAAATATACAGAGTAATAATGAAATAAAATGATGCTTCTGAGCATATAGAAGTTAAGACTGTACACTTTGGAGTCAGACCACTGGGGTTCCAATCTGGGCTCTGCCTTATAGGGGCTGTGTGTCTGGGGCAAGTCACTTAACCTCTCTGTACCTTCATTTCCTCCTCTGTAAAAGAAGGATGATAGTAATAGTACTTACCTTTTAGGGCTATTTTGAAAAGTGAATGAAGTTAATATATGTAAAGAATTGAAAATAGCATCTGAAAAATTAAGTACCATATAATTTTGTGTTTGTTTTTATCCCTGGAATATGCATCAAAGCCAGGGACACGCACTGCCCCGTCAGACTAATGCCTTTGGCCTTGTCACTTACCTTCCTTCCTCTTCTAAAACCTTCACCACCCCCAGCCAGACTGGCTTTGTTTCCGTTGTCCCTCAAGTGTGTCAAGAATGTTCTGGTTTGGGTCTCCACACACATGGTTTCCACTTCCCGAAGTGTTTTCTCCAGCCCTCAGTTTCAATGTTGCTTCCTCAGAGAGGGCTTCCCTGACCACCCGATGCCGCTTCCCACCTGTAATAATTCCAATGCCGGCCTGTTCCTTAGCTGCCTGCCACGTTACCACACATGACTTACGTTCGCAAGCCTTTAGTGTCACCGTGTCACAGTAGATGGTGTACTTGGAGCACCCCCCTTCCTATCTGATTGCACGTTGTAGATCTCGAGTCCAATTCCGGCAGTGCCAGGCTGGGCACTCAGTGAACATTGGTCCAAAGTAAGAATAAATGGCTGAATGATGTGCGTTTACAAAGTAGATCCAAAGAGGTAAGGGCAGTACGTTTCCCCCTTATGAGCTGGTCAATCCTGGCCCCTGATAACCCCACTAGTATCTTGACCTCTGCTAATCCCACTGGTATCCACTTCCTTTTATTTATTTTGTAATAGGAATGAATAAATGAATGAGAAGGCAGGAAAATAATCACATGCCTCTTTTAGAGACGAGGTGCATCCTCACCCTCTGCATTTGCTATCTCTCTAACTCTTTGGATTAGAGGAAGAAGCAAAACCTATTCTCTTTTTTCCCGGGCCAGTACAGTGGGGACACTTGCCATGTGGATGTGCCCCATCTACTGGTTGAATCAGGAGGCTGCATTCATAATGGATTGCAATGCCCTGTGCAATTAATGCTGTCCATTCAGACTCTTTAAAAGAAGCTGAGACTGTGCTGGGGTTTGTATCATACTTTATCATCCTGCTGGCAACAAAATGAACCATGAAGCATGATTGCTTACAGAGCACACACTTGGGCATCTCTAGTGTCTAAAGTTTCATCAACGTTGCACAGATTCTATTGTGTGAGTTTTACAGGTTTGAAGCTACAGAGTTTCACACTAGTGTCCAGGGGTTAAAATCTATAGTTTAACATCAGTGTTCACTGTTTAGCTGTCTCCTGTGTACTTTATGTTGACCAAATGTGTAGCATTTAGCGAATAGCTTCTCTGCAAGATCTCTCAGGGAGACCTGGGCACCACACCCATTTTTTGGTCTCCCCTTAGGGATCATGAGTTCTTAAGGCAAAAACTTCAGGGAGGAAATGGAATGTTCTTATTCTCCTTTCACACACACATCCAACAATCAGGACTTAAATTGCCTGTAAGTCTCAATAAGTAAATTGGAGAAGAGGGAATTTTATCAGTTTGCTTAGAGAAACATTTTAAAATGACAAACTAGCCCCTTTGTTGATAAATGTTTTATGTCTTAGCTTCCATGTCTGAACACCTTGGGTAAATTATGAATTAGCTTGTGAGCAGACTTAGCAAAGAATGACCTGCAGGGTCTCTCAGCCAAGGGCTACGTGAATGTAGCTTCTGACACTCTACTGCTCTTTTGCTGTTGCGTTGGGGTGCAGATGTCTGTGGTCTCATTGTCAGGGCTGTAAGGTATGTTTCCATGAGGACTCAGCAAAGGAAATAGTTTGGATGTGTATAGGGAGACCAGGCTATTTGGAAAGAAGCTCAAAATGTACTGTGTCAAGTTTGGGTAATTTTAAAGCCACATAAAATGTTTCATATGAATGTCAAATCATTAGTCCTTATTGGTAAGACAGCTGCTTCCAGCATGTTTTTCTCCATCTGAGATGAGTTCGTTGTTTCTGACTCCAGCCACTTTACCTGTACCCCAGGAGTTGCTAGCTTGTGTGCCTACAGGGGCCAAGTAAGTGACATAATAAATGAGTCAAGCCAGCTGAGTTTCTGCCAATTTGCCATGAGGGAGTGCAGGTTCAGTGTTGCCAAATTTTCCCATTTTTCATGAGACACCTAAAATGTGGCTTTTGATGTGAAATCTCATGATTTGAAAATGTTGGCAATTAATTTAAGAAGAAATGTTTAGATTCAGTAGACCTAAACCAAATATATCTGTAAGCAGGATACTCCTTGTGATTCTCCAATTCACTGCCTTAGCTAGACAATCCCTGGCAAAGATTCATCTATATAATATATACCCTTCTTTGCTTTACAGATGACACAACTGAATCACCAATTTCTGATGTTGAAAACATGTTAAATGTGTATGTATATGTATGTAATCAAAATATATGCTCAGTAAAACCAAAACACTTCCAAAGTAACAAAATAGACAATAACATCTCAGAAGAAAAAGGTTACTGTGCATATTTCTTTGTTGAATATTTTTCTTCTAATTTTTGCTTATGATAGTTAGAATAATCCAGACACAGTGTGTATATATATATATATATATATAAACCAAGAATATGAATTCAGGTGGGTATTTTATATCCTTTAACTTGCACTGATTTACAAGGGTTCACCTAACATGTCCATCCAAAAGAACCTCCCTCATACCATGCTCGTCAAATTTCCACATCACAAGTAGTGAGAAGAACATGAAACCACCTTGATTTGGTACTGTAAGTTTGAGTTCACTCACTGTACATTATTGTTTTTTTCTTTTATAAAAATTAATGAAGTTGCTAACTTACTCTTTCTCATTATTCCACAGTCTCTGCTTAGTCTCCTAAGAGTGAGGCACAAAATTCAGTGGCTAGGTTTTATGCCTATATGTTTGATCACTGAGCTATAAGGTGTATACCTCAGAGATATTGCAGGTTCAGTTCCACACCACTGAAATAAAATGAATATCTCAATAAGGCAAGTCATACGAGTGTTTTGGTTTTCCAGTGCATATAATGTTTACACTGTATTGTAGTAAGTGTGCAGTAGTATTATGTCTAAAATCGTGTATATACCTAAATTTATAAATATTGCTAAAAAATGCTAATAATCATCTGAACCTTCAGTGAGTCATAATCTTTTTGCTGGTGGAGGGTCTTGTCTCAATGTTGATGGCTGCTGACTTATCAGGGTGGTGGTTGCTGAAAGTTGGCATGGCTGTGGCAATTTCTTAAAATAAGGTAATGAAGTTTGCCATATCAGTTGACTCTTCCTTTCATGGACGGTTTCTCTGTAGCATGTAATCTGTTTCATAGCATTTTACCTACAGTAGAACTTCTTTCAAAATTGCAGTCAGTCTTCTCAGACCCTCTAAATCCTTTGTTGTCATCTCAATAATGTTCACAACATCTTCACCAGGAGTAGATTCCATCTCTAGAAACTAATTCCTTTGCTCATCCATGAGAAGCAACTCCTCATCTGTCAAGTTTGATCATGAGATTGCAGCAATTCAGTCACATCTTCAGGCTCCACTTCTAATTCTAGTTCTCTTGCTATTTCCACCACATTTGCAGTTACTTCCTCCACTAAAGTCTTGAACCCCTCAAAGTCATCCATGAAGTTTGGAATTAATTTCTGCCAAAGTCCTGTTCATGTTGATATTTTGACCTACTCCATGAATCACAAATGTTCTTAATGGCATCGTACCATGGTGAATCCTTTCCAAAAGGTTTTTAACACATTAACTGCTATGAGAGTTGTATTTAACTCACTCTAGTTTTGACCCTGGGGTTGTGTGAAGTATATATAAAATCTTGTTGATATTCTTATTGTTACAGTGAATATTGACAATTTAATTCTAAGCACATGGATTAAATGAATAGAAGTCAATAAATTTCACTTTTCTATTTATGTTTACCTTTAAATTACACTTGAAGTTTTTGTTCTATTTTCGTAATAAAACACTGTGGCCCCAGGGAAAAGCTTCTGGTTTTTTTGTGTGGAAGTCAATGTGTTAATTTACTTTGCCCAGTTCCATCAGAGGAATCTACATCTATGGCAGCTATAGCCTTACAAAATGTATTTCTTATATAATAAGACTTGAAAGTTGAATTTACTTCCTGATTTATGGGCTGCAGAATGGATGTTGTGTTAGCAGGCATAAAAACAGCATTAATCTCTGTGTATCTCCGTCAGAGCTCTTGGATGATTGAGTGTGTTATCAATGAGTGATAGTATCTTGAAAGAAATCTTTCTGAGCAGTAGGTCTCAACATTGGGCTTAAAATATTTAATAAACCATGCTGTAAACAAATGTGCTGTCATCTAGGATTTGTTGTTATATTTGTAGAACACAGGCAGAGTAGATTTAGCATCATTCTTAAGAGCCCTAGCATTTTTGGAATGGTAAATGAGCATTGGCTTCAATTTAAAGTCACCAGCTGCATTAACTTCTAATAAAAGAGTCTGTCTTCATCCTGTCTTCTGAAGCGTTGAAGCCAGACATTGACTTTTCTCTAGCTAGGAAAAGTCCTAGATGGCATCTTTTTCCAATATAAGGCTGATTACATCGAAATTCTATTCTTCAGTGTAGCCACCTTCATCAATGATCTTAGCTAGATTCTTCTGGATAACTTCCTGCAGCTTCTAAATTAGTACTTGCTGCTTCACCTTGCACAATTATGGTATGGAGATGACTTCTTTTTTTAAACCTTGTGAACCAACTTCTGCGAGCTTCCAATTCTTCTTCTGTAGCTTCCTCATCTCTCTTAGCCTTTATAGAATTGAAGAGAATTAAGGCCTTTCCCTGGATTATGCTTTGACTTAAGGGAATGTTGTGACTGGTTTGATCTTCTCTCCAGACTACTAAAACTTCCTCTATATCAGCAATAAGGCTGTTTTGCTTTCTTATCATTTATGTGTTCACTGGAGTAGCACTTTTAATTTCCTTCAAGACCTTTTCCTTTGCGTACACAACTTGGCTGTTAGGTGCAAGAGGCCTAGCTTTGGCCTATCCTGGCCTTCAGCATGCCTTCCTCGTTAAACTTAATCGGTTATTTCCAGCTTTTGATTTAAAGTGCAAGATGTGTGACTCTTCCTTTTACTTGAATACTTAGAGGTGATTGTGGGGTTATTAATTGGCCTAATTTCAATATTGTTGTGTCTCAGGGAATAAGAAGGAAAGGGAGAGAGATTGGGGGGAAGGGCAGCCAGCCAGTCAGTGGAGCAGTCAGAACACACACATTTATTGATTAAGTTCACCATCTTATATGGGGGCAGCTTGTGATGCCCCAAAACAATTACAATAGTAACATTAAAGATCACTGATCACAGATCACCATAACAGATATATTAATAACAATAATGAAAAAATTTGACATATTATGAGAATTATCAAAATGTGACACTGAGACACAAAGTGAGCACATGCTATTGGGCAAATGGCACCGATAAACTTGCATGATTCAGGGTTGCCAGAAAACTTGAATTTGGAAAAAACTCAGTATCTACAAAGTGCAATAAAGCGAAGTTGTGCCCATATCTATGATTGGAAGATTTCATAGTGGCAGGTGAATTGAACGAACCTGACACTTAGTTTAGTTTTTCTAGGTTCAGGATGATTTCAGACAACTGTGCATGCACTTAGTACAGCAGAGGAGAAAGAAAGAGACAGACACACAGACTATGAACGCATTATCTTATCCACAATGAAGCCATCAAAAAAACTAGAAATAAGCCATTTTCATGTCAGCATACGTTTAAGTTCTGTGTTTTATGGTTCATTATTTGAATTACTCATTGGAATGGGCACCAAAATCTTTTCAGTGCTCAAAGCTTTGAAAGATTTCATTATTCCTGTTTCTCCTTGTAACATCAAAACTTCCAGTCCAAAATACCAGTCTAGCAGCATCTCATACTTCAGGTTCAGATGGATCATGTTCAGATTCTAGTTGTCCTTCACTGGGTATATAAAGCTGGGCAAATTATCAAGCCTCTGTCAGCCTTGGTGTTCAGCTATAAAATGGGATCATAGTATTAATCTCATAGATTGTGACACTTAAAATATAATACTGTTGGATGGAGGGCAGGCGGGAGGGGGGAAGTAGTGTAGAGTTACATAATGTGTGCCATCCGCACCACCTGGGGATTGGACTCGCTTTAAGCACTGGCATGTGGGGGGGAGGGGGGGTAGGGGCAATGTATGTAACCCAAACAATATTTGTACCCCCATTACAAGATGGAATAAAAAAAAAATTTAAAAAAAATCATGATTATATTTTTGTTTGAAAGTTTAGCATTGTGTTTATTTCTTTCCCCTAAAAAAAGTATTTTCAGAATCAGCAACATGAAATAACTTATTAAAATCTCCTTACAATGTATACTAAAAAAAAAAAAAATACTGTATATAAAGCAGTTAGCACAGTGCTAATTGAGTGTGCTTTCAATTCTCATGGCTGTTATATTATCATTATTATTGTTATTTCTATGTGTTAAGGTATTATTATATAAACATGTTTTATATTATTTACTATGAGCCTTTCTTTGAACACTTACCAGCAGCTTTCTTATCCTAGGCAGGATTTTATTTTAAAGAACAGAAAATGGGCCAGGCACGGTGGCTCATGCCTGTAATCCTAGTACTCTGAGAGGCTGAGGCAAGAGGATTGCTTGAGGTCAGGAATTTGAGACCAGCAAGAGCCAAAAGCAAGACCCCATCTCTATCTACTAAAAATAGAAAAAATTAGCTAGGTGTGGTGTCATGTGCCTGTAGTCCCAGCTACTCGGGAGGCTGAGGCAGGAGGATTGCTTGAGCCCAGGAGTTTGAGGTTGCTGTGAGCTATATGATGACACCACTGCAATCTAGCCAGGGCAACACAATGAGACTCTTTCTCTGAAAAAAAGAAAAAGAAAATGTATTTTGTGGTCATACGTACACATATATATATTCCCCCCCACCCCCCAACTTTTTCTTCTCTCTTTTATAAGAGATTAGAAGCCTTAAAGACACAGGTGCCAGTGGTTTGGCCTGGTCTGACCTCACGATATTATCTTTATTTTGCTGTACCGGAGGTTCTTGGATAGCTCCTATAATCCCTAAATTAGTCTAGGAGGCAGACAGATGAAAACAGTGTCTTTGTTGGATGAAGTCTAGTTGTGGCTTTTCTTTTGTTCCTGGCTCCAATCCAAACTAATGCCTTAATAACTGAAATTCCCTCGTCCACCTTTCTCACCTTAGCAGTTATTAGAGTCGGCAGGAAGGGCTTATCCCTGGAGCAGAAAGATGCCTTCAGGGTGCTTCTCCTGGCCTGCGGGACCTGGGTCCAGACCCCGCAGCAGTCAGTACTTGAAGAAGGTCAGAGGCCAGAACTCCTGAGTGCTCCTCCTCTGAGCAACTTCCTCCCCTGGGCATGTCCCCGGGCCTGCCACCCCAGCAGCTATTGTAAGGCTGCCTCTTTCTGCAATTAAGTCATTTCAGTATTTTCTATCATGGTTTTCCTTCACCCTAGAGATGCTCAATGTTAGGACAAAATACAGGCATTTAAGCTGCTCCTAGCATTTAGGGAGTTAGGGAATTTGGCTTTTAATTACTGTGGAAATATGATTATTTAGGGACTCAGAACCATCTCTGCAGAGCCTGTAGAATTTTGTCACAACAGGAAAAGAGGCTTATAAATAAGTGCTAACATAGGTGAGTTGGCAGGTCCCAGGGGAAAGAACAGGTAAAATGAACTGGAACAATTTTAAATATCTTTCATTAACTCTAATCAAGTTGTTAAGGCTTGTTTCTGCCACAGCTTTCCTATCTGTAACATGGGTTAATGTCTGCTGGCCGCGGCTTAGCAGGTGTGTGGAATCTGGAATGTTCTAATACAATCAACGTATTTAACCGAAGGTGCTTATCCATCCACACATTCAGTCTTTCATCACACTCATTTTTCCAGGCAACAAGAGGTCCCAGCCTTTGTTTTGCAGAACATCCTATGGATTTAGTCTACATTACAGCAAGATATTTTTGACTTGTTGAGATAACTAGTGTGGTATGTGTATTTTGCTTTCCCAAATGTACTTTAAATTTCTTGATGGCCTTTGCATCTAATGTCAACACTGCAGAAAATACTGTATCCCCAGCCCCAGTCCTGCTGAATATCTAGGTCTCAGCTTAATCCCTACCTCTTAACTAGGTCAAATTCCTCTCCCATGCGCTCTCACAGAGCCATCAGTCTCGCTCCTTGGAACACCACCACAGCTGTTGATTTTATTATATGATTAATCATTTACTGTCAGTCTCCCCAAACAAGACAGCAAATTCCATAATTCCATAAAGAAAAGGAATATGATTTTTTGTTTTTTGCGCACCATTGTATTCTGACACTAGAACGCCTGGTGCTTAGTAGGTACACAGTGAGTATTATTGGTAGATGAATGAATGAAATGTCATTGTGTCCTACACTATTTGTTTTATATCTTTTCCCTGTTCTGTCCATATGACCTTGAGGACCTGCACACGTAGGTAGTAGGGACTCCACATAAGCTTATTAGGGAACTAAAGATCATGTTGTAGGTCTTGGCACCAATGCCCCATGGCTGGCTAGGAAAGTAAAATATAAATTCTTAGCAAGAGGCCTTCAGGTTTCTACATGTCCTTGGTGGTCCTGGCCGGAATAAAATAAAGCAAATGAACAGGCATTTGTTTCCCACTGCTTTATCTATGCCCCAGGACCTGGGAGTAATACATTAGATGGGCCTGACCCTGGGAAGGATATCATCTCTAATCCAGAGCTGCACAAAAGCTTTTGGCCCAATGCCAGGC
The DNA here is from genome assembly GCA_008086735.1 of Cheirogaleus medius. Taxonomy (NCBI): domain Eukaryota; kingdom Metazoa; phylum Chordata; class Mammalia; order Primates; family Cheirogaleidae; genus Cheirogaleus; species Cheirogaleus medius. Next base: position 57,835,560 of record VBSM01001124.1, on the reverse strand, counting down.
ATATCTTTGATTAGAAGACATAAATTAGTCCCACAGATTTCACAGTGGTTCTCATGGTGTCCCTCAAGACAGCTCACTTCGCCGGCCAATGGGACATCTCCAAAAAGCATTATGGAAGGGAGTACTTGGGCCCTGCAGTCAGAACGCCTCCCTTCAAATCCCACCTGCCTGCTTATTAAGTGAATTTATTTATTTATTTATTTATTTATTTGTCAGAGTCTGGCTCTGATGCCTGGGCTAGATTGCTGTGGCATCAGCCTTGCTCACAGCAACTTCAAACTCCTGGGCTCAAGCAATCCTTCTGCCTCAGCCTCCCAAGCAGCTGGGACTACAGGCATGCACCACTATGCCCGGCTAATTTTTTCTGTATATTTTAGTTGGCCAATTAATTTTCTTTCTATTTTTAAGAGACGGAGTCTCGCTCTTGCTCAAGCTGGTCTCGAACTCCTGAACTCGAGCGATCCTCCCGCCTCAGCCTCCCAGAGTGCTAGGATTACAGACGTGAGCCACCGTGAGCCTTATTAAGTGAATTTAGATAAATTAGGTATAATCCTCAATTTCCTCTTCTAGAAAACGGAAGATATAATACTACCTACCTCATAGGGTTGTTGGAAGATCAAATGGCCAGGTGGACATAAAGTGCTTTGCAGAGAGTTGGACATGTAATAAGTTCTCAATAAATGTTAGCTGAAATCATGACCACCATTTTTATTCACTGCAGGAGTTTCCATTGCAGTCCTAGACCAGTCCCTATGGATGCTCTTCCATCCTACCCCTTTCAGACCATGCTGAGGCCCATGTGGCTTTGGCCCAGACTTTCACAAATCAGGACCCAAGTGTCCAACGGTGGCCCCAGTTACGCTGCATCTTGCCTTATAATAACCAGCACCATGACGGCCAGCTTGAGCTGCCTGAAAATCCATGCCATGCAGTGGTTTGGGGCGTGTGCACTCTCTGTACACAGGCATTAAATAAATTCAATAATGCTGACAGTATGTGTGTGTGCCCAGGCAGATTGCCCTGCTTTCTTAAATCATTTAAGCACATTTAATCTAATGGAACATGTTATGATTTCAACAGCTTCTGAATAAAAAAAGTTGGAGAGGAAAAAAAGAATCTGAAACGTGGCACCAACTAAAACCCCCATGCAGTTATTTAAGGCAGCTTAAGTACTTCTGTGGAAACTGGGCTCTGTTGAAGAAATAGCCACTCCTTTTACAGAATGAAACTTCACTTTTTTTTTTTTTTTTTTTTTTGTCTTTTAAAATATTCTTCCTTTTATTTTTAGATTTTGGGTGAGAATGGGACTCCAAATCTATTTTCAAGCTGTCTCTTCCTTTCTCTGCTCACTCGGAACTATCCTTTTTATCTTGGTTCTGCCCCTGGTGGTATCTTGGGCAAGTTACTTGACCTCTCTTGACTGCCTTTTTTTTCATCTGGATATTTGGACTGCGTGATCTTTGTGGTGCCTTCCAGCTGTTAACATTTTTTTGATTTTGTGATTTCCCTCCCTTGTTATTACAGAAAGCACAAGTGTTGTGCCCTAAGCATAAGATAGGAAAGTATTCATTGATCAAGTTGAAAAATCTCCACTTTCCATGTTCCAGAACTCTTAAGTTTGAGTGCATAGAGTTCAGTTGTTTTCAGGCCATTTTCTGTGCTAAGGGTGGTTTGGGTTTTAATTCTGTTTCTTTCTGTAGACCTTATTGGATGTATGGCCATTTGATTTCGGTAGGGAATACTATGTCTTGACACACACCAATGCTCTTACCCTTGGCAGGTTTTGGAAGCCTGTAAGGAAGGGTCCTGAGGCTGCCTGAGTCACCGTTAATGAACCAAACTACCTGAAATGCTCCAATGGTTGCCTTTTGGCACTTGGCAGGAAAATCCTTTTCATGTTAGTTTCAAGGTTGTCAGATATCATTATCCCCAAGTATTAAACATTTTAAAGAAAGGAGGCAGTGTGTTTGATTTATAGAATAATTATCTAGCTTTAGCTCTAACTTGGCTTTGGCAATGGTTTTGCAAGCACTCGAAAATTAAATCCATTTTTTATGGCACTACAAGGTATTATCTCATAGCAAATGATAATTAAACACCTGTGAAATCAATTAGCCCTTTAAGCAGGGAAAAAAAGTTTTCCAATTATGTTTTCGCACCTCCAAAACTTTTATAATTCCAAGACCAACAGTTGTGGAGAGGTATATGGTCGATTGGCTGTTGCTGGGTTAACTTTCCGGAAAGATCAACCCTAAATTTTGCTTAGACTTGATCCCAAGGAAGGCAGTTTGTGGTACCGGCACCCTTCCAAAGAGGATGCAGTTGCCTTTGGAGCTGACTCCTCGCAGCTATCTATCTGACACGCAGCTGAGCTGTCAGCGACTCTACAAAGGAAGTTACTCACTTTGTGTTTTGATGCCAAGTTTTACTTGACAGTTTATTTAAAAGCCAAGATACCTTAATGGAAACCAAGCAGCAAGACGATCTATGTGACAGAATTGCTCTCTCTTCAAGGGCCCCATAGCCAAGAGTTCTGAGCCATCTTCATTATAAATTCATACCCTGAAAACACACTGATTGGTTAATATCTGAAACCTAATACAGGGGAAAACTGGGACTCGCGGCTGACCATTCAGCCCCATAGTATCATGTGCATTTAATCATCGGCTTTGGTAACGAATTAGCTATTCCAGATGCTTCTTTTGGAAAATGATCTGTACTTCTGAAGCAGTGGATGGATTTTGGGCATATGCCACAACAATTTGCGACTCAGAGAAGAGAAAAAGAAACATAAGTAATGCCAGGCCTTTGACATCTTCTACACTGTGCCTCATATGTACAAAAACTGTTCCAAGGAAATTTTTTACTTGTCCTTCCTAATATTTATAATTGCTTTAGTTTGCATAATGCTCTCATGTACACAGTCTTGTCAGATCCTCGGTAGACCTTGTTAGGTAGGCAAAACTGGTATGAGTGTCTCATTTTATAAATGAGCATGAGTTCAGAACCAAAGTGACTTCCTTGAAATCAAACAGTTAAGGACAAAGTCAAGATCAGAAACTGTATTTTCTGTATATTAGTTTGTACACGTTTTATCCTATCATTTTACATAAACATCTCTAAAGATGTTCTTTCTTGAAAATTTTTTTTTCTAAAGTCATATTTAATGGGCTCTTGCTTTCCTAACAGATGGCATTTGGAGAAGTTGATGAATCTTAACATTAACTAGAGAAAGAAGGCTAGCATTGCATAAAACAAAGATAAAAGAGAATTTTTCTATATCCTTTTAGAAACTTGTCATAAGAATTATCCTTGAGGATATCGCCAGCAGTTTGGACACTTTATGACCTCACAAGCATTATAAATCCCCGAGAAATGGGGTGAGATGGGGTGAGGGTTGAATGATCTCACATTTGTTCAACAAATATTTCTTAAAAGATTACTATGGTCCAGGCACAGTACAAGAACAGGTAAGCCCCTGCTCTCGTGAAGTTTTGGAGAGAAAGACAGCCAATAAAACAAGTACGTGTGTGAATTCAGACATCAGTAAATGCCAGGACAGATGAAACAAGGCAATGGGAAGTGAGTTCCTGGAACACATCTGGTCTGAGGGCCTCCCTGAGGAGGGGCTGTTTGAATGCTGATAGACTTCTTGAGATAGATCCTGGAGGAGAATGTTCCAGGCAGAGGGCACAGCAAGTGCAAGTACAGGAGATGGAAGTTCGAGAAACTGAGAGCAGGACATCGTAGCTGTGGATGGTGAGTAAGGAGAGGGCAGAGGCCGGTTCTCGTGGGGCCCAGTCAGCCAGGGCAAGGGGTGTGAATATGGTTCTAGGTGCCAGGAGGAACCATTGGAGGGTTTTCAGCCTGGGAGTGACATTTGAAAGGTGTCTGTGGCTGCTGTATGGAAAATGGATTTTAGGGAGATACCATTGAACCCATTCTGTTTTAAAACTATTAAGAGCCAGAATATGCTTCTTGTTGCTCTGCTTATGCTATTAATAGTTCTGAAGGAGGAGGAGAATTTAGGAGGTGTAGGAAAGAGGGGTGTAAGGAGACCCTTGTTACCCTGGAACTACAAAAGTGTGAGTGGGCAGCTCGTGGAGGGCTTTTACATCATTGCTTCCCCAGCGCCCAGGGCGCTGCCTGGCACATAGGAGCCGCTCCATACCCATTTTTCCAGTGAGTAAATATCAGCGCACAAAGGCATCCTTAGGGCCACTTGCCCACCTCTCCCCAATCCGATGTTTAAATTTTCTCTCTGTCCCACGGCCTCTTCCCAGAATGAGGTACCTGGGAGTTAACTAGCTCCTTAGCTAGTCAAGGGGACTGTGGTAAACTTGGCCAGCTGGATAGACTGTCTCAGCTCCATAGACTGTCTCCCCCAGAGCAGACACTGTTGTGCTTTTGCCAAAGGAAATGGCAGAATCGAGACTTGAGGGCCTTCCCAATCCCTAAGGACCTCATGCAAAGGTCATCTGGTAAATCAACAATATGTGGCATCACATCTTCCACTATAACATAGATTTGTATGTCCCATGAATCTATACATTTGTGCATTCACACACCCTGGTGGGAATGATTAAACTTTGCATAGACGACTAGCTTTGTACCATTTTCATATTACGCTGGGTGTCCTAGAAGTTCTCGAGGATGCATCATCTCAGCCTATGCAGAGTTCTGAGGTCTTGTTTTTGTGTTCAGTGTGAAAGGCTCAGGAATGAGGTGACCCTGACCGTCAAAGTCACCAGGTGGAGTTCAGAGATGCCAACAGTGGCACAGGAAATGGGAAGGTGAGGTTTGTGGAACCAGCCATCATTCCATGAACTGTAATTGTATTTTCAAGGTATTTTATAATCACTTAAGTACAGGGACCAGACAAAAGGCTTAAAGAGTGACAAGAATGTAGGACACCAGACAGCATCTGCGTTGTGCCTACCCTGGGGACAAGAACAGTAGGACTTCCAAACATCCTTCTAATCCGAGGCCTGATCAAGGCTGGCCTTACTAGAAAGGATGTCTTGGATCAAGAAGAGAAGTGGTCGGAACATTGTGTTGAGCCCAGTTTTCTTCTGGGAGCAGGGGAAGGAGGAATTGTTGCCTTTAGATCAAGGCAGTGTTTGTCATTGCAAGAGCTGTGAGGAGGTTCTACAGTTATTATTCTTCAGCTCCAAAGTGGAGGAAGGCCAAGAGAAGGTTCACTTTGAATAGCGCTGTGCATGAATTCAACTTGATTTGCAAATAATGCTATTTATCAGGGCTGGTGAAACACAATTTTTCACTCTCATCAGCGTGCAGAGAGAAGGTGAAATTTTTAACAAGCTGCCAGGACTATAGAAATAAAGACAGAGAAAGGTTAGAAAATGCACAAAAGGGAGACAAAAAAAAAATTAAAAGACACTGCTTTCCATTTCCTAAGTAAGTTGGGTTCAGCCTAAATGTAAGAATGAAAATCAGCCTTGGAAGGCATCATCAAGATGCAGATGTGTGAGTATTAGCTAGAGATTGTTGTAAGGAAGGGCTTGCATCTCCTTTGTCTCCTCCTTGCTTCCATAGCCCTCGTACATCAAAATGCAAACTGGTGGACACTGTGCACTTTTCATCCATGTAACAACTCTTTTTTGAGTGGTGACTGCAGTCCAGGCCCTGGGGTAGGTGCTAGGTCAACAGAAAGTAGTACCAAGGTCCTGCATTCTGGAGTCCAGGGGAAGGAAGATTAAAAAAAAAAAAAAATGGGCAACTTCATGCAGAGTGGACAATAGAGTCAGCACCAGGTGCCAGAACTCCAGGGATCAGGGAGGCTTCTTCCAGGCAGCAGGAGTGGAAGTTTCTCAGGAAAGGAGAAAGGGTTGTGTCAGGGAGAAGTGCCCCTTTCACAGCTGCCTCCTGGGACTTGGCTAGTCCTAGGGGAAAAGCCACCATCAGAGGACAGACGCTCTGCACTGCCTGCCCCATGCTGGTCTTCTCAGGCTTCAGTCCACGCTTCCTGGCCCCATTCCACTTGGCCAGTCCCTGTGGCTGGGAGCCCGGTGAAAGGTTAATGGTGAGATAATGACCTCGGGCTTCCCCATCACCATCAGGCCTTCACATGCCTCTTCTGGACCCATTTATCCATCCCAGGCCATTGTTGCTGCTGGATCTCTTATTGCTAATCCCTTCTCTTTCCTCCCTGTACCCAGGTAACCCTTTATTTAGCATTTTCAGGAATGCTTTATTTCTACCCAGAGAACTTAAACCCACACGTCTTAGAATTGCATTGATCTCAGAATAGTTTTGAAAGTTGGTATTGCTGAGCATAAAAGCTGGTGCCACAAAGCCTTACCTCTTTCAGAAAGCTTCCTGAGATTAATGTCATGGGCACAATGTATGAAACATCTCTTGTTTTCACCTTTGCTGGCATCGTGTTACTCCTTCCTTCTAGGCAGCTCTGAGAGACGACAGGGCACATCATGGATCCCACCCTCTTCCTACAAACCCCATGAAACCTTTGACACTCTGCTTCATCATCTGTTAAGTGGGGCCAATAGCATCTATTTTCCATGGTGGTTGTAAAGATAAAGTGCAGTAAATACAATAGATTGTGTAGCACAGTGGCCCACCCATAGGAAACAATACGTGGGGGTATCATGATGATAATTGTTATCATTAATGGCTGTCATATTTTTTTACTTGCCTTTGTATATTAGCCATTGAGCAGGATATGAGATGGGTCTTCTTCCTCTTTTGAAGTATGAGATGCACCTGGCACATGCTGTCTTCATCAGTATATACAGGTAGCAACTACCACCTATTGTGAGTTTCAAGTTCTGAACCGTCAGTAGAGTTGCAGGGTGAGGATGAGTGGGAGAGTTTAGAGTTGATAGGGGATTATGACCCAGTGCGTTCAGACAGGATGTCTGATACCAAGGACCCTTCTGACTCTCCTTTTCCCTGTGAAAGGCAGGTGTAACCATCCCACCGCACATGTGGTTGTAAGGCTTCCATGCGATGTTTGTTACAGTAAACGCCTCTCACAGGGGCCTCCCATCCCAGCCCCCAAAATGTGACCTCCTTCCCTTCCCTGCGTCGGAATGGAGTTTATAATAGTGAACATAAAAAGGAGACTGTCTTCTGTGGAATGCCAAGAAGTGTGAAGGGGCGAATATAAATACCTGTCCCTGATTTCAACGAAGCATCATTCTCTGCAGTGGACAGCCTTGGATCGGCAGCCTCATACCAAGGAGCATCCCAGAGAAATAAATTCCTAATCCCTGGCATGACTGGGTGTCCCGGTGGTTCTAGCAGCAGGCAATGCTCAAAGACAAAGAATTGCCTGTAAGGAATTGCACCACCTCCGAATAGTGAGTGCCTTCACACTGTGGGGCACCGAGTGTCCCTGAGGCTGCAGCCGGTCTGGTCAGCTGTGCCCAGCACCACACATTTCTGTAGCTCATTTGCATTTACCTGACCCTGGCATACATAGCAGCTCATTCATGTGCACAGAGACTCTGTGTGAGCAGCTGTCATGAAGATATGACGGTCAGCAAGTCCAGTGAATTCTCAAAGACACCAGGGCCTTATCCTTTTCCATGTTGTGTATTTTCAAGACAGCTAATAAAGAGATAGTACACTGGCCAGTTGGACCCATTTTCCAGCTAAAAGATTGGCTCCCACTTATGTGGTTCTCAGTTTAAATCTGTGCCTTGGACCAATTTCATATTATTATGTGATATAAACTTTAGAGTTTTCTTAAAAATAATTGAAATTTAGTGTTAAATCTAGAAAGAGTCTAAGGCAACATGGTAAGTAAATCACAGAACACCATCTTAGCCTGAACTCCTGGTAATGACTTGGGTGAGGGTTTTTGGTTTTTTTTTTTTTTTTTTTTGGGAGGCAGAGTCTCCCTTTGTCACCTAGGGTAGAGTGCAGTGGCATCATCCTAGCTCACTGCAACCTCAAACTCTTCGGCTCAAGCAATCCTCCTGCCTCAGCCTCCCAAGTAGCTGAGAGTACAGGCATGCACCATTGCACTGGCTAGTTTTTGTATTTTTAGTAGAGACGGGGTCTTGCTCTTGCTTGGGCTGGTCTTGAACTCCTGAGCTCAAGCAATCCTTCCGCCTTGGCCTCCCAGAGTTCTAGGATTACAGGCGTGAGCCACTGCGCCCAGACCATGGGTGAAGTTTTGAGTAGGAGAGAAAGGGTCCTTTTAAATGAGAGCTGTTTGTTGCCAGTGCTTGAAACTAGGTGAACTGCTTAGGACTTGGCCTCATCAGAAATATTGTTTTTAGCCACTGCATGTTGCGTGGGGTGACCGAGGAGACAGCATGATATAGTGGAAAGAAAATGGCCTCTGGAATCAGCCCAGAATTGGAACACTGATGCTCGTGGTCCTAGCTGTGACCTGCATTGGCAGGGTTTTTGAGTCCTCTGAACTTAGTTGCTTCCTTATGAAGCTGAGTTATATAAAGTCCTGAGGATACTGTTGGCAACATGCCGTTCTTCTGCTCAAGCCCTTCAGTGAGTCCTGTCACCCGCACAGGATTGTGTCTGAGCTGCAGGACATAGCATACGGAGCCTTCCCAGTGGGACCAGCTGGACCAGCAGCTTCACTTCTCCCAGCCCCGACATTGCCCACCCCAGACTGGGTGGTTTCTCTCACCTTGGTGCCTTTGTTTCTGCTGTACCCCCAGAAATGCCCATCACTTCCTCTTACCCCTTTACGAGGTGGTTTCTTGTGCCCCCTTTAATGCTGAGCTCAGAATCTCACTCCTCTAGAAGCCCTTCCTGCTTCTCATTCCCAGCTGTGGCCATTACTTCTCTTCTCTGTATACCTCCCACCTCCACCTCATGTCTCCATCCTAGCACTTCCCTCGCTGAATAAGAATCATTTGAAAACACATCTGTTTTTTCCACTGGACAGTGAGCTCCCTGAATAGTGGCCAACACATGGTAGGCATTCAACTAATGTTTGCTGAACTAATGAAAGCAGCAAAAGAGGAGGTGCTCAAAAGATATGAAATTTTTTTCCCCCCTCATCCTAGTGCACTTTATGGAACTACAACAGTCATAAGTTGGTTTTGTTTTCTTTCTTTTTTTCTTAAGGGATGTAAGTGAAACTTGGGTGTAAGCAAAGAATAATTACTTATGAGCATGGGGGCTGTAGGGAATGGATCAGCTGTAGATGTTAAGTTACTTTATAAAAATAAATGCTTGAGACAAACTGTAACAACATCATGGGGAGACTAGAATTGTGTGAGTCCAGAGATGAGAGGCTCGATCACTTGCTTCTTTTGCTAACTCTTTGGTTAGCAAAAAGCAGGCTCATGCAGCAGATGTGCATGCTACAGAGAGATTGTGGGAACCACAGGAGGACCTGTGAGCACAGTGCGCCAGCTACATCCTTGTCTATGTAGCTTTTGATAATAAGGCAAAGTCCTTTCAATTAGAAGCTGCTGTTTCCTTGTGATTCACAGCTTCTGTTTTCATTTTACTTTAAAGGATCTGTTCCACATTTGTCTTTTGGCTCTGTTTTGGGGAGTCTAGTTTTTTCTTTAATTGTTACTAGTTTTTTTATGTTTATATTCCTCTCATGCTGATATAATTTACCATAATAACTTGCAATTGCATAGTGCTTTACCGTTTACACTGCATGTACATGATTTCGTTTGATCTTCGTAACTCTCAGGCTCAGAGAAGTGAAATGATTTGCATGGGGTCATACATAAAGTGGTAGATCCAGAACCCAAATTCCTCAGCTAAGATTTTCCAACTTGAAATTGGCTGTGTTTTCCATTATAGTCTGTTGCCTTCCTTCAGCCATAATGATAATAGCTACCATTTACGGATTGCTTCTAATATGCCTGGGTTTTAGTTAAAAATATACCATTCATCCTCACAGTATAAGTATTATCCCCATTTTGCCAACCAGGAGACTAACATTAAACAAATTAAACAACTTTCCCAAGATCACTCAGCTTATAAGTAGCTAAGCTGGAATTCGAACCCAGGTTTGGCTGCCTGTAAAGCTGTTTTGTCCTTAAGCTTTTAATTACTACACTCTTAACTACCATGCCAGTGGTTCTCAAAATTGAGGGTGCATCATAATTACCTGGAGGGCTTGTTAAAACACAGAATTCTGGGCTCTTCCCCCAGAGTTTCTGATTCAGCAGGTTTGGGTGAGGCTGAGAATTTGCATTTCTACCAAGTTCTCAGGTGATGCAGCTGATGCTACTGGCTGGGAGAATACGCTTTGAGAACCCCTGCACTGGCCACGCTGGCCCTACTTCCCCAGCTACACAGAATTGCTGCCAGCAAAAACATGTTTCAAATGGAGGGGAAAGACTTTAATGATCCATTATTGCATAGCCCAGTTTAAATTGGGTGCATTCCCTATATTGTTCAATACAACTTTAAGGAGAAAATTAGTATGGCCATAGAGAGGTACTGGTTTCTAGGTTAAATTCAGGGTCGTTTGTCATTTTTGCTGCATTTTTCTTTGCGGTCATTTATGAAAGCTCCTCTACCTTCTGTCATTCATTACCTCTACAGTGGGGAACTTAATGCCCCTTTGAAAAGGGTAACAAAACCATTTATAAATTAGAGCTGAAAACTCTCTGAGATTAGTTGTCTCCCTCATCATCTTACCTTCTTGCTTAGGATATCATGTGTTTATCTTTTGTTTTTAAGTAGTATATGACTATAAGGTAACTCACATTTCTAAACGTAAGCAATAGGGGGGAATTAGTCCATCTAAAAAGATTGTTGCCCTAGTTGACCTAGCAAGTCTCCCTGTCTTTCTTCCCTACCCCCAACCAATGTTAACCACTAAGCATTCTCTGGCTCTATAATTATGTTATTTCATGAATGTCATGTAAATGGGAAATACAGTGAGATTGGCTTTTTCACTCAGCATAATTTCCTTAAAGTTGTGTATGTCAATAGTCCGTTCCATTTTATTGCTGAGAAGTATTCTAGGCTATGGATATACCACAATTTGTTGAATCATTCATGCATTGAAGGACATTTGGGTGATTTCCAGTTTGCAGCTATTATAGGTGAAACTGCTGTGAACATTTGTGGACAAGTTTCTGTGTGAAATCAGTTTCCATTTCTGTGGGATAAATGCCCAAGAATGCAATTGCTGGGTCATGTGGTAAGTCTGTTTTCGGCTTGAAAAAGAACTGCCAAACTATTTTCCAAAGTGGCCGTACCATTTTACCATCCTCCCAGTAATATATGAAGGGTTCTAATTTCTTTACATCTTCATCAGTGCTTGTTCTTATCTGTCATTTTGATTTTAGCCATCCTAGTGGGTGTAAAGTGATATCTCTTTGCAGTTTTGATTTGCATTTCCCTAATGACTAATGATGTTGAGTATCTGTTTATGTGCTTATCAGCACTTTGTATATTTTCTTTGGAAAAATGTTTTTTCCAAATCCTTAGCCTCTTTTAAAATTATTTGTCTCTTTATTGTTGAGTCAGAAGAGTTCTTTACATAGGCTAGATAAATTTTCCTTATCAGACATATGATTTGCAAATATATTCTCTGTTTTTATGGGTTTGTTTTTTCTTTCTTGATCAGAGCTAGGGGGATGGAGAGCCCAGTCTTTCTGACTGTCCTGGCCCAGAGTAAAGCTCCCATGAGGCAGAGCACTTAGGGCTTGGCAATGCATCAGGTGATACCAGGCCCAGATACCACGGACTCTTTCAGTTCTTGCTGAGATTCGGTAGATTTTCTTGAACAAATGTTTCTCTAATTGTCATTATGCCCCTGGGACAATTTCCAGAGACTTTAAATAAATGTTTTTATAATTTTTACTAAATTGTTGTTTTGCTGGGGAGAGTATCAGTAGGGTTCTTTGTGTTTATTCTAGAAGTCCTTCCACAATCTCCTCTTGTAATGCAAACATCTCCAGGAGATTTTATTAACACATCTTCAATTCAAGTCATCAGCATTTTCTGATTGTCAGGTGATTCTTTGGTAGATCTAGCAACTAGAGAACAACTTCTCTGGACTACTTCTGCAGGAATGGGGTAGTGTGACGTAGAATTTCTTGAAAGAATGATCAAATAAATCAATGTGTTCAAGCATCTAGAAGGAGATAGATGTGGAATGTGAAAGAGCAGCCAATTGGGCTGAGTGAGAGAGTACCAAACACATGGCCAGCCTAGAACGATCGCCTGCACCACTTGTGGACATCAATACTCCCTCAGTGAAAGCACACTAATGATTCACACTGTCCATAGAGCCCAAAAGAAAGGCTGGTTCATGGGTTGAGGATGCTTAGAATTTGGAGTGAAAATCATTGTTTTGTGTGTATATGTTCCGTGTGTGTCTGTATGAATACACACATGTTAGGCACACGTGTACATAGCAGATATCTATATACACACACACGTATATAATGGGCATGGAAACTTTCAAAGCAGTGGAATAAAAGGATATTCATCTTTCTTACCTAAAAACGATAACATAGTAATCAAATGTTAAAACTGGATCTTTAGTCATCTAGCCCAATTGGGTCATTTTTCAGATGAAGAAACTGAGGCCCAGAAAGCTCATGCATGTTGTTCGTAGTCTCACCTACTGGGTTCCTAACTCCTGCAAAGGGTGAGTGCTTTTCCCACATCTCATATGACCCATTATGCAAATGAATGCAAGCTTCACTTGTGTCACTTGATTTGCTATATCAGCAAATAATCCTTCTATTCAACCACTTAAAATCAGCACCCTAGTATAACTGTCATTTGAATTTTTCCTGTAAGTTTTCTGCCCTTCCTCTCCCTCTTACCATACCCTCAAGTAAATTCTGCAGCTGGCAACTTTGAAACTTGTTACAATCCAGAACTTTAATAGGGTTTTACATTTTTAGTAGCCTAATGATGAGGATGTAGGACCTTCTGTGCTAGTCCCCCAGGGCTTTCTATTCTGGGCATTTATTAAACCTTGCTGTACTCTGAGGTATATTCGACCTTTCTGTATTAAAAAAATTCAATTTAAACTTTATACATATATTTGTGTGTGTGTGTGTGTGTGTGTGTGTATACACATTTCGCTCTTCTTCATCTATTAGGGAGAGATTCAGACATAATCAACATTTGGACTTGAAGATACCAGTCAATTATTTTTCTGTATCTGGTGAGGAAAAAGAAGTCATTTATCCTCATAATTTAGGTTTTTTTAATTTAGCTAAATTTGAGCCTTCTTAAAAATCTTTTTTACTTTGAAGTCTATTTTGCAATTTAATTAATGCAGCAAAGGTTTTTTTATTTCACTCTCAATGGAGATAATCTTAATCCATTCACGGTGACCTTTTCTTGTGCAAATTAGTTGTACACGCTTGTTTAAGCAAATGGTCCTTTGCATGATGTCTCTTCTTAATGACGGGTTTATAATTGAAAATTGGCTTACTCCCATATGCCTAGTTTGTATGAGAATATAAAAATAGATGTGGACTTTAAAAATATAAATGTATATATCAATATCCCAAAAAGAAGAAGGAAGAACCCAGTGCCTTCAGGCTATGATTAAATTAGACTATTAGAGTCAGAGAATGCTGGTGACATATGCTACTGTCAAAGTCACACCTGTCTGCTCAGCATTGGAAGCTCTTGAAAAATGAGAGTGATTTCATCTTGGCTGTAAGAATCGGGGCCTTCACAGGACACAAACCATCTCAAGTTTTCTTAAACTGATAATGTACTTGAAACTGTGTATGTAGGAATGTGTTTGTGATAATCATTTTAAAAGTGACAGTCCTAAACAAAATGAAATGCTTTTTATCTTTCCTAAACTTCACTGGCATAAAGAAACAGGTGACACCCATGTTATGTTTTGTGTTTTTTCAAAATGCAGAAACAGTGTAATAACATTAAATGGTATTTGAGTAAAAGAAACAATCGTCTCTTCTGTAAGCCAGTTTCCCATACCCCATACTATTTAGGATTGTCTTTTCTTTTCTCTTGCTCTTCCTCTTTTGCCATTTCTTAGGCTAGCATCCTCCTACCTCACCTCTTATTTCTCCTATAAGTCATGTCAGCCATTCTTTTATAGGAATATTTCTTAGAATGTCCTTGATTAAATGCAGAAACTCCATCTTGAGAAAACAAATGCTGTTTTGTGAGGTTTCCTGAGTAGTTTTTAATAGCATAGATTTTGGAGAGGGTGGGGAACAAGAACAGTTTTAGTTTTGCTAAATGTCATGGTGTTAAAGAGAAGAAGCAGTGATTTATTTTTCTTTTTTAATCTATGCGGGCAATATATTTCACCAAGACACAAACATCTGATTTTGGAGGCAAAGACTGGGCAAGCCAAATTGTTGCTGGGACCATGAAACTTGTCTTTTTATGTACTATTTGCAAAAGAGACCCTAATTGCTTTGTGCAACATGACAGTTCACATTTTTTCCTTATGTGACAAGCCCCTTCCCTAAAATGCAAAAGTGAGAGCTGCCTGCCATGCCTCTCCTGAGTTGCTCTGGGTAAATTTGAAGACATGTGTACCCACCGATGGCTACCCCTTTCTCCATTCCTCATGGGGCTTCCTTTGCTGATTACACCTCCTCTCTTTCCAGGTATGATTATCGGGAAATGCTGCACAATGCCACTTTCTGTCTGGTTCCTCGTGGTCGCAGGCTTGGGTCCTTCAGATTCCTGGAGGCTTTGCAGGTAAGAGACTCTAAGACTTCCCCAGAAAAGCTGAGGATTGAAGTCAGACTGGGTAGGTTTAACCTTATCACCTCTCCAGGGATAGCAAAAGAAAAGGTGTGGTTTCCCTTGATGATCTTAAATTTTTCCCAAGAAAGTCTAAAACATTTTTGAAAAGTGGGGAGTTGGGGGAGGATTTTTTCCAGCATATTATGGGAGTACAAATGTTAAGGTTACATATATTGCCCTTGCCCCCCCTTCAAGTCAGAACTTCAAGTGTGACCATCCCCAGACGGTGTGCATCACACTCATTATGTATGTATATACCCATCCCCTCTCCCATCTGCCCAATGCCTGATAAATGTTGTTCCTATATGTCCACTTAGGTGTTGATCAGTTAATACCAATTTGCTGGTGAGTACATGTGGTGCTTGTTTTTCCATTCTTGGGATACTTCACTTAGAATGAGTTCCAGTTCTATCCAGGAAAATACAAGAGGTGCTATATCACTGTTGTTTCTTATAGCTGAATAGTACTCCATGGTATACATATACCACATTTTATTAATCCACTCATGTGTTGAATTGCACTTGAGTTGTTTCCACAACTTTGCAATTGTGAATTGTGCTGTTATAAACATTCGAGTGCAAGTGTCTTTTTTATAGAGTGTCTTTTGTTCTTTTGGGTAGCTGCCCAGTAGTGGGATTGCTGGATCAAATGGTAGATCTACTTGTATCGCTTTAAGGTATCTCCATATTGCTTTCCATAGAGGTTGAACTAGTTTGCAGTTCCACCAGCAGTGTAGGAGTGTTCCTATCTCTCCACATCCATGCCAACATTTATTGTTTGGGGACTTTTGGATAAAGGCCGTTCTTACTGGAGATAAGTGATGTCTCATTGCAGTTTTGGTTTGCATTTCCCTGATAATTAGAGATGTTGAGCATTTTTTCATGTTTGTTGGCTATTATTGTCTTCTTTTGAAAAGTTTCTGTTCATGTCCTTTGCCCACTTTTTGATAGGGTTGTTTGATTTTTTCTTGCTGATTTTCCTGAGTTCTAAATAGATTCTAGTTATCAGTCCCTTATCAGATGTGTAGCATGCAAAAATTTTCTCCCATTCTGTAGGTTGTCTGTTTGCTCTCGTGACTGTTTCTTTGGCTGTATAGAAGCTTTTTAGTTTGATCAGGTTCTGTTTATTTATTTTTGTTGTTGCTGTGATTGCCTTTGGGGTTTTCTTCATAAATTCTTTGCCTAGGCCAATGTCTAGAAGAGTATTTCCAACGTTTTCCTCTAGAATTCTAATAGTTTCATGCCTTAGGTTTAAGTCTGTTACCCAGCGTGAGCTGATTTTTGTGAGCAGTGAAAGGTGTGGATCCTGCTTCAGTCTTCTACATGTGGCTATCCAGTTTTCCCAGCACCATTTATTGAATAAGGATTCTTTTCCCCGTGTATGTTTTTGTCTGCTTTGTCAAAGAATAGATGGCTGTATGAGGATGGTTTTATATCTGGGTTCTCAGTTCTATTCCACTGGTCAATGTCCTTATTTTTGTGCCAATACCAAGCTAATTTAATTACTACAGACTTCTAGTATAGTTTGAAATCTGGCAAACTGATACTTCCTATTTTGTTTTTATTGCCTAAAATTGCTTTTGCTAAACAGGGTCCTCTGTGGTTCCATACGAAGCGTAAAATTATTTTTTCTATATCTGTGAAAAATGATGTTGGTATTTCAATAGGGATTGCATTGAATCTGTAGATCACTTTGGGTAGTATAGACATTTTAAAAATGTTGATTCTGCCGACCCACCAGCATAGTATGGATTTCCATCTGTTTACGTCCATAGATGGCCATACCACCCTGAACACGCCTGATCTCAGAAGCTAAGCAGGGTCGGGCCTGGTTAGTACTTGGATGGGAGGATTTACTCATTATCTTTGGACATAAGAAAATTAAATGATTTTGCCACTAGGGAAGGTGGGTTCTTCAGGGTCATGTTTGCAAATAGAAGGCAGATCTGATTGCCAGCCTGGCCTACCAGGCAGGCTAGCTGGGCTCCTTGAAGGGGCCCTGCCCTTTTCCTGGAAGCCAATTTCAAGAGCAATGAAAAGAGTTTATTGTTGGTACTCCCCAAAAGCAAGATTGTCTGTCCTGTCCCCATCTTGATCATCATTCAGTTCCTTTAATTTCTTAAAGTGGTGTCCAATAGAGTGGTACTCGCTTGGCCCAGTGATGCTGAGGCTCTGCAGTTCAGAGGTCCCGGCTCCAGCTCTGGAGCCTCTGTGAGAGTCTGTTGGCTCAACAACCTCACTCTGCAGAAATGCCTTCTCCTGCTGAGACAGCCATCCACATTTCCCACCTGGAAGGTACATCCAGCCTTCTTCGGTTGCAAAGAGGAAGCATGCTCTCAACCTCTGTCATCCTCCACTCCTTGACCCTGCTGCCACGTCCTTTCCTCCTCTGTGCCCTGCACTGTGCCTGAATCTGTGTGCTTGTTGTAATGCTTCATAACTTCCTGTCCCTGCCATTCTAACTGCACATCACTATGTCATGTCATAGACAGAAGAGCTGCCTTCTCTCAAAGTCTTTTCCAGTGCTCTCTGTGTGTTCTGCAAAGCATGTCATCACTAATGTTCTTTTAGTCTCCTGGGATATGGCATAGAGCAAATTGTTCTCTGGTCTGGATTATAAGTTATTTGGAACCTGCGTTTTGTCATTAGCCTACTGTTTCTTGGCTGTCAGATCCCAATGCAGATAGTAAATTGGTATGACTATGGTTTGGATTGCTTCACACTGAAGGGAACAAGGTTCTGGTTTAGGTGTTTACAGAACAAAGAAAGGGTGAACACCATGTACTAGTTAAATCCACAAAATGCTACATAGGAATGCTGAGCCTTCTTCTGCTCCTTGTTGCTCATGACATGGGGATAAACCACTTTGCAAGTAGACTCAGGGCAGTTACATTGACAAAACCGTTTATATTCAAGGCTGGTTTTATGCTCGGATTTTGTTGGTGCAAGCTTTTGTTACATCAATAAAACTTCTCCAGTGAGTCTAGTCATCTGTGTGGAAGTAAGGTCAGCCAAACCTATGTCCTAGAATAGAAATGGGGTTTTAGCATTTTAGGGCAAGAGTTGCAAATATTAAAATCTATTCTGGATACATACAACCTTCATGTGACTTGATAACTCATAAAAGCTAACTTTCCTCCTGGCCTGAGCAGTCCAGGATCCCTGCAATGTAAGAAATGCCAATAATTGAATTTGCACTGATTTCACTCCTGATTGAGATTCCTGTTACTGCTTTCCTCACACTCATGAAGTACCCTTCTTTGCACAGGCTGCCTGCGTCCCTGTGATGCTCAGCAATGGATGGGAGTTGCCATTCTCTGAAGTGATTAATTGGAACCAAGCTGCCGTCATAGGCGATGAGAGATTATTATTACAGGTAAGGAAGGGGCTGTGGCCTTTGGCAGTTCAGCAGATTATTGCTGCCCCCATCCAAACTTTCAAAGAAGATGAATCCAAAAGGTCAGCTCTATAAAAGAAATTTTATCAGGAGAAAAGTGCCTGTGTCACAGTAAATATGAAGTCATTTATTATGACATCGTTCACTTCCCAACACAAAATCTGGCCAGGTCTGTGGAATATATTCCTAAAAGAAGTTGCAGGTGAAGAACATGAGCTTTGATTTGTGAGAAGAGGTGTATCTCCACTCCCTTCAGTAACTAGAATTTTTAGAAGTGATTCCAGAGAATTTTTATACTACCAGACTAACTCATATTCCTTTTTCCTGTTTCTTCATTTGCCTGCAGATTAATTTTCAGAAACAGAGGTCTCTAGGGTTTGTTCTTATAATTACTGTTATAATTCCTCAAATGATCCAGTCTGGGTACCTGAGCGAGTATTATCCTTAGGATGTATATTTAAAAGAGCAGTCCCTAATAAAAGTTTGAACTTCTCAAAAGCTGCTTTAGGGAGGGGCTGCGGTACTCACAGAGAAATCCAAGGGCAGGAATACTCACTAAGGATTTCTAAAGCCTTTTGTGCCAGTCATGTTTTAGGTTCAATATAAGTTGTCATACTCTTTTCTCTTAAAGTTATAGAATATTTTAACATTTTTATTTTATGGCATTGTATACTTTATCTTTGAACTACCATAGATACTTATAGAATGATTTTTCTTTCAATGTCCTTGCTTTTTTTATTTTTGTTTTTGTTTTTCAATACCCAGAATATTGAGTTTCTAACTCTGTTGCTGATTCCACTTCTGTGCTGCTAGCCGGTGTACTAGCCGACTGGGAAAGCAATGCAGTATTCTCCCTAATACAACAGGTGAAATATCTGTAACTGAGAGGGCTGTGGGTTAAGACAGCCAAGCTGACCACAGCTCCAGAAACAGTCCTTTTGTCTGGTACTCAGGTGTGTGATCTCAGTAGCCCCTGGGACCTCAGAAACAAAAGAAGAATATGTGATCCGGAATATGACAGAATCTTTTCATTTGGGATAACTCATCCTGTCCTAAATACAATTTGGTTTCTTAGGTGTTCATTGAGAAAAGGGGTCTGGAGTTTTTGTGAAAAACAACATATGCCCATGATTCTCCATTATGATTCCTTAAGGAAATCCTTACAGAAATACTGAACAAGAGTTCTCCCCATGCAGAGATGGTGTAAAATGATGCCTAAATCATTTATTCATGAAAGGCCAAACAAAAATGATAAGTGATGCTTTTCTATGTTGCCTTTTTCCTTCTTTTTATGTTTTTTTTTTAAAACAATACATGATCATTAAAGGAAATTTGGAAAATAAAGGACATTTAAAACATTAGGCATAATTTCTCCATTTTTATACCAATGCTCCTGTGAATTTGATATGAGTAAGCTGGGAGTTTGTCTTTGCTATGGAGAGCATTCCAGTATACTTAACTGTGGTGGTGCAGTTTTGACCATTTCATCAAAGTTGGTGAGTATTTCACCTTTTGAAGCAACTCTTTGGCTTGACTCTGAAGATGTTTTTCATTCCACCCACCCACCCCAAACTTGCTGGTATTTTTCCCCTCTCATATGCAGTCTGTCTTTGCACAGCTGCCTCCATATTGAACAGCAACTGTACTGTCGTTAACAATGGTTTTAAAGAGTTGGCACTGAGCCCAAATGTCTGCTCTGGGAAATGTTTTTGTTATGTTACAATTTTTCATTTCCTGTTTTAGAACAGCTTGGATGTTTTTATTTGCATATATTCTTGTCATCATGTCACCAAGAGAGTTTAATGTGGCTTTCTTATATCTATTTTGGTGGATTCCATTAGTTTTGTTATCAAACATGACCTTTTATTAAGACTTCATTGAGTTCTGCAACTTCCAAAGCAATCTGGCCAAATTGGAATGAATTTATCACTTTCCCATACCTGTCTCTCAGGACAAGCAGATTAATAACCAATAGCCAAATGCCATTAAAACTTGGAACTCTATCTTTTCAATCAGTTGGAATTGTCTTCCAGAGCACTTTGCAGAGGGCTGTCAGATACTTGTACCATATGCACAAACCGAGAGAATACATTGCACTTGATATAGTAAGATCAAGATCGTGGCTTATATAAGACAGGAAAATGATATTGGTAGGCAAATCTCTGATATTCCTTTTCTCCTTTCATAACCACAGGAGACTCAAGTTTTTGAAGACTACATAGCAATGATAGCTTTAGGCATTTTTCTAATAGACTATTTCCTTGTGGTCTCACTAAAACAGTAATGCCAACCTATCTGACTCTTTGAAAATACCATTGACATTTAGAAGAGGGCATGATTATGAAAATTGAATAGCGTAATTTTTTTTTGAATCTTTCTTTGGCAATCTAGATAACATTCTCAGTGAGTAAATAAAAATAAATTTTCTTTGACTTGTCAAGGTTCTATGATGTGAGTGGTTTCTCTACCTTCTCAAAGAATATTTTATTCCATTTGACCTTGAACTCTGGTTTCAGGCTAATGTTTGCCTACCAATGTTTTTCCTTTTCCTGTTTCTTCAGTGTTATGAATCCAGGTATACACTTTGGGATACAGATTTAGTGTCTGTTTTTGGGCATTGCCAAAGAAAGCGAGCACATCTTGCTGTTCTTATTGTGAAGTAGTTTTATTTCTCCTCCTAAGGGGAGTCTTGAATCAAAAAAAAAAAAATGTGCTACTACCTCCTTCCCCTCCAGTGGAGACTCAGTTATAGTCTTAGCCGAATGCCATGGGTAACTTTCCCATTAAAGCAGCTAACAGAGCATTCCTCCTTCAGCCCAGGCTCCCATGTCTGTCTGATTAGTCACACTTTATGGAGGCAAGCATGCAGAAAGAGGTGAGCACAAAAGGGCAGTTGCTAATCACAAGGAATCTTCCCTTAAGAGCATAGACTCCATAAATGAAATAGACCTTGAACTGTAAGTGAAAATATGGAGCAAGCCCAGAAAACTTACCAGAAACCCAGGAAGTACATTTCAGAGCTCTAGACACAAACAGATTCACATGCAGACATTAAGCAGTTGGTCCAGCTTTGAACAGCATTATACTAATATCAATAATGATAATAGTAATAATAATCTATATTAATTAAGCTTCCATGTTCTAGGCACCATGCTAAGCATTTGTATAATCTTTATTGCAACCTTACAATTTTAGTACTATATCCTCATTGTACAAATGAGGAAATTTTGAGAAGTCAACTAACTTGACAAGGAAGCACAGCTAGTAAATGGTAGAGCCAAGAATCCCACTTTGGTCTGACTCCTGTGCTTAACCATTAAGCTATATGGCTGTTACAAATAGTGATAACCCTATGGTGGCTTCAGATGGTCATATTCAATTCAGCTCTTATTTCTTGAATAACTACCACATAAAAGCCACTCTTCTAGCCTGAAAATATATAGCAGGATGACCAGGACATAGATCCTTCTTTTAAAATTGTGTGGCCTGGTTAGCAGTGATGGCTAAACATATATGGTGTTTGAGAGATACCGTTAGACTGGGGTAATGGCTGAAAGCCAGAAAGAGCAGTCTAGAGAGCAGAAAGTCTCAAGGGATAAGGAAGGAGGTATGTGCACATAAAAATGACTGACCCTGGCTGCAGGTTGCATGGGAAGGCTCACAGACATTCTCTAAAAAATCCTTTTACAGATATTTTGGAGTTCCTAGGGTGATGGATGTTAGAAGTGCTTGGGGGATAAAGTCATTTGGTCTTTCCCCAAGACTTGTAGCTCCTCCTCTGAAAAATTTGATTGTCCATGTACAGGGTCAAGGATTTCTAGAAACAGCAGTTGTGACTATAGGAACACCCTGAGCAACTGATAAGTTGCTACTGAATCTTAGAGGTGAACTATAACTTTCATGCATCAAAGGCTGTTGAGGCTGATTCTCAGTAAGTGCTGCTTGTATCTGACACTTTTTAGGGTCATTCCAACATAGGGTCTTATCTCTATGAAGAATAAAAGCCTAACCCAACTGGGTTATTTTGATCAAATGCCATCTCTTTGTTTTACAGTTCTAATTCCTATGTTTTCACCTTGTGTTACAGATTCCTTCTACAATCAGGTCTATTCATCAGGATAAAATCCTAGCACTTAGACAGCAGACACAATTCTTGTGGGAGGCTTATTTTTCTTCAGTTGAGAAGATTGTATTAACTACACTAGAGGTAAGTGAGACCACGTGGCCCTTGTTCTTGAATAATGGTCGTTTATGTATTTCTCTCAGCCTCTGCTTTGCTATTGGTGCTGTGTGATTGATCAAATGGGGCAAAACCAAATTTTTGGTACTCAGATATGTCGGTTAACTCCTTGTACCTGCTTTGCCATGCCCAAGCAAATAAATACCCCCATTCCTGACAAACTCCACAGAGGAAAACCAACGTGGGGAGAAATTATACTCCTTGACATAGATTGGCTCTGTCTTACATCATTTCAGAAATATGTGGGTAATGACTGTCTTCCTGTCGTTCACACTCAATGGCATCCTTTGAAGACATATTTTCCATTTAGAGAAAAGATAGTGACCAATGGTAGGGAACATCCTCTACCCTTCTCTAAGTGTGAGTAGTTGACTGGGTACCCCAGTCCAGTGACACTGAGGGGCAACAAAATTAATTCTCAAGAAATATGAAACCCAACCAATCAGCATCAATGTAGCAAAGTTGTATTAAGAGGATCAGGATTGCACCCATGTGGTACAGAAAGTGTTAAACTTTGTGAAAGCAGGAAATCTTTCAGGCAGATGGGCACCCATCTTGAAGTTGCTTTTTTTAAAGCAGGAAGAAAAAAGAAAAGGAAGCATGGAGATGATTAAAACCTTTGGAAATAGAGCAGATAGTGACGGCCTGAGGCCACACCAAAGTAGCACAGAGAGCTAAGACAATATTTAGAAAACTGCACACTCATGAATTACAGGCTCCAGGGAAGGAGAGCAGAGATCCTCTGGCGAGGTGACTCTGAGGTGTTCACAAAATGAGGTGGGGGCATTTGTGACCTCACTTTTGGAGAATTTACTTTGGAAAAGTGTTTACTGCTCTGAAAGCTAATGTAATTTGGAGCATACACTGGAGAAGTCTGAGTGATACCAAGGAAACTGAAGTCCCCCTGTTTGGTCCACATCACTATTTTCTTGCCATCCTGAGTATCAGAGCCAGGGCTGGTCATGCCCCAGGCACACCAGAGCATTTATCTACCCCATGCCTAGCTTGGGCTCCTGTTCTTACACCAAGGCAAACTCTGGTCAGTGTCTTCTCGGGCAAGTGTGCCTTTTTTTCATCCTGGACTAGGTGTAAAGGGCTATGTGGGACCCAGGCCCATCCCCATGAAGGAGACAGGATCATAATGGCTTCCAAGGGCTTCTTTCCTACAAGCCAACATTCTTACCCTCCAGAAACATTCTCCTCAATTAAAATCGATTGAGTTGTCCCTCTGTTCATAGCAGCAGATTTGAATATTTGATTGAGTCTATTTTTTTCTTTAATCCTGTTCTCTATCCAAAATATTTCCTAGGCCCTTCTTAAAGAAAGTTTAATATTAATTTCTTTTCTTGTTGGAGAGTGCTTTTTACCAAAGAAGTACATGTCCATTTTATAAAATAATAGAAAATACTTAAAGCATAAAAAATAAAATAATTTACCCATACAAAAATATATCTATACAAACATATATATGTTTTTATATGTAACTTTAAAATTTATTGTAATTTTTAGTTTTAAAATGAGTCTATAGTTGCATTGTAACTTATTTTTCTGCTTAATAATGTTATTAATATTTTCTCATGTTATTAGATTTTTGCTATAATTATTTTATTGACTGTATAATATTCTGTTTATAATATAATTTAATTATTTAAATCAATCCCCAAATTGGATACATTCTAGTTGTTTCTAGTTTTTCATCATTATACACATCATTGAAGCAAATAGTTTCAAAACAGATTCAAGATTATTTCCTTAAGATAAATTACTTGAATTCGAAGTCCTGGTTCAAAGAATATGCCAAATGTTAAGATTTCTAATATGATTTGTCAATTTTCCTGTAATAGAACAGAATGAACTTATATTTCCACCAGCTTATCTGAGAGGAACTATTTCGATTATTTTAGTTTTTTTTCATTTTCACTAATATTAGACATTGTATCTTTAAAAATGATAAATCTTTTTTAAAATTTTTGTTTCTTAGCATATCAATAAAAATGAATCTTTTTTATATATTTCTTGTTCAGGCAATTTACAAAGAAATAGAGATGGCCATGATATTTTGGCCATGATATCAGTTTTCTTCTCACTAACTTTTAAGAACTTACTATATTAAAAACATTAACCCCTTGACTCTTTTGTTGCAAATGTATTCTCTCAATTTGCAATACTCTTTCTGTTTTGTTTAGGATTGAGCAATTTTTTCATCTGTAGCTTCTCCTTTTGCTACTGTTTCAAAAAGATTTTTTGACCTATATTTTTATATATGTATACATAAACACACATATTTTTCCAGTACTTTTGTGATTAATTTTTTACCTTTACCTACTTAACTATTTAATACAATTTACTTTTATATATGAAAATCTAACCTTTTTTTAAAAAAAAACAATTTTTTGTCTTGTTCCAATACATCTTTTAAGTTACTCTTTCCTCAGTGTTTTCATATGCTGCTTTTATGTATCTTTGGGTTGTTTCAGACCTTTTAATTCGGTCCTATTAGTTGTTCATCTATAATACATCCAGATGATGTTATGATTTTTTTCACCCAAATATATGGGGAATCTCTATTTACTTAAGCAATCTGTTATTATTTATTATTAGTGTTGTTTCTAATTTTTTTATAGATAACTATGTTTTTATCCAAGCAATGATTTCTACATGTGTCTTAAACTACATCTCTGTCTGTTTCTTTCTGATGAAGTCCCGAAAGTGAATTTACTGAGCCAAAGAGTCTAGGCATTTCTAAGGCTCATAATATATTTTGCCAAACTGCTCTTCAAAAAAGTTGTATCAACCTAGACTCTCTCAGCTGTCTGAGGAGACCCTCTCATGCTGTACTCTTGTCAGCCTTACAGATCATAATTAAGACACACACATATACAACTTTGCTAATTTACCAGTTGAAAGATGGTATCTCGTTAATTACATTTCTATTGAGTATGGTTTGTCACATAGATCTGGTCTCTCGCCTATTAAGTTAGCAGTGCTCAATTATCCTGTAATAACAGTTGGATGTGTTACATTCATCAGAATAGGATCTTAAGTCAGGCTGTTTTCATCTCTGAACCTGGAAAGGCCTCTTGCTGCTTGAATTTAAGTCATGCAATCTTTTAGCAACATGGTTGTTTTTTTAAAACACCAGAAACCATATACTTCATTCAAATTTATAGCAACTGTCAAATCTCTTTATATAGTTCCAAGATTGGATTGTAACAATTTGACCTCTCAACCAAATTGTATGAAAGAGACTATCCAGTTACCCAAAATAATTTAGAACTCAGATCACCCCAGAATACAACATAATCAGAAAAGCAGGGAAAATAGCAGAAAATGCCATCCACGTGCACACAGCCGATGTGTTTATAAGAACAATTTAAGTTATCACATATCAAAAATGCCCACTTGGCTTAGAACTTAGATGATTTATGTTATTTGGTCACTGCTGTCGCTCCCAAGGTATGAGAATAATTCAGTTACCCTGAGGCAGTACAGACTTAAGGATCCTTTGCTCAGGATGTTTTATACTCAGACTCTGGAACTCTGTATTCTTTTCCTTGCTTGCTATATTCTGGGCCATGGGAATGGGATTACTGGGTCTTTAGAGATTATGAGCCCTAGAGTTATGGGTAGTGCTTAGACATATTGGAAAACAGGATACCTCATTTTCTCTTCAATGCCAAGATCAACTTGTTAGTATATTTCATTGTACAGAACTCTGTTAGTTTTTCCAGTCTGATTGAAATTTCCTAATGCTGCATCCTAGCAATAAGGAGCTATTTAATCAGTGCTAGGCTCTTCAGAGCTCAGTTTTTGTGTGCAAATTGAGAAGTAACAATGGGGACAGTGATGAAATACTGCAAAGACAGTGTTTCTTCATGGATTCTATTATTTGTCAGAATATTGCACAATAACCTAGCACTCAGGATTGAATCATAGGAGCTTAGTCATAATCAAGGTGAGTGAAAGAAAAGTGCATGAAATTATAATAATATATGAAAACAGCTGATGGTAGCTAGGAAGGCACATATTTAGTGGAATTTTATGAAGTATTCTCCATTTTACTCTTCAGTTATCTAATCACACACATTCAAACCATGGTATTGCTGATGCTATTATACAATGATATTTTAAAATCAATGAGATAATGAAAATAGAAGATTGCTTTTGGCTTAGAGTGAGGTGGCATATGGTGGCACTGTGTGTGTTAGGCTATGTTGCTTTGGTCAAAAGACTAAGTCAGGGCCACACAGAATGACTGTAACTCATAACCAATCGTCCATTATTTTGAAAAACAGATGGCACATAAAAAATAAAAATAAGAAGCCTGTTATTCTTCTCTTTGAATTCACATTAATTAGAAATATTATCCTTATTGAGGGTGCCATTTGGGACCATAACAAAAAGAAATCTTGTGTTATGTGTATGTGTGTGTTTGTGTGTATTGATTTTCTTTATAGCCAAAGTAGCTAGCATCGAGCCTTTAAATGTGATGTCTTCTTCCACAACAATAAAGAATAGGCACTAAGTGCCTTGAAAAGCTTCTGGGAGCTGTTCAGTATAGTGATAGGGATAATTGGAAAGGGAAAAAATGATGTTTTTATTTGGTAAAATGAGATCCATACTCTTTCAAACTTTTGAGAAGGCTAGTTGACATAAACCTTTTAGAAAGACACTTGGTAGTACTTATGAACAGCCTTACAAGTATACAAGTATACTTACAAAGTATACCCTTTGACAAAGTCCTAAGGAATTTATCCTAAATGTGGAAAAATTGTATTCCTAAATATGTTCATTGCTTTGGAAAAATTGCCCTATTGTTGGTCATTTCGGACAACCAGGTAAACCATGGATATCATTAATAATATAGAAAAATATCTAAGATATTATAGCTATGTAAAAGTAGAAAAACCAATGCTTAGAAAATGAACACAGGAATGAGATTTTGTTAAAGGCAAAAATAAAAAGTATAAAAACTTAGGCAGCTATTCTTAAGTCATGAGAGGCTATTATAATTAACGTAACGTTTATTGCTTTATTACAAATGACAAAAGTAATACACAAAGGTGGCAGGTTGTTTGACCCAGGTTAAATTCAACATTTAATATTGCTCTCATGCCTGTACTGATATCTTTCTATCAAGATCTGTTTGAAGACAGTATAAGATGCTTATTGGTATTTCAAAAGAGTGCTGCTATATCTTATTATCTTAGCCTTGAATTTTAAAAGATAACAATGTTGTGATACTGAACCAAAAAGATAGTCTATGACAATGACAAGCATACCATGCAGGACTCAATGTGAATGATGGCCCACTTTATGACAGCTCTGAGTTACATGTCACTTGTCTGTAGGTTGGATTTACAATGCTGTCTATTGTCAATTTATGCTGTGTCTTGATATCCAAACTTATTTAAGTGACCACATCTTGAAAGGTACATAAATTTGGAAAGCAAAAAAGGAAAGATCTAAATGAAAAACTATAAAGGGAAATAGACAGTAGATTTGGAAAGTACAAATAATAAAAAACTAGATTAAATGTTATACAAAGTAAAATTGCTAGCCTTGGAAAACCCCTTCACAACCATGACAATTTTCTTATAATTAATGCCTAGACAACAGCATTTTAACACATCCCTGTTGCACCACAAACAGTAAACATCAATATTTTAGCTAGGTTCCTGAAATCTCCGCTAAATTTGAAATCTTTACCCAGCTATATAAAATTGGCAAATTTGATCTGGGTGAAAGATAAAATGTAGAAACCATTGAACTAAGTTCAATGAACTAAGTTTAGAACTTCTAAATTTCTTCCTTGTTTCTTTCCTTCTCTCTCATTAGGAAAATAAACATGATAAGATTTTCTAAGATAAATGTAGCCCACTTTATTACTTACCTATTCACCATGTGGGATGAGATGAGAGTGTTAATAACCTTAGCAAATAATAAAACTCCATTTAAAATGGTCTGTGCTTAAAATCACATTGCATTAAATGTGGAGCTGGAAATGGTGATTTAGGTCTTAAATCTCTCAAGACTATGGCAGGATTTTTCTTTTTTTAAAATACAAAAAAAATTGATGAAAACACAAAATTCTGTATTGAGTTAATTATTTGCCAAATCATATCTTAATGAGTGGATGGTATAATTACAAGAGTTTGAAAGTCACAGAGAGAAAGCTATAAAGTGGACTAATCACATTCAACTGACAAATGATTCAGGATGAATGTTTAACTCTAAATGTAGAATTTAATGATCTGCAAGGTCCCAAAGTCCAAAGAAACTAATGAACTAACTTGGCTATTATTAGTCTTCATATGCCAAGGTTCTTATCCTGTTAATGGAGGATGTTTTCAGCAATTGTTAACTCACTACTTTATGAGATGAAATACAGAAAAACTTCAGTAACAAGTACCCAAAGTTCTACAGTTGACTTTGAAAGGAAAATGAAATATGACAAACAAATAAATCTACCTCCTGAATCAAAGGAACAGACTCAAACCTCCACAGCTTCTAAAAGTGTCATGTCTTCAATATGCTTTCAGTTCAGTCTCTGCATGGTCTACATTGACAGATCTTCCTGATATAATTCTGGAAGTACTGCTAGATGCTTAACCATCAAGGAAAGACTAACTCTTTTTCATAGTTTATTTTGAAATGAACATGGACTCATTATTATAGAAAGACAAGATAGCATGTTTACTCAGGAAATTTGGCCATAATTCCTTCCTTGCCCCTACTTTTTTTCATTGCTCCATCACTCTCTCTGTCTTGCTTACATTTTTACCTGGAGAATGAGGGTGGGATAGAGTCACTACTCTGAGTCCCGTCATCCTTCAAATTTGGCTGGAGCATGACTCTTACGAAATATCATCAGGGTCTCATCCTCACCACGTGCTATGGTTTTGTTTTCTAGATTATTCAGGACAGAATATTCAAGCACATATCACGTAACAGTTTAATATGGAACAAACATCCTGGAGGATTGTTCGTACTACCACAGTATTCATCTTATCTGGGAGATTTTCCTTACTACTATGCTAATTTAGGTAAGTGAATTCCTTCCAGGGAGCTGCCCTCATTTACCCCTCAGATGTCATACAGAACTAAAACCCTTTGATTCTTTGATTTTGTGATAGGGTCTAACAGGCTATATTGGAGGTTGCTTTCTAGAACCCTGTTATAACGACATATCAGGTTCAAGAATTATAAATCCAGCAGAGCATTGCAAAATGCTATACTTTATCTGTAGTAGAGTAGAGTCTCTTTTTGAGAAATAGGCTTCCCAAATTATGGATCATTCTGAACATGGCAATGGGTTAGCTATAATTTTAAGCCTTATCATATATAAAATGAAGCTAGAAGAGTTCTCCCTAATTCTTTTTTCCACTATCCCAACATCTCTATCCTATACCAAAGAAAAACTGAATAAGGGGAAAGGAAAAATAACTAAGAATATATGACAAGGGCAGATTTATTTATTCTTTCAACATTTATTTGCTCCTCTTACCTGCTATGCTAATGTGTGCTAAAAATAAAAAGTCAAATAAGATACAGTCTCTGCTCTCAAGCAATTTTTAGTCTAATCACAATAGGGAAAAGGAAATGGCAGAGGGATGAAGCTCTACAAAGGGATATTGTTACTGCCTTAGACATTGGTGTATTTGGAGTCCCAGTTCTTCTCATGTTAGTAACATCTTAGACATTTCTCCTCATTTACAGTTCCAAACTTGAGAAACCCTGGGATAGTAAAGCATCTTTCTCTCAAGTCGATGTGGCAAAAAGACTCAAGATTTTCTACCGAAATGCTATTGTTCTCCATAACAATCTCCTCCTTTTTTAAGTGGTATATATTAACTTGAAACTGATAAGATGAAACCTAAAGAAATTCATGGCCTGAAGCATCAATCCCAGTGACAAAGAGCCTTTTAATCCAAACCTAACATATTATGGAGACCATATCTAATTCAGTGAATGGTCCACATTGGGTAACATATTTAGAATTTAGTAATTATCAGATTAAGGCTGTAGTTGATATGGATTTCTATATACTGTGTTTCCCCGAAAATAAGACCTACCCCTAAAATAAGCCCTAGCAGGATTTCTAAGCATTTGCATAATATAAGACCTACCCCGAAAATAAGACCTAGTGATGGGCGTGGCTACGCAGCATATCTGCACAACCCATGCATTTTGTCGTGGAGCGGTAAAGAAGACGAGCAGCCCTTCTCATCTGCCCCATCGTGACAGCTACTATCCCAGAGGTGACCAGAAAGGTGCGGGCAGCCCCACCAACAAGGTCGATTCCCCCTGTCAGGTCCTAGCCATCCTGTGCATGCTGCAAGCTGAGGCTTTGAAGGAAAAATAACACATCCTCTAAAAATAAGCCCTAGGGTGTCTTCTTGAGGAAAAATAAATATAAGACCCTGTCTTATTTTTGGGGAAACACGGTATTTTATAGCACTGAGATCTTCATTTGGAGTAAGCACATTAGAGTTGTGTAAATGATGCTTCTTGAACTATTACAGGAAAATCTAAAAGCAGTGACTAGTCCTTACTGTTAAAAAGGCAGTCCCTCAAACGTGGTTATTCTTCTTACCTGGAAAAACTTCGAATGTGTATCTAGATGTTGGAAAGGTTGACTTCTTTCTAACACACAATTAAAGTGCTACTGGATGATATAATTTTCTCTATAAAACATTTGTATAATCCTTTAATATATATAGTCTGATTTTAACCTTTATCCCTTCAATACCAAGGCTTAACTTGCATGTCCCTACACTCTCTCATTCACATTTAAGCTATTAATGTGCCAAATTAGTAGGTCTAAACTAATGAAGTTTTAAAAGGCTCTTAACCTGTCTAATTTCTTAGTGAGTCCTTATGGGAAAACTCTTCGTGGGGAAGCCATCTCACTTCTCTCTCTTTGGTGGCAATGGTTGTTTTGCATATTTATGATCCTTTTCCACCTAGGGCTTCAGAGCTCTCAATTGACAGAAGTCTGCATCACATACTTTTTCTCTCAGCCATGTCACTGCTATGCAAAGAAGAGATTCTTGGAGTATGGGGGCTTCCTCTCCAAAACAGTAATGATGATGGACCAGAGTGGTGGTGGTGGTGAGGATGGTGATGATGATAGCAGCTAACACTTACTGAGTACTTACTATCTGCTGAGTACTATTCTAAGTGCTTTGTATGCATTAACTTATTTAATGCAATTCTCATAATAGCTGCATAAGTTTGGTACTGTTATGATGAGGCCCATCTCACAGTATGGAAACAGAGTTAAGTATTTCTAAGGTCCCACCACCACTCTGGCACAATCATGATTCAAACCTAGAAAGTCAGACCTTGGTATTCTTTTAACCTTTCCCACTAACTAGTTATTATTTTAAATACTCTTAGTCAGGCAAAACCCTTTCATTACATAATTAAGAATAAGATGCATGCAAATACCCTGGGAAAGGTAGCACATTTAGTTCAATCCATGCAAAGACAGAAGTGACTAGAGTAGAACCTTTCTTGAGAGTGCTGAGCGAGACGTGTGTGTGTGTGTGTGTGTGTGTGTGTGTGTGTGTTTAGACGCTGGGCATAGAAACACTGAAGGCAAAGGATCTCAAAGGAAGAATCTGGAAATGGACATTAATCTGGAAGGTTTGAGGTCTGTAGACTCAGGCAGTAGTTAACTAGCAGCTTTTCACCTTGTTTTTGTCCTGTCAGGACATAAGAAGTGAGGGGGAAAACATGCTAGGAGGGAACATTAGCTCCAGGGTGAGCAGTGGAGCAAGGAGAAATCATTTTCTACATCTCGTTTTCTAGTGCTTCATTAGGCTCCTGTCTCCTTTTAATTTCAGGTTTAAAGCCCCCCTCCAAATTCACTGCAGTCATCCATGCGGTGACCCCCCTGGTCTCTCAGTCCCAGCCAGTGTTGAAGCTTCTCGTGGCGGCAGCCAAGTCCCAGTACTGTGCCCAGGTGAGTGGGAGGTTGACAAAGCAGCCCCTGTCTGCTCCAGCTCAGTGGGCCAGAGACTCCCGGCTCCTTACCTGCTACACCCTCGCTCCCCGGGACTCCCTGCGACTCCCCTTTCATTTGTCATGCCTCGTTATGCCCTTTCCGTCCACCTAGAAGTTCTTGGAAGTGAAATCTGGCCCAGGGAAGGGATGCGTTACAGGCAGAAGCTTTGCACTGGTGTAAGGTTAAAAATATATATATACATATACACCAACACATTCTCTAAAGAATATATAAGCGCATGATTTTGTTTTTAAATGTCAAAAATGATGAAGCGACATCAGAAAGGCCCCTAAGGGAGGACCCAGGAAACTAAGTGTCAATAGAAGGAACAGACTTGTTGGTGTCAGGAAGTGTCAACGTTTATGTCACAGCAACCATGACTAATTATAAAACTGGGAGCAGAAGATTACATCTATGATAACAATATTTTCCAAATCAGTATCACTCCCATACTCCAAGGGTGGTTTTTTGATTTGTGAATTAGTGTATCCAAGAAGGTTTACAGACGAGGAAAGAATTAAATCATGAAAGTGTGCATTTTTTAACTAAATGCCTTTATTGGAAATTATAAAGTCATATAAAATCAGCAGGCATTCTAGAGAATGCAAAACATGAGCTCATCCTAGTTCTATCTTGAATTCTTTTATTTCTCCCACGTTGCGCAAGTTCATAGCAGATGTTCAGATGTTCTGTATACATTTTTATTTAATTTGATCAAAGTTGTTATCTCACTCACCATCATAAGATATCAGAATTTAGGCAACCACTTTATTCAGGTCCAGCAACCCTGTAATTACTTCTTTTCCCTGCAACTTTCCCCTCTCCTGTGGACAGAGTTTTTTCAGGTTATTCTTCCTGTCCTCTCTGTCTAGTTGTTGAAGTGATAAGGTTCTGAAGGTTGTGTGGGAGTGGACTCACTTTAAAATTCAGCTTTGATGTCTGCCATTCTATCTTGCTGATATCTCCAGCTCCTCTTTCTCTATCTATGAGAAGAGGCTTTAGGTTGGGGGCCTACATAAATACAACCTAACCCAACCATCTGACGGTCTCCGTCCATTTCAGATCATAGTTCTATGGAATTGTGACAAACCCCTACCAGCCAAACACCGCTGGCCTGCCACTGCTGTGCCTGTCATCGTCATTGAAGGAGAAAGCAAGGTAGGATTCGAAGGAGACCTAAATGTGGAACCGCTGTGGAATCTTCTTGTCTCCATGGGGCACTTTGGGTGTTGGCCCTACACCTCTTCCCCCCATCCCTGGATTATTTTTTCTAAAACTGCACTTGTCTCAGAATGTTCTCTGCTTTGACAGCCATAGGCTTTCAAATCAGGGGAACCAGGGTCTTAGTACTAACTCTTTTGTAGCTTTGCAACTTTGTGTGCATACTTAACCTCTCTGAGCCTCAGTTTCTTCATCTACAAAATGGAAATAATAATACATACCTGGTAGGGTTGCTATTAGGGTTCAATGAATTCAGGGCCTGGCAATAGT
The DNA here is from genome assembly GCA_008086735.1 of Cheirogaleus medius. Classification (NCBI taxonomy): domain Eukaryota; kingdom Metazoa; phylum Chordata; class Mammalia; order Primates; family Cheirogaleidae; genus Cheirogaleus; species Cheirogaleus medius. The sequence continues at coordinate 57,801,727 of VBSM01001124.1, read as the reverse complement.
TACCTTTCCATAAATGACAAGGATGAGGATACACCGACAGTGGTGGTAACACGTGAGGTTTGCATAGCTGATTAATCCAAATGAGTTGTGATTGTCAGAATAGTGGTTCTTTCTCACATTTATCTTAAAAAGGATGTTTTCTCCTTGATTTTGTTTTGGTGTCTCCCTCCAAACATTGTCACGAGTGCTACCTAGCTGGCCCTGCTTTTGTTCTCCAGTTCACTTTGCCTACAACTGAACAATCTTTCTGATCACCTCCTGGCCCTTCAAAGACTCCATTTGCTAATGCCTCAAGTTGACATTTGACGTCATATATAATGTGGCCCTAGCCAGCCTTCCAATCTTCTCGTTGCTTTCCCCTGCAGACCCTGTCCCCTACAAAATTTGATCATTTACAATTATCTGAATTGTGCTGTCTCTTCCTACTTCTAATTTTTGTCTTTGCCATTTGCTATAAGTTTTGACCATTCTCATTTTCTCTTCATCTCTGGTGGTCAACATCCCCCTGTATCCCGTAGGCCCCTGTTCACATGTTACCTCCTCCTTGAAATTTCTTCCACTGTTGGCAGCCAGAGGTCAGCTCTTTTTTCTCTAGCTTCTGCTTGTTGCTTTCTTATAGATGTTACCCATTGTGAAGGAAGTAGTTGCTACTAAATTAAAATGAGATTGGTGAAACAACGTCATCTAAGAGACTTCCAGTGTTAGTCCCCAAGGGGTCAGGTCATGAGAGACTGGCTGACACTGAGTAAAACACCTTTCAGCCAGAATGACAAAACATCAATTTATTAGGACGAACCATTTGAAATCATCATTTGGCTCACCAGAAGTAGCAATTTCATGTGGTTCGAAATAATGCAATGAGAATTGTCATTGTCACATGGACAAGATGATTGCGCATTAGCTATTCAGTTCACAATTATGAGTGCCTACTGTGTGCTCAGCATTATCTAACAGGCTTGTAACACAGTAGGGAACATAACAAATACAGCCACAGCACTCACAGGCTAGAGTCAAGCAACCTGTCTATCAGAGAGCTGTTAAGCACGTAATTAGAAAAGGTGAATGTTGGCATAATCACATGCCTCCCTTGCGAATGCATCTCACCACAGGCATGGATTCATGAAAGGGACTGACACACACAAATCTCCTGCCTACAGCCCCTATGCCCATCTCCCCAGTGGAATAGCCTGTCACAGCGATGGCATTGTTCCAGTTCCAATGCCTGAAGCCCTGAACAGTGCTCAGATGCATGCTGTTAACTTTGAACTTTGTTTCCATGCTTCCATGGGTCAAGGAGACCAGATCTCCTTCCGATAGATAATGTCTCTTTCTTTGAGTATGTCAGGATATTCAGACAGGATCCAGTCTGAGTGACTGACTGACTGTCTGAGGGCCACTCTGGCATCTGTAGGTAGTATTGCATTTTCATGCTCTGACTCATTGATTATTTCTATATTTTCACTCTCAGTGTAAAGAAACTCCCAGTTTCCTTATTTATAAAATAGTGGTGATAATAATAGTACCTTTCTCGTGGGCTCTATCAGATCAGACATCTCTTATACGATGTCTGAGATTCCTGCAGCCATATCTATACCCAGGTTCCTGGCAGTTTGTTCAGTCCTTGCCTCCCTCTGCCTTGGCCACTGCTTCCAGCAGCCATGTGGTTCTTGTGCCTTTTTCTTGACTCTCACAGCCCTGGGATTGCACCTCCTAGTGAAGCATTTGCACTTAAGTCTTGCTTCAGGCTCTGTGTTCTAGGGAACCTGGGCTAAGACATGGGCCCATTTTGAGGATTAAGTGATATATTGCATATCAGGTGCTTAACCCTGTGCCTATTATACATATCCCCAGGGTTCAGTGACTCTCACCTACCCTCTGTGAGGCATTGTAATGTTATGGTTTGTCTCATGGGCTATAGAGTCAGACTCACTTTTGTGTGACCTAAGGCAAGTTACTTAATCTCTGTGCCTCAACCCCACCTTCATTAAATGGAAACAGTCATAATCTCTAAGTAATAAGGGAGCTGAAAAGATCAAATTATATGCTACTATACATATAAATGCCCTGCTCAATAAATATTAACTATTATTATTATTTGTGTACATTTTTATCTCCCTACTCCCCTAGACAGGTAACTTCTTGAATCTTGGTTATTACTTAAACATGTTTATTAATTCTGGAAGGAGCTGGGCTCTCACATGGTAGCTAAATATCTCTTAAATGAACTAACAAGGAAAACCCAGTTCACTCAGGATTGAGTTCATAAGTACGTTGGTTCTTCTCATGCTAGTCCATCAGGAAGGTAGCTGAGGCAAGATATTTGAAAGAAAACCTCTAGTTTCTACACTAGAATCTGAAAGTGGCTGGCTTATGGGGGTTTTACCTCTGTTGAGAAAGCAGGTTCAGAAAAAAGGAACCTGAGGTTTTTAAAACCTGTGCTTGGGAGGATGATGGGGAAGAAACCCTATGTCCTCCTCATTCTCCATTTAAAAATCTCCACGTCTCTCCTTGAATTGAAAATTGATGTGTTTGCTGCTTTAACTGCAAAATTCTGTTTTGAATTTATAGGCCTTGTCTTTGCAGTTTTCCCCCTGTAGGCTTAACAAGGGAAAGGTCAGAGCATTGCTAAGCTGGCAGCTAATGGTTTCTGCGTTGGTCCGTGGACATGTAAACAGTATCAGGAGAATTGCTTCAGGCTGAGATTTCTGAGAGCTGTGTATGTGAGATTGCTGATTGCTTGTATTTTATTTTATTTCAAAAGCCTGAGAAAGAAGAAGAAAAAAAACCCTGACCCCTTTGACAGATGCGTAGGAGCAGTCCCTGAAGCCATTTATGCTGTAGAAATACCCCTTGAGCTGTGGGAGATGCATTTTCCACTCTGTAGTACCCTAAGCTCTGCAGTAGCTTGGCAGGCATATAAACTGCATGCGAGGGGAGGTCCTGAGGGCCAGCAGGCTTCTCCGTGTGAACGTAGCCTGGGCTGCTTTGGATGCTCAGATCTGGGGAGGGTGTGCCTTTGGCCCTGGGTAGCTGTCTCCTTTTCCCCTTTCCCTTTGTCTCCAGTGTTCACCTGCTTCATTCCCTGGCCTTTGTGCCTTCAAAGTTGATGGCAAATATGTCTTTCTTGGGTCTCCAAGTGTGAATTCAGAGGGGATGTCATAGCTGTTAACATGACTTCCAGAGAAAGGCAGTGAATATGTGATTCCTAAATTCACTTTTGAGGTCCTTTCCAACTGAGACAGTGTAGCCCAATGGCTGAGGCACTCTCTACAGTCACACCATCTGGGGTGAAATACTGGGTCCATCTTGGGCAAGATACTTAAACTCTCTGTGCCTCAGTTTCCTCTCCTATAAAATGGGGTTGTTAATATAAAGATGAAATGAGATGAGGGACATAAAGGACTTGGAACATTTCCTGGCTTACAGTAAATGTTCAAAAAATGTTAGTTATTCCTACAATATCAGCATTCTTAGGGTTATTCTATGGCATAGCCAACACAAAGATTTAAGCTGTGACTATCACAGGGTAACCTCTCTGGCCTCAATTTTTCCAACTGATTCCCTCATCCCTAAACTGCTCCCCACCCCAACACACGCACACACACACACATACACACACACACACACAGCTCACCCTGCCTTATCCTGGAATTGCCCAAACTTTATTCATACACCACCTTTACAATTTTTCTAAATCCATGGACCTCATGTGCTGGTATTTAATATTTTTCTTTAAATCAGCTTACTTTTCATTTTAATGAAGTTATTTTATAAGTAATTTTATTACGACCTCTGATGGCTATAGCTCCTAATATACAGGGGCTGTCCGGAAAGTGTCCACCCATTGTTAATATAATGAGAATGCTTACCTGGCTGGATGCTTTCCAGAAAGTCCTTGTATGTATATATATTTTTTCCAATCTGTGCTAAAAGAAACATATATTCAAATTTTTAAATGTTTGTCTGGTCTTCCATTGGTGTGCATCCCACACTTGGAATGACTGCTCCATTCATCCACATTTTCCTATTCTGTCTTCTGTGGCTTTCTTTGCACTTCCCAAGCTCTCTCTCTTTAATGCCCCATTTCTATCTATACCTCATGAATTCCTACCCATCAAGGTCCTGCTTAAATGTCACTGCTTCTATGAGGCCTTCATCTGCTCTTCTAACCAGTTGGCTGTTCCATCCTCTGGGCTCCTGTCATTGTTTTGTATCAAGCCAGGACTGGTTGTCTGCATCTTTGTCTCCTCTACACACTATGAACTCCTCAAAGACTGGAAATATATTTTATCTCTCTTCATATCCTCTTTGACCACTAGAATGCCTAATACACAGTAAGTGCCCAATAATTGTTGAACAAATAAATCTGCATCTATAGAAGATTAAAGTCTTTCCATGTTGAGGGGTGACATGATAGGGGAGCATTCTCTATGCAGGTGAGGATGGGGAAATTTTCCTAAAAACAAGACTCTAAAGGTCCCTCTCTTTTTCCCTCATCTCCTCCCTCCGACCTGCTTTCCATGCACTGCCCAGGTTATGAGCAGCCGTTTTCTGCCCTATGACAACATCATCACAGACGCCGTGCTCAGCCTTGACGAGGACACTGTGCTTTCAACCACGGAGGTAAGAACCCATGCCTGGGGGAGGGCAGGAGGGTGGGCCCTTGGGACCGTTGCCTCATACTAAGGTGCCAGCACTTCTCTTGCCTTTGCCTCAGCAGAAGTCCAAAACATTTTTCAAAACTTCCTGTAGAGCTGGTTTTAATCAACCCAATTGCTGTTAGCACCTTGCCACCACCTGGCACCCTGAGGAGGGCACTCTCCCTTTTGTTGTCTCTGCTAATTGGCTTCTCATTTGCATGCTTGTGCCTCACCTCTCCTCTCTCAGGCCTGCCCTCCTGTTTTGTTTTTGAACAGTACAGCTGTGGGAAGGTGTGCAGAACCAAGGGGGCGGGGAACCTGTTCAGCATTATCTTGAAATCATGCTGTCCACAGCAACAATCCCATCCTTCCTCAATTATCCTATTGCTTCTGTTAGGGAACACTATTCTGAGTTCTAAAGGCAGCTTTTCCGTCTTGGTTTAAAGTGCTCATTTTCTTTCACCCACACAAGAGCACACGGTTGCACTTTAAGGCTGAAATGGAGATCCCTACTAGTTCAGATGTTCAGGTATTTGTGCCAAAAATAAGATTGCCCAAAGAATGTGTGACAAGGAGAGAGAAAAGAGGAAAGATAGATATGGTAGAAAACCAATTTTTACAACTCGAATGAGTATTGATCTGTGAAACCTTACTTTAAACCATAGAAGGGACCAAAAACAGCTATATAAAAATGGAGTATATTGGAAATACATTATTAATGGCAGCTGCTAAAAAGCCTGGAGACTTAACTACTTATACCTTTCCCCCCTCCCTTTCTTTTTTCCTTTTTGTTCATAATCATTTTCCTTTAAATTTAAACATCGGCACTTACCAGCCAGCACTTCCGTGGACGCCAGTCTTGTCCTAATGGTTCGCTGCCTGCAGAGCCGGGACTTGGCATTGACCTAGGCTAGCAAACTCAGTGTCTCTTTCCTGAAATTCCACAGATGCTTTCAGTTGCCACTGGATGGAGTGACACAAATGTTATGTCCAAGGGCAGACTAAATAATCCCAGGACAGAATGTCCTGGGTCTCACCTTGATAAAATGCTTTCTATGCAGCCAAAGCTCTATAAATACTTGTTGAATGAATGGCTGGGGGACGCATGGTGTGGGGATTAAAGGTGGACACACAGCCAATTGTGTCGTGTGCATGGCGGCAGGAGGGGAAGGGGCTGTTGGGGAGAAGGCAAGCTTAGTGTTCAAAGGGAAACACAGCTATGGGATTCAGAGTACAGGACGCTCCAGCTTGCATTTTTCTGATGCTTCCTGCAAGGGAAGCTGGCATCCCAGGAACACATTCATTCAACAAGTATTTATTGAGAGATTTCTTTGTTCTGGTCTCCATGCCAAGTGCTTTGGTTACACAGTTCCTCCCTATATCCATCTGAGTCCTGGCAGCAAACAGAATTCAAACCAGATGATTCAAATGAAGGGACTTAGGATGACTTGGGGGGCGTATGAGTGGGGCTAAAGGGCCCCACAAAAGATGGTGACACACCTGGAGCTGGAAGCAGCTCCTCCCCTAGGCCTGAAGGAGTGGGAAAAGGGAACTGTGCTTCCAAAGTCCCTGAGAGATAGCACAGAGGAAAGAAAGACTGCATGATAGACCGTCCCATCAGTTGGTGCCATTAGTATTGACCTCCACTGACGACATGTAGGTTATCACGACCTAATTTCAGTTTTCTAGCATATGCCGCCCATCCCTTTCAAGTGCTGTGATCAGGGAAGGCATGGTTACTGCCAGAACTGTGGTGCCAAAGCAGACAGGGAACAGGGAGGAGATACACTGACCTGTCTTTGTCTTGCCTCCGTTTTCTTGCTGGTGACGCCCATTGACCTGACCTAACCAGACCGTTAGCCAGCCAGCCAGCAAGCAAGACCAAGTGGTGCAGTCCACAGGGTTCCATCATCCCAGGGCACAGAACAGGGCAAGAAGAGTGGGCAGTGGATGTTGGAGGGCAAACACAGGCAAAGTAGCACATTGTCATGGTGCAACAAATGGTCAAGACAACTACGGCACATACATAAATCATTATCCTATGACCTGAAATATTGATTCATCTTGTATCCTCCCCCGGGCACAAAGCAATTAGTCTCACTCTAGGGTTTGTTTTTCCCTCTCCCATGGTGCAATAACTTTCAGCTGCTGTGATGCATCCTCATGCTGGTGAATTTCTTTTCAAAGAATAGCAATTCCAACCACTCAGTGCATGCTGGGAGGAACATGTGTTGTACGTGAAGTAATTAGAAGTCAACATGGGTTGAAAATGATATGTAAATTTAAGAGGCTGGCAGTCTGGTTTGCTTTTGCCTGATCAGTGGAGAGGTTGTGTTGCCTAAAATGGTTGTGGGCAAGGATTTCACTTTTCTCTTTTTTTAGGTGAATAGATGTTGGTGCTTTTTTTTCCCCTCCTCTCTAAGGAATCTTGGCTTGTTTAAATGTCTCTCTGTAGCATTAAGGATAGATTTTTAAACAGTATCCTATAAAGGGTATTATAGTTGGTTTATAGTTATTTACATTTATCTGGATTGCTACAAATCCTCAAAAGAAAACAGATGTTGGTTTTTAAGAGAAAAAGGCCATAAGCTGACCTTTGCCTTCTTTGATGTGTTAATGATCTGCGTGAAAGCGGAGCTATCAGAAGAAATCGTAGTTTTATCTGCATTTACTTTTGAGTTCCTTTGAAATGACTTGAAACAGCTCTGAGGTAGCAAGAAACTCAAGTGATGAAAACACCCCATTGGGTTCTGTAGTGGTTGCCAGCGCGTGTATTTCCTTTTCGAAGAATAGTGGAAAGCCACAAAGAGTGCTGACAGCCAGGCGGATTCTTTGACAACAGGCAGTGTAATATACTGTCGCATCAGTTGGCACCATTAGTATTGACCACCAGTGACGATGTGTAGGTTATCACGACCTAATTTCAATTTCCTGGCAAATGCTGCCCATCCCTTGCTGTCTTTTAACTTGGAGATGCCCTGCTCCCTGCTAGGCTTTCTCAGTGTATGTTCCACCACTCTGCTTTCCCTCCCCTCCCAAGTCTTTCTTATCTTGAGATAGGGCAGTGTATTAGGGTTTTCCAGAGAAACAGAACCAACAGGATGTGTGTGTGTGCGCGTGCGTGTGTGTGTGTGTGTGTGTGTGTGTGCGTGTGTATTTGGGGGGGGAGAGAGAGAAAGGGAGGGAGAGATTTATTATAAGGAATTGGCACACAAGATCGTGGAGGCTGAGAAGTCCCACGTTTGCCATTTGCAGGCTGGAGACACCGGAAAACCAATGGTGTAATTCTAATCAGAGTCTCCAAAGGCCTGAGAAGCAGGAGAGCCAATGGTGTAAATCCCAGTTCAAGGGCAGGAGAAGACTCATGTCCTAGCTCAGCAGGCAGGGAGGAAGAGAAAAAGCGTGAGTTCCTTCTTCCTCCAACTTTTTGTTCTATTCAGGCCTTCAACTGATTGGATGAGACACATCCACACTGGGGAAGGTGATCAGCTTTACTGGGCCCACCCATTCAAATGTTGATCTCATCCAAAAACACCTAGGAATAGTCTTTAATCTGGGCACCTCATGGTGATGCAGTCAAGTTGACACAGGAACCAAATTGGATTTTCATAAAAATTTGAATTTATAGCCATTTACAAAAATAGTGACTTCTAATGAAGCCTAAAGAATTTGGAGATAAAAGGATCTTTAAATGTCACCTGGGCCAGTGTTTCCAGGAGATGGTTTGTGTACAGAAGATAATATTAAATGGCTCATTGCAAAGTATATTTCATTTAACAATTATGTTTTTATTTTACTGTTAGTTAGAAAATAATATAGCCAACAATACACCTAGGATTTCACTGACTTTTTTCCCTAGGATGAGGCTAACTTAAAAGAAAAATAGTAAATTTAAAGAAAAATATTAAAGAAGAAAATGAATATATGGTATTGGAGTATGGTAGAAAGCTTGAGAAATATTCATCTAGGCTTATTTGCTCCATCTTTTTATTTTATTGAGGTAAAATTCGCATAACATAAAATTAACCATTTTTAAAATGTATAATTTAGTGGCATTTAGTACATTCACAGTATTGTGGAGTTATCACCACTGTCTTCTCCCAAAATATTTTCATTATAAAAACCCTTAATTTCATTAAGAAAACACTTTTGAGGGTACCCATTAAGCAGCCTATGCCCAGCCTTTGGCAACCGTCAATCTTTCTGTCTTTCTGGGTTTGTGTATTCTGGAAATTTCATATACATGGAATCATATGGTATATGGCCTTTTGTATCTGATTTCTTTCACTTAGCATAGTGTTTTTGAAGTTCATGCATGTTATAGCATGTATCAGTACTTTATTCCTTTTTATAGCTGAATAATATTTCATTCTATGAATATATCAAAATATTCATTAGTTGATAAAATTCAGGTCTTTTTCACCTCTTGGGTACCATGAGCAATTATCTGCTTATGAACCTCTGGGAGAGCTGGACCTGGACTTAGCAGCATCCCTCAGTACCCCCAGCTGCCGTCATGGTGCCAGGACTCAAAATATTTGCATAATAAATGAAATTCCCTTTTGCAGTGCTCATCAAGAAGACACAGGACAAAGGTTGCAGGGTGGGTTATAACCTGTATTAGAGATAACTTGCTTTCAACACTGTAGCAACAGAGCCAAAAGAGAGGTTATGATACACTGTACACCAAATTTGAAACCAGATTGCCTGAGTTCACATCTTGGCTCTCTGCCACTTATTAGCTCACACAGATTACTAAAACCCTAATATATCTTAGTTTCCCTTTCTATAAATCGAAGAATATCAAAGTACCTACCTCGCAGGGTTATCCTGAGGACGGAATGAGTTAAAATGTATAAGCATCTATAACTGTGCCTGTCACATTATAAGCATTACGTGATTATGAGCATTATATAATTGTTCGCTGTTACTACTTTTTGTTATTTTTATTTTCTATTTATCTTTATCATTCATCAAATGATCCTAGAAAGTTAGAAGTGAGCTTACACATTTAAAAAAAGACTATCTGCTAGCTATAAATGCTAGCTCATAGCAGGTTCAGAAGTACCTGCTTTGGGTTATTGTTAAGTACTAGAAAGTCATTTAGCTGCATTTCCTTTAAAATAATGCTGTGGCTTCACTTGGCCTTGTCCCCACTTATTCTTAGTGATTTTCACCATGGATGCTTTTTTCTAGATTTCCCTTGCACTATGCATCTTCATACCTGAGAGGCCTGAATTATTTTTGCTTTATAATATCTGCTCTGTATTCCTGTTAGAACTTGTGCTTTTTAAAAAAAAAAAAAAGTCATTTCTCTTGCTCTTCAGAGGATGCTTTTATTTCAGTCACTTTAGCTTTGATATATGCTGGTTATGATCTGTGCGGTATATTCATTCTCTGAATATACATAGGAAACCTGCTCTCGTTGATAAAACAGATGTGTTGGTGCATCGTGTGAATCAATAGTCACGTGCACTTTGGGGCGGTGGGGGGAAGCAACTGCTTTTTGACTTGTTTTTTAGCTTGAACAGACTGGATTTCTAAAGGACATATCAGCAAATTTTTTTCCTTTCATTTCCACACAAATCTGAAGTTTCTCGAACAGAAAACATTAAAATGTGCATAATTATGGGGCAAAATGTCAAGCAGTCAGTTTAATTTGCTGATGAATACATAGAATTAATGTTTCGCCACAGACCCGGGGTTTTGCGTTATGAATTAGCAGGGGGAAGATAATGTTTTGTTGACATTTGTTAACACTGCTGATTGCTTGTTTGGCTTGTGTTCTGCGTGCAGGTGGATTTTGCCTTCACGGTGTGGCAGAGCTTCCCCGAGAGGATTGTGGGGTACCCTGCGCGCAGCCACTTCTGGGATAACTCTAAGGAGCGGTGGGGGTACACATCCAAGTGGACGAACGACTACTCCATGGTGTTGACCGGAGCTGCTATTTACCACAAGTGAGGAATTCAGACATCTCTCTTGCTGATGTCATAGAGCCCTTTGTATTAGTTTCTGGCTGCCACGTAAATAGGAACTTAGGCCAAATCTTATTAACAACATTAACGAAAATTAGTCTGTATCCCTGATTAAGTTTTGCTAATATGGCACACGTGTCTTTTTGAAACCAGTGAAACCGTTAGGCTTATCGCCTTTCCAGAAATCATGGTAGAGTAACATGTTCAGTTAGTCTGAAGTGTGAAGATACACTGAGGGCATATTAGGCAACTGAATATTTAGAATAACAACCACAAAAGTCAATACTTAATTGAGCGCCGACAGTCACTGTTCTAGGTGCTTGGAATTCACCACTGAATAAAACAGAAAAATTCCTTGCCAATGTAGGTCTTATACTCTAACAAAGGGAGGTACAACATACATAGTAATTGCATATTGTGTTAAGGAGGTATATGATACAGCAAAAAGACACAGTAGAGAAGAATAGAAGATCAGGAGTGTCGAAGGTAGAGATGGGACAGGTTGCAGGGTGGCCGGGGTGATCCTCATTGGATCCTCATTGACCTGGTGATATTTGAGCAGGTAAAAGGGAGAACAGGAAGTTTGCCAAGAGCATGTCTGCAGCAAGAGTGTTCTGGCACAGGCAACAGCTAGAACGAATGTCCCGAGGATGAATGTGTGACTGGGTAGAGTGGGTGAGAGCAGGTCACAGAGATCCAGGAGACCAGATCAAGGACCTTGTCCATCAGGAGGATGTGACTTTTCCTCTAAGTGACATGGGGAGCCAGGGGAGGGTTTGAACAGAACAGACAGAGACATCAGACTTATGTTTTAGGAGTCCACCCTGGATGCTGTGTTGAGAAGAGGCGATAAGGGGCTAGGGTTGAAGCAGGGAGATCTATTAGGAGGTGACTGACATCATCTAGGCAAGAGATGATGGAGCCTGGGACCAGGAAGCAAATGATGAGGATGGAAAGTAGTGATCAGACTGTGGGTGTATTTTGAAGATACTCCAGCATCATGTCCTGACAGTTTGGATGTAGAGTTTGATGACTCTGGGTTTTTTGATGTGAAGAACTAGAAGGATAGAATAGCCATCAACAGAAATGGGGAAAGCTAAAGATGGAAATAAATATTAGGGAAAATACAGGAGCTCAGTCTTGGACATGTTAAGGCACCCAAAATCATGTGTTGAAAAAGGTCAAGGATGGAGATATAAATTTGGCAGTTGTTTGCATATATTTGGTCTTTAAAACCAGGGGACTAGAATAAGGTTGCCAGACTAGTAAGTGTTGATAGCTAATGTTCCCTTCTCAATCATTAATGAAATCCCTACCCTCCTGTTGTAGTAAACATGCCATCCTTACTTTAGTCTTTTTTACTAAAATATAGAGAATCTTAGAGTCTCAGGGATAGTGTTGAAAATGCCCAAGACATACAAATTTAGGCTGAATGAATCTTGATCTTGAGATTTCACATCTAGAAAGTTCATTATGTTCTCCTTCCTCCTGCCACCACCACACAGAGAATCTGATTCATTCAGATGATTTTCCTATAATGATATGCTGCTATATGTATATAAATACATGGGAAAAAATAGTAGGTTGAGAAATAATTCAAATTGTTTGTGGGTTCTCTATAATGATTGACCACCAGATTAATTCAGATTTTACTCTAACAGAGTTGAAATATATATGGCTTGTGGTGCACAAATATAGAAGAGTATATTGTTGGACAGAGTCAAGGGATAGTATTGAATATAATTCTAATTAAGCCAACAATTAAAATTGTAAAGCAGCTTTGTTATATATACATCATGTGTAAGTAACTTTTCTTGCCATCTAAGTATTCAATTTCTGTTTCTAACTGACCAGTCTGATATTAAAGTTAGACTGGGCAAGCAGTATCTGCATCTGTGTTTACCTCTGTGCTTTATTTCCTCATCTGTGAAATGGGGATAATACCTACCTTGTAGGTTCCTTATGAAGATTATATGAGACATTTCTTATAAAACACCTTAGAACACTATTTGGCATATAGCAGGTACCATATAAGTGAGAACTATCTTCGTCATCATCCTCATCACCTCCCTTCATGACATGTTTAGGGATTCAGAGAATGGCTGTATGTTTTGTTCAAAGAAGTCCACTTGTCTTCACTTAAAGATGGCCCCCTGTGAAACCAATCTTTGGTTTTTACAGATATTATCACTACCTGTACTCCCATTACCTGCCAGCCAGCCTGAAGAACATGGTGGACCAATTGGCCAATTGTGAGGACATTCTCATGAATTTTCTGGTGTCTGCTGTGACAAAATTGCCTCCAATCAAAGTGACCCAGAAGAAGCAGTATAAGGAGACAATGATGGGACAGGTAAGTGTAAGAGAACTCACTTTCCTTGCTTCGCTCACTGGTGTTTCAGCCCAAGGTAGTGAGGACTTGTGTTCCTCTAAGTACTCCACCTGGAAGTATAATGAGGAGATGTCAGAAATAAACCACAAGTAAAAGCCCTGAAGGAGTGTATTGTTGGCACACAGATAATTAGGCAGACACAAGTCAAGGATATCTTTATGCCAAGAATATGAAGCTCTCATATAACCTGTAAGGTGACACAAGAAAGACATGTCTTCAGAGTTTGTCTTAGTGCCTTCAGGCTACTATAACAAAAATACCATAGACAGGGTGGCTTAAATAACAGACATTTATTTTTCATAATTCTGGAGGCTGGAGAGTCCAAGATCAAGGCACAGGCAGATTTGGTGTCTGGCAAGGCCCCTCATCCTGATTCATAGGCAGCCTCTGGTCATTGTGTCCTCACATAGTGGGAAGAAGGACAAGAGAGTACTCTGGGGTCCCTTGTATAAAAGCACTAATCCCATTCTTTAGGATTCATGACCTGATCACCTCCCAGAGGCCTCACCTGCAAATATCATCACATTGGGGATTCAGTTTCAGCATATAAATTTTGGGGGACACAAACATTCAGTCTATAGCAGAGTTAAAGGCCTACAAAGAATTTATGTAAGTTTATCGTAGGCACCTTATTTAATGACTGTCAAACAATAATTCCAACACAGCCTTCTGGTGGTTGCCCTTAAGTTGACTATGCATCATGGTGACTTCATACTCAATTTTCAGTTCTAGAAGTAACATTTATAAGCTGTAGGCAAATCGGTTACCTTCTGAAACTCAGTCGGCTCATCTTTAAAGTGGAAATGATGAAATCTGCCTCACAGGGTTCAGATAATATGTAGGAAAGCTTTTATAAAAAGTAAAGTAAAAATTGTATCAGTCATAAAATTTTAGTACTAAAGATGGTTTCAAGGAAGTATAATCCAGCTTTCTCTTTTATAAGTAAAAAAGCTAAGACCCAAAGAATTTAAGCATATTGCCACAAGTCTCCCAGTAAGTTAGAGACAGAACTGGGAGTTTAATCCTAGGCTCTGTTCATTTCAATGCTGTTCTCCTATACCCCAGAGTCTTGGTATCAGGCCATCTGGATATGCTGAAGTTCATCTACCTTTATTTATCTTGGGCAGAGCTGTATGTAAGAAACCAAAAACCTTAAGTAAGGTCATTAGATCTACCCAAGTTAAATCATGGAGCATTCAACAGGATTGAAATCAACCTGAATGAACATGCTTGAACATGGTTATGTCACTTCAGTTGTTTGGGAGTTTCCACGTACCTTGTTCTAACAGATGTTGGAAACCATATACAAATCTAGCTTTTGGAAAGGAAAACTGAGCTAGGCCTCATGTTAACACAACTGATGGTTTTTCATTCACTAAATTTAGCAAGGGCAAAAAATTTACAGGATTTTAAGTTCATAATAATTTAGTCATTCAGTATTTACTGAGAATGTACAGGTTATCAGGCACTGTTCTAGGTATTGGTTATGACAAAAGAGCTGTCCCTAGTGAGCGAAGAGTCTGGTAGAACATTCCATTTCCTTCTGATTACTGAAAAAACAGGCAAGAAAATTTGCAAGAATTTTTAATCTTTAAAGCTGAAAGGCTATTCAAATTTAAGCAAGATGTATTATCTGTTATATGCCCAGGCATTTTTATTTACAGGTATATGTCACTTAACGATGGGGATATGTTCTGAGAAATGCATCGTTTGGTGATTTTGTTGTTGTGTGAGAACATCCTAGAGTATACTTACACAAACCGAGGTGGTTAAGCTACACACTTGGGCTATCTGGTATAGCCTATTGTTCTTAGGTTACAGACCTGTATAGCATGTTACTGTACTGAATACTGTAGGTAACTATAACATAATGGTAAGTGTGTGTCTAAACCTACCCTAACATAGACAAGGTACAGTAAAAATACAGTAGTATAATCATATGGGACTACCGTTATATTATACATTGTTAACCAAAGTGTTATTATGTGGCACCTGACTATATATTATCTCATTTAATGACATAACATTCCTATAATATTGTTTGCTCAGAGAGTTCTTCAGCTTCCCTGAGGTTATATACTCATTAAGGGTTGAACCCTAATAACATGATTTTGGGGGGATTGGTTTTGTGCCCTTTTCATAGATTTGCCTAATTCTACCAAACCAATATTTCTAGTAATTTTATGCATCTTTTGGGACAAATCTAAATTTAACCTTAGGTATAACTAAGTGTGCCCAGGTTCTATATTTGTCCCTTCTTTCCATTTATACACATTAGTTTATTGAATGTTTGTGTGACTAGTAAAGTAAGTGGATGTCTTGCTATGGGATTAGGCTCTTATTACACAGGAGAGACATCTTTTCTAATGTGTATTGGTTGATCCAGAATACATGTTAAAATCTAGAGGCAAAAAAGATATTGAATGATTCAACTGAACTTTTTTTTAATTGGTGAGCAGGAATGAGCTTAAGCTTTTAATAATATTTTATTTGCATATGTGAGTACTTTTGCCTGGATGTGGAGCCCACTGGGAGTGAGTGGGCCAATCAGAAAGTTTCCACAAACCCATATCAATTTAGGAACAAAATGAGGTACCTTTGGGACTGTCTAGTCTGATATGAACTCAGCCATGCAACTTAATTTGATAACTTTCTCTGATTTACCAAGTAGAGTTATCCTAGCATAACTGGTAAGGAATGGAGCCTGAGTTCTGCCCCTTTCTAACCTTGAACAATTAATTCTAACTTCCTTGAACCTCTTTCCTCATCTGTGAAATGGGGATGTTATTACCTGGGTATATTCTTCACCACATTGTTGCAAGGTTAAAATGAGCTTCATGAAAACACTTTACACGTGGTGTTCTGTCTATTATATTGCTGCTCAGAGATAACTTGACATTTGTATTTATCTCTAATGTTATTTTCAAGCATGTTGACACTTGAGGTTTTAAAGTGACTCTGAGTAATTCTTACACTAAAATGTGTCTTCCCATGAAAGTATTTTTTAAACAATGTGTGAGGACACAAACACGTTGAACACACACGTGCACATGCATGTCATGAGAGTTACCTATTGACATAAATGAGTTTTTGTTCCCCCATAATTGGGCGGCTCATCTTTTCTTTGTTTCATAAAAACATAGATTTAAAGACAGTATGCTTAGTCACTCTATTAATATTTAAATTTCAGCACTCAAGGCATTTAAGGCTTTCTTTAAATCAATGCCAATCTTTTACATGGTCTAAAAATATTTAACCAACTTTAGAGGCAACACAGAGAACTAAAAAGATGGTAGCCATCTTTTCTACTTACCCAGAATTAATCTTCTTTTTATTCTGGGTGAGCAATGACTCTTTACAGGACTGATTGCCCTCTTAAAAGTAATCTTTGGGCATTTTAGTGGAGAGGAAATACAACAATTCTTGGGTTAAGAGAAGAACAGAATTTTGAGATTTTAGTGTATAGTCAGTCTTACAGAAACATGCTGTATTTACCACTGAATCCCTCTTCTCTTTCTTCATGGAGTCATTTCAGGGGAAAGTTTATAGAAGGGAAGACAGATTTTTAGATGCTGCATGACGCTAGCCTGGAATGAAGTGCAAAAGGTGCTATTTTGTTCTTCTTCCATTATGCATGTGGCTTTTTAACAAAGGATTCCATGGAACCTTTATAAAAGTAGAGAGATAGTAGATGGGAGGGAAGATGGGTAGATAGAAATATAGACTTCTGAAAGTTGATTATTGATATCTCCAAATTAACTAAGTAAACAAGAAGGATTTAGAAAACTATCTTTGAAACCATAAATACATTGTTAGTCATAGTATTCGGTCCCAAGTGCAAAGAGAAGTCTTATATTTAGTGGCCACAGTAGTTGAGGTTCCATCGGTAAGTCGTTGACAGACCAGAGAATTGGTCAATTCAGAAATTTCAGAGAATTGTTCAACATGGATCTTTGTGTGTTGATATGTTTTTAACATTGAGGAGCTTAGTATTCCTTGGGGAAAGCTTCAGGCCAGGCAAGGCTGAATCTGGGATCAGTGCTTGTATTTTCACCAGGCACAGGGAAGAAGAGGCTTGGTGGCCAGGCCAGACCCCAGGCTCTACTGCTCTGCTCGCCCATTTGCCAGACTCCGTGTTCTGCAATATTCTCCTCTCATCTTGCACGTCTCTCATGGTCCTCTTTGTTTTTCTGTTTTTCACTAGACTTCTCGGGCTTCCCGCTGGGCTGACCCTGACCACTTTGCCCAGCGACAGAGCTGCATGAATACGTTTGCCAGCTGGTTTGGCTACATGCCGCTGATCCACTCTCAGATGAGGCTCGACCCCGTCCTCTTTAAAGACCAGGTCTCTATTCTGAGGAAGAAATACCGAGATATTGAGCGACTTTGAGGAATCCGGCCGCGTGGGGGAGGGGAAGCAAGAAAGGACTGGGGTCCAGCTGCTCTCTCTTCCCAGTGCAGATCCACTCATCAGCAGAGCCAGACCGTGCCAAGTATCCAAATAAACTTACATAAACAGAATGACAAAAAAAAAAAAAACACAAAAAACAGGCCAATGAGAACTCGACTCCTGGCTCCGGGGACTGCACCGGACTGCTCCAAACTCACCTCACTGGCTTCTGTGTCCCAAGACTAGGTTGTGTACAGTTTAATTATGGAACATTAAATAATTATTTTTGAAATGATTGCTATGCAGGTTTAAACTTTTTTAATGATCAAAACTATTAAAAACCAGAGTTCTTTCTTTAATCAAAATTGTGTTGGTTGTGACTGTTTCAAAGCTGCTACTGCTCTTCACGCAGACATTGGTCATGCAGGGTTTCCTGCAGTTACAAATGCTCAGACTTCATGGAAAACACAATAGGTCACTCTGCCCAGTGTCAAGAAATAATTGAGCATAAGTTAAGACAAGTTCATGATTCAACTTTGCCAGTGCAAATTGTTTTCCACTTTGCATTTTCAAATCCACTTGAACTTTTATCTCTAAAATGTTGCTGCATGAGAGAAAGTATTATGACTTCAAGGTAGGCAGTTCTAACTGAAAACTCTATGTTTGAGATAGATACGTATGATAATCGTTTTTCATTGGGGGGTGGGGGGAGTTAGTACCAAGAAAACACTAGTATAATTAAGAAATGTTCAGTTTGCACAAAAAACCATCCAGATAACCTACCAGCATGTTAGTGAGATGGAAATATAGACCCACAACAGTAACCCAATGCTTGTAGGGGGTGTGGGCTAGATTATAGATTCAGTCGTTGACATAAATCTGGTTAGCACTGGGTAAAGGCTTTGGTTTAGAAGCCAAGGAAGAATGAGTATATTGGGAAGAACAAATTATTTAGAGATGAGCTCTTTAACATTGTGAAAACCTCAAGTTTTGGAAGCTTCCCTGTTGAGAAAGAAGTAATAATGTATAAATTCACACCATTGAACAAGAAGATTTCTGTGAAGTAACTGAGGGTGTGCCTCACCACTGGGACCCTAATATCATTTTTGGTCAAACGTTTTGAGCAGGAATCTGGCAAACAAAATAATCAGAAACAAATGTGAATAGTGTTTTATTTACTTTTAACTTTTAAATCTGTAGAGAGATTTAGTTGTGCTTCTTGTTAAAAAGAACATTTCTATCCCTGCAAATGCTATCTTGAGCTTATGATTATTGTGAAATTAAAAGAACAAACTGAAAAAAAAATATCCTTTAACTCTATTAGAAAAGATGAAAACTTCTGATATTAAATGCTTTTCTTCACTTGCAAGAGGCAAGAGAGAACAGGAAAGAGAAAGACATTATTGGATTTTACCACTTATTATGCAGAATAACTAATAAGCACTTTAGGGTTTTTCCCCCCTAAACTCTCATACATTTTGTATTTTTTTATTTCCAGGTTATTTGTTTTTTTCAGTTTACTTTCAGTTTTGTTTTAGAAGAAAAGTCCATCTCAGAATTATGTTCTGATAACTTCAAACAGCTGGCTTAGGCCAGTAGAAACCATAAGTCCCATGGACTTTAACTCATCCTTTCTTTGTAGACATGTGGGAGAGAAGGAGGACTTGCAATGATAGGATGGGGAGGGTGCTGTAAATGGCAGTGAAAGTGTTCGCAGAGGTCCAGAGAGGTGACTCAACTGGCTACCTAGCATCAAAGCTAGGCCCAGGGCCCACGTATCCAGAGGCCATGGTGCAGAGAGAGTGAGTTCACTTACAGGGGCTTCTCTGCGGCCTTGTGACTCAGAATAGCTCCCTAAATACCTCTCTCATCCAATTTGACCCATTCTTAGTCCACTCTCAAACATGTGACATTTTCCCCTAAATAGATGTGATTATCTCTTATGTACTTGAAAAATAATTCTTAGGTCCATGGTACTTGCACTTGGGTGTCTTTCTATAAAATGCCCAGACTAATAGGCTTCATGCCATTTAAACTGCAGTTCTTAGCAAGTTAAAGGGGTAGTAGCTAATCCATATTCATTTAGCCTTTACAAATTTGTATTTAAATGGATTTTTTCAGGATTGGCAAAATTATTCTTGTATCTTTCTCCTTTATGAAAATAAATGCAATATTTTGCTCAATGACCCCCAAGCCAACTTGAAACTTATGTTGTCATCTTGGCTTGTAAAGCAATATCCTTAGTTGTACCAGTCAGTTACATGTGTAGATTCAGGGACCTGCTTTGCCAGATTTACCTTGTCACCAAGATCACAGGGCACATATATTCCACAAACAATGAGTGTTGTGTGAAAAAAGATGGTAATTATAAGTAAGAACAGGCTCTGACACACCTTTCATCCACTTTAACTCTCCACAGTTTCATTCTGTGTCATTCCTAAGTAAATCTCTTTGGGATGCTAGCTGGCGTGTTTTATTCTCATTTGGAGTATACAGCTGGGAATTGAACAATGCTTAGCAAATCAGTGAGGCCCAAAAGTAAGATGTAATTTTAATTCACTTAAGAAAGAATTGTATTGCATTGCAAGTTGACAAATTGTAGCCATCTCGATAGGATGTCAGCAGTTATCTCCTAGCCAACTTGAATGATAACCAGGGGTCCTTAAGTGGGCCAACACGTGCTGAGTTGGTAAGAAGCCAAGGGCAGAGTGTGCAGTGCCAACCACATAATGGATTACATGCAGCAACTCCATAGAGGACTCAGCCACTTGTGATTTCCACACAATACATTTTTCCAGCTCCACATGAGGACACAAGATCTTAAAAATAATTTTCTTAAAGCTGGCTATGTATTTATGTGAAAAGACTTACAAATATCAAAGCTTACATGTGCATTAGACATAGTACCTTTGTTGAAACTAGCAAATTGGTCCAAAATTAAGACGAGAAAAATCCATGAAATAATCACCAATCATATCACAGAAGATATCATAGCTGGGTGGGCCTACTTGGACATATCAGTACACTTTTCAGATAGGATGCTTCAGATAAAGGGGAGATCTTGTAACTGGAATCTTATGTGCATTACAGTTTTATTTCTTCTTGTTACAAATGGTGCTCAAAGAAGGATCAATTCTGGTTGCTTCCTTCAATTTCCCTTTTGGAATGAGTTTTGTTTTTCATTACAGTAGGCTATGTTAGCCTTTATTTTTGGTGGTTCTCAAATACCTGGTGACTTGAAGGAATATTATGCCAGTGGCCTTTCATAAAGGTTGCTGAACTTTAATCAGGGGTGAGATGAATGAATGTGAATAGAGCTATATGCTGTTTAAAAAACAAACCAACAAACAAAAACAGGGCACTTAAGAACAAATGAAATTCTAATCAAACCCATTTAAAGGGCAGGAGCAGGGAGAAGGCAGCCTCACCGGGTTGGAATCTGAATGAGAATCTTACTGAACAAGTCTGAATTATGGACACAAAAAGCCAAGGCAAGCTTCCTAGATATGGAAGTGACTTATGTTCCCTGGGGTCTCTCAGAGCTCCAATTTTTTAAAAAGTACCAGTTTTATTTTTATAAACTCACAAATAAAAATATCCCTGCCTTCTAATAGTTAATATAATCAACATTTAGCCAGTACATCAGGATCCCAGTTGCTGAAGTCATTTACCTAGTTTCCATTTATAGCATCTATGGACAAGGACCTTTCAGATGGTTTGTCATTATTGGCCAGATTTCACCAAGACAGTTCTTTCACTGCCGGCCTCATTTTCTCAAGAATGCTTGATGGAAACAAAGTTGTTTTGAGTTGAGTTCTCGGTGAATAAGCATTAATAGAAGACTGTGCTAAACTCATCATGCTCAGTATTAGAACTTCAGCACGTAGAGATTAGATGATTCCTTAACTTTAAGTCTATTAAAATAAAACGGGAGCAAGTACCCTAAGAAAGTAGTCTCTCCCATCAATTCAGTAATGCTGTCCAGAAGCTCTGGATAGAAAAGCTGCTATTTATACCAT
Organism: Cheirogaleus medius; assembly: GCA_008086735.1. Taxonomy (NCBI): domain Eukaryota; kingdom Metazoa; phylum Chordata; class Mammalia; order Primates; family Cheirogaleidae; genus Cheirogaleus; species Cheirogaleus medius. The sequence continues at coordinate 57,780,311 of VBSM01001124.1, read as the reverse complement.
CATCGCAGTAGTGAAGATGACTCTCAGAAACCATCTCTCCCTTTTTTGCTCTTTTCAAAAATTAAAGGCTTTTGTTTCCATAATTTTTATTTAGCAGGGACTATAGTTGCCACTAATCTAGAATTCCATAGCAGGAGCCTAGGTGAGCTGCCCCAAGTTGGAACATCCATGGCCCAATAAACAGATGGGGAAGGCAACCATTGAGAAACCTAAGCCCTCAGAATAGCATGGTCTCACCCTTGTTTAAAACCAAGTCAAGTTAGCCTTCCAGTCACTCTGCTTTCTGTAATGATTTACCTTTTAGGCCTCAGGCCATTTGATTTCTGGAATAGTTTTCTGTTCTTCTCCTATAGAAATACATCCCTTTCCTTTTGGTTGTCATTCGTACTAAAATTAGGGCCATGCAAATGACCTGGTTACCATGTAATGAACCTTGTATACTTATTTTGAGAGAAAAAAAATATGTATAGGATATGTTGAGAGGTAGAAAGAAAGACATCAAAAACTGGAACTATTTTAGGTGGCAAATTGTAAAGCAAAAAAGAAAAGTATACCTTATTTTGTATACGATGTACATTTGGGACAGAGTTTTCTAATATGTTTCCAATGTTTTTGTAGTGTTACCACAGGTCTTTTTCTGAAGCGTTTTCCCCATTTGTTATAGACTCTTAATAACTTAGCGTAATTAAGCCCTCAAGTGTGTGTGTGAGAGAACATGTGAGAAAATACAAAGCCATAGATCTTGATTTACTTCACAGACCTGTGTAACTTTATGTCTGGGTTTTACCATCCAAGATAGATTGTTTTATAGAGAGTGTCACCAAAGACTTTTTCCTTCCAATTTATAGAAGAAAAAAAAAGAAATTATTAATAAATGACATGACTTTTCATCTCCGTGGTTTTCATTCCATCTTACCTGTTGACAGAAAGATGCCGGTTCTCAGGAGGACTCGGTACGCCGGGACACAAAAAGCTTGCCTGGGGGTGCTGGGGGAGGCAGGCAGATGAGGTTGGACAGAGCGTGCTGGGTGGAGGTCCAACTCGCGCAGCCTGGCTGCAGCCCAGCACCCAGCCTCATGGGGAGCACGGGCCGCCAGCTACAACCATCTTCCAGGCCAGATGCAGCTGGTTCGACTGGAAGCAAGCCAGGGTGAACAGTGGTGACATGCCCAGTTCACAGCGTTCCTCCACACAGACGCTGGGACAAAAGTGGCAGGGCCAGGCCCCAGAGCATCTGGAGCCTGACAGCTGTGGCCATTACCCTCTTGGTTTCAACTGCTGCGTAGAGCTCATGAATCACTGGTTGGCGTGGCCTATAGTAGACTAGTGTTTCTTGAAAGAATTTTATAAATGGCTCCAGGTGTGTTGCAGCTCCATGATTCAGGACCACTGTAGTGAGGTTTTAAGGCAGTAATGAATCCCTTTCTCCCTTTCCCCCTTCCTCCTTTCCTTTCTTCCTCCCTACCCCCTTCCACTCCAGTAGTATCTCCTCCCTGTCTCTGTGACCCTTCTTCTACCCTCTTTCTTTGGACATTTTTACAGAAATAACATAAGTCACCAACTTCCCATCTCTGCAGGGGGAAGCAAATGCCAAATTGTAGTTGGAAGTGTTGATTTGTTTCATGACACCAACCAAGTTTTATGTTCTGTATTTCAATTTGTCCATCCATAAAATGGTGACTTGAGTATTTACAAAGGTTTTCTAAACCACTACTTCCTACTGAGCACTGTGCAAGGCAGAAGTGAGGGTAAGCCTGGGCAAGGCAAGACTAAGGCAAAGCATCAGAGTAGGCTCAGAAAGGAGCGTGCCAAGCCGCAGGTTCCAAACTGGAATGCCGCTGTGACAGTGCTACTTGTGAAATCTGGCCCCACGGTTGTGACTAATGGTAGAATCATTCTCAAGTTGGAGGACAAATGAGAAGGCTAATTGGAGAAGTAACTTTTAAATTTGTTCCCAACCTACCTCACAGATGTTTCGATGAATGCATGCGAAAATACCGTGAGCAAACCTCAATTGCAGATGGTGTCACTTTATGGTCTTAGCATGTCTTTCAAGTCCACTCATGGGAAGCAAAATCTAGAAGTTATTTGTAGACACCTGAGTCATTCTACATTTGCCTTCCCTGCCTTTGTGTAGGCTTTCTGGTTTGTAGGGACTCAAAACATTGTGGGAAAAACTAGACTATGTGGACTACTATTCTAGGCTTAAATATGCTTTAGAGTATACGGTGGACATATTTACCTACTACAGTCAATTAAAGGTTGTTATTAGCTTTTGACCTCACACAGATGAATTGTCCCCAAATGTACAGGTTAAAATCATAGTCTTAGGAGCCCAGCCACCTGGGTTCAAAGTTTGACTCTTTCTCTGGGTGGTTCTGTGACCTTACAAAAATTACCTGACCTCTCTGGGCCTCAGTTTCTTCAGCTAAGTACTTGTCTGTACCTCATAGGGTTCAAATGAGGATTAAATGAGTAATAAATATAAAGTTCCTAAAGTAGCACCTGGTACACGCAGTATGTAATTTTTACGTCTTATTATTAATTAATATTTTGCCATAATGATTTATTTTAAGAATCTTTCCCTTAACCTGTTAAAGAGGAAATGGTTTAATGTTTAGAATCTTAATACTGATCCAAATTAAGCTGCGGTCTTTCTAGTGTCATAAGTACCTCTTGTTCTCAATGATAATCGTGTTTTAATGCTTATTAATGTGAAATTGTCATAGCATTCAGGAATGGACAATCCATCAGCAGAAATGATGCCAAGTCACATTTTACTTTTATCTGGCTGGACTTCTTTAAGCCTGCAGCAGTCCCCAAACTTTTTGGCACCAGGGACCGGTTTCATGAAAGATAATTTTTCCACCGGGGAGGTGGTGTGGAGCTCAGGCAGTGATACACGGCCTGTTTCCTAAGAGGCCACTGACAGGTACTGGGTGGCGACCCGGGGATTGGGGACCACAGCTTTAAGGGATGGTCTGCTTTTCATTCTCATTTAATGGAATATATTTCAGGTAACTCAAGACTAAAATGAAGTTTATACACGAATTATTATTACTATAATTTTTTTTAATCAGTGGCTTAAATTTTATAAACAAAGAAAATGTGCTCCTGTCAATATGTAAATTATTTGCCAAGTTTAAATTTCTTTTCCAAACTGAACTGCAAATAACCTGGTTTCCTTAGCCAAATCTACTGGTAAAACAGGCCTAAAATGTGTCTTTAATCAGACAGGCTCATATCATGTCATCTTAGAGCAGAAGAAAACTAAACTGTGAAGAGGGAACTTGGAGGCTATTTTAACTGCTCCCCAAAGATCCATATGTACATGTTATTTTATAACATGTTTTTTAAAGACATAATATATTGGGAACATATTTCCATGTCATTTAATCATCTTGTCCAATCAAATTTAACGACTGCATAGTACTTCATTGTATGGCTCTTTCTTCTACTCCATAATTTTTTGCGCAGCTCCTAACTGTTGGAAATTTAGATGTTTCATAATTTCTTATAATTATGTGGTATATATATTTAATCAACATTTGATTTATGTGATCAACGCTGTGGTAAATAGTTCTAAAAATAAATCTTTGTTCACTTCCATGACTACTATTTTAGGATAAATCAGAGACATAAAATTGGCAGGTCAAATGTTATAAATATTTTAAAGGTTTTCGCTGCATATTCACAACATATTTCAATATATTATAAAGTCTACTGGAATAAATTTTAAACTTATCCAATAAAAAGCTATGTAGAATTTGGATAAGGAAATGAGAATATTTATTTTCGATTGGCCACCAGGTCAACTGCCACACATTCATAGTTAAAAAGAAGGGAAAATAATGCTTAGCTGTAATTGCTAAGAGCCAATGGCTTCAATTTTTTAAAGGCTATATAGAAAATATCATGATAATAGCAATTTGGCAACCAAAATGTTTGCAATAAATTGGGGCTAGAAAGGCAAAATGAGCAAGGGTTGTGGTCCTCATTGGTTAAAAAGAAAAAAGAAAAATAGTTAGGTATCATTCCCCTGCCAGTAATACCAGTAATTTGGATTTCAGAAAATTTTTTCTGGGTACCATGTCCCTTGTGTTTTATTTTTAGGTTGAAATAGAGAGTAGAAATTAAACTTTCCTCTCAAAATTTTTCCTCTTTCTTCTAGTAATATTCACATCAATTAAGTTTTAATTAAAGCATTTCAAATATTATCCTTGACAGCTAGTTCTCCTTCTCTACCTATAGCAGCCTGTTTTTTCTTGAGGGAACACACCCCTCTTTCCCTCTTAGGTCTTATGACTTGAAGGATGCTTACCACTATCCCCACCCCTCATGCTAACTCCAAGGGAGTGTGTGCTCTGTCAAGTCAGTCACTGAGACCCAATTCTGGATCATCTGTTGGCACTTTGAAGAAGGAAGTATCATCGTTCCCCTAGCATTATGTGCACAATACACGGTGGTGAGCTTTACACTAACAGTGCAGCAAGGCTATAAGGAATGCTGGGGGAGACTGCATAGAAGATGTGCGTTTAAGTTTACAGCCCTTAAGAAATAGGTAGGGATCTAACCAACAGAGAAGGGTGGAAAGGGCACCCTTTTCTTACAAAGGGACATGATGTACATCCTCCATCAGAAGTATGTAGCAGGATAGTGACAGCCTAGATCTGAGTGAAAGACATCATCATAACACAAAGATTTGATTGGTTCAGTTTGCCGTGGCTCAGGATGACTGCGTGGCTAAGAAGAGGTACTCCCAGCAAAATGTAAGTAATAATAATAATAATGATAATAGTTCCCTCGAATCCTGTTTTCCTTCCTTCCAATGCCAAAATTTCAGTGAAAAACACTGAACTGTGGATCATATCTTATTCGACAGCACTTAGCAGAGAAAGCATGCAGAGGATAGTGGAAAACATGTTTTTTCCAAAATCTTTAGGAAAGATCTGCCTATGAAGGCTTTTGAAATAGAAGAATTGGCTTCCATTTCTGGTTAGGATGTAGAAAGTTGAGAGAGATCATCATTCTCACCCTTTTAATGAGTACAATGAGTTCAAGTCTAACAAGCTAAAATGTCACTTGAAGTGGTCACTTAAAGCCTAGCAGAGAGCAGGAAAGGCAAAGAAACTTAAATGAACTGAGAAGTGTATCCCATGACTGCTTTCATCCCTAGTGACTCCAGGATGTTACTCCATCCTAGAGTGGAGTAATGAGAAACCAGGTGAACTTCTAAATAAACTTTTGGTGAGCATGAGTGGGTTGGCATGAGGGATTCAAATTCCAAGCTGACTCAGTCAAATATTGATCTTTACCCAGCTGCCAATTCTTTCCCATGAGACTTTCAGTGTTACATAAACTCTTTCAGAAAATAGAAGGTGAGGAAATATTTTCCAGTATATTTTATGAAGTTAGCATGTCAGCATAAAGCTGATAAACAAAATCCAACAGAGATATGACTAGAAAAGAAAATTACACACTGATATCCCTCATAAAACAGATAAAAACCCTTTTAAACATATTACCAAGTTGAATACAGCAATATATAAAAGGATAATTCATAATGACCAATTACAGTTTTTCCCAGGGATACAAGGTTGATTTGATATTACAAAGTAAATTAATGTTACTCACACTGTTAACAAAGAGAAAAATCATATGGCCATCTCCACACATTCAGAAAAGCATCAATAAAACTCAACAACTATTCATGATAAAAAACCTCAGTAAAATAGAAACAGAAGGGAACGTCCTCAACTTTATTAAAGATATTGATGAAAACCCTACAATTAACATCATATTCAATGGTGAACCATTCAGTACTTTTCTTCTGAAATCAGAAAGAGTTCAAAGTCTACTCTCATCATTTCAATGCAACATTGTACTAGGATCCCAGCCAGTGAAATAATACAAGTAACAAAAAAATCAGAATCATAAATATTGAAAAGGAAGAAGTAAAACTGTTTTAATTCTATCTAGAGGTATTTACAAACCCTAAAGAATCTACAAAAAACTAATAGAAATAAGTGAATATGTGTGCATGCATGTGCACACACATATACACTAAACAAACAAAACTAATTATAAAGGATTATGATTTCAATAAAAATTGAAACAAAGGAGTAAAAATAAATAAAACTTTTAATTTTGATCAAAAAGTTTCTGTTCACCAAATTAAAATATTCGCCATTAAAAATATTTTATGAAGTTTTGAAATAGGCAAAACTAATTTATAATGATAAAAATAAGAACCGTGGTTGTCCCTGGGTTGGGATGGAGGTGAGAAATAACTGGAAAGCAATATAAGGGAACTGCCTAGGGTAATGTAACTCTTCTATATCTTGATTTGTGAGTTGGTTACAACGGAGTAGATAACTGTCAAAACCTAAGGAATTGTATATAACCTCTATGCATTCTATTATATGCTATTAATATTTCAATTTAAAATGTGTTAAGAATATACAAATTCATAAGCAATGAAATAAATATAGTTTTGAAAATAATACAAGATGTACAGATTCCAACCCTGGCTAATGAGGACTCCAAATATTACCCAGTGAGAAGACAAAGCAGCACCTTTCCTAAAAGTACAATGTGTAGACAGACCACAGTAAGACTTTCAGAAGTTAGAAATATAGGCTTTGTGCTACCATGGGATTCTAAAGCAATTGGGTTTCAAGTTTATTTGGTCTCAGATTCCTTTGAGATTCAATCAAAGTTCTGATTTATGGCCCAGGGATACATATAACCACATGCGTACATTATTTAACATGTCATAGAAAAGTTTCATGGGCTCCCTAAAGGTTATCCACAGACTTCATGGGTTCTACTGATACCAGGGTAAGTAATCCTAAAATTCCTAAATCCTTAAAATCATAGAAAGTTATAGCAGAAAGAAGCTAGCTTTTACTAAATGGGACAGTCACATTTCTTAAGCAGTCTTTCCAAATATTGGATTTCAATTTTGTAAGAGCATTTCATCCTCCAGTTTATATATTTCCAGTAAATATAGCATGTCAAATCCTACCAAAACTTCTGTTAGTTTTTGCTATACCATCTTGGGGGAATGCCCAAGGTTAATAAAAAAATTATCAATTATCTGTGGTTCTCAAATGGGATTAAATTCATTGGCCTGAGGATTCTCACTGGGAAAATGAACACAACTGTAAATCTAAGTCATCTTGAGTCAAAGGATCAAAAAATATGTTGACATTATTAAGAATACAATTCAGTTCATGCTACAGAACCACTTGGTAGAAACAATTGTCTTCACAGCCACGATATGTAAAACTGCTTCTGAAGATAGATGGGGAGGGGAGAACTATGGGGTAGTAGACATTTTGCATTTTTGACAAGTGTGGAAAATTATCTGTAATGGGGCGACTAATTAATTTGTTTTGTTTTTCTTCATGATCCCAACCCCTTGGCATAGCTCTGACTTAGAGCATCTATGAATGGATATAATCTGACTTAGGTTTTCCAATAAATGGGTATGATATTGCACCCCCTTCCTTAGGTAAGAAAGAGAACATTCAGATTTTTTCACTAAATTTCATGTCTAGTGCCAATCTGTTTCCAACTTTTTTGAAGAAAGAAATCTTTTTAAGCCAAGCATATCTCAGAAGTATTGCATGTTAGTTTATTCCTTTTCACTCCCTAACTCCTTATTTATAGCTTCCAGATATTGGCAGGAACAAATTCCTTCAGCTATTTTTTGCATAACATTGTCTAAATACTTTATTTTGAGGCTCCCCTTTTTCTCCTCACCCATCAACTTGTAGTGTCTATAAAAATAAAGCCTCGAACTGCTTAAGTGCAACAACTCTGCAGTATATCACTGAATCTTTAATTACAGAAACAACCATCCCCATCATCCCCATGTTATTTAGGTGAATACTTCAGGCATTCTGCAGGAATGCTACAAAACTACTTCCACAATCACCACCCAAAAGCTGGTTATCTTTTGAGTTAGTATGGGCCACAGATCATCTAAGAGAACCCCTCAACTACGTTACTAAAGATGGGCCATGGTCCTTGCACGAAAAGTGTGGTTACCTTATGTAGTTATGATTATCTTATTGTAATCTTTAAAAGTGAAGCCACATTCTTATGTGAAGTTAGGACCTCACTTGAGCGATGAGGTCATTTATGATGTGATTATGATTGTAAACAAAAAGAGACAGAAAAAGGAAGCCATGTGGATGAATCCTGGGTAAGTGAGGTTCTAGCCCTCTTGGTCCTGACCAATGGCTCCTGAACGTGTGTTAGCAGCACCTAAACGAGCTTTTAAAAACATATAGATTTCTAAACCCACATCCAGAGTCTGATTCAATAATTGTAGGGTGTGTCCTATCATCTGAATATTTTAAAATATGACCAGATATTTCTGATACATTGTCATATTTAGAATTATTGCCCATACCAAGGTTCATAATTTTTAGAGTCATGTATACCTTTTAGATCTGTTGAAAACTATGGACCAATGTCTTAGAAGAATGCTGTATTAGCATTAAGACTGCTATAACAAAATATCTTAGTCTGGGTAATTTATAAACAATAGAGATTTATTGTTCACAGTTCTGGAGGCTGGGAAGTCTAAGATCAAGGCATTCAGCAGATTCAGTCTCTGGTAAGGGCCTGTTCCACATGCATGTTACTTCTGTATGCCTCACATGGTGGAAGGGGCAAACAGGCTGCCTCAAGCCTCTTTTATAAGAGCACTAATCTCATTTTGAGAGGGCTCTGCCTCTCATTACCTAATCACCTCACAAAAACCTCACCTCTTGACAAAATCCACATTGAGGATTAGGTTTCGACATATGAAATTTGGGGGAATTTGGGAGGACATAAACATTCATACCACAGCAAATGCATTGATAGAAGAAAAAAGCAGTATGTAGAATGGTTTATCTAAATAGCAAGTCTGATCACATCACTCTGTTGTTACTTATAAGGATTCAATGATTCTTCTTTGCCTAGGAAGTAGAGTTCAAACTCCTCTGTATGGTTTGATAGGTCTCCCATGGTCTTACCCCAATGCTTCTTGCTGTCCCAAGTTTTACCTTTTTTTCCCGGCAATAGTGAGCTATTTATTGTTACCTGCACATATTCTGATGTTTTTAGCCTTCATAATTTTGTTTATGCTGTCCCTAGTGCCTTAAATTCTATTTTCTTCCCTTCCCAAACCTACCTCAGGTGATTTTTCACTGATTCTTTAAGAATGAACTCAGTCAGTACTTCCTCCAGAATTTCTGATCCATTCTCCCCTATTCCCATCTCAGGGTGTACTAGGTCCCATTTACCTGTTCTCCCATGGCATCCTGTGCCTACTTCTTGCACAGCATATACCACAGTGTGGTGGAGTTTTCTGTTTAGGTGCCTCGCTGGCACAAGACTGGGAGGTATATGAGGGCAAGGATAGTATTTCAGCCATGTTTGTGTACCAGTGATTGGGTGGTGCCTGATCCAGAGTTAGCACGCAATGCATGTTTGTTTGTTGAGTGAATGACTGGGAAGAATATCAAACATACAGGAAGGTACATTCAGGTAGGAATGGTCAAATATGCCCTCTAAGGCATGGAGACAAAGCAGGTAGTTGGAAGTACTGTGTCCTGAGGATCATGTGTTAGTACAACTCAACTTTTTAGTCTACAGAGAGAACACTATGTCTTGCCAATCAGAATGGCTAACCTCATGCTTCTTTGGCTTCTTTTTTGTTATCTTCTAACTTTAGTAAAATACTTTTTTTTTTTTTTTTTTTT
>VBSM01001124.1:57746898-57761924 GCA_008086735.1 Cheirogaleus medius | reverse complement strand
GTGGTTTTATACATTTTAGAGAGACAGGGATTGCAGGCAAAATCATAAATCAATATATTGCAGGCATACATTGATTTGTCTCAAAGGTGGGGCATCTTGAAGCAGGGGTCTTACAGGTTATAAGTGGGTTCAGAGATTCTTTGATTGTAATTGGTTAAAGAAATAAAGCTTTGTGTAAAGACTCAGAGCCAGTGGAAAGGAATGCTAAGTTAAGATAAAGGGTCTGCTATCTGTCATGTGAGGCTACACCAGAGTCGGGTTGCAAAGTAAGCCACATTATACCAGGTTAAAAAAAAAGACAACCCATTTAACAAGATTTTAGGGTTTGTAAGCTGTGACTTAACTTTTGCCTTGCATAGCCTTGGTCCTGTTTGCAATTAGTCTAAACTCCAAAAGAGAGGGGGTATAACGAGATGTGACCATCCCCCTTCCCCTCGTGGCTGAGAACTCAGTATTAAGGTTTTTCTGGGGTCCCCTTGGAGAAGAGGAAAACTGATCATTCAGTGGGGGCTTAGAATTTTATTTTTAGTTTACAATACTGTATTAGAAATTAAAACTGAGAAGTTTTATTTATTTATTAAAATAAAATAAAAATAATTGTTTATTAATTCATCTAAAAGTAACATCAATAAGTTGATCCATATTAGCATAAATGGCATATTTTAAAAGTGAAAATAATTATATTTTCTAAAACAAGAAAATTAGCAGGAAGAGGAATGTTGTTTTACATTTTTGCAAATCTCTTTATGCCTGGCTTAATAGAAAACATCTAATTTCTCATATCTGCTTTTTCCTTTACTTTGCTGTGATGTTTTATTTTGGTTAAGGTATATGAAGAAAAGCTTGGCTCACACAGATACGTAGTAGGAAAAGGGAGGAGTATTTTAGTAGCCTTTCAGATAATTGTGGAGTTTCTTTTTTGATACTATACCCAAATTCAGTAAGTAGTAGTTTCTTAAAATTTTGAAAACTTGTTAATAAACTTCTTATACTCAGTTACATTAAAATCCATTACTATCTCTCACCCTGGAAATGAGCCTTACCCATGCATGATTTTGTATCAACATGCATTGGTCATTTAGAAAATATTGATTCACTTTATTATTCAGATCTTCCAAATATGGATACATTTCATTTATAATATATAAAATGATAGCACTCAGTATCACCACCAGTCTCATCAGAAACATATTTAAGCATTGGGAAGCTGTCAAGCTCATGGTTACAGACACTAAATTTTCTAATTTTCACGTGAGATCTCAAATTTTATTATTAGCAAAAAATACTGTCAGCTGTTTTCTTGAAGTGACAGGCTCATTTCCTGCATATTTAAGAGATTGTCTGCTCAATACTCAGGTATGAATAACTATGGTTTGTCTGCCAGTTATTCTTTCAACTCAGAATGGAATTCCATGAAAAAAAGAAGCTAACGCATCTCACCCCTGAAGCACTTGTACACTTCTCTGCTTTTTCTCTAGACAACCATCATACTTAAGCACTCAGCAGGAGTGCTTTTGGTGTACTTCCCATTTTGCAATATTAAAATATTTCCGATATTAAAATGACATGGACTCAGGGGTCAGAGCATAATAAAATTAATTTTTATTTTCCTTTGTTTTAAATTGTGGGTATGTGGTGGTGAAGAACGTACTACAACACCTACCACGGTGTGGCGGCAGTGGCTCAATTTGGGCAAAAGCACCAGTGGCTGGATCAACATTGCTTTTTAAAATTTTTAATTGGGAAATACATTTACACAAAAAATGTTAAAAAATAAAAATAATACAAAGAATACCCAGATACTCTTTATTTTGAGTCACCAGTTTTAACATTTTTCTCCATTGTCTTTATCATTTACCCTCTCTCCTCACCCTATCATTTGGTTTTTTCCTGAAACATTTGAGGTTAAGTTATATACATCATGGCCATTTACCCCTAAATATTTTAGTGTTTGTTTCCTAAGAAGAGGGATTTTTATCTTCAATAACCACAGTGCAGTTATCAGTGTTATAAAGTTACATTTATAACATTTTTATTGTCCATAGTCCAGTTTTGTCAGTTGATCTAATGAGGTCATTTATAGGTACAAGATCTAGTGTTGGGTCACGTATTCCAATTAGTTCTCTTGTTTCTTTAGCATCCTTTAACTGGGAGTATTTCTACAACCTTTTTTTTTCTCTTATGACACTGATATTTTTAAGAGCAGAAGCCATTTTCCTCCATTCTTCTATTTTAAAAAAAATAGAATATTCTTCCTTTTGTGTTTTTTTCTGATATTTCATGGTAATTAGGTTCAGATTATGCATTCTAGGCCAGAATACCACATGGGTGTCCTTCCCAGGCGCCACACCTGGGGGCACATGATCACCATATGTCTTTCATTAGTGGTGTTAATTGTGATCACCAGCCACAGTGTGCTCTGAGTTCTCCACTGTATAATTACTGTGTTTTATTTTTCTCCTTTACTACGATAAGTAGTCTGTGGGGAGACACTTTAAGACCATGCAAATATCCTGCTTCTCATCAAAATGCCCCCCTAGATTTAGCCTCTAATGATAATTTTTTATCTGATCCAGTCTTTACTATCATGGTTGCAAAATGATGATGCTCCAACTGTAGCACTTCCTCCACATTTAACAGTTAGCCCTAGTATTCTGCTGTAAGCAAGAGCCCTCTTTTCTCCCCTCTTTGGTGGATTATCTATCTATCATATATATATTATATATATGTGTGTGTGTATATCTTTTATCTATGTTTTATTGGTGTAAACTCATGAATTCCTATTTTTACAATATTTAGAATACATTCCAGTGCTTAATTATATCAGTGCTAAAATTGTCTGGTATCTGGCCAGTAGGAGCCCCTAAGCTATCTCTTATGTCTTTGTGACATGTCCCAATAATTTCTTTTTTCTTCACTGCTTTCTCACTTTCTAGCATAATAAATTGTTCCTGGTTCATTTTATACCTACCTTGCTCCAGTCCCTGGCTCAGCTATTTCTCTGGTGAAGAAAGCCTTCTTTAGCTCCCATTGCTTTTCCACCATCAGTACAAATGTCAAGTGAAAAGGGCAGGTAAAGTCTTAATATTATTATGAAAATAGTTTTGACCTCTTGGATTTCCTGAAAATGTCTCAGGGACTCCTCATGATCTGTGGACATATTCATATTTACTGCTGTATGTATAAATTATGTATGGCAAGATATTTATAGTTTATCTTGCATAATGTGTGTTCAATTAGCTTCGATGAGGAGCTAAAGACTCCCACTTGGTAGCTGTGAGATCTTGGGTACTTATTTTAGGTACTCACTTTGGTATATCTGGAATTAGGGATAATATTACTTACTTCCCAGGACTGTTGAAGATTAAATAACTCATCCTAAATACTAGACTCAGGGCCTAATATAGAATAAATATTTAATAAACAATGTCTTTAGGGGACAGGTAACTTATGTCTTCAGTTCACACATTTTCAGCTAGAGGAACAGTATTCAAGGAGAGGTATCCAAGGAGCCTCACCCACAGCTAATATTACTTAGTGGATGAGATCCTGACTTTAAGCTGATGTTGCAATGATATGAGATTTGGTGGTTTTAGGAGAAAGGATGGGTATATTTTGCATGTGGAAGAGAGGTGAATTGGGCAGACTCTGGCAGAATATAATTCCAAGATGGCCATGGAAAGATCCATTGCACATGCTCTTTTTACTATGTGGCAGTGACACTCCTTTGGTCAAGATGTGAGTGTCTAAAGGAAAAGAAAAAAAATCTCAATTAAAAAAAAAAAAAAAGAAAAAAGAAAAAGAAGTGAGGACTATGTTCCCTCCCCATGAATCTAGGCAGACCTATAGGTGTGGCAAAGTGATGTTATGAGACATTCATGGCCAGCTCATAAAGGTTGATGCAATTTCCACTAGGGTCTCTAGTGCTTCGATGCTTCACTTGGAACCCAGCCTTATGCTATGAGGAAGCTCTGGTCGCATGGAGAGGCCTCATGCAGATGTTCTGGAAGAAAGCCTCAAGTGAGTTATCACCTGACAGAACCAACCACCAGACATGCAAGTGAAGAAGCCTTGGAGATGTCTTCAGTATGGGCCACTGTGTGACTGCAGCCACACCAGAGACCCTGAGCAAGAACCACCAAGCTGTGCCCAGTTATCCTTCAGAACCACGAGAGATAATAAAATTATGTCGTTGTTGTTGTAAGCTAATACATTTTTAAGGTGCTTGCTTATACAGTGGTAGAAAGCAGTGCCTGTATCTGGGTGGGTAAAGCTAGAAACTAAGAATGATCTGCACCCCAAACATGGGCTACAAAGTAGGTCATAGGTGATATGTGGACACTTATACCTGCTTGGTGAATGCCCCACTAAAAAGCCTGATGAAGAAAGACTCAAGAGAATTACATGTATTGACTATTGCTGTCCTGGAACCAAGTCATAAAGTATATGTGGTTTCTGGCACCAATGACACACTCTGAGTGCCACTTGAAATAGCTGGGAATGTCCATACATCCTTCCCTTTCCTGTACCTCCTTCTCCTCTCCTCCACTTGTCTGCACATTTCATCTTTCTTCTCCACTCATACTAGTTTGATAAAAAACAAAAAAATTTTGAAGTTAAGAAGGCCTGGGTTTGAACCCACTTATTAGTTGCTTCATTTTGGTCAAGTTAATTTTTCTCTCCTAGCTTTACTTCTTCCATGTCTAAGTTGAAGCTAATATCACAGGGAGTTATGAATACAATTATATGGCATTATTTAAAGCACTCAACACATTGCTAGGCACATACTAGGTCAACAATACACAATAAATGTTGCCTTGCTTTCCTTTCCCTTAAATACAGTTTTCTCCTTTGCTTACTCCAAAGTTCCTTGGCCTCTGTCCCTATATTATCCCATTTCACAGATGCTGTTTTGTTTCCACTCATGGTTAGCACTGCCAATACACGCAACCTACCTAAAAATTCCAGATGCTAAGAGAAAAGCCCTCAATTCAGGATGAAAGAGGAGATAATAGTCACTAAAATGCAGATGGCACATTAGGTACCTGTGGGAAGCTTGTGTATTGGATTGGAAACAAACACAGAATCTCCTGGCAAAAATAGGCTCCTGGTAGATGGTAGGTAGGAAGCAACAGAGGCAAATGGAGGCTGACTGATGCTGCAGTGCTGCCCACCTGGAGCTGAAATCATCTGAAATATCCCAACCATGGGTCCTGGTACAAATGAAGTCGATGCCCCTAGGAAAGGGACAGTAGCTGTGCTTCTGGGAAGAGGGGGTGATTTATCTGCAAGCTATGAAGGACGAGCTGTCAGTGAGCTCCAAGGGATTCAGGGAGAATATGCTGCCAGGAAACCCCTTGCGTCTTGGAGAATAAGGTTGAAATCCACAGAATGTTTGAGTATTCACCTTCGTGTTGAATATCCGTACAGATCAAATGGGCCTGATTAGGCAATAAGTACGCAGAGCCAATGGGAATTTTGAGGACAGATCAAATGCCCCACGAGGTGAACTGTGAACTTTTCAGCCAAAGGAGAGCAGATGCTGAACCAATGATGTGATAAGACACCACACATGTCTAGTCATTTCTGATGAACGGAAAAGAGTCACACGGGAAATTGTGTTCATTAAAGACCGTTGCAATAATCACAAGGGTAAGAAATATGACTCCAGGGTAGAAAGCAAGAGCTGTTTTTGTCCAGGGATTCTCTCTGACAGATACTTGTATTTCTAAACAAATCTTTCTCTTTTGGCAACTGGTTTCTATTCTGTGAACCCTGATCCAAGTGTTCAATGGACCCACAGATTGTTAGTGCTAAAGAGAACCTTAGAGATCACCTAGTTCTTGGCTATCACCTATCATTTCTTGGCAAGGAAACTGAAGTCCAAAGAAATCTAATGAATTCCCTAAGGTTACTCAGCTAATTTGGGGTGGGGCCAAAACTAGAAGCTTGGCAGCTTTAGTCCCAGTCCAGTTACTCTTTCCCAGTCCTTCTTTTCCATACATCACCTCAATAATTACAAATTCTGCTCCTTCTTTGGTCAACCACCATTACTCATGAAAAATATTTATTAAATGCCTCCAGCCAATTCTATACCACATCTTTGCTATAACTGAGGTCACTTCCCTCTTCAGGGAGGTTTCTAATGATCTGAAACAGAGGAATACTCTTTAAAAGCAAGTTATAGTTCAGCAGAAACTAGTTCAAAGTTGTTTATGCATTCATTCCACAGATATTTATTAATCATATACTATATGCCAGATACTGTGTTAATCACATAGCTTCAGCAATGAGCAAAACAGACAAATGCAGAGAACAGAGACTCAACACATACATAAACAGTAGAAGGAGACCTGGCATTCATAGTTGACTGTAAGTTTAATACATTGTGGGGGAAAAAAAGAATATGTTCTACGAGGGCTGGGAAGTGGTTATTTTTGCTATGAATTAGTCAGATCTTCTAATGTCATATTTGGCTCATAAAAACTGGAGAAGAATCAGAAAAAAAAAGATTATTATAAGGAGTTTAAAAACGGACTCCCATATTCCTATAAAGACAAAAATAAAATGCAATGAGGTATTTAGATTTGAACTTAGAAACAAAGATGACTCGAAACTAACTTGAATATGTGGAAATGTTAACTGCTTGTGTTCTTTCTTCATAGAGCACTTTACGAAAGAAAGTGAGCTTCTGGTATAGAAAGAGAGATTGTGGTTGGACATAAGAAAGAAACATTTCTTAACCCTCAAGGTGATAAACCTAGGCCTTGCTATCTGCAGAGGAGGAGAAAGCTCCTTCTCTTGTAGATCAGCTCTCTCCTTCCAAGTTCTTGGTCAGAGCTGTAATGATTTTTTCATTCTTTTCCCCAGGGTTTATGCAGATTTATGAAATCTCGGAAAACTTGCAGTCCCTAAGTTCCTGCTGTATTCCTCTGGGCCTGTGCACAGCCCCTACGCCCCAGACATCCAATGGCACGAGCTACCCCTCCAGGGCTCAGTTCCATGAGCTCTGTCTGCAGCCGCCCCGACCATGTTCCCCTAGCACCGGGCTTTAGGGCCTTGTACTCGAAGTGTGGTTCTGGGTCCAGCAGGATCAGCACCAACCAAGACTAATCGAATCAGAACCCACAGTTTTAATACAAGCCCCAGCTATTCCTATGCATATTGAAGTCTGAGAAATTTTGCTCTAGAACATTGGCCACTGAGTCAGACAGACTTGACTTTAAAGCTTGCCTCTGCTATCATTTGTCTCTGGCTTTGGCTGTGTCCCCTAACCTATCTGAGATTCAGTTTCTTTATCTGTAAAATGTATACAAGAATTCTTACCTCTTAGGCACTCAGAAAGGCCCTTCCTGGCTACTTTATTTCAAATGGGCCCTTCCTATAGTATTTATCTCAGTCTTTTATTTTTTTCCCTTGAGGGAAGTTATTATAACTTGGAATTTTGTCTGTACTGTTCGAATGTAAGTTCCATGAAGACAGAGACCACACCTGTCTTGTTTATTCTACTATCCTTGGAGCCTAGCACAGTGCCTGGTACCTAATGGGTGGCTCTATACTTGTTGAATTACTGAATATTATAAGGATTCAATTAGATGACGCAAGAGAAGCTCAATGTCTAACTGGGAGAAAATGTTCACTAAATGATTTCACTAAATGGTAGCTGTTGACAAAAGTGGCTGTGTAATTTGCAGGGTGCAGTGAAAAATGAAAATGAGGGCCCCTTGTTAAAAAACTATCAGGAATTTCAAGATGGCAGGAGCGAGAATTCAACCAAGCATGGGGCCCTTGGCAGTGCTGGGAGCTTTGTGAGTGCACAGGTACCATGCCCAGGAAGCTAGCCCTGGGTATTGATAGTGTCACTATTATTATGGTGATTCCGTGGCAGATGTTGCCACCACCTGAGAATGGGCCACCTCACTCTTCTCCTTGGGGTGTGAAGTCGTGGGCACCTGCCCCACAGGTCCCGTTGCCTTCCATGCTCAGATGATGAGGCCTAGAGTTAACGTGAAACTTGAGAAAGTGCAAAGTGAACCCTGTCAGGGCTGCTGGCCCTAAAGTATCCCCCACAGCAAAATGCTGATTTACACCTGATTGGTAAGTGTGGCATTCAGTGAATCAGCAAAAGTTCTGCAAATGTGTGGTAAACAGAATTTTAAATGGGTTTCCACAATGTATGGCTTTTAATTTACTTGATAATGTAAAAATACAGTCTGAGATGAGGAACGAGGTAGACAGAGTCACTCAATTCTAATGTAACAACTTTTCTTTATGAAAGACTGAAAATAAGAGCAAGGCTTGGAATGTAAAGCAGTCATGAGGAATTGAAGTTGAAAGCAGGGAGAGATGAGCTCACTGGAAAACAAGCAGCCTGGGCCAGCTAGACTGGGGGCAGGTGATTACCCAGAACCAAAGCAAGGTGTCTGCAGGGGTCTCAGACCTGCTGGGCTCAGAATGACATCCTGACTGGGCTAAGTTTATCATCAGAGCCTCTGTTCCTTTAGCTGTTAAGTAGGGAAAATCACCCACCTCCTGCCTACCTCGGAGACACAAAAGGAAAAAAGAACATTGCTCTTGTGGAAATGCTTTGTTCATCGTTATAGCATAAACAAGAAAGGTGGTGCACTCCTTAGAAAGAGCACTAGGTTGGAAGTCAAAAAGCCTAGTTTCTGACACAAATTTTCCTATTTATTAACTGCCCCATCTGCAGTCCTTGGGAGCTGGACAAATAGACCTGACTGAGAATTCCAAACCTGCCACTGTGTAACTGTGGACAGGTTCTTTAGGCTCTATGAGCTTCAGTTTCCTCATCTGAAAAATGGGGTTGAGCTATATCCTGACACAGGGCCACTCCACAACAAATCTTTCTCAGCCTCACTGTTGTGGGGTTAATAATGTTTAGAAAATGCCAAAGCACTCTCCTGCCATATGATATTACTGTGTGCTAAATTTAAGCAGGGGAAGACTTATTGCTCTTGCAGCTCCTCTTCCTTTTTCCACTAGCCCCAAATTCCCAATAGTTTTCTCGTTCTCTTGCTGCAGGGTCTTTTTGTTCTGATTTTTTTTTTTTTATTAACTACTCCTTCCAACACTGACTTGTAACTAGGGCGGGAGCCCTCTCATAGGAGCTTGTGCTTGAGTTATGAGATGTTGAAACTCATGAGTTGAAACTCATTATGAGATGCTGAAATTATGAGCAAGACGTAGGTGGAGCTAATATTTTTGAGACATCTGGTTCTACTGGCTATCCTTTCAAACCATATAGCTCAGGTACCATAGACTCATTAGGCTTTCTTGTTCCAAGGTCTTAAATACATATTTGGCAAGAAATGCAAGTATATCTTAATATTTCCTCTCAGCCTTAATGATTGTGTGATTTAGATAATGACCTCAATTCGCCCATCCATTATTTATTCTGCACAATTCTCAACTGCACACATAAGTCTGTTTAGTAGACACAAATCATGGTGGTCATACATACAGTCTGTGATTTCCCCAGCAGCCATGTATCTGGTTCTCCATCTTCTTCTAGTAGCAGATGCTACCCATCTCTGGCCAGCCTTGCAGACCCAGGACCTAGGCTGACCCAAGCACCAAGCATTCACCTTACCACAGTGACTGGGTCAAGAGGTAGCCATGTGACTCAGGCAGGCCGATTTTCTTCTTTCTCCTGATTTTTCCAACAAACTGGTAAGAAAATGAAAAATGTGGGACTAGAAAAGTCTATGGCCCAATTGCCCTGTTGACACAGAGCTATGGAAACCAAGAGACAGACGGACAGTCATACAGAGCACCCTGCTGATGTTCTAGCTGGGCCAGTTCCTGCCTTTTCCAAGGATTGGGTATGAGAACCAATAAACTAACATCCCCTTTCTCCTTTTGTCCTTGAGTACTGTGAGTTAGTTTCTGCCACTTATAAACAGAAGTCTTCATTGCACAGTCTGATACAACTATCCATGTGGTTGACCAACAAGAAGTCATTTCTCTTGGAGGTATGACAGAGGTGATTTTTCAGGGGGTAGCAGACTGTGGGGTGGTGAGTAATAGAGGCTGGTGGGTACACATTACTCTTGCAAGAATGTTGGTGGGGAGAGAAAAAAAGAGATCAGTCACTAATAGAGTAGCAGGCTCAGAGAAGGAATGTTTTTCAGGCTAGAGGAGAACTTCACCTGCCTGGGTTCTCTCTCTTATCTTTAAGATAAGGAGGAGAGAATCAATGGAGCAACGTCTTGGGAGAAGCGCAGAAGAGAGCATCAGAAGAGGCAGTAGCGTTGGTAGATAAAGAGATGCTTCTCTGTGAGCACTGTAAAGGAAGAAAAACAGAGAAAAACAGAGGTGCAGAGAAGTTGAGTAAGCTCATGCTAGGTGGCCACAATTTTATCACTGCAAGAGAAGATTCAAGGGAAGGAATTGTGGTTTAGAGAGGAGTGGGGTCCTCCAGCTCTCAGCCATGTCCCATGCACCCTGGAACTACCCAGGAGCCAAAGAAAGGAGACGTGGTGGCCGCAACAGACTTTGGGAATGGCAGGACCTTTGGGATTGAGGTCTACATTGTAACTGATGGGTGTAATTGGCTGTCACATCTCAACCTCCCTCACGTGGCAAGGACATCTGTTGAGGCCGTGCATATGGCCCTGGAGGGAAGACAGTTTCTGTTAAGGCAGCGAAGAGTAGAGTAGAAGATAGAGTAGAGATAGAGTAGGAATCATGGGTGGTGTGCCCACATAATCTTTCTTTCATCTTCTAGTTAACTGCTGGAACAAAATTTCCCAAAGGTAAATTTTTGATGTCCTGGACCCATGGGATTGTGGAGTGTGATTGTCCTGCATTGCCATGACTCCTGATTATCTTTGGTCTCCAAGAGAGCAGACTGGTAGGAAGGCTTGAAAGAACTGCCACTGTCTGAGCATCTGCCTTAAGAATATTCTAGGTATACCCATTGTTTGCCAACTTAGCTCTGTGTTTTAGTCTTTGTATATCTAGTTCAGACAGTATAAAATATAGAGGTCAAGGGCATTGGTTGTAAAGTTAGATGCACCTGGCTTTGGATCTTATTACTACTTCTGATGACCTTGCATGACCTTTATGAAGTTATTTAGCCTCTTTAATATTCCCTTCTTTATCTATAAAAGAAATGATAAAAGTATCCATTTATTAATTATAGATTATTAAATAAGATAACATAGGTAGAGTTCTTAGAATGCAGCGTGGCACATAGTAGATGCTCTCCTAGCTGAAGTCAGTGGAGAGCTAATAAGAAAATCCAGGGCTCTGGATCACATAAAATCTTTTTTATATGATGAGGGATTTTTTGGTTTGTTTTTTACTTTTTTTAATTTATTATTTTTATTATTATTTTTCTTTATTTAAGGACTGGAGAGCATCCGCGGGTCTCAGAACGATCTGCCTCAGCAAAGAGGTTGTTAAAACACTGTCGAAGAAACCGCTGAGCTAAAGCCAGCTCATTTTTTTTTTTTTTTACCTGTCAACAGATTCCAATGTACTTAGGACATTTATTTATACAATTAACCAGGGAAGTCAATTTAAAACTGCCATTATTAGCTTTATTTTAAATTCAGTGATCTATTGAGAGATAAACCACTAGGCCTCACTGGTAAGTTTTATCACATGCTAAGTCTAATCTATTGATAGTGACCACTTGGCACGATTGTGAGGATTTCTAGGCCAAATTAAAAAGTGATTTGATTAGTAATGTCTGCCATAGACAGGGATAAAGGTAGTGACTTCATCTGTTTTGTATGTGCTGATTCTGTAATAGACAATCCTGTCATGGGTAGCAGGTGCAAGTCCTAGGTCAAGGAGTGTTACTAATTTCCAGAATTGCCAATGCTCATGGAGAAGGTCCCTACTTATTTGAAGAGCTAGAGAAGCAACTATTATTAAAACCAAGGTCATGGAACAGTAGACAACTATAAAGAGAAAGAAACATTGCATTTTGTAGTCTTGAACTTGGAGAATGACAGTACAGTGTGTATGTGTAAATCTGGAGCCTGAAGAATTGACAGGTTTAAGACTGTGTCTGCATGATTTCAGGGAAACTGTAAAGTTAAAAAAAAAAGTGCCAGTCAACTGGTTGCTGATGTCAGGACTTGCCTGATTTCCTGCTTCTCCTCTTTTCCTCCTCACATCTGGATCCACTTGAGTCCTACCTGGAGTTCAGCTGGTGCCACCTGACACCCTGAACCTAATCCTTCCTGCTGTCAGCAGGGATTTTAAGAATTCTAGTGGGCTTTGAGGCAACCTGGCATCACCTATGCTGGTGTCTAAGCCAGCTCAGCTCTGAGTCTGGCCTTGTTGCCTTGAGACCTTACCTTGAATATATCCTTGGAATCTCCTTTGCTGATGTCCTGGAACACAGCTCTGTTTGTCCAGATTGCTGAAATAATCTTTCACTGGATTCTACATACTAACCTGTCAGGATGTCCTGTTATCTCTTATTTTCACATATCAAAGCCTTTCTTAGATTACAGCTTGTATCTTACTAATGAAGATTTTCATTTCCACAGTGGTGGTGTAAGCAATGGAGATAATGTGGGCTTTGAAATCAACCATAAATAGGTTCTAATTTCAGCTCTGCTCTCTCTTAACTATATGGCATTGAATATGAGTCAGTTTTCTCCTCTATAAAATGGGGATGTTAATAATAACATGGCAGAGTATTTTATCCTGGAGGATAAGAGACAAAATACATGGATTAACTAGTGCATAATAGCTGCTAACACACAAGCAACAACAACAAAATGGTAATAACAAGAGCTTTCATTTATTGAGCTCTTATAACATATAAACCTCTGAGCCAAGTGCTTTACTTATATTATTCTCCTCCCCATAACAAAATTAATATTATGACCCTCATTTCACAGATGAAGAAATTGAGGCTTAGCAAGGTCAGTAATTTACCCAATGTCACTCAGAGAATAAATGGAAGACCCTGGATTTGAGCCAGGATCTGTTTGTCCAACTCTAAAGCCTGGTCTCCTTTAATCACACTATGCTGTCAACAAATAGTATAAACATCTTCCACCCATTTGGGTGAATTTTTTCCTGTTCTCTGAAGCTGGGTTTGTCCTAGGCATTTACTATGCCCCTTTGGACATAAGTGATTACAATTTTCCTCTTCCCACTCCCCCCAGTATGCCCCATTCTGTTCCCATGGAACATTTTATGACTGGCCATGTCACAAGATCTGACAGTCTCAAGTCTATTATGCAAAACAAATTTGAGTTTTAAAACATTGAATTGGTTTTAGATACAGCCATGGGAGTAATTTTAAAATCTGGGCTCCCAACCAACAAAGTAATTTCCCTTTATTAATGAGAAAATAAACATCTCCTGTAAAGAATGTTGTCTTCCTTCCATGGCCCTTGTCCTCAGAAATGCATGCCTGGGTGGGCATCATTCATGCCAGAGAATGTTATGTGGCACTAGGTGGACAAGTTGTTGACCCAGAGCAGACCTTATGCATGAGTCTACTTGGCCCTGTACTGTGAGTCTGATTCCAGCTCCCTTAGTTTCTGTTAAATGTTGTCTGTGTCTTCACTTTAAAGGTTAGGCTGGAGTCATGGAGGGACCCCTTTTGTAGGATGTGTTATTAAGATTTGACCACTTGGAGGTAGCCAGTGGCCAGTAGGGTGATCTGGCAACAGAGGATAGGAAAAACTATAATTCATTGATCCATAAATATTTTCCTGAGTACTTTGTATGTATTATTTTATTTAATTATCCTATAATCCTATCAGGGAGTCATTATTCTCATTTTTCTACCACTGTGACTCAAAGAAATTAAATAACTCTTTCAGATCAAACAGTTACTAAATAATGGTACCACCCAACATTTTATCATAAAGACACTCCATTCAAACCCAAGGTTCAAATAGTGAATAATGAGTGTTAACTCTCAAAACTGGTGTCAGAGTTTCTCATTAATTCAATACCTACTATATCAGATTCATAATTAGAATCTCCCCAAAACTGATGTGAATTTACAACCAGAGTCTGAAATTGAGAGATGTCGTTCAGCGATTTGCATACAAATAGACTACAATTATTATGAAGTATAGTCCATTATGGAATTCAGTTTAGCTTGCATTTTAGCTGAAACCATAAAAAATCAACTAAGAAAGAGTTAGTTTTATCAATTACATTTTCATGAACCTAGTTTTGTTTTTTAAGGTTTCTGAATTGATGCGTTCAAAGAGAAAAAAAGTAACCATGGGCTAAAATTGTGCAATCAACATTGTGGGAAATGAGATTGAAGTTTTTGGAAGTTTGGACCTCTTTCTAAGGAATGAGCCAGAAACCTGAGCTATCACTTTGATTTGGATTCTGATTTCAGTGTTGTATCAGTGCTTGACTGTTAGCCATGAGACAATCTTTAGGTAGTGTGATCTCCTTGGAGCAGCAGAAAATTCCTGAATTCCAGACTCACAGCTCTGGCTCTTTCTCTTTTTTTTTCTGGACAGTCATGGGGCCCAGGGATTACCATGACAGATGACACGTGGGATTTAGAGTTACACAGACATGGGTCTGAGAACTAACTATGCTATTACTGGCTGTGTATCTGTAAACAACTTCTTCACCTCTCTATGTTTTCCAGCCTCCTTGTCTGAAAAAATAGGAACTATAATAGCATGTAGCTCAAAGGGTTGCTATAAGAATTAAGTGAGATAAGTGTAAAGTCCTTAGTATGGTTCATGGTACAGAGCGAAATTGCTATGTCACCTATAATTGTTATAGGATTAATTTTAACGCATGTAACCTTATAAATTCAGTGACCCATTTGGTCATAGACTGGTGTGTCACATTCAAGGGAACATAGTCTAACAACTAAGGGCAGTTAAAAGCAATTAGAACCTTCTTCCTGCATTTCTTGGAGAACACCAAAGAGAATTCCATTACTAGCCACCTTGGCACTTCATAGTATCACCTTTCCTTTTTCCCTCCAATTCACTCACACCCTGCAGCTGCCTCAATGTCTCCTTCTTATAAACTTCAGCTGAAAAAAA
>VBSM01001124.1:57730006-57746798 GCA_008086735.1 Cheirogaleus medius | reverse complement strand
AAAAAAAAAAAAAAACCCAAACACCTGAACTGTAACATTTCGATCTTAATAAAATGCTGGCTTTATGGGCTCAGAAAAAAAAAATCCTTCCTTAGGAGGATGAGGAAGGAGTGGGAACTTAGCAGTCAATGGAGGTGGGGTGTGGGTGGCTGTGGATGCTCAGATAGACTAATGACTTCGGTAACATCACATAAACATCATCTCTCTTGTAAGGAAAGTTCTGGCTTCTAAACTGCTCACCCTACACCTAAAGCCCTACTTTGTGAGGAACATCAGTATATTTATTTAACCATGCAGAGAGGGAGAGACCAGAATAAAAAGACCTCTTGTCAATCAAAGATCATTCCATATGAAAAGTAGTCAAAGAAAGAGGAAAATTCAGGGGTGACATGATATAGCTGCCTTTACATACCCCAAAGTGGCAAAACTAGAGTCAATGAAATTTATAGGATTAGACTTTTAGCTCAGTATAATGAAGAATGTTCTTACAATCAGAGCTGTTGGAAGACAGAATGAGCTTCCTTGGGATTCAATGAGTTCTCCCTAACTGGGGATATTTAAAATTGGGCTGATGACTTCTAGGCAGACACACAGTAAATGGTGTCAAGCATTCGGGGAGTGTCGGTATTTTTCCATGGTGAGATTCTATAGCTCTCTCAATCAGAACAGAGTTCAATATATGCTTTTGACAACGTGTAGCTCTTAATCTGAGGTCTCTTTCACTCGTGGCAATGGAGGAATGATTTTTCTTGTGTGGGATTCTGTGCTCGAGTGCCTTCTCTGCCCTCTGCTCCTATTGCTTTGGCTTTAGTAGTGTCGTTCTCATCCTTACCCCAGTCCCTGTCTAACTCCTTTGAAAATAGTTGGTGTGATTTCACACTTCATTGCTTTTTCCTTGCCATTCTAGAGGGTCAGAGAAGGCATGTCTAGCAAAGCAATACCATGGTGGGGGTCATATAACGGGCACTTGTCTGGACCTTAGAAGCCCTGGGTTCTTGTCTAGGCTCTGAAAGTGAAATCATAGATCATTGTAACCTCGAATTCCTGGGCTCAAGCAATCCTCCCACCTTAGTCTCCAGAGTAGCTGGGACTACAGGGATGTGCAACCATAGCTAATTTTTAAGTTTTTTGCAGAGATGGGATCTTGCTATGTTGCCAGGCTGGTCTTGAACTCCAGACTTTAAGCGATGCTCCCTCCTTCGCCTCCCAAAGTGCTGAGATTACAGGCATGTGTCACTACACTTGGCCTTAGGTTGGTTTTATTTTACACAATGACTCAGGAAGATTAAGTAACTTGCCCAAAGTAACAGAGCTAATGAGCTATAGAACCAGGATTTGAACCCAGGACAGTCTGATTGTAAAATCTGTGTTCTTAATATATACACATTTATTTCCTAACATATCAGAAACCATAAAGGGAGCTACTGACCAATTCTGGGGACCTGAGAAGGATCCTAAAAAAGTACCATCACAGAAACATTACCACTGGAAATCATTTTATTTATAAATATTGGGAAAAGCTGGAAATTAATTTGAGTATCTGAATCTCAACTAAGCAAAGCTTCTGTACTATAGTTCCTCCTAACCATAACCATAGCAAAACTTTAATGTTGTTTCCCAAATTTGGTTTGGAAATCTCCAATATTATAGCCACTCAATGAAGCCCAAACCATATGTGTCATAAATGATCACAAGTCTAGTCAATGAGTATCTGCCTTTTTTGACTGGCAGAAAAAAACTTTTTTCTATACAGAAAGGTAGCTGAAAGTGTAGTTTCAACCATCTAATGAAATCAAACAGAGAAAATGTGTTTTTTTCTTACATGCACATAATTGCCAAGACCTATGCACACTTGGTAAGCTGTTCTGATTTTCTATAATTCTGCAGTTAGTTTCATTTTCTGGGATAAAAAAAATAGCCTCTAAAATGGAAACTTCCAGTCTGAATCTAGGAACAGGAATCAGTCTGAAGGAACATGTTTAGTACTTTGACTCCTGATTCTAAGAAGTTATTCTCCTTTCCCTATAATAAGATGTCAGGAATAACAACTAAAATTGATGAGGAAATAAGAATTAAGCCATTTTCTGCAATGACAGGCTAGGAGGGCATTACCACTTACTGTTTTACCATCATTCATTGACTGCCTTTCAAGGACTAAGTGAAGTTGGTGAAGCTACCTTTCTTAGATCTTTGCCAATTCCCCCTTCTTCTGATATACTTTTATTTCTGGAGCATTATTCTATTGAACTTAACTAATAAATTGCAATTCTGTATGATTACATGTCTGTCACCTTTAGTCTGTGAGCTCCTTGAGGGTTGATCATATCTCATTTATCTTCATATGCTCTATCAGTTAGGATGTGTATGACTGCAAGTAGTAGGGAAAAAAAAGCAAAATTCAAGCTGTATAAACAATAAAGAAATGTACTGCATTATATATGTGGAAGTTCAGAGTAGAGCACTTTTAAAACCTGACTCCATCTCATGGTACTAACTCTGTTTACCTGTAGTCCTTTGGGCTCTTGCTTATTCCCTAGTTTCAAGCTGATGTCTGGATGTAAGCAACAGTTGCGGATTTCACATCCATGTATGGCAGCAACCAAAGGAAAAAGAATGTGTCTTCCTGTGGTGGTTTCTTCAGACCAAGGAAGAACTTTCCTAGAAGCCCCAAGCCAACTCTTCTTAACCTCTATGGCCATTTAAGAACCTATCACTGGCAAGATGAATGAGTTTACCATGCTTGGCTTAGATAAATCAGTACCCCTGGCTGCATGACTGTTACACTGTGGGGGACTGTAGGAAAGAAAGATCACGTTGTCCTCCATCTACATTCAGAGCCTAGCACAGAAACCGGCACTTCAGTGGTACTCAATAAATGTTTGTTGAGTCAATCAGTGGGTTGCTATGGCCTACTACCTGACAGGTCCTTTCCAGAACTACTGTATTTATAATGAGCACCTTTTACTTGTTTTAGCACTTAATTATATACTTATTGCTCTTTGATAATGTCTTATGTGTTAGGCTTATCTTAGCAATCAGATATTAACCCACCTAAAGACAAGGTCTGTGGCAAATAAATGCTAGTTGATTGAATGAATAATGCTTTCTTGGTGGCCACTCAAGTGTAGAAACCAGAAATGGACATATAATACATGTTGTGGGTTATTTGTGGGTTTTACTTTCTAGTGGAAAGCAAGGCAGGTATTTTTTTCTGGTAGAAAACCAGTTTAAAAAGGGAAAACAACCCTTTCGTGTTTAATTTAGCTGCAGCTCTGTGGAGCTCTGTTAAAAGGAGCGGAAGCCAGCAAGAATTAATCACTGGATAAGAAAATCTTAACACTTTCTATAATGCCTTGCTCTGTGTTAGGATGATGTATCTGCATAACAGAAATAAATGATTTCTTCTCTTTTTGCTGGAGTGAATCAAGCATGGATTATCAGGTGTAAAAGCACCTGGAATATGAACTGTGCTGGATATTTTCCTGGGTTGAATAAAGTGTCCACGTGACCATAGAGGTGGCAGAAAAATGCCTCACAACTGCTAACATTTATTGAGCAATTCTACTGTGCCAGGTATTGTTCTAATTGCTTTGGCTACAAACCATCTTATCAACAATTCCACGACATAGATGCTATTATGAGCACCACTTTACAGTAGAGAAAATTAAAGTTTAGAGAATTAAAATAAGTTGCTCAGGATCATACTGTTAACAAATGATGGTGTCAGGATTTGAATTCAGGAAGGCTGATTTGAGAGCCTATTTTCTTACCCACTACTGAATAAGGTCCCAAGTTCAAGACTAAATATAAGAAGCCAGGAGAGATTATCTAGAAGAAGACAGACTAGAAGGTTAAAAGCCACGACAAATAGTTCAGAAAGTAAGAAATGAGATGAATTAGAGTGAATGGTTCAGGACTAAGGCATGAATAATGCAAAACATTGAAATGTGGTCCTCTTTTTCTGAAGCCAAGCGTGTGGTATATTCAGGGAGGTCAGTCCTTCAGGCTTAAAGTTGCTGTCTAGGGCTAGACAATCTTCTGTCATGCAATTTATAATTTAGCTGAGAAGATAAGAATTATATATTGAAAAGATTAATAAATTATGTAAGCGAGTAGATACTCAAGGACAACTGAATGGACATTGTGGATTATATGGAGATTATATGAGAGGTCTCCTTCTTAGTTGTCATCATTCTGTGTTTTATAGCTGTTGGGTCACAGGCAAAAACTGGGCATTATCTTCTCTAGAGTTGGAAGTTCTGAGTGCCAAGAGACATCCGTCCCTGTGGTCTATGGAATTATCTTTATGAGCAGCACTTTGAGAAAGCTGGGAAGAGCATCTCTGGCTTACCTACCTGAAGCATGCCTAGTGATGCTGAGATGAGAAGCCTTTTCAGCCTATTTGCATTGTTATCTGCCCCTGGTAGTTGGGTGCCTTTGCGAGAAGGCTTGTTTCCTTACTGTACTTGGCTGAGACAACAGTCCTGTGGGTGGCTTCAGTATTAAGTTTGGAACACAGGAAGTATTGCAACAACACATGCCAAGAATTGAATGTTATTTTTAAAAGCTGCTTTTTACAAAATTGGATGCCTGTGACCTTCTCTGGTTACACCAGACTCACACATGGTAATTGGTGCAGGGCAGATGACTTGGGCATGCTTTAGTGACAGGTATATATTCTCAAGATGTTCCACTTCCTTATGGGAGCTCTGAACGTTTTCTCAAATTCTTCATTATGGCTCTTGTCCCTGCCCTTGTTTCTACCATTGTGTTTTAGTGTTGTGACAAGCTGTGTGACTGAAGTGATTGCTTTGCCTTAGGAAAGAGAAGGTATATTTTGCTGTTTCACACTTCAGGATCCTGTTCTTCCATGTGAGCACCAGGATCGAATAGTTCAAACACAAAACTGGGAAGTGGGGTTGATGGAGCAAATCAAGATCACCAAGGGCTTGCCCCATGGCCTTGAGAAAAGCATCCACTTATCCTCTGCTTCAGATGTCCCTGGTAACCCAGGATGAGGGCATTCCTGAGAAGATCTGGTGAGAGAAATAATGCACTGGAGATAACTGTATGAAAGAAAGCCTAGAAACTCCAACGGCACCATTAACTTTCAGTCGCACTGGTCTCCAGTCTTCTCTTTGAATTGATTTGTGGCAACAGTGCCCTGATTTGAAGGGGATAAGTGTACTAGTGATCTAGAGGCCAACGAGTGGAAATTCTAGATCTCAAGAATTCAAAAGCAAAGCTGACTCACTGAGCGTGAGTAGAAAATGGGTGTCTGTTTTCTCAACTGTAGCATGGGGACCCTGATCTAGCTCTGCAAAGGCTGCAGGCAAGGTCAGTGTGGTAGTGTTAGTGAGACATCAGGGAAGTGTGAAGTCGTGTTATTATTTGAGAGTGGGTCTAATTTCCCCATCCTCAGCACTGGCTCCTGGAACTGCAGGCATCCCTCTCCATCAAGACTGAGGACTGCCACGCTGCCTGCTTAGAAGGACTTTGGAAGCAAGACAGAGCAATGTCTTCATCAGATACCTGCCAGGGCGAGCTTTGCTCGGGATTGCTATCCAGTTGGCTGTGTCCTCCTTTGAAATGTGCTTTTAGTTAAGAGATTGATGGATTTGATTTTTGACTTTGCTTAACATTGGGAATTAACTCACGTTCAGTCTTGTGAGCTGTCAGTGATGCTCTGGAGATGAGACAGTTTTGGAGGGAGGTCCTCACAGTAAAATCTCAACATTTTAGACATCTCTCCTTACCAAAGTGATTAAAATGGGGAGGAATGTGAGGTATAAGGAGAGGCCTCTCTATCTCTTCCCTTAAGGGCTTAAATCTTTCGAAAATTTCAAGTGATACCAAGGATACTTTAAGTTGATTTCAAAAAGGTGAAGCCCAAGAGAGAAATGTGCTCTGAATTCAAAAGTCATATTTATCAACTAAAAACAAAAGAATGTGTATATTTGTGTGTATATAGATAGATATATAGATAGATACGTATAGATACATAGATTGATTGATGTCCACCTTCCAGCATGGAAAACATAAGAAAGGGAGGTGACATATGAAGATCCCAGAACTCGTTGGAAGAAAAGTCCTGTTCTCTTTTTCCAAGACTGGACACACAGAGAACTCATGGCTGAGAGATGGGGCATGTACACCAAGAGTTGAGGTCAAAGCAGATGGGACCAAAGATGTGGTAGGAAAACAATAAACAGTAGAGCAGAGTGGCCAATAAAACTAGGTAGCAGGTCTTAGGGCAAACAAATCATCAATATCCATGGCTTCAGAGCTATTCTGGCCTCTAGGAGAAGCTCCTTTTCTACTCCCAGCTCCAAAGTTTACCCTCAAGTATAGACGCTGATAAGGGATTATGGTCAAGGCCGTTTACTGGCCCACAACGCCAGAGGTTCAGACATCTTTGCTAACAAAGGAAGGGCATAAGCCCTGGGTACCATGTGGCAGCATTTTCTCTGAAGTCCTTTAGCATCTCTTGGAATTTTCTTTCTTCCTCCTCTTCTTCCTCATGACAGGTGTAGAAAAAGGCTTGAAGTTGTATCTGCTTGATAGTTTCCCTGCTGTAGGGATGC
This sequence comes from Cheirogaleus medius, assembly GCA_008086735.1. Taxonomy (NCBI): domain Eukaryota; kingdom Metazoa; phylum Chordata; class Mammalia; order Primates; family Cheirogaleidae; genus Cheirogaleus; species Cheirogaleus medius. The sequence continues at coordinate 57,740,214 of VBSM01001124.1, read as the reverse complement.
TTTGCAGTTCACCACTAGACCAGCTAAAAGGGCAAATGCTATGCCTTTGGCATGTTTGACCATGGTGGGATTTTCCATAAACTCACTTACCCTCATCATGGCTGAATCCATGGGGAGAAGCAGAGGCCTCCAGGCTGGACAGAGCCCTCGCATTGTCCAGCTTCACTCATTGGGTACTGGAGAAGGAGATGGATGTTGGAGCTAAATTCTCATGCAATAAATGTATGTACTTTACTGTTCTTCTCTGTATATGTCTTCTTGGGTGCCTTGAAAAGGGAGTTTGTGGGAGGGCAGAATTCAAGGATTTGGGATTCTATATCTTGGCAAAATATAATTTTCTCAATGTCTTCCTGTCATACCATGATTTATGGCCCACAGAAGCTGAAGATGTAGAACAAGGAGTTTGGACACAGGGCCAAGATGCCAGCAACTATGAAAACCATAGAAATTAAGAAAAATTGTTCATTCAGTCTCAGTCATTCAAAAAATGTGCATGTCAGTGCTGTATAAAATGGAGTTGCAAATTTACCTAAGGCAAGATCCCTTTTGTCCAAGAGCTCAGTGTTTAGCAGGGCAAACAGACTTACAAATGAATAATTATTATCAGCGGGAGACGAGCTGCACTGAAGAGGAGTGTTAGTAGTAGATTACAACCGCTAGACAGAACTCAAGTCTCTTTCCAACAAAGCCTAACCCCATTTTCCTCTTCTTGTCTTTCACTCTTTTGTCCCTTTGTAATTATTAGTAAAAACATTAAAAAAATATAGGCATGCCTTTTAAGCACTGCAGTTTGGGTTCCATACCACTGCAAAACAGCAGATATTGCATAGAATAAGTCACACAATTTTTTTGGTTTTTCAGTGCATAAAAAAGTTATGTTTACACTATACTGGCATGTAGTAGCATCTGGGGCCCAACTCTTATCCAGTAATAACACTTTCTTTTTCTGGTTCTGTCCCCATTGTGTGTATCTCCCAAGAGAACACCAAAGAATACGGCTGTGATAGGTGAGGGGTGGGCATTTCTCCATCGGTGATTCAAGCCCTCTAATGGAGCAGAGGTGAGTGGCTGATGGCTGGAAATAAACCAGGAGTGAGGTATGGGGGATTGAAGAGAACGGGTTCCTTTTCCTTTTTCTCCTAGAAGATAGAAGTTGCCTGATGTTTGGCTTCAACTTCTTAAAAACAAATATATGTTTGGGAGGATAATGGCTGGAGAGTGTGGTAAGATTAGTAGAACCCCCTTACCTCTACTGGTAACAAAATGCAAGGCCCAGAGTGTGGAAGTGGATCAGCAATGCCTTCCTGGCGTAGAGGCAGCATATCCTGGGTAGAAGCCAGCTTTAGCAGTAGAGGAATGGTTAGAATCCAATTCTGCTACTGGAACATTGGCTGGAACCATTTGGGCAAGCAACTTAACTTCCTCAAGTCTTAGTTTCCTCATCTGTTATATATAGATATATATTTTTCTCACAAAACTACTCTATGGACAAAACGATATGTCACATACTTATATATCTATAGCCCTTGGCACGGTTGCTGGCACTTGGAAAGAGATGAATAAATGATGCTTTTGTATCATTAGTAAATGATAGCCTTGTTGGAGATATCAGAGCATGAGCCAGTCTTCTCAAACTCTAAGTGCAGGTCAAAGGCATGCTCTATTCTCTTGGTTGTTCAGAAGCAGAGTTCACTTCACATCTATGTTTGGTGCTATGTTCAGACCACTATTTTGGTTATCTAAAGCTGCAAACCAAACTACCCAATATGATGGATTAAAACAACAACATTTATTTATTAATTCATTATTCTGCAATCTGGACAGGATTCAGCAGGCTCAGCCCCTCTCTGCTCCATGTACGTTGGCTAGTGTGGCTCCTCTGGGGAGTCTCAGCAGGGGCTGGAGGGTCTTCCTTCAAGTTGGCTCACTCAGCTAAGATGGCTGGCAAGTTGATGCTGTGTGTTGATGGAGAACTCAGCTGGGGTTTTCAGGGAGGGCCTCGATTCTCCTTCATGTGGTTAATCTGGGCTTCTCACAGCATAGAGTCTGGGCATTAAGAGAGTCTGTCCCCAAAGCAACATTCCAAGAAGACAAGCCTCTCTTTGCACTACTTGCTAATGTCCCATTGACCAAAGCCAGTGTCATGGCCAAACCCAGATCAGTGGGTGGAGGCAGTCAGTGGTGAATGACACCAGTCATGGGTGCTGACATGCATGGTTTGTTAATGGCCACCATAGTGAGGTTTGCTACAACTGAAATTCTGTGAGACCAGAGCAAATTCTCCAGCCACCAGCTTCTAGTCTTCATTGTAATAGATGCTTATGAATTATTCTTTGAATCAATGCATGCATGATCTTTAAATAGCACTGGATGGTGCCAACAGCCTTTGCTAATGTGCTTCTTCCATCACTCTCCACTTTCCAAAATATAAACATTTTAGATTAATGTGCAAAGAGTGTGCAGGGCTGGGTGGATCAATGATTTAGGTCTAATATGTACAGTTTTCTTGAGCACAAACTGAACCATCCGAAAAGGTTTTTAGATCTGTTCACCTCCCAGTTCCCCCTACATGAAAAATTCTTTGTAAAAAATTTTTGTTGACAAGGAATGATTCTCTGAAACCAGCAGCAGAATCATTTTATGTTACTGATAGGTGCACATTACCTGAATAAGTGAATAAAAGACTTTATTTGCAAGCAAAAAAAAAATATACATTTAGTGATTGAAACAACTTGCAATATTAATTAGCCTGTCTCTTTCTCTCCTCTTTAAAAAAGAGCATGTTTTAATTGTTGGCTTTTCCATATCCCTTGTTTTATGTCTGTAGTTTCCAAATTGATACAGGGGCTGCTAGTAAGATCTTAAAAATAGGATTCCATTGCTTTTGAGAAAGACAATTTTCAATTAATGATAAATGATTTCATTTCAAAACTCAGAAACCTACTGCGAATCGTGAACTTAGTACATACCTTTTTCTAATTGCATGAAGGGGAATGTAGAAATAAATTTGACTGAATATGTAATTCGCATGCTTGTATGGAGGTTACTGTTTTAGCCTATTTAGGCTTCCCGGAGAATGTGCTGAAGTCTCCAGTCTCACCAAAAGTTTTTGAATTCTTTGGCATCAAATGGTTTAGGAGTAGAAACAAGCAGGGTACCCAACAGTGGACGGAAGGGAGGGTAGGATGGAGCAGCTCTACCTGGGGGTTCCCCTCCAGATGTCTTTGTGTGGATCAAGTTGTGGTTGCAAATGTTTTGTGTTGCTGATTTCTCTTAGAGATAGAGGCATGAAAACAACCACAACATTCCACACAATCATAATTTTGTTGCTTTCTCTTTCCTTCCTTCTTCTTCCATTTGAACCTCTTTCTTTGTCCTAGATGCCTCAACACCTATTCCCCCACAGAATGGTATTATTGACTGAGCCCTTACTGTGTGCCTGGGCACTAGACTATACTATGCGGATGTTGTTATTCTTCAGAGGAAACCAAAGTAGAGAAAGATTTAATGATTTCTCTCAAGTCATACAGTTTGCTTGTGAGCTTAATGCTAAAGTCCATTTTCTCCATCATGACTTTATTGCCTTTCATGGAAGTAAGAAGAAAGTTACCAGGACACATCAGACTTTTCCCTGGTGCAGGTAACTTCTCTATGGAAGGGCATGTGATAGTGCCAATAAAGCAGGGTTTTGAGAGCATGGCTTTGGGGTGAGCAGATGCCAGATCTGCCTTAGGCTGTCTGGGTGAACTTGGGCATTTTCTTTCATTTTTTTCTCATGTATAAAATAAGAATAATAACACTGGCCAAAGAGAGGAGCACAGTACAATGGTTAAGACTGTGACCTATTTGGCAATAAAAAGAAATGAAGTACTAATATATGCTACAACACGGGTGAACCTTGAAAACATTATGCTAAGTGAAAGAAGCCAGTCATAAAAGACCACATATTATATGATCCTGTTTATATAAAATGTCCAGAAGAGGCAAATCTATAGAGACAGAAAATAGATCAGTGGTTGCTTAGGCCTGGGAAAGGGGTCTGAGAGTGACTGCTAATGAGTAAAACGCTTCTTTTGGGAGTGATGAAAATGTTCTAAAATTGATTTTGGTGATGGTTGCACAGCTCTGTAAATATATGAAATATCATTGAACTGTAAAATTTAAAAGAATAAATGATATGATAGATGAATTATATCTCAATAAAGCTGTTATTAAAAAATAATAAAAGCATAACCTAGGAGACAGAACTCTTGCCTAGGTTCATATTGAAACTTGCCCAGTCAGAACCCCTGTGATGGTGTCACCATTAAATAACTCAGTGCCTCGACTTCCTCACCAGCAACATTGAGATCACAGAGTATTTAATGCACGAAAGCACGTAAAGAGTGTGGAAGAGCCGGCCGCAGTGGCTCACGCCTGTAATCCTAGCACTCTGAGAGGCCGAGGCGGGCAGATCGTTCAAGGTCAGGAGTTCAAAACCAGCCTGATCAAGAGTGAGACCCCGTCTCTACTAAAAATAGAAAGAAATTAATTGGCCAACTAAAAATATAGAAAAAATTAGCCGGGCATGGTGGCGCATGCCTGTAGTCCCAGCTACTCGGGAGGCTGAGGCAGAAGGATTGCATGAGCCCAGGAGTTTGAGGTTGCTGTGAGCGAGGCTGACACCACGGCACTCTAGCCTGGGCAACAGAGTGAGACTGTGTATCAAAAAAAAAAAAAAAAAGAGTGTGGAACAGTGCTCAACACCCGGAAGCTCTTAATAAATGTCATTATTCTTCTTACTGAGTTATTGTGAGAATTGAATGATGAATGCTTAAAAATGGCAGCTACCGCTAACAACTGGAGTTGTTAGAGCTTCCCTATTTAAAAGAATTTACTAAATTTTAGAAATTCCACGATGGATCAGGCATAACGGACCTAAAGAGCGCACACACTGCTCATCCTACCCGGCAGGCTCTGATTTGGGGTTCTAGATCTTCTCTCGTGGCTCTGTGCCCCTGATAGCATCATTTGGATAGAAATTCAGGGGTATTTCATCATCATCATCAGGAAAGTCCCAGTGATGACTTCTTCCTCTCCAAGATTGTGCAGGGTGGGACTGCCTACTCTTGGGGGGACGGGAGGGTGTGCCCTGCTTGCAAGCCTCTCTCAGGAAGGAGACGCAGAAGCCTGCCTTCCCGCTTTTCCAGACTCGGATTCCTCAGTGTTGACTTGCACACACTCACAATCTGTTCCTTTTCCTGGCTTAGCTTCAAGAAAACTTTAAGCCAACATTTTGCCCAAGAACGATAATTGACTCAGCTCAGGGTATGAGGAGAATTCATCCTCTCTATTTCCTTTAAATGAACTGTGTTCTGTTTTATCCTTAAATGGTTAGCATTGTTTCTCAAAGCCTATCAAGAGCAGACAGTGATAGAAACCTTAACTAAAGGAAAACATAAACAAACATAGAAATCTCAACTATTTAATACCTGGAAGTCAAAATGAAGTAAGCGGAGCTATTTTTTAATCCCTAACATGAAGGTCATCCAAAACCTACAAAGATCACTCAAAACCAAAGAAAGTTTAAGGATGAGGAGAAAAGATGAGGATTAGATTCATGAACCCAGCTTGTCCACTCTGTTCATGGAACTTCTGGGAGACTTGAATGTCTGAGCCAAGGGACGCCATATACATCCTTGGCTGCTTCAGAGCAGCAAGATGGAGAACCACAGAGAGGCTATGCCTTTGGCAACCTCATCACTTACCTTGTTATTTGCCAGGGCAAGGAGTCGAGTGGTGCACGCATGATTAGCAGAGCTGCATTTACTGGCTGGATTTTACATTTTTTTTAACGGGGTGAGTTTGTGTGAAAGTTTCCATTCCTCACAGGGCTGCAATGAATCATCATTGGAGCGGGATTTGTCATGGAATGCCAAGAGCCTGATACAGGCTGATGTGTTGCCTTGGCCAAGAAATCTGGGAAAGCAGCATTGTGATAAAGTTGCTTCTTATTTGACTGCCTTTCTTTTAAAATAGAAACTTCTGTTACTCACAGGAAGGTGCCAGTGGCTGTTTGCCTCTCCTTTTTCTGTGCAAAAATGCTTGATTTTTAAGCAGCCTATTTTTATCATCCTTTTCCACCATCACTAGGACTTCATATTGTTGTTTTGGGGCTTTGGAGGAATGTCTTCTGAATTTGAATGCTAGTGGTGTGGGCCGTGAGGCTGAGGGCAAAGGGATGGACCGTGTGGTTTGCTTGGCTTCTAATCCTATTTGGAAAGTGCAGAAGAAAGAGTCACATTTGCAGTAAAAATTAGAGTAGCTGAATGTAGAACAACTGCTAGAACCAGATTTCCCCCTGAAAAGGCATTCATTTCAAACACACGTATTGAATACCTGCTAAAGGCCAAGTGCTGCGCTATGGGCATGGGAAACTAAATATAGTAGGACATGATCTCTGAGCTCCACTGAGGGCTAACAGAGATATTGTAAAGGAGAGAGGCTTGTAACAGTAATGGAAGTGGAGCATTATGGCTCCTATGCTAGAATTATGTATAGAATATGTTATGCATAGGTTGGAGTGCCAAGGAAAGGGTAGTTATTTCTTCCTGTGGGATGTTAGAGAAGTTTTCATATTGGAAGTGACACTTATAAGCTTTAAAGAGGAATAGGTGTCCACCTCATGGATAGGGTGTGAAGGGCATGCCAGGCTGAAGCAGAAACCTCAGAATCATTTTTGCTCTAATGATTCATCCCAATATATTCATCCCAGGACATTTACATAATGCAACAAGGATTCTCCCCAATAAACAACAGCAAGGACAGTGCTTATATCCTTGGCCTATTATTTGGATGGGAATCAAAGAAAGACACTGGATTTATATATGAAAACAAGACAGGCACTGTTGACATTTTGGACTGGATAATTCTCTATTGTAGGGGTTGTCTTGTGCATTGTAGGATATCTAGAAGCTTCCTTGGCCTCTACCCACTAGATACCAGTAGCACCTTACCTCACCAGTTATGACAACCAAAATTGCCTCCAGACATTGCCAAATGTCCCCACTTGAGAAACACTGGGCTAGAAAGCTAGAAAGACAGGCAGTACAATTCTAGAACTAAGAAATGGTTAGGGTAGTTAGCAGAATTTTAGAACTATTAGACAATTGCAGGCCCACATGGAGTTGCTTGGGAGAATTGTTTGACTATTATTATATAAATAACTCCCTGGAGCTATTCATTTGGAGACCTGCTACTCACCTGGAGAGCAAGGTAGAGTTGCTTATGTGAGAAGCAGCTTGATGAGACATCAACATCTGTGATTCAGAACATCTGTCCAAATGACTTTCCATTTGGAACTCATAATTGAAACCAGTGTTGTTTCACTCAGTTTGTGGAGTCTTAATTTATAGAGCAGAGCTTTCTCAATTGGCAGCCAAACCAGCTTTGCATTGTATTTCCAGACCAGTTTTTCTGAAAGATACCAGCTTTTCTTTGTGAGGTGACCCCAGAATCTCACCAAATAAATTCCACTTTTAAGTCAGACCATCACAAACATACTCACCAAACATGTATAAATTCATGTGGCTATTTCCACATGATTTGGTAAGATACATACAGAAAACTATTCCATTTTATTATATGGATATGTAAAGGTCTGTTTGAAGCATTGAGCTACAGCACCCACCCCCCATTGTTTTTTTTAAATCATGGAGCACACAGATATGAGAACCACAGAGTCTCTGTTATTGATGAGATCAGTCCACGGGGCAGATGAGGATTGTTGGTGATCTGGAACAAGTTTCTTTTATTTTTCAGTCAAGGTTTTAAATGTGCTCATTACCCAGATAGTGTTCACTGTACTCATTACATAGGTTTTTGCCCATCCCTTCCTCACCCTGCCCCCCCTCCCCGCTTGATTTCCACTGAGTTTTACTTCCCTCTGTGCACATGTGTGCTCATTGGTTAGTTCCAATTTAACAGCAAGTACATGTGTTGTTTGTTTTTTCAGTTCTTTAGGTACTTCACTTAGGATAATGGTCTCCAGTTCCAACCATATTGTTGCAAAAGGCCTTAATTCATCCTTCTTCATGGCTGAGTAGTATTCTGCAGTACACATATATCACATTTTGTTAATCCACTCATGAATTGATGGGCACTTGAGTTGATTCCACATCTTTGCAATTGTGAATTGTGCTGCAATAAACATTTGGGTGCTGGTGTCTTTTTGGTAATATGATGTCTTTTCCTTTGGGTAAATATAAAATCCCAGTAGTGGGATTTCTGGATCAAATGGTAGGTCTACTCTTAGTTCTTTGAGGAATTTCCATGGTGTTTTCCACAGAGGTTGTACTAATTTGCAGACCCACCAACAGTGTATAAGCATTCCTTTCTCTCTGCATCCAGACCAGCATCTATTGGTTTTGGACTTTTTAATAAAAGCCATTCTGACTGGGATAAAGTGATATCTCATTGTAGTTTTGATTTGCATTTCCCTGTTTCTTAATGACATTGAACTTTTTTTATATGTTTATTGGCCATTTGTCTATCTTCTTTTGAAAAACTTCTGTCCATGTCTTTTGCCCACTTTTTAACGAAGTTGTTTTTTTCTTGCTGATTTGCTCAAGTTCTTTGTAGATTCTGGTTATTACCCCTTTATCAGATGTATAGCTTGTGAATATTTTCTTCCATTCTGTGGGTTATCTATTTGCTCTCTTGAGTATTTCCTGGCTGTACAGAAGCTTTTTAACTTAATCAAGTCCCATTTATTTATGTTTATTGTTGGTGTGATTGTCACTGGGGTCTTCTTCATAAATTCTTTGCCTAAGGTGATACCAAAAAGAGTTTTTCCAACATTTTCTTTTAGCATTCTTATGATTTCATGCTTTACATTTAAGTATTTTATCCATCTTGTATTAATTTTGTGAGTGGTAAGAGATGTGGATTCTGTTTTACTCTTCATCCAATGCTCCCAGCACCAGTTACTGAATAGGGCTTTTTTACACCAGAGTATATTGTTGTCTGTTTTGTCAAAGATCAGTTGGCTGTATGTGGATGGCTTTATATTTGGGTTCTCTGCTCTGTTTCATTGGTCTATGTCTCTATTTTTGTGCCAATTTCATGCTGTTTTGGTTACTACAGCCTTGTATTATACTTTGAAATCTGGTAATGTGATGCCTCTAAATTTGTTCTTTTTGTTTAAGATTGTTTTGGCTATTTGGACTCTTTTCTGGTTTCAAACAGAGCATAGAATTATTTTTTCTAGATCTATGAGATATGATGTTGGTATTTTGGTGGAGATTGCATGGAATATATAAATCACTTTGGGTAGTATGGACATTGTAACAATGTTGATTTTACTGATCCATGAGCATGATATGTTTTACCATTTGTTTCTGTTGTCTGAAATTTCTTTCCTTTGTGTTTCGTACTTCTCTTTATAGAGAGTTTTCACCTCCTTGCTTAAGTATATTCCTAAGTATTTTATTTTCTCTGTGGCTATTGTGAATAGTATTGAGTTTTTTATTTGACTCTCAGCTTGACTGTTATTGGTGTATAGGAATGCTACTAATTTATGTACATTGATTTTGTAACCTGAGACTTTGCTAAATTTATTTATCAATTCCAGGAGTCTCTTAGTGGAGTCATTGGGGTTTTCTAGATATAAGATCATATCATCAGTAAAAAGTGATAGTTTGATGTCCTCTTTCCTGATTTGGGTACACTTTATTTCTTTCTCTTGCCTGATTTCTCTGGCTAGGACTTCCAGCACTATATTGAATAGAAGTGGTGACAATGGGCACACTTGTCTTTTTACATGGGGAATGCTTGTTCTTACTGGGAATGCTTTCAGCCTTTCCCCATTCCACATGATGTTGGCTGGGGTTTGTCATATATGGTTTTTGTAATTTTGAGATATGTTTCTTCTATGCCTAGTTTGTTGAGGGTTTTTAACTTGAAAGGGTGGTACATTTTGTCACATGCTTTTTCAGCATCTATTGCGATGATAATGATCTTTTTTGTTTTGTTTTGTTTCTGTTTGTGTGGTGAATCACATTTATTGATTTCTGTATGTTGAACCATCCTTGCATCCATGAGATGAAGCCTACTTGGTTATGATGGATTATTTTTTTTGATGTGCTTTTTAATTTGGTTTGCTAGTATTTTATTGAGGATTCCTACATCTATATTCATAGGGATATTGGTGTGTAGTTTTATTTTTTTTT
>VBSM01001124.1:57712835-57723612 GCA_008086735.1 Cheirogaleus medius | reverse complement strand
AAAAAAAAAAGAGAGAAAAAAGAGAGCAAGAAGAGGTGCATGTTAAAGTTGGCATTCCTGAAACACAAGCCATATGACAAAGACATGCTGGCTCTTGATGTGAAGTTTTAAGTAACCTTGGCTAGATTTCTGGAAAATCTCAGAAAACTTCATAGACCTAGAGACTGTTGCCTAAATATCAATCTAGGGACTGATGTGGGAAGAATGCTGTTTGGTATTTGGCTCTCCCTTTTATAATCCACTCACTGAATTTCCATAAAGTGCCTGAATGGTAGGATTTGATAGCTACTCTCTGGCTCCTCACATGGAGATTTCACTTGGTTAACAGGGCTAGTGAGAAGATGAACACTACAGACTCGCAGATGGCACTCTTGGGGAGAAAACCTAATGCCTAGAAATAAAAAAGAACACACACACATCTCAAAGAGTATTCCTATATTCTTACTTAACAAGTCTTCTTACACTTTGTAGTACTGTATTTTTACAGATGAATTTCCAAACTGGGAGAGAGGAGGAGATGTCAGCTACTGAAGTGGCCTGGAAAAGTCATAGGAAACATCCCTGACATCCTATTTCTATCATTTTAATTGAAAGTATATCTGCCCATTATTCTTTGTGGACCCAAAGACCAGCCCTCCCTAGTGACAGTCAACGGTAGTTAATTCTAGAAGTAACCAGATCTTGTTTTCTCAATTTCTTCTCTCCTCTCATTTCATTCTCCTTAAAGGATCGCCCCACTCACAGGGCTTTAAATACCATGTATACGCTGACAAATTCCAAATTTATATCTTCATCTCAGTCATCTTTTTTGTGTGTGTGCTGCAGACTCGAATATCCAACTGACTGCTAGCAGCTTCTGTATATATCTCCTTAAATTCCACTTGTCTAGAAGGGAGTTCCTGATCCTCCTCCAGGTTCCTGAATGTGCTCCTTCTGCAGTTTCACATCTTAAAAAAAAGGACACCTCCACGCATGCAGTTGCTCCAGCCAGAAACTTGGAAATCATCCTTGTCAGTTTCCTTTCCCGCATCCTCTGCATCTTTTCAATTACTTACGGCTGTTGATTCCACCTCCAAAATGTACCTTGAATCCATCCTCTTTTCTCCAGCCAGTGCTCCCACAATAGGTCAAGCAGAGGCCTGTGATTTGGTCTCTTGGCAGCCCCTCTGAGATCTGTCCATTACGTGGCAGCTAGGGTAAGCTTTTGAGAACACAGAACTGATCATGTCTCTCCCCTGTTTAAAATTCTTCATTGATTTCCTATTGCTTTTAGGATTAAGTTCTAAAGACCAGGAAGATCCTCCATGATATAGCTCTCCAGTTTACCTTCTGTTTCTCTCTCGCTCAAATTCTTTCCTGATTCAAGGTCTTTATTTCCTCTCATGTCAATCTGGGTAATTCATATCTCACCCTAAATGCGACTTTTCCAAAGAAGGCCTTCCCTTATCCCATAGGTTAAAATTGTCTGCTTGTGGTCTATTGCTCTGTCTACTTTTCTTTCAAAGCATGTATTGAAAGTGCAGTATCCATGTAATTATTTACTTACTATGTATGGCCCACATAAGGTTAAACGTTCACAAAGACAGAGACCATATCTGTTTTGTTTGCTACTGAATTCCTAGGGCATTTTACAGATCTAGACACAAAGTGAGTGCTCAAATATTGTTGAATGAATAAGTGAGTGAATGAATGAATGCTGTTTCCAATAGTTACATTCCAGGGTTAAAGGTGGTGAGGTAAGAGAGTGTCCAGGAAGACTCAGAAAAGAAAACTGGCATAGTGAGCCAGAGTGGAGGCTGGAGGCGGAGAGGCTAAGACTTTTCCCTCTTCTTCTTCTTTGGGTCCTAAACTATAGAGAAGAGAACCATGGATCACTAGCCAAATAGGACTAAAGCGTCTACAAAGCTGAGCAAGAGTCAATCATCCCCTACAATTTAGAGCTCCTGATTAACCTTGTTGGAGAAGCTCACCCACCTAGAACCTGGAGGCTAATTCATACACTCAGCAACTGGTACAAGACAGAGATAGACAGAAAGAGATAAGAGAGAGAGAGATAGAGATAAAAACAGAGATAGAGATATAGAGGGACACAGAGAGAGTAAGAGAAGGAAAGAGGGAGAGAGGGAAAAAAGGAAAGAGGTAAAGAAGAAAGGGGAGAGATGGTGCACAGACCCTTTCCATGCTGAGACAAGAAGTGGGGAAAAAAGAAGAATCTTTTTTGCCTGAGAGCCCAAATGTCCAAGGGAGCATGAGGCCACCTTGACAGGGCTCAGTGAATGGTAACTGACCAATTAGACTTGCTACTCCCACTGTCTGGGAGACAGTAAAGCAGTAGCTGGTAGAACACGGAGGCTAAGTATTTGTTCTCATATGCCCCAACTCCCTTATTGGAAGGGAATAGAAGCTCCTCTGCTGGTGAGAAGAAAAAAGGGTTCTCCGCTGTGGCCAAGAGGTTGAATGCTATGACATGCCTCAGTAGCACCTGTGCAGAGGATCCTGAGAATTTTCTCCTCTAATTTATTAATATGGCAATTTCCCATTGCACTTTGTATCTGCATTCTTTATATCCCTTATACTATTAGATTATTATCTCTTTATGAATCAATGTCTCCCAATAGTTTTCCAGCTTTGGAGGAATGACCACACTTTTGTATTGTTGTAGTGCTTAGGTGTATGCAGAATTTGGCACATTTTATATACTCAGTAATGTTTGTTAAATGAATACACATTTTAAAAAAAGGTGTCAGGATCTGAAGGTGATGATATATTATTTGCAGCATTCCAGCGTTTAGGAGGCTCCTGCCTTGCTGGTACTTGTGTAACTCCCTTACTGCTCTGAATCACTAAATTTAGCCCAGTTTCATTACACTTGGTAATTCTCTAAATAATCCATGAGTATGTATTTTAACACCTTTTTCTCCCTAAATAATCCAAGGAGACACACAGGCAATCACAACTGTAGACATGCAGAGTCCACATAGATGTGCAGGACCATTCTTAAGCTTATGAAAAACCTCAAGGGCTTGTTGCATTATTTACAAATAATGAACCAAAGTGACCAACCTTCCCATGTGTGTCTGAATGAGAGCACACTTTTTATTTTTTTACCAAGGTTTTGTGTGTGAGAGTGTGGGGAGACACTTTGAAATTAGAATAACTAGTATCCTGCTTTTACGGAGGACCCAGAAATAATGAGATCATAGAACCGGCATGAACTTGAGGCTACACAGCTAATTTAGTCCAAAAATTTTTTGCTACTTAACAAGACAAAGAGCTGAAGCTTCACTGAGATCTTTCTCTCTCACTAATGATGACTTTACCCAACACGAAGATGTCTGACACAACTGCTCATGTTTTAAAGTAGAAACTATGTTTTTCTGTTTGCTATATGATCACAAAATGAATCAGTTCCTAAGACAAACAAACAGTGTCAAAGCAGGAGTGAAAATGTAGATGTTTTCTGCGTAATACATCTAAAGGTCACCAGGAGACCATTAAGAGATTTGAAGTAATACAGTTGTAAGATTCCTAATAGGGGAAGTTTAGTTGTTATGAAAGTCACATACTTATGTTCAGAAAGTGGAAACTTGTTGCATGTAGCGGAAAGAGAAAAAGAAACCATATTAAGGTACTTAAAAAGGGGTTCTCAGCCTCAGGCACCTTTTGAAGATTGTCGTTTTAATATAATTCTTCAGAAATTAAATAAAATCAGATCGGGAAGACACTGGGACATGTGACACTGAATTATAGGAGCCTGGCATCTGTGCTTTTGAGTGTAGGATGGAGGAAGGAGGTCTCAAATGAGCCTGAATTTCTTTGGAATACAGGATGTCTGGCATATCTGTGAAGTGGTGGAGGTGATTTATGTATCTGAGGTGATTAATGTCAGATTAAGAGAGCTTCTTCTAAAAAGAGGTGGATGCCTGGGTCCATGACAGGGAAAAGGATTGGGAAAGATGATGAGAACATCAGAGTACTTGAACCCAGACTCACGAATTCATACCGGTGTCCTGAGAGTGGGTGTGATCTGGTAGAAGTTGGAGGACCACCTTGAATAGAAAGTAGTCCTGTTTGGGGCAAATATGGGAGACTGCATGACAGAGACTGTGAAAGACAGATATCTTCCTGCTTCTGAAGGACACTGCTTCTGCATCCTAAGGATTTGTCTATGGCTCAAAAGAAGTTAATGCTTGGTGTGGACATCAGTATTGACAGAGCCCGGGCCACATGTTTAAGTTGGAGAAAAGGGGAAATCAATAGAGACTTGATATTCTTGGAACTCTATGACAAGAGAATGGCCAAAGGCAAAACTTCATTCCTGGACCAAGATTGTATGGATCTTGGCCCACACTAAGCATGTCACTGGGATCACACTTTCTTCCATGGAAACTCAGTATGTCTCATGAAATTCCAGTGCTCAGGTTGAAAACTATCACAGTCAATGGAACTTAGGATGGCCATTACTTTTGATACTAAGAGAAAAACACTAATTATCTAAGTGCAGCAACAGTCCTACATTGATTAAGAGTATTTTGCAATATTGAGAAGGACCTCAGCATTCCTTAGCCCTCCTTCTCCTTCACCAACCTCTCCCAGCAGGAGGATGTTCACATGAATAGCAAAGTGGAGGGATAGTTGATGGGCCACAGTATTGGGCACACAGTTTCTTTCTTCCTTGGAATTCTTTCTCTTCTAATATGCAATATTCCTGAGGGGAGTAACCTATCAAGACAGTAATACTGAGGATGTAATATTAAAAAACTAGTACTCAGGAGAATGGGGCACTTAATGAAGAAGAAAGAAGTGGGAAGAAAAGAGGATAGGGTGGATCACAAATTTCAATGCCATTACAAGTTGTTGTAGGTCTAGCTTTGCTCAAAACCATCATCTGTTTTCAATGTGCTATATCCATCTTTAGTGTTCCCACCTAAAAATGAGATTTTGCCTTCTCTGACTTTATGAATTCAGAGGAAAAGTATTCCTGCAAAACTTGAAATGAATGTATTACAACACAATATGAATTTCACAACACGATCAATTCTGGGTTTGCATTGGCCATAGCACAGGATC
Source organism: Cheirogaleus medius (assembly GCA_008086735.1). NCBI lineage: Eukaryota > Metazoa > Chordata > Mammalia > Primates > Cheirogaleidae > Cheirogaleus > Cheirogaleus medius. The sequence goes on along the minus strand of VBSM01001124.1, from coordinate 57,718,542 downwards.
CTTCATCCAAGCATGACAAGGAGCTTTATACCCAGTCTATAGTCTTCTCCACCTTTTGCAATTAATGGAGAGAAAGGTAGAGAATGGCTGTCTGGCTTGAAAACAGAGGCAGAGCCAGAAATAGAACCTAGAAGTCTAACTTCTTTTTTTCACACTCTTTCTAAAATTATAGGACCATTTCATTCCTCCTCTTCCTTGTCCCACGGCTCTTCCCACTTGCGACTGTTGTTCACACCAGCGCTTCGCGGAAATGACTTCCCTAGAAGTAAAAAAGATAGAATTGTGAAAACAAAGTCCTGAATTTTCAACAGCCTATGTTCTTGGAATATCAGAGTAGGATATTTCTTGTCATTTAGAGAGATGCTCAGAAATCATTATGGAAGTGTTACCAGGAGGTTTATTCTCATAGCTAAGTCAGAGATCATCAGGCTTTGTTTCTTTACATTAAAACTTGCTGTTATGACCTGTTCAATGGAGGGAAAATTACATCCGTGGTAGAGTTTTATGAGAATTAAATGAGATAATTTATGTAAAATACTTAGCTACTTTTAATCTTATGGATGTAGACTAAAGGAAAAAGGGTACCGTGTTACTGCCTTCAATTTAATACAATTTAAATAATTTCAGTTTCATAAATACTTCCTGTGTACCTATTTTAGGTGAAGAAGTGCTCTGTGCTCCTGGGAAGAAGAGGTGATACTGAGTTACATTAAGTTTTCATTCTATGTGGGTTATGTGAGAATCACTGTGGATGAAAACAGTGTACCAACAACAGTGTTGGTACCTCCTTTGTTGGACTTTTCTTTAAAGTTGTGTCTCAGAGCTTGGATTCTAGAACTAAAGCTGCCTTGGATCAAATGCTGCCCCTGACCCTTTCTGGCTGTGTGGCCTTGGGCAAGTTTCTTAATCTCTCTGTGTTGCAATACCTTCATAGTGGTACCTATTTCATAAAGTTGTGGTAGGGATTTAAAAAGTCCAATTCATGTAAGATACTAAAAATCGTGCCTGGCTTGATGGTTAATTGCTCATTTACTTTTTTTTTTAATTTCAGCACATTACAGGGGTACAAATGTTTGGGTTACATATAGTGCCCTTGTCGCCCCCCCACCTGAGTCAGAACTTCAAGCGCGTCCATCCGTCCATCCCCCAGATGGTGCGCACCGCACCCATTAGGTGTGAATATACCCATCCCCTCCTCCCCACTCCCATCTGCCTGACCCTTGATAAATGTTATTACTATATGTGCACTTAAGTGTTGATCAATTAATACCAGTTTGATGGTGAGTACATGTGGTGCTTGTTTTTCCATTCTTGGGATATTTCACTTAGTAGAATGGGTTTTTAACTTATATCCTCATTTGTTTTAGTTTGCACAGAAACAGTGTACTGCCATTTAGAGGGTTTGGTTGGCCGTTCCTCATGGCCTCATAGGAGGAATTGCCTTGGTGGATCACTGTGTTCTAGAATCTAGTCCTCTAGTTCAAATCCAAAGTCTTGCAAATGCCCTGAAACTTATACACCTGAAGGCCAACTTATTAATTTGCCACAATAAATACAATCACTGTGTATCATAGTGGTTAAAAGTAGGGACTCCAGAGAAGTGTTCAAACCTTGCTTTGGTTCCGATTTAGTTGGTTGCCTGTTCTTGAGCAAGTTGCTTATTGCAGCTGTGCCTCAGTGTTCTCTCCTGTAAGATTATGATACTGTCTTTTAAGGAATGTGATTAGGATTACATGATATAATTAATATAAAGCACTTAGTACAAGGGACTGTTAAGGCAAGACAATTTCTAGGCTGTCCTTTCTGAGCACTCAGGAAGTATTTCTCAGCTTCCCTTGCAGGTAGATGTGACCATGTGACTGAGATCTGACCATTGTGATGTGAATACGAGAAAGTGTGTCAATTTCAGACTGTTCTAACAAACTTCCCAGGTGCAATCTTGCTTTCTTTCTCTGTCTAAAAACTGAGGTAAGAGATCTCCAAAGAGCTGGGGGACAATGGTGTCAAGGATAAGAGAGGGCCACATTCCTGACTGAATGAGTGGATTAGAGCCTCCTTGTGCATTTCCACCAAAGACTCGTGCTTGACCATAAGTAGGGAAAACATTTTAAATTTTATTGGGTTAAGCCACTGAGATTCAGGGTTTTTTTTTTTTTTTTTTTTTTTTTTTTACAGAGTCTCACTCTGTTGCCCCAGCTACAGTGCCGTAGCGTCAGCCTAGCTCACAGCAACCTCAAACTCCTGGGCTCAAGCAATCCTTCTGCCTCCCTAGTAGCTGGGACTACAGGCGTGCGCCACCATGCCCGACTAATTTTTTCTATATATATTTTTAGTTGGCCAATTAATTTGTTTCTATTTTTAGTAGAGACGAGGTCTTGCTCTTGCTCAGGCTGGTTTCGAACTCCTGACCTCGAGTGATCCGCCTGCCTCGGCCTTCCAGAGTGCTAGGATTACAGGCGTGAGCCACCATGCCTGGCCTGATTTAGGGTTTTTGAAATAGTACTTTCAGCCTATCTTGAGTAAGATAGCACAATAAGTGACTGCTCAGAATGTTCAACAAATGTTAGTTAACAACCATTATCAGAAATCAGATCTTGATGCTCATGGTCACATTCTCTCCCCATATGTGGCTTCACATGGGAAATTAAATAAGGTCTCTTTGCATTTCTCAAAACATTTCCGAGTAAAGGAATCAGAGCAAAAGGAGGTGTTTGACCCAAAAGCAGTTGCAGCTAGGCAAGAATGTTACAGAAAATGCCAATGTCCCTCAACAGTAAACTCCTTTCTGGTCACCGTAATACTTCTGTTTTCTGATCCAAAGTACAGTTAGGGCATGTAAACGCTCATACATTTGTTCCCTTTGGGATAACCTTTTATAGATGGCATGTCCATCATCTCCGTTGTGCTTGCACATCCTTTCTTTAAACAAGATCCAATGCAGTTGATGAGGTATCAGCTCTGTCCAAGTTACCAGGAATCAATTTGTTTTTCTCTGATGAGTTTGCTCACCCCGATGTGCCAAGTTGATGCTATGTGTATACAGTTTGTGCTACCTTGAGCCTATTCCCTAATTACCTTGATTAGAATTTTGAGCATTTCCTCAAACTCTTTAAGAATAGATTGGTCAACATTGACAGATGGTTCAGGTCATATTGTAGAAGATTTTAATAGTTTTGTCTTCAAAGAGTAACCTCATTTTTAAGTTCTTAGTGTCACCTCACCTTTGCCTACACTGTTGCCTTACTGTTTTGAATTCTATTTATATTTTGCACCCTCCAAGCATTCACTGAGGCCTCTTGACATTATTGGACATTCTGTTACATCTCAGCATTCCCAGGTGTCTGCCAGCTCCTGGGCTCATTTGAGGTTGGTACTTTCAGAAGCTTGAATATCTCTATGTGGTAGCTGGCATGATTTATTGGCTCATCACAGTGGAAACAATGAATTCCTAGAGATTTACCATCTGGACTGTGCCATCAGATGAGTTAGAGAGAGCACTCTGAAAGGGGAAACATGATAAACTTATGCCCTCCCATTACTGTAATTCTGTAAACTCTACAATCACATATTGAACACCTACTAGGCGCCAAGAAGAGTATATTATGAATCAGTTGTAGCTTTGTGCTAGGGGAACATATATACACTTGTGGAGAAGAAATAGGTATATTATTATTATTACATGACATTTTTAATGGCTAACTTTTTTTATTTAAAAATGTTTAAATAATACATAACCTTTGTAACTTTTCACTAAGGTCTAATTCACATACAGTGCACTACACAGATCTTAGGTATAGGGCTTAATATACTTTTACATATCTATACACATATGGTATTATCACTCAGATCAAGACATGGAACATTTCTAGTGTCCCAGAAAGCTTGTTCATGCTTCCTACTAGCCAAGGCACACCACCCAAAAGGACACTTCTGAAACCATAGATTAGTTTTTTGACTTTGAATTTCATAGACATGGACTCATACAGCATGAACCTGCTTGTATCTAGCTTCTTTGTCTAATATTTTCTGTGAGGTTCGTATCATTGAGTGTGGCTATAGAGTCATCCATTCTGCTCTTGGATATTTTGGTTATTTCTAGTTTGGGGATTTTATGAAAGAGCTACTGTGAACATTCTTGTACATGCAGGTGTTGGACATAAGCACACATTTTGGAGGGCTATATAAACAGGATTAGAACTGATGGGTCATAGAGACACATATATCTGCTTTAGTAGATACTAATGAACAAGGATATCAATTGTACTCCCTCCAGCAGTGTTTGCAAATTCTAGTTGTTCTTCACCAAAACTTGGTTTTGTTAGTTCTTTTAATTTTAGTCATCCTTATGTTGGTGTGGTAGTGTCTTATTGTGGCTTTAATTTACATTTCCTTGATTATTAATATATTTATTTGTTAGTTGACATTTGTATATCCTTTTATATGAACGACTTTTTGAGGTTTTTGCCTTTGAAAAAAGTTGTATTTTTTTCTTATTGATTTGCTGGAATTCTTTACATATTCTGGCTAAGAGCATTTTGTAGGGATATATTTATTACATTGTCCTTATAATTCCTGTAGAAACTATAATGATGGCTCTCTTTCTTTCCCTGATATTATATCTTGTATCTGTTTTTTCCTTGATCAGTGTTATTTAGGGTTTAACAATTTGTTGATTTTTTGTATGTTTTTAAAATTTCAAAACATTAAGGGGATACAAAAGTTTTTGTTACATGGATACACTGTATAATGCTAAAGTCAGAGCTTTAAGTGTGCCTACCACCAGAATAGTGTTCGTTGTATACAATAGATAAGATTTTATATCCCACCTCCTTCCCACTATTGCCCTTTCTTAATTTGCAATGTCCTTTATGTCTTTTTGTGCCCATATGCATCCATTGTTTATTTTTCTTCCATTTGTCTATAGTATTCTCTTTTTAAAAATTTTTATTTTTAATTATTATGGGTACATAATAGTTGTATATATTTATAGGATATAAGTGATTTTTTCATTTTTTAATTTCACAATATCATGGGGGGTACAAATGTTTTGGTTACATGGATTGCTTTTGTACCATTTGTGTCAAAGTTGTAAGTATGCCCATCACCCAGATAGTGTACATTGTACCCATTAGGTATGATTTCACCCATCCCTTGCTCCCCCTTCCTACCTGCATGATTTGAATTTTTCTTCCATCTGTGCACATGAGTGTTGATCAGTAGTTCCAATTTAATAGTGAGTACATGCGGTGTTTGTTTTTCCATTCTGGAGATACTTCACTTAGGAGGATGGTCTCAGTTACATCCAGATTGTAGCAAAAGGTATTAATTCATTTTTTATGGCTCAGTAGTACTCCACGTACATATACCACATTTTATTAATCCACTCATGAATTGATAAGCACTTGGGTTGATTCCACATCTTTGCAGTTGTGAACTGTGCTGCAATAAACATTCTAGGGCAAGTGTCTTTTTGAAAAAATGACTTTTTTTCCTTTAGGTAAATACCCAGTAGTAGGATTGTTTGATCAAATTGTAGGTCTATTTTTAGTTCTTTGAGGAATCTCCATACTATTTTCCACAGAGGTTGCACTAGTTTGCAGTCCCTCCGACAGTGTATAAATGTTCCTTTCCACATCCACGCCAGCATCTATCATTTTGGGACTTTTTGATAAAAGCCATTCTCACTGGGATTAGGTGATATCTCATT
>VBSM01001124.1:57685010-57712735 GCA_008086735.1 Cheirogaleus medius | reverse complement strand
GAGTAGATGTGGAGCCCATTTTCCATATCTTGTGTCGCCTCACTTTGGATAACGTTTTGCCCACGTTTTAATGGGGTTGTCTGATTTTTTTCTTGTTGATTTGCTTGAGTTCTTTGCACATTCTGGCTTTTAGTCCTTTATTGGATGTATAGCATGTGAATATTTGCTCCCATTTGCTCTGTTGATTATTTCTAGGGCTGTGCAGAAGCTTTTTAATTTAATCAAGCCCATTTATTTATTTTTGTTGTTGCTGTGATTGCCCTTGGGGTTTTCTTCATAAATTCTTTGCCTAGGCCAATATCTAGAATAGTTTTGCCAACATTTTCTTATGGAATTCTTATGGTTTCATGTCTTACATTTAAGTCTGTTATCCATCTTGAATTAATTTTTGTTAATGTTTTATAAACACTTTTATTTTTGCCTTTGTAGATTTTTCTTAATTGCAGTTGCCTTTATGTTTTCTAATTCACCAATGTCTACTTTTATTGTTATTATTTCCTTTCTTCTACTTACTTTTGGGTTTAATTTTTCTTCCTTTTTTAGCTTCTTAAACTGAAAGCTTACAATATCAATTTTAAATTTTTTTTCTTTTTCTAATATATGCATTGTTTTTGATTTATGTTACAAGTTTTAACATATAGTATTCTCAGTTTAAAATAACTTTTAATTTTTCTTGTGACTTTTATTATGATAGCAGATTTGTTTATTTTTCCTTTTAGTTCTGTCAAATTTGCTTTATGTATTTGGAGGCTGTATTGTTAATTGTGTTTAAATTTTGGATTGCTATATTTTCCTATTGAGTTGTCCCTTTAATTATTCTGAAATACTCTTCTTTTCTCTTGTCTTAAAGTCTACTTTATCTGATTAATGTAGCAACCTCAGCTTTCTTTTGAATAGATTTACATTGCATAGCTTTTTTTCATTCTTTTATTTTCACAATTTTTGTGAACTTATATTTAAGTTCTGTCTATTGTATACAGATGTGGTTGGTTTTTGTTTAATCTAGTTTGACAATATTTTCCCTTTAATTTGATTTTTAAAGCCATTTACATTTAATGTCATTACTGATATAGGTTTTATGCTTACCATCTTATTTTTTTAATTACATCATTTTTATTCCTTATTTATTTTTTCTTGTCTTCTTTTGGATTAGTCAATTATATATAGTTATGCATCACATAACAACATTTTAGTTTCAGTCAATAATGCACTGCATATACAATAGTGATCCATAAGATTATAATTTCATAGTTTTACTGTACCTTTGTTATGTTTAGACATGTTTAAATACACAAATACTTACCATGGTGTTACAATTGCCTACAGCATGTGGTATAGGGTTGTGGCCTAGGAGCAATAGGCCGTACCATACAGCCCAGGTGTGTGGTGAGCTGTACCATCTAGATTTGTGTAAGTGCACTCGGTGATGCTTGCACAATGAACTCATCTAATTATGCATTTCTCAGAATATATCCCCACCAGTAATGTGTGTATTTTGTAAAGGCATTATATGTTATAGCTTCTACAAGACATTAATATTGTTGCTTTAAACAGTTAATATTTATTTTTATATTTATAGCTATTACCAGAATTCTTTACCAGAATTTATTTTTATCAGAAAATTCTGATAAATGTCAGAATTCTTCTGATAAATGCTTGGGGTTTAGGTTGAGCCAGAAGTACTTTGCAGCTGTCAAAGGGAAGCCTTTGCTTAATGATTAGTGATGGGGCCATGAAGGAGAATGAGAAGAGGTGTGGGGGTGGGCAGAAGTCAGTGAGATGGTTGAAGGCCAAGAAAGCTTTGATATGATCCCCTCATTGCCAAGTCTTTCCATAAATACTACAGAAATATTGAAATGCTTGGGAAGCATGTTTTTAAATGATAATTTATTCATTTATTCAATCATTTTTTCATTCATTTGTAAAACATGATCTGACCATGTAGACATTGGGTTAGTTTCTTGAATAAAGTGATGAAAATGACATAGACATGGTTCCTGGCTTCAAGGTACTCATAATCTGGTAAGGGAAACACGTATATGAATAGATATGAAGAAGTGCTATTTTGTTCAGGAAAAAATGCTTTGATAATTCTATTGGATCACTCATATGGCAAAAATCTCTAATAAATTTCCATAAAACTTAAGAAAAAAACATCTAAATATGGTATATGTATACCATGGAGTACTACTCAGCTATAAAAACAGTGGTGATCTAGCACCTCTTGTATTATCCTGGATAGAGCTGGAGCCCATTCTACTAAGTGAAGTATCATAAGACTGGAAAAACAAGCACCACATGTACTCACCATCAAATTGGTATTAATTGATCAACACTTATGTGCACATATAGTAATAACATTCATTGGCTGTCGGGCAGGTGAGAGGAGGAGGAGGGGACGAGTATATTCACACCTAATGGGTACGGTTCGCATTGTCTGGGGGATGGACACACTTGAAGCTCTGACTTGGGTGGGGCAAAGGCAATATATGTAACCTAAACATTTGTACCCCCATAATATGCTGAAAGAAAAAAAACCAATCTAACCCCTTTATGTGATCTGCCACTACCTATCTATGTCTTCATATTTTATGGCCACTTTCTCACTTACTTTTTTTCCACAACACACAACAGTTGTTGCTGTCTCAGAGTTTTTTCCCCTATATTCTTTCAGTTTATATCACTTGTGTCAAGCTCATTGCATGGTTGATTCCTTTACCTCTCAACTCTCAGCTCAAATATCAACTCTATGGTCAGGCCACACCTGACCACTCTGTCCTAATTAGTCACCATCCATCCCACCAAGTTACTTTCACCACAGTTAGAACTCATCTTATTTATTAAATTTTTTGTGTCTCCTTTACTGGGATGTAACCTTCATAACAACAGACATCTTGTCTGTTTTTCTTTGCCTCTATATCCCAATTAGCTCACAGATAGTGGATGCTCAATAAATAATTATGGAATACATGAGGGCTTGGGGTAGGATGTGAACCTCCAGCCCTCACCCCACACTCTGTCCATACTTTACCCTGTAGCTCTTTCATACCAGGCCTAGTTGGCACCAGGATTCTGGAGAAAATTGCTCTCCATAGACTGTGTGAAGAATCTGAGGAATTATAGTGCTCATAAGGGGGTGCAGGGTAAGGGAAGGAGCAAACAAAATGGTAGCAGGCAGAGTGATGCAGTATTGGACTTCTTTTGATGCCCTCCCTCCCAAATTATGAGACTCATGAAAAACTGGAATGAATGTAGAAATCAACAAAGGTGTTGAGTTTCATTTGAAAGTGGTATTGTGGTGGGCAAAAACAATAACAGAGGAAGTTGGAGCTTGAGAGGTAGAACAGAGTAGGATATGTAAAGCCCTCAGGAATTAGCAGAAATATTGAAGGAGCATTTCCTGAAGCTATGAAAATGGGGAGCTCAAGGCGATTTTGCCTGGCTTTCATGGGATATGGAGATCATTAAAATCTTTGCCACATAAGGAATTGTGCCACGTAAGCAATACTAGAGACAAGTGTGGAGGAAATGAGCAAGATTGTCCACTGGATGTGGGAAGGGGGCTTTCTTGCAAAGTCTTTTCATAACTGCACATGATGATTAAGATAAATCTTGAAGAATCATTAGATATTTTCCAGGTAGATAAGGTGATTGGGGGGGTAAAGAACACTTTAGAAGAAAAAGCAATAGTTATGCAAGATTAGTGGCCTGAATTTGTCTTCATTAAAAATAATCCATTCAACCAACCTTTACTGGGTGCCAGCCTCTGCACCACTCAGTGAACTGGGTGGGGTTTAGATGGGCTGGTATGCAGACAGCAGAACAGGGTCAAAGTTTAGAGCATAGGCGTGAGGCAGACAGACTTGAGTTCAAATCCTGGCTCCACTACTTCTGAGTTGTACAAATTTGGGCAGGTTATTCAATCTTTTTGTGCTTTCCTCATCCATCAGTGGCTCCCGTGAATACATAAGAAAACATATGTTGGGCACTTTGCTCAGTGACCTGTGTGTGATAGATGTCAGCTACCAGTACTTCTTCCATGTTGTTGTTATAATTTGGTATCAGTGAGTACATATTTACATGTATGTGTGATCAAGATCATAATCTTTTTGTAACCACGGACAGGCCTTTTTGTGAATCGTTATGGAGAAAGCAAGAAGCCTGTCCAGGCTCCTCTCCTGGGAGCAGGGGTGGGTTGTGATTCTTGATTTCATTCCTTTGGTTATGAAGTTTTCACATGGAGGCAGAGCAAATTAGCCTTTCTCTTGGAGGGTGGGGAGAGTTGCTGGGTGGACACATGTGCATCACAGCTTTTCTGGGTACACTGGCCACGCCCTACTGATTTGTTATCATGCTAAACGTGTCTCCTCCCTTCCTTTCTGGCACTTTTGCAGCTGTTTCTGGACGGACCCCAGTTGAAAGGGGTTGTTATGGACCAGAAACAGCTGGGATCTTTAATGATCTGTCAGCCGCTCACAGCAAAGCTCCAACACTGGGGGTGGGGGCAGTCTCAGAGGAAGAGCTGATTATGCAATAAACTGAAAGCCCCTTGGAAATCTGGTGACACAGCGATTGAGAGGCCAGCAGGCTGGAGAAGGACAGGGGGAAGGCTGATGAGAGGAGTTGCTCTCTAGGGATGATTTGAGGGCAAACGAATGAGATCCTGTGGGAGAGTTCTAGTATGGGCAATAGGGAGAAGTCTTAGGGCTCAGGAAATTACAGGCTCCTAGTTAGCTGGCCAGAGCAATCAATAGTCATGTCGATTGTCATTTGCTTGCAAATTGCACACCTGCTGTCCCTCAGAAAAACTTGGACACAAGACTTAGATTGCTGCTTCTGAAGGTTAGGAACAACTGTCTCTCTCTGTCCTATCACCCATTACAGTATCAGCCCCAAGATCCTTGGTCTCTGGATTCTAACACAGGGTAAAAAGGACCCAACAAGTTAGTACGAAAAGGCTGGAGGAAGTGGCATTTCTGATGGAACCATTTGTTCAATTTTCAGGGAGACTAATAATGAGCTAAAAGATCCAAAGCCCTGGGGTTTAGTCTCTGAGGGGGGTCATGGTTATTTTCAGATTTTTCCATAACCAGAGATTACTATCTTGTGTTTTTCAGATTTTCTTTTCCCTTTGGTTGCAAGTAACAAAAACTCAACTCTAATTAATACATGGGAAAGTGTTTGTGTCAGTGGAAATTTTAGTCAAAAGAGATTTTGTTTATTGTCCAGTTTAGGGGATGACAACCTTTGGACATGGCTCAATCCAGGGGCTCTTGATGTCTTCAGGACTCAGTATTTATTGTCATCTCTTAGTTCTGCATTTTTCTTTGTTGGTTCATTATGCAGGAGGTTTTCCTCAGAGGGTGGCAAAGAAAGCCACTAGTGGCTCTAAGCCTTTATTCTACTAGCTCCACAAGCCCCTCACAAAGAGAGAACCCCCTTTCCAAAGGTTTCTGTGTAAGAATGTGGGCAGACTCTCGTTAGCAAAGCCTGAGTCATAGGTGAATGTATCTTTGGGTAGGGTAGTAGGGACATCTCGTATTGATCCATGAATGGAAAGTGAGAATGTAGTAGCTTTGTAATGGCAAATCGGGATTCAATAAGCAGACCATGAATGAATGCATGTTGGGAGGTAAAAGTTACAGATGTTCTACTTCACCCCTAAAACTAGGTTTCAAGTCTGTGCTACTCTTCCAATCATGAATCTCCAGAACAGAGGATAGAAAGTTCAGTTCAATTCAACAAACATTTTCCAAGCATTTACTATGTGCCAAGATCCGTAGGAGGCCCTGAGGAAACAAAGACGAATGAAACACAAACTCTGCTGTCAGAGATCTTGCAGTCTGGGGACTCAGATGATAATAGTCTGGATTAGATTCTGGTGTGCTGAGATGGACACAGTCTCATAAAAACACAGAGAAGAGAACATTTAACTATCACGGGTGATTGGATGCTGAGAAGACCCCTCAGCGGGTATAACCTTTGAGTCTTGAAGTTTGAAGAGGATTTTGTTGGAGGAAAAAGAATCAGGGGGAGCATTTTAAACAGAGACTGGCATATGCAAAGGTACAAAGTTGTATCATCTGGTTAAATATGGATGAGACGGGACAGGGAAAAAACACTTGTTAGGCTGTAGCATAGCCTATGCAAAGTTATGAATGACTGGATTTGGGCAGGGGTGTGGGTTTAGATTCTCAGATGACCACAGTGATCCATGCCCATGTGTTAGTATAATCTCCTCCCCTGTGAGTGTGGGTGGAGCCTGTGGATATGATGACCTGTTATCAGTGAGTAGGTTATGGTATATGGCGAGGTTAACTGTAAGAAAGGGAGACCATCCATGTGGGCCTGGCCTAATGACATGAACCCTTTAAGAGCAGAGTTTTCTACAGCTGATTGCAAAAAAGGAAGTAAGAACAACATTCTGTTAAGTGAAATAAGCCATGCACAGAAAGACAGATCTCACCAGTTCTCACTCATATGTGGGAGCTAAATGTTATGGACACAGAGAGTAGAATGATGGTTACTGGACGCTGAAAGGGGAGGGAGGATAAAATGGGGATGGGTAATGGGTACAAAAATATAGTTAGATACTCACACTATAATCTTAGCACTCTGGGAGGCCAAGGCAGGAGAATTGCTTCAGCTCAGAAGCAAGAGCGAGAGCGAGACCTCATCTCTACAAAAAATAAAAAAATTAGCCAGGCATATTGGCATGTGCCTCGAGTCCCAACTACTTGGGAAGCTGAGGCAGGAAGATCACTTGAGCCCCAGACTTTGAGGTTGCAGTGAGCTGTGATGATGCCATTGCACTTTACGCAGGGTGACAGAGCGAGTTTCCAAAAAAAAAAAAATAGGGAGGTAGAATGAACAATATTTGATAATAGTGACAATAATTAACAATTAGTTAGGGTATACTTTTAAATGACTAAAAGAGTGGAATTGGAATGTTCCTAACACAAATAAATGATAAATGCTTGAGGTGATGGATACCACTATTACCCTGACTTGATTAATACACATCGTATACCTGTATCAAAACATTATATGTACAATACAAATATATACAATTATTATTTACTTGTAATAATTAAAAATAAAAAATAGCAAAAAAGTGGCAAAAGAGATTTAAAGATGGAGATTTAAAGATGGATTTAAAGATAGAATTGGCCATGTGGGAAAGACCTGGGATGGCCTGTAAGTACCGTGGGAACCCAGCTAACAGCCAGCAGGAAAACAGGGACTTCAGTCCTGCAGCCACAAGGAACTGGATTCTGCTTACAACCAGAGTGAGCTTTGAGTAGATTCTTCCTCAGAGTCTTCAGAGAATGACCCCACCTGGCTGAAACTTATGAGATAAAAAGCAAGGGATTTGCAATGAGAGGATCTGGGTTTGAGACCTGGCTCTGCCACTTACTAGCCATGTGACCTTACGTTGTTACAAAATAGTTTTTTAATCTCAGTTTCCTCACCTCTCAAAGCACAATGGTAATATTTATCGCTTGGTGCTGTTGTGATACTCATATACAAAAATGCTTGGGAAAAGCAATTTGCAAACTGTAAAGTTCTAAGTCCATGTTAGTACCTAAATGAGATCAGGGAAATGTTAAAGATACCCTAGAAAGAGCTAGAGAGAAAAACATGAAAATAGACAGTGCTCAGGCTGGCCAAAGTGCTTTAGAAAGTCTTGCAAAAAGTCTGGCTTGGGTTGAGATTTCAGAGAAGTCATGAGTGTGATTTGTGAAGGAGGAAGGTCCTGGAAAGAGGTAGGTTGGCTCTGGGACTGAATTATATCCAGAATTTACTTTTTGAACCTTTCAGTGTACAACTTTGAGAAGCTTTTCTCCTGTTGGGAACAAACCATTGTTCAATAATTGCTGGCAAATCTGTCAAACTAAGAACACAGCAACATTTAGATTCATGTACGGTTCAAGGAGTCCATCTTTTCAGTGGCTGGAAAAGTCCAGTGCCTTCTGAAAATTTTGGATAACAATTCTGATCTCAATTTAAAAAAACACAACAAATTACTTGATTAGAGTAGTTACCAAGTGCTTTCTTGACAGGTTGATGGGGCCAGTCAGTAAGGTCAGGCTGGATTTCTGTCCTGTCAGAAAGGAGTGCCTAGCAGCAGAGTCCTCTTGTGTGACACCACCAGGGACTTGCTCCAGCCACCTCAGACCCTAGATTCTAAGTAGTCAGAAGGTAAAGGATTCCAAATCCTGGGATGCTCACTCACTATCTGTCTCGTAAATACCAACTACACTTTGGCAGTGCAGGGAGGGCAGAGTGAAGAGCAGATGCTGAAGAAGCAATATAAGGTGACTGTAGGATAATAACAGTGGCGAGAAGATGGTAAGAAGAAACCTAGAATGACATGGATCCTGGGCAAAAATTTTGAGCAGACTGAGTCTAGGAGGTATCAGCTACAGTGATGGACAGTGATGGACATTAGTTGGTTTGTCTGTTTTACATCCTTTCCCTCCTCTTCTGAAACATAACCTTTCTCTTTTCCAGGGCTAGTGTGGAGCTAACCCAATTCACTCTCTCCTGAAGCCTCAGAGGTGGACATATGACCTAGATATGTCCGCTAAAATACCCAAACCTCTTGGCTGTAGTGATTCAAGAATGGGCACATGTCCATTCCCACTCCCAGATTCCCTTTTGATACAGATACTAGGGAACATATTCTTTGTTCAGCTGCTGGGTTTGCTAGGCTAAGTGTTGGGCTACTGGAAGCTATCATGGAGAGACACCACAGAGAGATATGTCTAAGACATGGAGAGGGAAAGAGAAAAATAGGGCACTGATGACTCATTTTGAATGTCTGGATCCAGCAATATCTGAAGGTATTCATTTCACTTCCCTGCTGTATGAAACTAAAATTCCTTTTTGCATAAGTCAGTTTGTTAAGATTCTATTGTTTGCCATTGAAAGTATTTTGGCTAATACAAGTACCAAACCCAAAGATCAAAAAGTTTCCTTCCTTGGCAACACCCACATTAAGTCATTAGTTTAGAGGCATCTAGGCATTAAGTATAAGGCATTATTCTAGATGTTAGGGGGCTACTCAGATTCATTTACCCATCCATCAATAAGCATTTACTGAGGTACAAGCATGAATCAGGGGCTGTGGATACAGAGATTATTATGAAACACTTTTTGACTTTGAGGACATCACAATTTAGGAAGACAAATCACTACAGTAAAGTCCACCAATGTTTTGAGAGTTCAGAACATGATGCCTCAGGGTTAGAAATGACTTCCAAAATCAGGAAAAGATGCAAAAATCAGATAAAAAATGTCTAAAGCATGGTTCTTTTTGTTAATGTGTTTGTTGTTAACATAAAGAGGAAGGGCGTACAACAAAACAAAATGAAAATCCATGGACTAGAAAACAGTGTGGGTCTGGAACCAAATGACAGATGGTATAGTCAGCTGCTATGAAGCTCAGACAAGGGAGAGATCCCAGAGAGTTATCATTCAGCAGGGAAGGCTTCATACACAAGGTTGGCCTTGGAAGGGGCTTTCAAGGCTAGATTGGGTTCTGATTGGTTGCCCATGACACAGCTGGGAAGCTTAAACCTGTGGGGTAGGCAAGCCAGTAAGAGGGTGGGCAGGCAACACCAACCAAGCAGATCAGCCTCACCTCGTGGCTGGGAACCCTTGAGGAGAAGCTGAAAAAATGCCGGAGGTAAGGATTTGTCATTAGCAAAGCCTGGAAAGTCACAGATCTCCTAATACCTCTGTAGTAAATCAGATTTAATTTCATCAGCAATAGCAAAGACTCAAAATATCTATGATTTAAGCAAGAGAGACATTTACATAACTTAACATAAGCATTCTGGGGCTGGCACGATTTCTTCATGCCTCGGGGATTTAAATTACTGCTATGGTCTGAATGTGGGTGTCCTCCCCAAATTTGTATGTTGGAACCTAATACCCAATGTGATGGTATTTAAAGGTAGGGACTTTGGGACATGATTAAGTCATGAGGGCTCAACCCTCATGAATGTACTTGGTGACCTTATAAAAGATACCAGAGTGAGCACCCTTGTCTCTTCTGCCATGTGTGGGCACAGCATGAAGTTACCATCAATGAAGCAAAGAATGAGCCTTCACCAGACACTGGATCTGTTTGCACCTTGGTCTTGGACTCCCTAGCCTTGAGATCTGTGAGAAATACATCTCTGTTGTTTATAAATTACTCAGTCTAAGAGTAATAGTAGCAGCAATAGACTGAGACATTCCTTCTCAAATTTCTGAGATATTTGTAATAGCAGCAGGAATGGACTGAGACAGCTACTATTATCTTGTTGTCTGCTTTCCAGAGGTTAGTGCCCTGTCCACATTGTTTCAGATGGCTCACCATTGTGTCTGAGTCTCAAGACACCGGGAGTGGGAAAAAGAAAAGGAAAGACACACATCCCTCCTCAATAAAGTCAGGACCTAGACGTGCATTCATCAGTGCTGTTCCTAGTCCATTAGCTGGAACTCATTTACATGGCCACAGCTAGCTGCAAGAAGGGCTAGGAAATGTAGCTTTATTCTGAGCATCCATGTATTAAATCCCAGGGATTTCTAGACTTGCAAAAAAGAGAAGCATAAATTTTAGGACATAACCAGTCTCTGTTACAACCTCTGTTCAGTGGGCTGTGGAAGGGTGAAAATACAAGAAATGCATGCACTGAGAACCTTAAGAAGGGCTAATCCACTTCTTATTTTCAGCCTCGCCCATTAGCCATGTAATGAAATTGAAGAAAATATAAGGAGGAGAAAGATAATATTTGCAGGGACTTTCTGCAGCAATTTAATCTTCACAACACCATGATGAAGTAGGCATTATTATCGCCATTTTAAAGATAATGAACTGAGATTCAGAAATAGGAGAGAAAAATGAGAAACTAGCATTTTTTAATTCATTAAGAAGAGCCAGACATATTTATATGCATTAAATATGCCAAACACTTCATGTTCGATAACTCATTAAGTCCTCATTATTCAATCAGATAATATTATTTCCTTTCATATATGGGGATGTCAAAATTGGTAAGATAAACTTGGAATTTGAATCTGGGCCTAACTCCAAAAGCCAAAATATTTTCATTATACTACTTCATACTACTTGCTGCTACTGTCAGGGACAACTTTTTTGGTATGAGTTGATTACTTCATTAATTTACCAATTAATTAATTAATTTCAACAAAATTTTTAAGCACCCAGGAGGTATCAGAACCAAGTTCCTGACCTCTTAGAGCGTACATTCTAGGTGGAGAAATATTCATTTACTGAAACAAACAGTTATTGTATGCTTGTTATGACTAAGACCTGGTAGTACAAAGACAAGTATAATGCTTGGCATATTGTAATACTCAAAAAATATTGAATTAATTAAAGACATATCCCCTCAGGGACACCACAGTCTGTTAGTTCAGATTTAGAAAAATGTGAATTTGGAAGAGGATGATCTGAACACTGTACTATATCGACCACAGCTGCCAATCCAAAGACTGTCTTTGGATGAGCTGATGGGAAGGAACTGCTGGACACAGTTTTGTTTTCTCAGTTTCTTACATTCTTTTTCTCTGAGCTCCCTGTGAGCAGGATCTGCTCTGTAAAACAAGGACATGCAGAACCCAGGCAGGAAATGGGACCTGAAACTTGGAGGCAAAAGAGAAGATGAGCTCAGTTCTTGGGCAAGCTTGCTACAGGGATTGCCTTTTTTTTTTTCCCTACTAAAAAACCTGGTCATGATTTCAGGGTGATGAAGGCAACTTGAGAAATACACAAAAATGCAAGAACCTCTTAAATACATGTGTGTCAGATAATCCCTGGGTTTGTTAATGAACACAAGGTGTTCCTGAATCAAATAAAAACAACATGAGGAAAACGTTGCTGAATATTGTTTATTATCCTTTTAGTTTTCCCTCCACTTCCTGTCTCCCTCCAGGGTACTTCTGATCACACATCTAAGACTTATCTATGCTGGAGCCAAGGGTAATGATGGCTTTGTGATAGAGATTTCTTAGAGGAAGATATGAATTTTAATTTCTGGATGCATGCCCAGATGGAAAAAAGTATGAAAAGGAGAAAGCATGGAAATAGAATGTTTCTAGAATGGAGAATGTCCTGGAAGGGTGGATGCGATTTTCACTTTTCCCGGCATCCATATGGGGCTGCTGGACTTTTTTGTGGGATTGTTACCATCTTCTTTTCTATTTGATGTGTGCACTCTTGATAGTTGTCAAGAGAATCTCTGATCCTGAAATAGAAAAATATTGAAGTAATAGCAATTCTTTTTTAAAATTGGGGCCATATATTAACCTATCTTCCAATAGAACGTGTATTGGCTCAGGGAAATGGCTAAAAGTAATTTTAGTCACAATGTGGGTGCATATTCCCATAGTGGCATCAAGTTTGGAAGATCTACAGGGGGAAGAGAAAAAGATTAAAACCAAGACAAGCAGAGTAATCTATTCAAATGTTTATATCCAAAATCAATGTTACCATTAACTTAGTCACCTCAGAAAGTTACAGACTAATTCCTGTGGAATTACCACTTTAAAAACATTTTTAGAATTTTCTTCTCATTTTTTTCTCTAAAATGTCTTTACAGCCATGGTCTGTGCTCTTCAATAAAGTAATTCTCATTGCTTTCTAGTTGTTATTTTAAAAAATATATCTGCATAGTAAGAAGTGTGATAAAGGAATTAGAAAAAAATACAGTTCATATTGTAGCATGAAAAAAAATACATTCTTTTAAATTATAAAGCAACAAACTTTTTGGTAGAAAATTTAGGAAATAAGAATAAGCACAAAGAAGAAATTAAGAATTTTCCTGTAATCCCAGCACTCAAAATAAAACACTAGTAACATCTTTTAGGTTTTTTGATGTACACATATGTGGTAGGTTTGTTGACTTGTCCTCACTGCTTAGGTGAGAGAGAATAAAACAATAATCAATTTACTTATACTTCCTATTTCTATCCTCTTCTCTCAAAACACACATACACATACCTCCGGGAAAAGGAAAAAAACAAACAAAACCACTCACACCTTTGAATTTTAAGGTTTAAGCTCATCCATTGTTGGGGGTGTGTGTCTGTGAGTGTAAAGGTGGACACGTATGTGGATTGGATTTGAGGGATGGAGACTGGTAGTTTATTTGGGTCTGAGGAGTCATTGAAGAAATAATCAACCAAGGCCTTCATTTGGAAGATTAGGTTAATCACAGAATTAAGGCAGAATTACCCTACAAGGGGCAGAGAGAGAGAAATTGGAGCTCAGCTATAACAGGTAGAGTGGTTTGAAGTCTCCAAGAGAAGCTGAGAAGAGAGAATGATGGCAAGTGTCCCAAGGATCAGAGACTTGCACCCCTCCTGCCCAGCACCCTGAGCAGTGGCAAAAGCTCTGGTTGGTGAATCCTCAGGGGACGGAACACCGACCACCACTGCTTTGAGAACAGTGGCAGAGGCCTCTGTGGTTGAGCCTGTGACAAGTTCAGTGCTATGAGAGTCACCTTCTTTCCACCTTCATTCCAGAACCACAGCTCTTGACGATATCAAGGTGTATTTTGAGGAGTTATAGCCCCAGAGACAATGACCATTGCTTAAAGACGGCCACCTCTTTCATTTCTTGGTACCACAACAGCCCCAGCATAGTAGAAAGATCCAAAGGAAGGTGTGTGTGTGTGCAAGGGGAGGTGTGGGGAGAGGAAGCCCCAACTGTGCCTGACACAGATCTTCCTTTCAGCCATGTAGGATGGGTTCTATCTAAGCCGGAAAGGTGATAGTTCTTACACCTGCATGGAAAGAGAAAATTCATGCCTGATATAGATTGTGTTTTTAAAAACACAATAAGAATGGAATCACACTGTATAATGTATCATGATCATTCCCTGGTGTTAAATATTCTCTTGCAACATAATTTAAAATAGCTGCATAGTAACTCAATGTGTAGCTAAAGTGTAATTTTTCCACTTCCCTGTAACTGGATATTTAAGTGTTTTTTACTAGACTCTATTATAAAAATTTCTGAGATAAACAATATTATTACTATGTATCTTTACTCACATCCTTTATTATTTCATCAAAATAATTTCCAAAAGAGTTCCTGGGTCAAAAGTTTTTCAGAATTCCAAAGATCTTGAAGTCTTGATACATATTGATAAATTGTCCCACAGAAATGTAGCATCAACTTAATTTTCAACAGCAGGACAGGAAATTGCCCATTTCTTGTCATTCTCTTCAATTCTAGGAAGTAACATTTTTTTCAATGTTGGCAGTTGAATTGGTGAGGAATGGTATTGCCATCTTTCAATACTATTTTTATAAAAAAAGTAATTATTTCTGTTAATTGCTCACTTTAGTTTCAGACTGCTGACTCATTTATAGACCTGATTCTCCTCGGATCAAGGTGTGTGCTGCAGAGGACAGGACACAGGAGGTGCCACAGATGGCTCCACCTGGCTGCAAGAGAGAGGACAAAAGGGGAGGAAAAGGACAGTGCTGGGAAATGTCCTTGGCTCAGCAGCTACTTCCCAGCAACAAGTCTGCACTGTAGAAGAGAACGGATGCATTTTGGGGGGCAGCTAGCCACCTTTGTGAGAGCTGTTGGCTAACTGTATGCAACTTGGATTGCATCCTTCTAGGTCTCACATTCCCATCAGTTAAATGAGGAAGATAATCCCATTTACCTCACTGGCTTGTTGGAGGATTAAATGGGACAATTCATATAAAGCACTGAGCACAATGTTGGCACTTAGCAAGATTTCAGGAAGTGTCAGCTGTTCTTATTAATATCTGAGTCTTTATTTATTTGGGGATTCCTATGTTGGAATTTACTTTTTTCAAGTTGCAGGCATTGTCCGTACTTCATTTATCATATGCCTATGAATGTCTTGTTTTCCACAATAAAATTTTAGTTTTTCAAGACATGCATGATACAAAAATTTAGAAAATTTGAAATAGAGAAAAAGGAAGAAGAAAAGAATCTTAATGCTGCAATTTTTTTCCTTATTCGTTCTTATCTTTATTTGCATGTGTTTGCATAGCTATAATGATCACGCATATGTAATTTTATATCCTAATTTTTGCATTTATGTTAATTTTTATATTGGTATTTGGTCTTTATTTTGCCATTTTGGGGATCTGCATATTATTCCCTTGAGTGAATCTCCTGAAATTTATGTGACGATTCCTTTATTGTTGGACATTTGGGGGTATTTCTAATTTTTTGTTATCGTAAGTACCATGATTGTAGACATTGTCTTTCACATGGTGTTTTCCAAATTTTGAGTTACTCCTTAGGGTTTATGACTAGCAATGCATTGCCAAATTGTATTTTACCAACTGACAATGCCACCAGCAAACTGCAAATACATTTTATTGCACCCGAGGTAGCAAAGCTTTCTAACTTTTGGTTATATATATTATGCAAACTTGCAAAAAGTAACCCCATTGTCTTTTGATTTGCATTTCTTTCATTACTTGTGATGAACAGTTTTCTCTTTTACTTACTACAGCTAGTTGTTCTTCCTTTTATGATTTTTCAAAGCCATTACGATAGCTTCTTGAATTGAATTATCTTAAAAATGGTTTTCTATCCACCTCAGAACACTATTACATTGTCACCAATAGTTATTTAGTGCCTACCTTGTGCACAGAACGGGCGAGGCACTTGGTGTGGGCGTAACGAGTGCTGGGGAGACAGGGCTGGGCCGGTGGAGCAGATGCAGCCCCAGAGGAGGATGTGATGAAGCCCAACATCTTTTTGGTTATTTATTGCTATTTGATTTATTCTTCTATAAATTGCCTACGTAAGACATATGTTCATTTTTCTTTTGTTTTGAAGACTTATGGATGCTCTTTGTATATTTTGTTTATGTCTGAAATGTATGTGTGAAAGAGAGACAAAGATACCTATGTGTATGTATATAGATTGCATTTGTTTGCTTAGGCGGCCATAACAAAATACTGCTTGTCTTAAACATCAGGAATTTGTTTTCTCACAGTTCTGGAGGCAAGAGGTCTAAGAGCCAGGTGTCGGCAAGTCTGGTTTCTCCTGATGTCTTGGCTTGTGAATGGTCACCTCACTGTGACCGTTGGTCGTCCCCTGGGCTTCCCTCAGTAATGGATGCCTTGATGGCTCTCAGTGTGTCCAATTTCCCTTCTTATACAACACCAACCACTCAAATGAGAGTAGGACCCACCGTAAGGGCCAAATGCTGACTGAATTATCTTTTTAAAGGCCTTAACTCCAAATACAGTCATATTCTGAGGTACTGGGTTTATGACTTCAGCATATGAATTTTGGGGAGGACACAATTCAGCCCATAACATCGATACACACACACACATGCATACAAACATGAATAGAAACTTTTAAAATCTGTTTATGGTATATTTCCCTATAATAATTATTTACATTGTAATTTAGTTAAGTCAGGTATCATAGTTGAGTTTCCTAGAAATAGCGGCTGAAGTGGGGATTTGTATACAAGTGATTTATTAGAGAAATACTCTCAGGAGAAAACTGTTAAGTGAAGTGAGGAATTGGATGGGAAGGGGGAAGAAGGAAGGATGTGGTTTCGGGTTAGGTCTAGCCTCAGCTTCAAGAGGTTAGGGGAGAAGCTCACAGGAACTACTAGCCCAGGAGGCAGTCTTTTAGCAGCAGTCCCCAGGGGGACTGCTTTTGTGGGGGACCAGGGACCATTTTGGGCACCAGGAACCATTTTCATGGAAGACAATTTTTCCACAGACCAGGGAGCATGGGGCATGGTTTCGGGATGATTCAAGCACATTACATTTATTGTGTACTTTATTTTTATTATTATTACATTGTAATATATAATGAAATAATTATACAACTCACCATAGGTTGGGGCAGCTTAGAGGACCTTTTGCAGCAGTTCTTACAGGAACTAGCACCTTGCATTCCTGAGACAAAAAAGATCCTGGGGATCTAAGCCAGGCACGCATAGCATCTACAGCCTAGCCTTTTGCTTCATTCTTTCTGAGGCTTAGTCCATAGGTAGAAAAGTGATTTCTAATATTTGCTCACATTTTCTTCTAATATTTTATGGCTTTTTAAAAAGTCCACTTAGAATTAATTTTTCTACATAGTGTGAGGTAGAGAAGTAATGTGATCCTTTCCCAATGGCTAATGAGTTTTCTCAACGCCAGTTACTGAAATAGAGTACTGGGGCCTAATGGGGTCAGAGTAAACAGGAAATTGCTGTTCGGTGCCAAGCTGGGTATAAAAGTTGAAAACACAGGTTTTTGGCAAAAGGTCTTATTCCCAGCTTCCTGACTAGTTCTCCTCATGCGGTCAACCCAACTCTACTCCCAGAATGAGCAGGTAATAGAGAGGTGATGGTACTTGGCAATAAAGAAGGGATTTTATATCCAGCTTTGATATTCAGCTCTACCAATGAGGCCCCACCATCGTTATGAGAAGGCTTGTTCTCAGGGAAGTGCCTGGTCCCTGATCTCCTGGAATTGAGACTCTGAGAGGGTGAAAGTCTTTCTCATTGCCCCACATGCTTATAACTGCTTCTCTTACTCCTTGGGAGCCCTGGAAATTCCTGGCTTGAGTATTTCCAAATGAACTTCCAGATTCCATTCCTCCTGAAGACACTCTTAGCCCAGTGGTTGTCACCATTGCATTTTCTTCCTTAAGGAAAATACTTCTTCCTTGGATCACAGTGTATTTTTCTCCCTGGTGAACACTGAAAAGACACATGCATCCATCTTTTCTGTAATGTCCAACTCCTCTGGCAAGTGACCTTCCTTCCTAACTTGGCAAAATCCTGCTGAGTCCTTAGTTGATCTCATTCCTTTTGTAGTAGAAAAAGAGTTATTCTATTATTTATCTTAACTTCTTATAAAATCTTCATTTCATTCTCTACTTCATTTTTCTTATCATTTTGGTGGCCTCCCTTTCCCTCCCAGTAAACTTCCCCTTCCTCCTGGGTAAAGTACCTGATGTGTATATTTTTATAACTCCTGTGGCTTTTTCTTATCTCTGATTACTTCGTGTTAAATTAGCTCAGTCTGGCTGGGGGCACTTGCACACATGATTGCTTTAGTGGTACAGTGACCTTGCTGGAAAGGTCCTCGTATTGCTGATGAACTATCTGAAAAATGCTGACTTTAGCTCAGCGTGTGACCCATGTCAGGGATGGGAGTGGGACATATCCCTGACTTCCGATCTATAATTTGCTTGCTCAGTTGAGTCTCTCAGAAGCTAATGTAACAGGAAATAAAGTCTCCTGACTATAGAAAAGGAGGAAATATGGTGACTTTGCATGGTACATTACAACATGCAATCACTAAGTAGGACAATGGTCAGAGAGGCTAGAAAATTTCCAAAGAGAGGCAATGATTCCTTTGAACCAGCCTGCATATGACTTTGTCAAGGTCATTGTCAATGGAAACGACGAGGTCAATGATTGTGGCATCCAGCTTTGGGCCCTGAATATGGGTGGAGCACACACTGTGGCAGGCATTCTTCTCGAAGCTGCCTGCAGCACAGCTCCAAGAGGTTAGACATGTTTGGAAGATGAGATCAATACAGATTATTTGATCCAGTCTCTAACCATCTAAATCTGTTTTACTTCCCTCATTCCTCCATTCATTCATCTTTATATAATAGGGCCAGGCTAACCTTAGGTCAAACTTTTCTTCTGTCCATCATAACCTCCTTTTCAGTTGAGGCACTTCTCCCCTCCCCACCCCCACCATCCTCAGGTGTTCCAGCCACCATATTTGCTCTCTCCCTTCCAAGATTACCCCCTCACCCTCTCCCTTAAATAATATTGCCTTTCTTGATTCTTGCTACTTTTTCAAAACATACCCTTTCACGGTTCTCTTCCCACAGTCACTGATGAGTGCCTGACTGGACCATTTGGTTCTCCATTCACCTAAGGTGTTATGACATGGCAGACTTAACTCAGCAATAATTTACCAATATGGGAATTTCCAGCAACAGGGAAGCTGTTTGGAAAAGTTTTTTTAGAGGTTGCAGGCATTAGAGGCAAGCTAAGGGCATTGATGGAGAGCGTGCAGGTGGCTGCCTACTTTCAAAGTATAATTTTCAAAAAGTTAAAAAAAAAAAGACTCATACAAAATATAATGAACTTATGTCAAAATGTAATGAACTTATGTCAAATTCAGTTCATTAATGAGGGAAGCAAAATATGGTAAAGCTAATTCAAGGAAAAATAGAGGAATTTAGGTATTTATAGATAATGAAAAAAGAATGTTATAGTAACATTGCTACATTAGAGATAGATTGCCAGAGGAGATACACAACTGCATAATATGCTACAGGATGATATACCTATAACCTTAGGGGTTATCTTTATTACTGGACAGAAATCATTTGCATGTGTACTGGATAAAAATGGACAGGTTAACTTGGAACAGTATCTGAGTTCTAATCGATAGCAAGGAAAAGGTCAAACAGAAGCAAATTCCCCTAGGTTATTAAATAATCTTTGGGTGAACCTGGGAAATGATGTTGCAGCATGACACTGAAAAAGACATGCAGTCCTCTCTCTTTTTTTTTTCAGGTTTTGTATACACACGCACACACACACACACACACACATATATATACACATAGAGAGCATGAAGAGATACACATAAACATACATGCATACATACATGTTTTATGTTTGTATATATGTATGTGTACACAATGCCACTATATATAGTGTTTTATATGTGTTTTGTATATATTAATAGCATATACATATACACATGTGTACACACACACACACACAACTTCCCTAACAACTTCCAAAGCAGCGAGCACTTCTGCAGCGTGGCAATGCACTGGCACAGGCACCTGCATGCTGCCCCCAGAGATGCTGCTTTCAGTGGTGTGGGATGTAACTTGACATCAGAGTTTTTTAAGACCAGTCCTGATAATGACTTTTGTTTTTTTCCTAGGGGAGACTTTATATAAAATGATGGAGAGGTTCTTTTATCTCATAAAGAAGTAACCCTGTGACATCTTTCTGGATTCCTCAGATTTCATGTATCCAGATTCTCCTTGGTCTCATGCATCTTCATGATAAAGGCAGGACACTCGAACAGCTTCTTAGGTGGCTGGCTAAAATAGCTGAACTCCGAACCAGTGTAGAATCGGAAGTTGCTGCCTATTAAGTTGGTAGCCTATTAAGATGGCATAGCCAGTTTGAAAAGGGCACGAGGAGGCACAGCCTCCTTAACCAGGAGAAGATCTGGCATGTACAGGTGGCAGCATGTCAAGTGCCAGCTTCCTAGGTCTGCTGCCTGCACAGAGAGAGCTCCACTGTGACAGTGTTTGTTTCTTTTAGGAAGAGCCACTGATCACTTTCTTCTTGGGAAACTTAAAGCATTGTGGTTGCCTCAATGGTGTATCCTATAATTTCCCAGCTAAGAATGTCATTTTCACTTTCCCACTGCACTTTCTCCTTTTCCATTCTGTTTCTCAATTTCACATTAGGTGTCAGGCTCATTTTTCCTCAAGCTCTTTATCCTTTGGCCTATCTTCTAGCACTTGTGTGACTTTTCAGGTGGAATGAGAGGGGAATGTCAAAGAAGAGAGAGTGAGATGCTGTAGAAATGTGGGGAGTGCATCCAAGAGAGGGACCCTGAGAGGGTGGCCTCCTGCCTCCTTGCACTGTACCACATGCACTAGAGCCATTTTCTCCAAAGCCTGTTCCTTGGAGACAGCAGTGTAGTGTTCCCAGAGGTGCCTCAGCAGCGACACGCCTGCAGACACGCCTTCAACAGAGCAGCCTGGCACTTGGTGATTTGATTCCTTGGGCCCTATGTAAGATTTCATTTGCAAAAACAACTCATTTGCCAAAAAAGTTAAACACCCTGCAGGTACCCTATCAATGAGGACACCTTTTTTCCACATTTTGTTAACCTTCTAAACATTCTTTTTCTGAGACGTTTTCTTAGTCTGTCCTAGGCCGTGACAAATTCCCTCTCATGATCAGCTGTTTCCAAGGCTGAACAGTGGGGTTGCTTCTGGAAATGTGGAGTCATGAAAGGGGAAATGTCCAAGCACTGAAGAACCAGCCTGCCTCCCCAGGCTCCAGATCCACCAAGACCTTCCCAGAGAAAAGAGACTGGGAGCAACACAGCTAAATGGGGGCGAGTCCATGTGGGAAGGAGAGAATGAGAGAAATGCAGAGCCTCGTTACTGAGAAAACTCCTCAGACCCCACGTTGGTTTCCAAAAAGCAGTCTTACCTGGTCTGGGTCCCTGCCTAACCCCTCTGGTCCAGGGTCACACTTACCACCTTTACTGCCACCTGTTGATAACTGCACTCCTACCTCCAGAGGCGAGAGCTCATTTGCTCCATTAGTGAGTGCTCAGGGACACCTCCACTGTGGATTGTTGTGCACTTTGAAGCACATTCTAACCCTCCTACTAGCCTCCCAGAAATCTTAACTCTCCTCATTGCTCCATGCTCCAACTACTCTGCATCATGGAGCAGCTTCTGAGGTCTTGACAAAGTTCAAGGGCACTTTTATGATGACACCTATGACCACAGGAACAGAAAGTAAAGATCTGAGAAGTAGAGTAGCCTAAGTAATAAGAGATAAAAATTGGCACTTGGGCCAAGCATGGTTCTAAGTGCTCTTGCAACAATCCTATTGAGTAGATACTATTGTCCGCATCTAACAGATGAGGAAACTACAGCTCAGAGAAGTTACATAAGTTGCTCAATGTTGCGCGATCAATAAATGGTAGAGTAGGAATCAAACCCAGGCAGCTCGACTCCAGAATTTGCTCTGAAGCATCATGTTACCCCACTCTAATGAATATTCACAATAGGCTAAAATATAGGTCCAGGAGAATGTAGGTTTGGGTGTGTCTCTGAGGTCTAAGAGAAGGCATTGAAAACAGTAGGAAAAGTGCAGGTTCATAGCATTTCACAAATTAACAGGGATGTTGCTTGTTAAACAAAGAACGTAGTAAGGACTACAGTAAGTCCTGAACTAAATTATCATTCTAAAACTTTTTACCAAACACAAATAAGTGGAGAATTAGTGTAGCTTCCCTTTGGGCATTAGGCCAACCTAAAGAAATGTTAAACTATTGAAAGGGACCCCTGTCTCAGCTGTAGTGAGATAGCTATATATCTCTAAAGAAGGTGATAAATATCCAATATGTTTCATTTTCATTTCCACATCCAATTTTGTTCAGAAGGTAGGAGTCTTTGCCAAAAATTTCCCAGAAATGCATGCAAGCAAAGAATTATTTCCTATAAATACTGCACATTTTTGATACTGTGCTGGTTGTATGGGTCTTCTGCTCAGGCTGTGGGACTGACATACCTTGCTGGAATGATAGCCTTTGCCACTTGCAGGGGTAGCTGTCCCAAACCTTCTCTGGGAACAGGTTTTCAGTGTGATTTCTGTCACAGGGTCCAGGAGGCACATACAAGCTGGGTGTCCAGGTCACTCTTGATTGATGGCCACAGCTGCCTGGCTAATTGGTTATATGGGTCCTTCCTGCTTCCCTGCCACACCAGGCTGTAGCTTGAGCTTTATTGAATGCCCTTCTTTGCTTGTCCCTGAGCTGGTGGAAAGTGCAATTTGCAGCGTGTGGAGCTGCGAGCTGCAGTTCAGCCAGGCTATGTGCTGGCGAAGTAATTGGAGCCACAGCCTCTGTTGGACTCACACTGCTGCCCTGACCGGGAGGTTAAAAGACACAACTGCTAATAGGCACTGAAAGCAGTGGTGTCTCCCCAGAGGCACAGAGAAGCTCGTGCAGGAAATCTATATGGCAGAGATTATTCTGCTTCTACCATTGTCCCTTTTTACCAAGACCAGATAATGGGAGGGATGTCCCCAGAGTACACTACTAATTGTACATGGAGAATTGGAGGGAAGACCAGAGCAGGCAATAGCTACATGTTCAAAGTGCCTTCTGCCTTGGACTTTTGATTATAGGACTATTGACTGGCCTGTTCTTCTAGACAGGAGATCTTCACTTAAAAAAAAAAAAATCCTGCATGGAAATTCAATCTACGAAACAGAGTGGAGCAAGTGGGGCAGGAGCTGTGAATGCCTTGCTCCAGATTGTGTGGACCAGCTGGATTTCAGCAGCCGAGGTGTGTGTGCTTCTCTACCCACAAGTTTTCTTCTGCAGTTTCTTTGAAGGCTCTCAGCTGGCCCTCAGGAGAGCATGGTATTGAAGTGTTTCTGACTCCCTGGGGGTCACCTTCAACCAATGAAGCTCCAGACACGGTGGAAAACTATTCTAGCTTCCTGTCCCTCAGTGGGAAACTTTTGAGATGAGTGCTACATGAATGGTCAAAGGGTCTCTAAAAGATTGTGCCTCTGTTGTCCTCATAATCCACCTGTCACTTGTGAATACACCCTTAGGGCTCTTTCTCCCTTTCCATTTCACTATCTCCATCTGTGCTTCCTGGGGTCATCTTTCAATGTGCTGCCTGTATCTTAGTCGTTTCCTTGGGGTCTGCAGAGCTGCTCTGGCATAGGCAGGGTGAGGGCCAGGGCTGCACTTGGCTATCTCCTTTCCCTGTCCCTAGCCCCACCCTTCTCCTATAGCTGGTCCCTGAAACTCCCGTGGAACTGCAGGTATGCTATTCACAAGCCATTGATCCCCTCTTCAAAGTGAAAACACCTGGGGCTGAATTTATATCTCCCAAGTCCTGCTCTTTCTTTTCCTTACTTTCTTTATCTTTGACAATGCTCCCATTGTTCCTCCAGCTCTCCAGGGCATGAGTATGACCCCATACCTCTTCTGTCCCTTACCTAAACTCCCTCCATCCCTGCCTCCCACATGCAATCAGCTGCCTGCTCTCCCAATTCTACTGTGTAAATTGTTCCTAAACACATCCTCTCCTAACCACCTCCACCACCATGCTTATGTCAGACCCCAGCTGTCCTGGGTGGGGTGGCTGCCTTGAAGTCCTCTGTGGTGGATGCTGTTGGTACCGCATCCTAAACCTCTTAACATCTGCTGCACCCATTTCCCCCAGATGCAGTGGATGCTGCCGCCAACAGCATATAACTGTGGACTCCTGTGGAGACTTACCCTTGGCTTACAGGATCTGTGTCATCCAGGGGTACAGGGAGATGACACCTTCCAATCCCCAAGGGTATCCAATGGCTGACTGATGCAGGGTACAAATGGTGCCCAGCCCCTTGCCTTGAGGTGGGATGATTTTGTGGACCAGGTCAAGGACACACTATCTGGGACTACATACTTGCCCTATTTCTCCACCTTCCTTACCCTTCTTCCCTCACTCCCTTATCTATTTTTCCAGGACAGCAATCCCTCAGTAAATCATGGTACACTGGAATCCCTGTCTCGGCCTCTGCTTCTAGGTAGCCCAACCTGAGAATTTTTCTGGATTAGGCTGCAGGGACCCTTTAGAGAAAGCCTGGCCCTGAAATCAGACACTGAGGACATTCTTCCAAGCACTGTCATCTACCATTTGCTTCAAACCTTCTTTGGGTTGAATTCCCCACATGTCCTTTTGCTGCTTCTTTCCTGATTTTTCTCCTTTTCCCTGACATGTTTGGATCAATAGTCTTGTTGGACCATATAATTTTGTCACTAAACATTGTTAATAATTTTGGGGTCTATTTTCAAAGAAGATATTGGTCTGCATTTTTCTTTTCTTGAAAGTGTCTTTGTCTGGTTTGGGTATTAGAATACTTCTGTCCTCATAGAATGAGTTGGTAAGCAATGCAGAATTGGTTGAAATTCTTCTTTAAATATTTGTTAGAATTCATCACTAAAACCATTTAGGCCTGGAGTTTCCTTTCTTTTCTTTTTTCTTCTTTCCTTCCCTCCACTCCCACCCTGCAGCTAGTCCATGGGCAAGGGCAATTTCTGTCCATTCTTCACTCTGTCTAGCTTAGGCTTGGAGACATCAAATTTTCTTGGCCTCTGGATACCAGAGGATATTGCTTGTCCCTCTCCTGGAGAAACAGGAACATTCCCTCTTTTACTCCACGGGGCTGCATCCATGTGGCTCCATCCACCAAATCACCAGGTGGTGGCAAGCTCTCTGTAAACTGTGGTATGCATATAGAACTTTCTTCTATGGATTCCCAAGACCCTCTCACAGCTTCTATCCCGAGGCTTCCTGTAGCCAGGGGTGGAGATGATGACAGAGCACTGATGCTGCTGTGCCTACATTGCACACTCCAGCTCTGTGCACTGTGTGTAGCCACAGCTCATCGGGATTTGAGATCTGGACCCAGAAACTCAAGAAAGCAGCACCTCTGTTTGGTGGAGAGACTCACCATAGATCACACCATCCTGCCCCTCTCTGATATCAAGAAATACTCAAATCTAGTTCCCAGTTTGTGTTTCCTTCTTGGTCTTGGTGGAGAAGGTAGTGAGGTAGTGATGACTTAGTGCTATTTGCGGATTATCTAGACCTGGAGAAGAGGTGAGAAACATTTGGGTACCTCTTCTATGAGAGATGGCCAAAAATGCCAACCACAAGCTCTGCAGGAAGGAAAAACATCAGTGAGCTTCGGGAAAGTTATACATCTTCTTTGAATCTCAATTTCTTCATCTAAAAATGAAGGAAGTAATTACTAGGCCAAATAATTGTTGCAAGAATCAATCAAAATAACACACCTGTAGTGCAGATGTCCAACATCATGCTCATAAATCTTTAAAATGTGTGGAGTTACCCTGTTCTTTAATCTCCAGATAAAAATGTCCCAACCTGCCATTGCATGTTGGGTAGGAAATTCAGTACGTCCCTTCCCCCTCCAGCTGCAAGAATTCCCACAGGACAGACACATCTCCTGGTTGCCACTTGCTGTGATTCCCTGCAATGGTAATTGTTCTATTTCTCTTAGTTCTCCACTCATGTGGTTGGTCTTTTCTCTCAACTCCACTCAACTTTATAGTGGTGCCCTTTCCCTTTTACTTTGTTTCCCTGGGCTTCTCCCAGCATCAGGCATTTGTGGGTGGTGGTCCTTTAAAGAATACGAGTTTTACAATAACAACAGGTGTTATAAAGTTGAGGGTCCCTCCTGAGACAGTCACTCTACTAGGAAGTGTGTCTTCTGCTCCCTATACTCTGATCTTGGTTGAAAAGGCACACTCTGTTTATGCTGCTTTCTCCCAAGCAAGGGCACAACAATTGTCTCCCTCGAGCAAATAGGTGTCATGAAGGCCCAGGGATGTTGGGGCTGAAGTACAACACAGGGGACAACTTACACATGGCATAAGATTTTACTCTTTGGGATCCCTAAATGAGCTTTATTTCTGGCCTGCTCTCATGTGGCCCCAAGTAGCTTCTCATAACCATGGGGAGAGATTTAGATATCTCCCATTCCTGGAGTACAAACAAAACTGGTTCTTGATGCCAGAGTGGGACAGGAGGAAGATTTTCTTTGCTTTGGTCTAGGACCTACCAATGGAGTATAGATAATTCCTGCCCAGGGTGAAACACTTCTTAAAATGATTAATAGTGGCTATATCCATTCTCTTCTGAAGAAATTTCATCTTCTTTTGTAGCAGTATGGTCTAGCTCTATGGTCAGACAAGACATCACAGAGTCATCAAACACTGGTACAATTTCCAAGGTCTGGGTTATTCAGTGTTATGTAGTCTGACCTGTGATTATCTTCCTACCTAAATGTAAAACACTTTGCCAAGATCATTGTTAACAAATTGTAGCCATTATTACTGACTGTTGTTGTGATGATAATGATGATGATGATTACTGCATAGCATCCTGTGTTTTAGCCACTAAATATATACCCACATACCTGACTTCTCCATTTCTATCTTTTTTCCCCTACTCTGCATTGAGCCTCTAAATTCCAGAATGCTGCAAGGCCTGCCATGGCCATGTTATAATGCTCTGGGGACTTATTTTCCACATTTATAAACTGAGAATCTTAAAATATATAAATTTTAGAGTTCCCCTGCTGTGTTAGCATTCTGTATTTCCAAGATTGATCTGCATGCCCCTTAAATTTTTTTCCTATTTAAAGAGGAAAATTTTCCATTTACTCTTGGTGATAGAGAGTCCTGTTATTTCCTTGATTGATATAATAGACTCTGCAGACACACTGCAAGTATATAAACATCAAACAAATATATATTTCTAATGAATTATTTACGTTGTGTATAAGCATTAGTGCAAGTGGTTTTGTTGAAATGGAATTACAAGTCGAAAAATCAGTGTTAGAGGAAGAGAGGGGAATCTTTCTTCACTTCCAGTTAGTGAGAGGTGAATCTTGCTGGGAAAAGAGGAGATTTTAAGGACTTCTGTGTGAAGGGAGGCGGGGAGTCCTGAAGGCAATTTGGCAAAGATAGATCAAGAAAATCATCCAGTCACAGGGTGTGGAATAAGAGAAAAATCAAGACGGGGAGAAATCAGCAGTGATTTTGTTCAGTTGGATGGGCTCTGCATAGTTTCTGGGCAAAGCAAAAGCCTAGGGCTTTCCCTGCTCCATCCACAGTCTATGTTGAGCTTCTACTGATGCTCAGGAGTATTATTTACTTCCATAAGAAAGTGAACAAGAAATATTATGGAAATAATAATATCAATGAGACATAAGTATAGCTAATATTTATAGAGTGTTTACTACATTCCAGGTTTTGTTTCTTTTCTTTTCTTTTTTTCTTTTTTTTTATTTCAGCATATTATGGGGGTTCAAACGTTAAGGTTACATACATTGCCATTGTCTCCCCTCCCCCCTCGAGTCAGA
>VBSM01001124.1:57666111-57684910 GCA_008086735.1 Cheirogaleus medius | reverse complement strand
AATAGAATGTCTTATGCTCTTTAGGGTAGATGCCTAATAATGCTATTGCTGGGTTGACCCCAGCAATCAGGTTTTGAATGGAGGGCATGTATGTGTGACCTGGTTTAATTATCCCAACATGTGGATGCAAAACCTAACATCATCATCTCCTTTTTGCACCTGAAGAGGTCTGAGGTGCACAGTTGTTAACAATTTGCCCAAGACCATACAATTAAAGTTTGTCTAACTCCAAAGTGCTACATTGATTCTAATGCACTAAAATAAATACTTAAATGAATAAATTAAAAATATGCATGTCCAGAAACATACTAAGTTCTGGGAATATATTGCATTAGCTGAGCTCTTTGGTTGGGGTGACCCTAGCTCATGACCTTGAAATGTTCCCTCTTTAGAACATGGACTATTTAAACCCTCCACACTTTCTAGAGAGTCAAATCATTTTCTCAGAAATTAACTGTTTTTCTGGCTAAGGATTATAATTGGGATAACTTCATTACTGGTAGCTAAACATTTTGAGTTACATGGGTATGAGGAAATGTTAGAGTGGTTTTCTAAAGAGGAAAGGTTATATTTTTATATTTCCTACCTTTATCTTCTTTTTTCCTTCCTTCTTTCCATGCCAATCTGATTAAAACCTGCCATTTGCCTTTCATGCTCTAAAAGTCTTGTCTTTTAGAAGAAATAATACCTGAAAAGTTCTACCCAAAAAGATATTGGAAGACAGGTTTCAAACAACCAAATTTGATATAATTTTTTGTGAAGTAATTACCATTAATTGAATATTTTTTATGTGTTAAACATTGTGTTTAGCATGTTTATTATTATTTCACAACACATTTGGAGGTAAATGCTGGCATTATAATACCTCCAGTTTAAGTGCTAATGTTGTTTCTAGTTTTAAAAAAGAAATAAACTGAGGTTTAGAGAGTATAAGTCACTTGTCCAAGGTCACACAGCTAGTAAGTAGTAGAGGCAGGATTGAACTTAAGCTTCCTGATCCAAAGACAGAACAGTTAATCATAATGCCATATTGCATGTTACGGGTGGGAGAGCTAGTCCTGCCAAATTCATAGGAGACATGGACAATGATCTACTATTAGACATCCACCAATCTCTTTTGTTCATTCTTTCATCCATCTATCCATCCATCTTTCTATCCACTCAGTAAATATTTATCATGTACAAACAATTTACCTGTGCTCTAAACAAGCAGAGAAATCAACTGCTTGGAGGTTTTCATCCTCTTAGTTTTCCATGATGTTTTGAAAAAGGATGAAACTGAAAGAGAAGAGTTGAGAGTCTTATTTCTCCAAATAATTGAGGTAGTATGTGGGCATAAATAGGCATGATTTAAGGGGATGGGCAGGGCATTAAGGGTAGGGTCAGAATGATTCATTTCTTACTGTCTGATTCTTGGCACTTTTCTTTAATGGGGACAGAAAACATGGTATGAGTCATCCAGTTTGCCCTACTTTCCTCCTGCTGTAGCAGGCCCGGCAAATTGCCCTGTACAAATTCTTGCTTCTAAGGACTCCTTCTGCTTGGAGTATATCCAACAGCATTCTGTACCTATTGTATGCTGGGCACCAAATAATACAGTGTCCCTGCATTTAAGTTGTGTTCAGTACATGGTAATTTTCTTATGTTTTGCAGTGCAGTGGTTTATAAATGCTGGTCTAACACTGGATTCATCAAAAGTGTTTCATAGTGATCATTTTCTTTTCTTTTCTTTCTTTCTTTTATTTTTTTTGAGAATCTGTAGAACCAAGTGGTTAGCAGACTCTGAAGGCTGATGGCGCGGGCTCCCTCCCAGTATGGCAAGGCCTTAGTCAAGTTGCCCGGCCTCTCTGAGTCTTAGTTTCCACATCAGCAAAGATGATAACAAACCTCTCTGACTGGTTAAAAAGATTTAGAGAGTTAATATTATACATAAAACATTTAGGAGAAGGGTCTGAGCTATAGATTACCAGCTACTATTATTATTAAAAGTATAAATCGTAAAACTCCACTCACATGAATTGGATAAGGATCTTTGGAGTTGGAGTTGTGGCCTGGGATCTTGATTTTTTTTTCTTCAGGTTTTCCAGGTCATTCTGCTCCTAGTTCTGGTTTTAGACCCTTGATGTAGAGTGTCCAGCAAATTGCTCTAAATGTGAGACTCTACCCTGGGTCTCTTTCTCTTCCTCTTTTTGACCAAATTGCTTTTACTTCTTTATATCTTACTGGGTATCTCACTTCTTCCAACCACCTTTTTCTTGTCTGGATTCTATTGATTCTATTGAGGCACCCTTTCAAGGTGTGATGATCCTCAGGGACTACTACTCAGAAACCAGCAGCTGATTAAGCCTTTCACCTGCATGGGATCTGTCTTCCCTGGCAATTCCTAGTTTGGTTGGCCCTGTGAGGTTATAAGTCCTTCAGGGTAGCCCAACGTCTACAGGGTTGCACACAGCCAGAGCTCAATAAATCTCAAGTTTGATAATGATCCAAGCACATGGTTTAAGCAGGTACTCTGATTATACCTGCTGCAATCATTTACAAGGGCTCCATTCAGCTGA
The DNA here is from genome assembly GCA_008086735.1 of Cheirogaleus medius. Classification (NCBI taxonomy): domain Eukaryota; kingdom Metazoa; phylum Chordata; class Mammalia; order Primates; family Cheirogaleidae; genus Cheirogaleus; species Cheirogaleus medius. The sequence continues at coordinate 57,682,352 of VBSM01001124.1, read as the reverse complement.
TGGGAGTATGTTTCTTGATACTTGCCATGATAAATAAGTAACTATCCTATCTTTATGAATCTTAAAAATATAAAACCGATGGTGAAAAAGTCACATACTGAGTAAAATATCATACATTTTCATTTACTTGTCTCTTAAGTATCTCGGACTCATTGTCTATGTGACATTGAACACACAGCCTATGACTAACAGAATCAGGAGAAGGTCCTAAGAAAAGTAGATAAAATGATTAAACATGCTTTCAGATAAGTACATGCACAGTGACTCTAGAATGAAAGACAATAACCTTGGAAGACATAAAATGAGGTGGCTTCTGACCAACTGCAATCCTCCTAGGGCAACCATTGATCAGCTGCATTTCTGATCTGTCAAAGGAGTGAACACAAGACCTGCCTGTGTTGGGCTGAGCAGAGACACCCACTCCCATCCCAGCCCAGGAGTTCCTGGATTAAAGCTACAGATAAGAGGCTACTAGATCTGCTTAAGGCCATGGCCAGTCTCTTGCAGTTGATAGAGTTCAACCTCTGTGGAAAGCAATATGGAGATACCTTAAAGCGATACAAATGGATCTACCATTTGATCCAGCAATCCCATTACTAGGCATCTATCCAAAAGAACAAAAGTCACTCTATGAAAAAGACACCTGCACTTGAATGTTTATAGCAGCACAATTCACAATTGCAAAGATGTGGAAACAACCCAAGTGCCCATCAATACATGAGTAGATTAATAAAATGTGGTATATGTATACGATGGAGTATTATTCAGCTCTAAGAGACAATGGTGATATAGCACCTCTTGTATTTTCCTGGACAGAGCTGGAACCCATTCTACTAAGCGAAATATCCCAAGAATGGAAAAATAAGCACCACATGTACTCACCAGCAAATTGGTATTAACTGATCAACACCTAAGTGGACATATAGGAATAACATTTATCAGGTGTCAGGCAGGTGGGGGGAGGGGATGGGTATATGCATACATAATGAATGCGAGGCACACCAACTAGGGGATGGACAGGCTTGAAGCTCTGACTCGAGGGGGGAGGGGGGACAAGGGCAATATACCTAACCTTAACATTTGTATTTCAGCATAATATGCTGAAAAAAAAAAAGAGTAAATCCAGCAGGCAGGGAGGTGCATTGATGAGAGATGGTGAAAGGGAGAGAGGTAGCATTTGAAGCCCTGGTTTTAGTTCTCCCAGCCTTACTTCAAGCCATCCTCTCTGCAGTGTAGCATGTGAAGTGATTGCTTTCTCTTTTTTGCTTATGTTAATATGAGTTGTTTTCATTTGCATGCCATAGAGTTCTGACTTGGTAGAGTGGAATTAAGGTTAGAGGTGAGACGCTCTAAAACTTTTTCTTCTATGAATATAGCTGTATAAATATAGATACTGCTCAATTTATGATGGGGTTATGTCCTGATAAAATCATTGTAACTTGAAAATATCATAATCCAAAAATGCATTTAATACATCTGACTTCACAAACATCATAGCTTGGCTTAGCCTACCTTAAACATGCTCAGAACACTTACGTTAGCCTACAGTTGGGCAAAATCATCTGACAGAGCCTATTTTATAATAATGTGTTGATTATCTCATGTATTAATTTATTGTATACTGTACTGAAAGTGAAAAATGGAATGGTTGTATGGGCACTCAAAGTATGGTTTCTACTGAATAGCCATCACTATCACAACTTTGTAAAGCAGAAAAATGGTAAGTCAAACCATCCTAAGTCGGCAACTATCTGTACATTTTTGGGGTCTAAACTGTGTAACACTCTTGGCTTACAGCAAAGAAGGGGTTAACTAACGTCCCCGGACATTTTTCAAATACATTTCTGTCAAGTTATATCTCTGTCCTTTTGCAATGGGCATTTAATTCTTTCAACTAAATGCAAAATTTTACCTTTATCTATCTTAAATTCCATTTTGTTGGTTATGGCCTAGTATTCTCACTTGAGAAAAGTTTGAACATTGATTTTTGTCATTTATCATGTCACATCTCTCCCTGCTGGGCTTATGTTATGTCATCTACAAATTTGATATACATGTGTTTTACATCTTCATACATGCATACAAGTTATGCATGTTTATAAGGTTCAAAAATTGGGTGTTGATGACTATACCATTTCCCTCCTAGGCATATATCCTTTCACATCTACATAAGGCGTCATGTTGAAGGATGTTCCTTGAAGAACTGTTACAGGGAAAAATAACCACAATATGCAGTAATAGGTAAATAGCTAAATAACATGTGGTATACTTATACAGTGAACTACGTTACTGTAAATAAAACAAATGAACTGGAATGTTAAGTCTGAGCACTGATTGCTCTTAAAACATATTTACGATGAAAGCAATGTGTGGAGTGATATGTACAATGCAATATGATACTATGACAAAATGATAAAGTGGTCAATTCTAGGTGGTAGGAACATGTGTTATTATTGTACTATACTTGCAATTTTCTGTGCTTTTTAGTGTCTCATTGCACTAGCTAGGACTTCCAGTATGATGTTAAATAGGATGATATGAAGGGATTTCTTAAAATAATTTTATTTTATTTTGCTAAGAACAATGAACAATTTTTTAAAAGTGTACAGTACAACATCATTAACTATGAGCATGATGCTTTAGAACTTACTCATTGTGCATAACCGAAACTTTATATTCATTGAACAACAACTCCCCATCTCCCTCTCCTCATAGTCTACAAACAAACACTCTACTTTCTCCTTTTGTTATTTTTAGTATTTTAGGTTCCTCATGTGAGTAGAATCATACAGTATTTGTCCTTCTGTGATCAGCTCATTTCACTTAGCATAATCTCAAGGTTTATCCATGTTGGCACCAATGATAGGATTTCCTTCTTTTTTTTTTTTTTAAAGGCTGACTCATATTTTCTTTATCCATTCATCTGTCTTATGGACAATTAGGTTGTTTTCACATCTTGGCTATTGTGAGCAACGTTGCAATGAACATGAGAGTGCAGATATCTCTTCAAGATCCTGATTTCAATTTTTTGGATAAATACTCAGAAGTGGGATTGCTGGATTATATGGTAGTTCTACTTTTAATTTTTTGAGGAATCTGTACACTGTGTTCCATAATGGCTGCACCATTTTACATTACCACCAATAGTGCACAAGGGTTCCAATTTCCCCGCCTCTTTGTCAATACCTATCTTTTGATTTTTAAATAATGACCATCCTAATGAGTGTGAGATTTTGGTTTGATTCACATATCTCTGATGATTAGTGATGTTGAGCATATTTTCATATATCCATTGGCCATTTGTATTGTTTTAAATCCCCAGATGTACTAGACACTCCAATAGCAGCATCCATCAACCTGATTGACCTGCTTGATAAACTTTAACCAAGAAAGCAAATGAATTTGGTTTGACGTGACAAGTTTAGCTGAGACTGGCTAGAATACTCCCTGGCATAGAGGAAGACTGCATTTTCCAACATTCCTTGCAGTTGGGTCTAGGGCTAGACTATGTGACTGGATTCTGGTCTATGAAATGTGTCTGGATGTGACAAAAGCCCCTTCTAGACCTGGCCATCACACTCCCTGCATGATCCTCCATGCTGTCTCCTCCCTTCCGTGGTGACTGCGGAGGCCAAGGGATGGAAAGAGTCACTGCTCAGAAGACAGCCATCCCGCCATCTGCTACACCTGCAGCAGAGGGGATGTAGATCACTGGTAAGCAAAGCTCCACTGTGAGGAGTCACTGAGAACCAGGAAATTATTTTCCAGCACTTAATGCTTCTTATCCTTCTAATGCACTAACTCTTCTACAAAGATTTACTTATTGAGATAGTATTCAAATATTAAAAAAATAAAACATAACTTTCTATAATACTATCCTAAATCCATTTTAAAATGTTTCCCTTTTTTCTTTCCCTTGAAACCTATAGACATATTTTAAGAGAGTTGTAATTAACTTGATGCAAAATCATTTGGGATAATTATTCCCTAGGGACAAGCTTTTTGAATAAATCTTTTTTCCTTCCTTTGAGAGTTATTTTAGGATACATTCTTGAAGTATACACCTATTTAATATTTCCCAGGATAATTTTATCAATTTGCAATAACATCAGCAGTTTTCCTACAGTATTAAAAGCACTATCTTTTAACAATTATATTTTTAAAAATGAAAATAGTTGTATACATTTCAGTACATAAATATATTACAATCTTGTTTGAAAACCTCAGATGATACAGAAAAATTTAAAGAAGAGAGCAAAAATCATCCATATTGCCACTATTCAACGATGACAGTTTGGTGTGTAGTCCTCAGGTAATACATGTGTGCACACGTACTCATGCACACACACAAAGAAGTTAATTTTATAAGTAACTTTCTATATAACTTACCTTAGCAATAAATTATGGGCATTTTTATTGCCAACAAATACAGATCTATGCCATCATTTTAAATATGGGCTGTTCAATTTGGAAGCCACTAGCCAATGTAGCTATTTAAATTAAATTAAAATTAATTAAAATTAAATCTAACTAAATAACATTAAACATTCATTTTCTCCAGTCACACCAGCCACATTTCAAATGTTCAAGAGTGACATGTGATTAGTGTTTACTGTATTATACAGCACAGATACAGAACATTTCCATTTGTACTGAAAGATCTGTTGGACAGCAATGTTATAAAGTTATAGAGATTTGCATAGGTTTATTGAACAAATTCCCTCTCTTGAATATTAGGTTTTCCTCAGTTTTTTTCTTTTTACTATTCTAAGCAATACTGCAATGAACAATTTGTAGCAATCTTTGGGCTACAAGATATCTGTGATTACTTTCCAAACTCCAAGGTGGGGCCTAACTTCAACATGATGACACATATTAGTTTCAGTTCTGACCCAGCATTTGCCAAAATTATCTCCTGAGTTTTGTTCTTTGACCTTGCTGCCTCACTGTCAATCTTATCTGGATGCCTCAACATCCATGTTTTGACTGTTGCTTCATATACCTATCTTACCCTTACTATCTCTAGATATATAAAGCAGTTGTTGTCCCCAACTCTCTACTCTTTTCTGGAAGTAAGTTTTCAAAAACATCTCCCTTGTTTACCCTTTACTTCTGTAATCAGTCAGTATAGGCTGCATTGTGCTACAGTAACAAATATCCTCAACTCCTTTGTGGCTGAGTAGAACAAGATTTTATTTCTCACTCATGCTATAGTTGTTGGGGCTCTGCTTCAAGTCATCCTCCCTCCAGCTGGATGGAGCAGCCAGGATTGGGATGGTCACTGTGACTGAGAAAGAAATTGCTTGGTGAATTGCTGCACTGATTCTTAAAGTTACCTCCCAGAAGTGACACGTGACTTCCACTAACATTTCAATGATCAAAACTAGTCACACCATCCTGTTTAACTCTAAAGGAGGTGGGAAGTATCACTTGTGTTTGGAAGAACAGCCAGAAATACTTGGTCAAAAAATAATCAATATTGTGGCTAATAGTTGCAAAGTTTTTGCTTAGGCGTAATAAAATAGGGATGGTGATAACAATACCTAACATTTATCATGTGTGAGAAATTTTAGTGAGTATTTTATATCCTTATTTAGTCTTCACAATAATTATCCTCATTTTATAAAAGAGGCATAGAAAGGTTAATTATCTTGCCTAAGGTTACATGGCTAGTAAGTGGTAGAGCTAGGATTCTGATTCTAGAACCTACGTGCTTAAATGTCCCCCCACCCCTTGCTTTGTGTTATCTTTTAGGTCCATGCTAGTGGTTTTCTCCGTACTCATCTTTGAATGGGGAAAGTTCTATCTAGAGTTGTTACTTGTCCCTAAATAATGCAACTAGGTAAGCTTCTTTCTGTGGTTATTTCGGTGCCACTGGCTCCTCCCAATAGAAAGTAAGTGGATGAGACAACATCATATGAGAAAGTAAGTTTTTATCAATCTAAAAGAAAAGATAGAAAGACTCCTTGAGACATGGGCATTGAAAACTTGGGTACTTGGCTTAATTGTCTCTATTGAAATTACTGCAGAAGTGGTGGCTTCACTGAGCTGGGAGTATATATATATAGTCCCTTGGGGAGGGGTTTTCTAGTTCTATACTGAGACTTAGGCTTCGGGCAAAGGAACACTATTAGAAGTAATTCAGTTGTAAGAAAAACCCTTTTGCCTGTGATGTGGCTGCAAATATATTCTCCCAAACACCTGCTTTTCCTGATAATATTTATACTTGATTAATCCCCATCTCTCCCATGGGATGCCTTTGCTTCTAGACCTTATAGAAATTCCACCCCCCTCACCCCACCCCAAGCCCGTATTCAGTTGACTGGTGACACTATTAAGTCACCAATATGAGAAAAATGGCTAGGAGTGGCTGGTGCTTTCTCTTCTCTTCCTTGTCAGCAGGGCTGTGGATTGTCCCCAACTATAGGAAAATGGACTCCAAGTATGGTCATCTTCCACCTGCAGGTGCTGCTCATGGGCTTGGCCATAAAAATTTCTCTCTCTTTCTTCCTGCAACTGCCATTGAGGAAAGGTAGTTTTTTCTTTTCTCAGTTGGTACTGAATCTGGTGATAACTCCTCACTTTGTGGTTCATATGTTGTTGGCACCATTCCCTGGTTCACTGCTGGAGTTCCTACCCCCATACCACCTCCCTCCTCCTTGGTAATTTCAGTCATTTTCCCGGAGGGGAGTGGAGATTGTGTTTATGTTGTCATCCTTCCTGTAAGTCTGGCTTTTATTTTTTCAAACTTTTTTTTTAAGCATAGCAGATGTTAAAAAGTTGCTTAAATTTGCATTTCTTGATTACAAGTTAGTTTGAACATTTTCCCAGACATTTGTTTCCTATTTGTATTTTCTCTTGTGCAAATTTTGTCTGTTTGAGATTCGATCACTTAGCTATTGGAATCCTATGGGTAGCTTCTAAAAATACACATATGCATTCTGAGATTATTAAGGAAGTGTTCCTTTCTGTCACTTTTGATGCAAATATTTTCTTATTCAGTTACGTTTCTTTTTCATTGCATGCACAGTTTATAATGGCTTCTCTATCATGTTATCACTCTCCAGAATTATTTTCTTTCCTAATCTGTTTACCTGGTAGTGCCTGTTTCCTTCTTCTAGAATATAAGCTCCATGACAGCATAGACCCTGGCTGTCCTGCTAAACACTGACTCTCCAGCATCCAGACTAGTGCCTGCCACAGAGTAGTTGCTCAATGAATACTTATTATATAAAAATATATTTGATTGTTTCAAACCCTCCAAAGTGACCATATCTTCTTAATGATGTAGATGTTTAATCTCTATCTTCCAGATATATTTGATTAAATTAAAACATATAAGGTTATTTGAATTTACTGAAACATATCCATGTTGTTTTCCCTTTTTACTATTCTCTTACCCACATGTATTATGTGACATTTCCTTTTTCCATTTTTATAGTAAGTATTTTAAAATCATATATTAGATTATCATGTTTTCTGGATTGAGTTTCCTAATTTTGAAATGTTACCATTTGGGCTACAAAAGGTTAGTTATTACTGCTTAAATTAAGTTTTAAAACAGATCTCATAGGTTTAATTTCCCCTCAGCATTCTACTTTTAATAATAGTCATTAATAATGATACTCATACTTTTAAAATTAATTTTAGAATCATTTAGGAGTCTTTACTTATGGTTCCTCATAATTACTTCCATCTTTTCTAAATGTCTAGAAAACAGATAATTGTTAATTTCATGTGGATTAGAATATAACTTATTTGTCATTTTCGATATACACATTTTCCCCTTGTAATACCCTGAATAATATTTTCTATCTCTGAACTTTTATTTATTTTTTTTTTTTGAGACAGAGTCTTACTTTGTTGCCCAGGCTAGGGTGAGTGCCGTGGCGTCAGCCTAGCTCACAGCAACCTCAAGCTCCTGGGCTCAAGCAATCCTTCTGCCTCAGCCTCCCGAGTAGCTGGGACTACAGGCATGTGCCACCATGCCCGGCTAATTTTTTCTATATATTTTTAGTTGGCCAATTAATGTATTTCTATTTTTTTAGTAGAGACGGGGTCTCGCTCTTGGTCAGGCTGGTTTCGAACTCCTGACCTTGAGCTATCCACCCGCCTCGGCCTCCCAGAGTGCTAGGATTACAGGCGTGAGCCACCGCGCCCCGCCCCTCTCTGAACTTTTAAAGCCTCTTTCATTTTTTATGATTACTTGAATGTCAACAACAGCAGCACTGAGATCGCACCTGTGAGTTTCTTTGGTATTCTGTCATGCAGTTCTCTTTGTACTATTGATTAAAACTTATTAAATGAATGACATGCTTTCTAAACTATATCTTTATTGATATCTTGAGTTGTGATTGCCACTAACTCATCCTCTTTCATATAATCTACGCCATCATCCATTCACCTTCTTCATTCATTCAATCACAGAAGAACTTATTTTCCAAGTTCTGTGCTAGGCTCTGGGGTTACAGTGATGAGCACAATGACCATTGTCCCTGTCCTGGTGTTGTTTAAGCTTTGACATCTGTTTTTCTTTTTTCAGTCTCAAAATTAACTGGAAGCAGGGATAAAGAGGGATAAAAGAGAGAAAAAAATGGAATTTTTAGCCTTAAGCTTTCTAACCAGAACCACTCATAGAATTTTGATGACATATTTCAGTTTTCCCCCAACTTTCTCATTTTTCCAGTTATTCATCAAAAGTGGGCAGCAATTTGTGGGCTTGACGAGCCATGTCAGACTCTCCGCCACATCTTGGATACATGTTTCAAGACCACAGATTTACCCAATTGCTTGGTCAGGTCTGATCAAGCCTTAGCAATCACCTTCATGACTCTCTTCCTTTTTGAGGCACCAGCAGTGTTCTTCCCAGAAGTACAATTTTCTAAATTCTTCTTAGAAGTCAGTAGAGGATGGTCCCACTTCATCAGAAGGTTTGAAATTCACCTGCAAGAGGACACACTGTTGAGCTTTCCTTACCTATCTTTCCTTCAGTGTCACATTCCTCTTCTCTCCTAATTCTTACCATTCATTTCTCTGTTCCTCACCAGGGGTTAGTGCTTTATTGCTTTCTGATTATATTCTTCCTAATATTCCATTTCAAAATCTGTCATCCTTTCCTATAGGGTAGTGTAGGAGAGTGTTTCTCAGCTCTTTTATTCATTTTCTTCTCTAATAGGTTACATAAACAGAAAATGCAGTTAAGTCTTCAGCATGAACTTTGAAGGTCCCTAAAATGATTCCTTTAAAATTCATAATTTTGATCAGATTAGCTAACAACTTCAAGCACCTGTACCCCTTTCATTTCCCCCAGGAAAATCTTTCTGTAAAGCTTGCAAAAGAATTCAGAAGAATTAAGTTGTTTATTGAGGAAATTATAAAGTTCAGAGGTACAAATATGTACCAGGCTTCTGAAATATGTAGAAGTCAATAAAGCAAGTTTGAAAGAGATAGAAAACATATTAAAATGGCTCCATCTGAGGGACAGGCCAGGTGAATATGATCTGCTTAAAAGGCCAAGGGAAGTCCTGCTCTAGTCAGTGCTCAGGGGATGACTGTGCCTAAAAAATGATTTGTATCTATGAAATCACTCTGGAATCTGAGGAGCTCCACAGCCAGAATGATTACCATCAGCCTGATCAGCACATTCTCTTCCTGTAGTCAAACTATATTCATCAATTCAATAATTATTTTTTTATTTGGCATCCACAATATGCCAATATGCCAGATGCTGTGCTGGGTTCCAAGGCTATATGAGACAAAAGAAAGGCCTGGCCCCTGATATTAGGAATCTTAAGGAGATATTTAAACACTGAGAAGGAGATTATGATGCACTGGATGAGAAGGGCTATGATGAAGTGCAGGACACTATCCGAACATATGAGAATTTTCAAATCTAGATTGGGTGTGTTGGAGAAGTCTGCCCAGGAGGCAGTAACTTCTATCCTAAGATCTGAGAATGAAAATGTTAGCTAGTTTTTTGAAAGTGAGATGGAGGTGGGTCTGAGTGGTGGTCCTGGAAGAGGGAACAAGGGAATATAGATACCATCAAAATATAATACCAATATTTTATACCATCAAGCTGTATTAAATTTAGGCCTCTATTTTATCATAAATAAATTGAATCTGACATCCACTTAAAATCTACTGTGTCTATTCAGCTCTACTGGAATTATATTATCCTACAAACTAGAATATTCTAAGTCCAATAGCCAAGGCACTCTTCTCTGGGTAGTGGTTGACTGGGCACTGCCAATGTCAGCATTGGTGACTTCCTTTTCTATTTGTTTTCATAATTGACCAACTTTCTCCCTTTCTTTCTCCCCAGTACTAAAACTAACAATCTCAAACCTATGTTAATATATCCAAACAGGTTCTGTGAAGTTTTGTTGGCTTGGAAACCATCCTGTCTCCATCAAGGGTCTCTACATACGTATGTTCTGACACATATTTTGCATTTTGACTCTCAGAAGGCAATTTATTTTTCTGTTTCTAGTAGTCACCTAATTGTGGCTGTCCAAGTTTTTGTATTGCTAACTTATTGTTTGCTTTTCTGTAGACAGAAAAGAACACAAATTTAATCTGGACTCATACTGATCGTCTGCCCAAAAGACCACTGACAATGGATGTCGCACATCACATTGGAAATGTTAAAGCATTGTGTGTTAATTATCTACCAGAAATGATATATAGGTGATTCCAGCAGTAGAGGGGAAGTTGATTCTATTTTTTAAAGATCCTTCAAACCCTAGATTCTTGTTTTAAAACTAGCAGAGAAGTCATCAGAAGATAAATGTGAGAGTCGATATAGCCCAATGGCACACAATCTCTTAAATGAAGGTAAAAATGTCAAGAGCAAAAGATCTTGAGGGCTATTATTCTCATTGCACAGAAGGGGGAAAACATATCTTTATGAGACTCTTGGCTCAATAATACTGCAGAAAAATTAGGTCATGTTGTACTTTTAAAACTCTTAGATGACCTTTCTGGTCTGTCAAAATTAGTGGAGAAAATTTTAATGATACTCAGATCTATTGACATTTTACATGTTGAAGTTTCTTGGAGAAATCAGGAGACAATATGTCATTATAAAGTTTCAGTTCTATTCCTTCTCTCTTACTGTTACAACTTCTGATCACATACTTTTTCTCCTCTCTGTCATTTCTCTCTCTATTTTTTTTAGAATGAATGCCTTAGAAAATGTCATCCTTGAGAGTTTTGGTTGATGTTTCAGGGTTTGTCATTTTTGCTAGTCATCAGATGACTCTATGTCCTTTATGTCAATGTATGGGAGTAATTGACCAAGAATTTCCATTGACTGATAATGTTGATCATTCATACACAGGTGTTTAGACCTCTCTGCAGTAATGTTTTCAGAAGAAAGCTCTCATTAACTCTCATTTTCAGCCCCTGAGAAATAACTTATTCCCGGAGAGTTATATGATCTTTGATCTCCTTGCATGAGGGAAATGAAGAGTGACTTGTCTGTGGGTAACCACGTAATGGTCCCTTGGTTATGAACTCACCCAGAGTTGACTGGCCAATGTTTGTGAAATAGTTACACAGGGCCACAACACTGTGGGTGCATGGAGAGGTATCTGGGAAATGTAATGTACTTTAAATTACCAAGAAGTAATTTGATCTGAATAAGACAACTCCAAAGAGAGCTCATTATCTTTCACCAAAATGCAATTGCAAACTGTAATTGGATTTCTTTTTAAGATGAACAGCAAACTCAGGGAAGTGGCACATTTATCATTTTTGTCAATCCCTTTCCAGAACTGGAGTGCTAGGCTAGATGACACCCTGTCTCACCCCTTTAGGAACTGAGAATATGCCATAACTCAGATAGGGTAGGCAGGTATTGCTGTCACTCTTCTTCTGCACACAACAGCCATTAATGGGTTTGTGAGCAGAGGAGGCATTATTCAGTGGACATGATTAGAAGGTTAATCTGAGCTCAGTGTTTAGAGAAGATTGAGGGTCAGAAAAGAAATTAGAGGAAGATATAACACAAGGTTGTTATACTAGTACAAACCTATAATGTTGGGAGTTTGGACTCGGGTAGGGGCAGTGGGATTGGAAAGGAAGATGTGGGTATGACTTATAATTCAGTGCAACTGCACCCACAGAACTTAATAACTAGTTGCATTAGTTGCATATTGGAGATAGTACACAATGGAAATAACCCTGGTATAAGAGTCAGGAAGAAAGGGGTTTTCAGAGTAAGGTTGAGGCTTAGTTTTTTATTTTATAAAATAAAGAAATTAAACTGGAATTATCTCTAATTCCTTCCCAGGACTAACATTTTAAGATACAAAGATCTTGAGGCATTGCAAGTTTGCCCTTCATTCCCTGCAGGGAAGAGTCACATCAGGAAAGAACAAAAGGTACAGTTTCTGTGTGATGTCTCCCTGACTTCTCACTGACACCCAGGCACTCCAAATCAATCCCTGGCTAACTGAGACCCTCAGTTTTATAAGTACATCACCCTTTTTGATTCCTCTTCAGAGTCAAATATTTCTGTTTTAGATGCTTATGTTGGTGGATTGTGTCTCATAAACAAACTTGTAGTAAGGGATAAATAGCCTATAATGGCTAAAGCATTTTTTTTCAGAGATGATAATATTTTATCTTTGTATTGTCAGCCCAATTTTCAGAAACATTCACATTTCATTTAGACTTCTCAGGAACATTGTGAGGCATATAGACACGGAAGGTGTCTGTATGCCTATTTCACAGATGAGGAGACTGAGACTCGTAACAAGTAAATAGTGCACAAGATCACACAGCCACTAAGTGGCAAAGACAGAATGAAATGCAGGCTTCCTGATGCTGAGTCCAATGCATTTTCCACTGTATTACCATAATTACGGAAATTTAAAGTCCCTGGGCAAGAATATAGAAGTATTATGGTCCAGGGGTGTTAGAAACCATTCAAAGATCACCATTGGGCCTGTTTTTGTGCTTCCAAATGCAGTCCCAGCAACCATCTCATTTTGAATAGTCTTGACAATATTCTACCTAGTAATCCATAGCAATAAGTGTGATCATAATCACACTTCTCTCTGACCATCCCGAAGAACATTTAGCATATTAATGTTGTTAATTAATCTTCATGACATCCTAGCAAATGAAGCAGATTTCGAGTAGGAAGTCCCACTTGGCTGACTGGGAAGCTGAGGTAGAGAGCAAGGTTACAAAGCTGCCTCAAGGTGAGAAGAAATCAGCAGACTTTTTGAGCCAAGAATAGCTTTTTCACAGCTGAAACTTAAAAGTCTATTGGGAAGGGACTCTTGCTATTCTCCTTAGAAAATTACTGTTTAGTCACCAGAAAAAAAAATTGCCACTCTACAAAGATTTTCTTTGCTTTGTTATTTTTCAATGCTTTTGAGTTTACTATGTGTCTTTCTTTGGGGTTCCCGCACTGTTGCAACTGAAGTGACTCAATCTTTCTCTCTTCTGGGAAAACAGGCCTCATTTGCCTGCAGATGACAATCTCCTTCACCCCTTTAGTGTCACCTCCCCTTTACCTTCTCCGAGACTGGAGTGCTCCAGTTTTTAATGGCTTCTCAGGAATTAGTCCCATTGGTCTTTCCTTGCCTTACTCGGGGATGTAGAATGGAGTCTTGTCTTTATAGCACACATTTCTCCCCTGGGAGAACATTTGTTTCCAATGCTGTGTTTCCATATTTTATTTTCATCAGAGAAAAGATGGAGTGACTTCATCTCTCTGTGTTAAAGACAATGACTATGTCTACAACCACGTGCTGGGTCCAAGCTCTGTGTGGTTTCTGTGGTTACTGCAGCACTTGGGGGTCAGGCGGGTGGAGCCATGACTGAGTCCCCTGTGGGGAAGTTACAGAGGAGAGTGTTGTTTCTCTGTGGCAGGGAGTCCGGTTACACTGGGGGAAAGGGAATGGGATTCCTGTAGGCTGACAGGAAGACCATAGTTATCTGTGGGAAAAGGAATAATTGTGTTGTTCTGTTGTTGGGAAATGTGGTTGCCTTTAACCTTGAGCCCGACCAAAGAATCCTGCTATGATTTACTTTGACACTGTATTTAAATCCCCCACAATAATTAACCATCTTTCAAACATCACCAGGAAGTGGATTATCAAAATAATATTACTCTGATGGTAAAAGTATCTTTAAAAGCCTAAGCCACTGAGCTCAGCAAAGATAAAAAGGCCAAACAAAGCCCACACCAAAACATTATGAAAATATTTATCATTTTCTGTGACCTTTAAGAAAAAAGCTTCCTAGGATGCAGATGAGTAGTACAGGCATGGGAAAGAGCCCAAGTCATCTTATTTACTAAATATTTGCTCAATATTTATTTTATGTGACTGGAGAAAATTTAAATGGTGGAGGAGAAGATGAAAACGCTGACAGAGTTTTAGCAGTGTCAAGGGTAGGGAAGGCAAGTAGATACTGTACACGTTGCCACCTGCCACTCCCGAGCTCATGGCAGACATCACCAATGGATCACATCACTCCTCCCTGCGGTGCCTATTCTCAGATTCACAGTTTCTCACCAAGGCACTAAACACAGCCACAATCAAATTATAGGACTTGGTTCTCCAGTTGAAAACCTTTCATAACACCCCTGTTTCAGAGCAAGCTGATTTGCTCTGCCTTTCTTCAGAATGAAACTAAAGATGTGGAGAAAGCTAGTGTAGGTGGCAAGTGAGTTGGCTGATGTTAATATAGTTAAGGTCGTTTCTTCTTATTTATTTATTTATCTTTTTTGTAGAGGTGGGTTCTTGCTATGTTGCCCAGGCTGGTCTTAAACTCCTCACCTCAAGCAATCCTCCTACCTTGACCTCTAAAAATGCTGGGAAACAGGCATGAGCCACTCTACCCTGCCAATACAGTCAAGGTATTTTCCAAGAGATCTAGACTAATCTAAATTCTGGGACTATGATAGAATTATCTCCAAATTTAGGACACTTAAAAATACTTCATATTAACAACAACAACAAAAATACAGTTTAAAACATCAATGCTTTCAGTGCCAAACTGAAGACAGTCCTGAACAAACTGGGATGGTTGGTCACTCTGCTTTTAGGTCAATCACATAAAAGCCACCAGTTCTCCTTATACACAGATCAAGACAAATGGTACCATCCTCCTCTCACTGGAAAGAACACCATAATTAATGTGTTATTGCAAATATTTCCACCTTTCCTTCTCTCAGAGAATCATCACATCTCCATTTATAACTCATGAGGTTTCTCAGTGGAAAAATTAAAGATATTAAAATCTTCCATCCTTTTCAGCTGTGTCCGTGGAAAGCTGTCAATCAAGATAAGGGACTGATTAAGTGCATAATGAAAATACTTAGAGGGCAGGGACTATGGCTGTTTTATAGTGACAGGAATAGTACAAACAAATGCTTCTTTCTCATCAGAGATTTTCTATGCCAATAGTGGTGGTGAGAAAGAGAAGGGTTTCAAGATTGCTAGGCATACTCTGAGTTACCACAAGTTTTTCGGTCTGGCTAAAAGTCAGGGACCCTTATGCAAATACACCTCAAAGATTCCTCCAAGGAATGTTTACATGCTACAGCAAGACAGACAAGCTCTTTTCTTTGTCAAGACTGCAGGTTTCTACCAGAAGTCAAACTGCTTCCTCCCAAAGGGGAAAGGGTTGGCTAAGGCCAGCTGCTGGGCACAGCTGTGGAATACAGAGATTTCCAAATCCAAGCTCTGCCAGACAATCAGCTCTCTGGCCCGCAGCTGCGCTCCAGCTGTGACGGACACAGAGGCTCTCTCAGAAGACAGCTGAGGCCTGACCAGATCCCTGCTCCCAACTGCTCAACCCCCAACACCAAAGCTTTCTCTGGAAGCATTAGATTACACCGCAAAGGGGTGTCCTCCAGACTGTGTCTTGGTGAAAGTTTTGACCACCCCCTAGTCTTTCTCTCTTCTTCATATTTTCCTCTAGAGCTTGTGTTCTGGGCTACTTAGAGGCCTGAGTGAGAGAGAAGATGCAGAAAGAGAACATTAATTCTGACAAAGGAGTGTCTTAACCATTTATCCAGCCAGCAACTATTTATTGACCTCTACTCTCAGCTGTGTGTTCTCTGTGGGAGTGGGCATATAATAAGCCATTGTATTCATGACTTTCCTCACTTTTATCCACTGGGAAAGGCACTTGGAACATCCTTGGGAGGAACACCAAGGTGCTGTGTTTCCAGGTAGAAGCACATTCTACGAAGGGAATATGCTTCACACTTTTTT
>VBSM01001124.1:57643341-57666011 GCA_008086735.1 Cheirogaleus medius | reverse complement strand
CCATAAACATACGGGTGCAGATGTCTTTATAATAGAATGACTTATGCTCTTTGGTGCTTCACACTTTTTAAAAAAAGAGAACATGTTAAAAAGATAGTATTAAAACTCTGATAAAAGATGTTAGAAGAAACAGTATGAATGCCCGGCTGGGAAGCACAGAGGAAAGGGAGACAAAGGGTAGCTTCAAGGATTGACGATGAGCCCTTCCCCTCTGCTTCCTACCCTCACTTAGGCTTGTTCTCTTGTTATAACCTGGATGAGCCTCTTATTCCAGGAATTCCTGTGATGCCTGCCTTTGTTGGCTACTCCAATGGCTGTGGATAGGGATGATCCCTTACGGTGGGAGTGATAAGCATGAATGGTGACATGGCAAGCAACATCTGTTCCCACAGAAAGAGAAGCTCCTGTCCTAGCTACCATTACTGAGTAACAAATCATTTCAAAACTTAGTGGAGTAAGACAACTCTTCTATTCTGCCCACAGATTCTGTGGACAGGGCAGGATGGCTGGTCTCTGCTCCATGAGGTCTGGCACCTGAGTTGGGAAGAACTGAAGATTGGGGGTGACATGCTAGATGGAGGCTGGAGTCAACTGGAGGCATCTTTACTTACATCTCTGGAGGGTGATTGCTCTGGTGTGGATATTTCTGTCCCCTCAAAATTCATATACTGAAATCCTACCCCCTAGAGTGATGGTATTAAGATGTGGACCTTTGGGAAGCTCCATTCTCATGATGCAGCCTTATCAAAAAGACCTCAGAGAGCTAGCTAGCTCCTTCCACCATGTGAGGACACAGCTAGAAGGCACTGTCTATGAGGAATGGGTCCTCGCCAGACATGGATCTACTGGCACCTTGATCTGGGACTTCACAGCCTCCAGAACTATGAGAAACAGCAGAAAGAATTTAATTAGATTCATTTCCCCTTGAAAGGTATTGAATGATGCTGGTACTTAATGTATTGACCATGTATATACATACATTTCAAAAATATTTTCCTTGGGAAAATTATAGTGCCAATGGCAGTGTCCTTAAAAAATCAGAAGCAATTATTTTGGAATTAAAGAAAAGATTGACCTAGCAATTCAGTGGTCATGTAAGGATTTGATTTCAAATAAAAAACAGGGGATATAGAGAAGGAGCAACATCTACGGAAGTAGAAACAATAGAGGAACTCTTCAGGTAGTAGCATTGGGGTTGGTTTTGCTTTGAAGTTATGTTAGATAAGGGAAACTATAAGGTAAATATATCTGTGTGGGGTATACTTTTAGGATGATGATCTCTGAGTGACAGTGATTAGTTATAATTTTGGGAAGGAAACACATTTTCCTTAAAAACATATTCCCCAAAGAATGAAGTTTCATGTGTTGCTGAAGGCAAAGAAGTCAACGAAAGTATTATTAATATAAATAGAACAAAAACTTGATATCACTCTTGGATGAAACATGTATCCATGTAAGAACAAACTGTGATGCAACCCATAAAGTATCTGGCACATGGTAAGTGCTCAATAAATGCTAGTTACCATTATTTTCTAGAAATAAGGATAATAAGACCTATAGTGCTGGATTGTTTTGAGGATTAAATGCACCTGAAGCCCTTAGCAGAAAGCCCAGCTCACAGACTGCATTCCAGTTGTTCTAATGGCTTATTAA
Organism: Cheirogaleus medius; assembly: GCA_008086735.1. Lineage (NCBI taxonomy): Eukaryota > Metazoa > Chordata > Mammalia > Primates > Cheirogaleidae > Cheirogaleus > Cheirogaleus medius. Next base: position 57,664,358 of record VBSM01001124.1, on the reverse strand, counting down.
GGAAAGGTGGTGTCAATCAGTTCACTATAAGGAAGCTCTCTGACAATGAGTTGTCAGAGTTGAAATGAAGCCTCAAATGACCACTGAAGAGTGGATGAGCATTTTAAAGAAAGATGTGAAAATGATTCCCACTCTGGGTGGGAAATCAGTGTTTTAGTCTGTTCAGGCTTCTACAACAAAATACCATAAATTGGGTATCTTATAAACAACAGAAATTTATTCCTCACAGTTCCGCAGACTGAGAAGTCCAGGATCAAGGCTCTGGCGCATTGAGTGTTTGCTTAGGGTCACTTTCTGGCTCATAGATGGCTCTTTCTACTGTGCTGAGTTCTCTTTTGTAAGAGCACTAATCCCAATTGTTCACGAGGGTGGAACCTCCCAAAGGCCCCACATTCTAATGCCATCACCTTGGGGGTTAGGACTTGAACATATGAATTCTGAGGAGACACAAATGATCAGATCATAGCAATGAAACTAGACTTTGAAAAATGGCCTCCAACTCTGCTCGGACATGTACAAGTGTCAAAGAACACAAGAACTCAGATCATTCCCCTGAAGCTTCAGAGGTGAAGGCAACATACAGTTACGACAAAGATAATTATTCTATTAAGAAAAGTTCCACCAAACTTTGAACATATACATATGGATTTGCTTGCTCTGTGATCCTAAACCCACTAAAGCATTGTGAAACCATCCCTAACCTGTCTGCAAACCATGCTTGAGCTTTCTATACATAAAGAATGCCTAATCTCACAGATTTCACTACCCTCCCTTTAATCAGGCAAACAGTACATTTCAGGATTCAGCTTTGTCTACAATCTCTTTTTACCTAATTTTCTTGCTCTTTTACTTTTTTAAAAATTTCTTTAATTCAGGATATTATGGGGGTACAAACATTTTGGTTACATGTAATGCATTTGCCTCACTGGAACACTCTTACACTGCTGGTGGGACTGCAAATTAGCTTGTTTACTTTTAACTCAGTGATTGGCTACAATGGCTTTTGAGTGAATTGACTCTTCCTTGCTTGGCAAGCAATAAACTCAGCTTTGTTTTTGTGTTTTACCAGCTGTGGTCATCTTTGTATTTTTTATTTGACAAAGTAGGTGGCAGGAAACTTAAGAATTTGTTACCCCATTTTAGGAGATTCTCTAAAAATAGATGTAATATGACTATATGGCAATGATACCAGCTAGGAAGCCATAAGCCTCCTATAGGTTTTAAAAAACTTCACTATGAACTGCAGCCAGTGCTGCATGTATAAAAGATGTTCACAATTATTTGCTGAATAAATGAATAAATGCATGGGATTTAATGAGCAAATGAGTGGCTATTTCACCTCCCAGATCTTGGATCTATGCCACACCCTTTGTGAGGGGCTCTGGGAAAAAGACTTCAGAATGATATTTGTAGACAATATTTACTAAATTATTTACTCAAAGAGGGTAGGTAGGTTTGGAACTAAATTCCTGAAACCTTGGTCAATTTAATCCTTTCAGCAACCTCAGGCACCAACTTCCCCTTATGGTGTCCAGTGCATCAAAGATCAGACATTGAAGTACTAACAGGAAGTGTTATCCAGCAATGCAAAACTACTTTTAGAAAAGGAGCAGAAGTCTGAGAATACACAATTTTAAAAGTATTATTCTGTAAATATTTCTGTTATATCTGGGAGGGGTTAAGAACATGACAATCTCTTTTCTCCCCATGGAAGAGAAGCAGAATTTTAAACAGCTCCTCTTGTCCAGCTTGGCAAGAGCTCTGACTTTGGAGGATATCTCTAATTGCTCAGAAGCCCTCCATGAGAATCCTGGCAAATGATTTAGGCATTTCACTTTTTCTTTGCAGCCTTCTGTTCCCTCCCCACCATTCTCCCAACAACAAATCTGCCCAACCTCAGGCTTCAGGCACCCTTTTTTGAAAAGATTCTAAAGTAAATGGGCAAGGGATGTTCCAATGTCACTGGGCCATTCTTAATTTTTCTTAAGAGAAGATAATGTTAACTTCAGTCTAATTACATGAATAATTAGCATTCAATATGCAAATTCCTGTTTCATTTGGGGAGAGTTAGTGGCCAAGATGTCAGGGATTATAAAAGCTCCAGGGAGGAAAAAATTCAAATGTTTCAAATGTAGAGCCTTCATCCAAAAATATTTTTGGATGTTATTTCTTGTCAGAGGCTCTCCAAAGCCCATGTGGTCCCATTTCTCGGCTGCCAATACTGCTACTACCACCACACACCTGAACTCCCTTCCAAAGCTAAGGTGAGGTTACAAGAAGCCATGAATTATTTCTAACTTGGGAAATCCAGCACTTATTTTGTCCGTGGTCCACAAAGAGACCCAGTACCCAAGAGACAGGTTAAAATGCTTTCCTGATAGCGATTCTATGTGACCAATTTCTACGCCTTCTTCCAAGCCCGAAGTTCCCAGCACTGTGGCCATGTGAATACCACACTATTGCCCTGCAATTCATCCTTTGATAGCACTACCTTCTATTATTTGGCTGTGATTGAATGATGGACGTTTGCAGAAATAATGATTATAGGCAACTGTCAGGTTTTCAGTCTGGGTATATCAGAATTTAAGATTTAAGAAGTTTTCAGTAAGTATTCTCTGAGGGGACTGATAGCCTTCCCAGGTGACCTTTATAGACCAGCATTTTCTTCTTAATGAATTTCAGCCTAACATGGCTGTCTCAGCCTTTTTTGTTCCCTTCTCTCTTCCTGAGTGTCAAATGATTGGTAGGAAATCTATTCTTTGAGTTAAAAATCATTGACACACTTTTGTTTCCTGTTTTAATTTTTTTTCTGTTCTTTTGAATCTTAAGTAGAATTTTGGTTGTGTCTCATTTGCTCTGGATGTGGCTACTTCATGCTCAGCTCTATCCAAAGATGTGGTTTTAAGAAGGAACACATGGCAAGAAATGAAATTGCTGTACTCTGCTCCTTAGCCATCAAACACCCTTTGTTAACATTCTCATTTTCCATTAAATGAGCTATTGTTGCTACAAGTCAGTGGCTCCACTACAGAATTTGTAGCACAATAAACAAAGTGTAAAATGTATGTAATGAGGATTGCCTCTAATTTCCCTTAATTGCACATTGAGTTACAGCCAGCACGACCCTGACACTAACATTACTTCCTCAATACATAGCCTTGATGTACAACAAATTTTTCTTCCATGACAGGTTTATTTCTTTGTTGAAGAATTGTTTAAGAGATATTTCATTGTATGTTGCAACGATGTAATTGGGCTCTGGCTGTTTTATTTACTTAATAGGTACGGTAATAATTATATGTCACTTTTTAGTATATGGGTTCCTCATTCCTCTCCAGGTTGATTGCTTTATCTAGGAGGCATCGAATGGAATTGCTCCAAAATAACATCTGTGGGAAGATGAACTGTAGATTTATTTCTCTCCCTAAGCTCAGGGCTTTGGTGTGTTCAGAGAAAAATGGCAGCTTGGTATCAAATAAAGCTAAAAAAGAAAGGTAGTGGAATCTGTGCATAGGATTATTTTTACTTAATATTGAGGGTATATTTTTCCGGAAACATTTTGTGAGAATGGCAGGCAAAAATCTCAAGATGTATTAACCATTTACCAACCAACTACTAAACACAAAAGGGATAATATGCATTAGGGTTAAGTTCCAAGAAAAACATTCATGGCGCTGGATGGTTTCCTACAACACATCCTTTTATCCAAAATTACTTTTTATGTTTTGCACCTTCGAACTTAATCCTAGAATAATCCATTTGAGTTCTTATTTTCTGTCTCCATTCACTTTTTTAACTCTATGTTGAACCCATTTTATTCATCATAAAACTCAGAAATATCAATATAAGCATTGAGAGACGGTTAGATCCAAGGGTAGGAGAGATGCAGAAGCTTAGAAAGGACAGGTGACTGTCAGTGAATGAATCCCCAGCAATGGTCTGGTCTGAAGAATCATTGACTTGGGTAATAAGATGGCATTGCTTGGACAGGCAGCAGTATTGGCATAGTTACAGTAACATTGGTGGGGACAGGATCATGGCTGTCTATGGCCATCAGTGGTGGCTGCTTCAGTGACCTTGTTGCTCCATATCCTCAGTGGTGGCAGAAACTTCATTGGAGAAAAACAGTTGTCATGGTGTCTTCTGTGGGTACCAGTGACATAACTTGACATTTTTGATGTCAGGAGTGATTGAAGATACCACCCCAGTAAGCCAGAGAAAGTGAAAGGGAAGAGAGTTGAGACATTGGGGTCTCCAGTTAAGCTAGTGTCCCAAGGAAGACACCTGCTGTGGGTTATCAGAGCTGTATGGCTGAGCTTTGCATCTGGGGTAGGAGATTATTTTTCCAGGAAAGCTGATAGGAGTAAAGTCAGAGAGTAATAGTATATATCTTATAAAATCAGTGTTAGATTAAATGCAATAGCACATGCAAAGCACTTAAAAAATGCCTGGCACATATTACGAATTAGCTAATTTTATTATTATAATATAGCAGTAATATTATTATTATGGTTCCCTCCTGTTAAGCACTTATTAAGTTCAAGTGCTGGACTAAGGTCTTTACTTGCATATATAGACAAAAACTTTATGCTACAACTTTAGCTCATATACTCTGTTATGGACTAAATTGTGTTTCTCCAAAATTCATATATTGAAGCCTAACCTTCAATGTGACTATACTTGGAGATAAGGCCCTTGAGGAGGTAACTGAGGTTAAATTAGGTCATAAGGGTGGGGCCCCAATCCTATAGGACTGGGGTCCTTATAAGAAGAGGAAGAGACTCTAGGGCATTCTCTGTCTCTGTCTCTCTGTACACACAGAGAAGGGTCATGTGAGGAGACAGATAGGAGGCACCATCTGCAAGCCAAGGAGAAAGGCCTCATCAGAAACCAACCCTGATAACACCTTGATCTGAACTTCAAGCCTCCAGAATCGTGAGAACATAAATTTCTGGTTTTTAAGCCACTCAGTCTGTGGTATTCTATTATGGTACCCCAAGCAGACTAATACATACACTAAAAACAAACATAAACACCAATCCTTCCCCCATCTTCCTTCATTTTCCATAATTCAATTTATTTTCTATGATGTTACCTCTCACTTTCTACTCTACTGATGGGGAAAACACTTCTTCTCACCAATTAAAGTTTTCTTGGATTTCTGGTTTAAAATGGACTATTTGGATAGTCATTCCCTCCCTCTACCTTCCTGAGACGGTGACTGGGAGCAAAGGAACACTTAACTCTTCTTGAGGTGTTGGGGGATGAGGTCCCCTTGGTCTTCTCCTGGGAAAGGAAGTGCTTATGCTATATCCCTTGCTAAAGTGTCTGCAGCAGGGTTACTTATTTGCATGTTGCATTTAGGGCCTGGTGATTTCCCTGTGGTGGACTTGGGCATCACCTTACCTGTCCCTGGGGCTGTTGGTTCTTTGGGGCTGGCTGCTTCTCCTATTGCATCCCTAGGTTCCTGGGAACTTCAAATCCCCCACAGACCACAGAGAATGGGACAAGGGCAGCGTGGAGGGAAGGAGTTGGGAGAATGCTCTCTCAGGACCTTCCACCTGGCACATCCCTAGTCATTTCTATTTCAACATCTGGATACCATGTTGGCCTTGCTGCCATGAAGACTCAGGGCATCTCTGCAAGGCATGATCTCTGGGGAGGCCAGAAATAAGCATCCTACTTTGACATCCCCTGACCCTGGCTAGTGATGTCTAGATATCCCCAGTATTAACTTCAAGGGGACAGGAAAATAAATTCACTTCTCTGCACTCTGCCTTTTCTTCTCCCCTTCTTAGACTCTATCTACTGGTCTATTACAGTTCCAGGGACAAAAACTGCCCTTCAGTCCAATCCTTGGCTTCTCCCACCTCAAGGATTTTGCCAACCCACCTGCTTCTGTCTTTCCAGCTTTGGCCCTGGATTTGTAAAGCTCAGCTCTTGGGGTTCAAAGAAAACACCTCATCAAAATCTAATAATTAAAAGCATTTGTCTTTAGCCTATTGTCCTGCAATGAACAACAAATCTATATTTTAAAACTCAAAGCCAAGCTATGATTTATTTGAGCTGGAGTGTTCTACCTTCCCCTTGAAGCATTAAATACCTCAAGAGTGACAAGAAAACGAACAACAATTAAGAGTTTAAAAGAAAAGACAATACATTGATTAAACATTTTCAAAGATACTCTCCTTGCTATATTCTTCTGTTAGTAAAGCTTCTCACTACAACCTGTTTTCCCAAAGTATCTACCCTTCTTTCAGTATCCTCCTTCCTCCCAAAAAAGTGGGAGCTAAGGTCTGTCTAAGGTCTTATTTTACTCTTCCCCTACCTCTTGTCCATGTAGCTTGATCACAAGTGCAGATAGAATTTTTTTTTTGAGCAGATATAAACTTTGCAAGGGCCTTGAATTACTGCTGTGTTAAGCAGCTATTTTGGTTATAAGCTAGAGGAAGTGAAGGCTGTCCCTCTGATTCCAATTTCCATCACCTTCCAGCCTGAATTACTATTTAGTCTCTGGTCTCGGGAAGCCAAAGAGCAGCCCCGACTGAACAGAAGCCACCAGAGAGTGAGAACAGGCTCCATGCAATGACCACACGCTGACTTTTTGTATTCCAAGTTGTGGGTTGTCTTTCCAGCCTGACTTTAGGATTTAGTTTTTTCCTCTAAAACAGCCTACCCAAAGATATTCACCATTCTTCCTTCCACCATCTCCCTGCTCCCCTGCCAATCACTGAACTGATGATGGGTGTTGCTGCCGCTGGAATCACCCGTCCCTTTCCAAGAAAGGTTTTGATCCTCCCAAAGATTTAGATGTCAAGAAACGGACTTTAAAATTGTTTCCGTGGATCATCCTTTTTTTCCTTCACTTAATTATCTTTGCACATGACTGTTTGTCAATAGGTAACAAATGCAGAGCTACAAGGCTCCAAATCTAGGGTTTGTGATTAGTCAAGAATCCCTACTTCACTGAGTGGGGAGAGATGGGAGATTGGCAGCTGCTTAGAGAAATCCTATTGTTGGCTCCATGCCATGCTTAATATGGAGGAAGTATAAATAGCCATGACCATGAGACGTGCATGAATGGTAAGCTGTAGGTAGCCTCCCAGCATCTTACCCACTCTGGTGTGGCATGAATGAAGTATTAGAGAGTTCCCTACACTTTCCAGGATGCCACAAAATTGTAGAAATGACTAAGGGACAGAAAGAAGTCTGAGATCAGGAAGCTATAGAAGGCAAGGACCTCTTGACTGGAAGCATTGTCTAGGAGTGCAAGTGAGACATCACAGATGTCAAGTGAGACCAGTTTACTTGAACAGATGCCTACACAAGATGTCCAGGGCTTGGTTGGAACAACTTTGCCAGGACAGAGGCCAGTGGCCAGAGGCCAAGCAGAATGAGATCCCTGTATTGAAGATCAGTGAGGGTTAGAAGCTATGACATTATATAAAACTCCTCCCCTCTCCACCAATGTATTCGCCCTCTGGTAGAAGGCAAGGTGCAGTACGGAAACATTAGAAATAATGAATTCTTACCCAAAAGTATCTGAGATTTGAATGTCATAAAGACTGAGAGAATGATACTTTAATTGGCTTTATAAAAATCGCTGAATACAAATTGAGTGTACTGCAACATGATAAAATATATTTTCTGCTATAGGTAGACTAGGAGTTATTCAATTTACTTATAAAATTGAATTTACTTATAAAAAATTAAGTTACTTTTTAAAAAATCTGAGTTTCTATACCCACCCGCTATACATGTTTAATATTTTAATCAACCCTGTGAGGAAATGAGGCTCAGAGAGATGAAATAATTTGCCCAAGGTCACAGCTAGTAATTGGTAGAGCCAAGATTTGAGACTTTAATTTATTTGATATCAGAGTTTGTGTTTCTAACCATTTTGCCTAAGCCTCACAGTTATATGGTTAATATTTTTACCCTCTAAATTGTTTTTAATCGCTAGAAATGTGTGACTTGAAAAATAAGAGTTAGAACTACATCCTGTTGTAAATGTTCTTTGTTTGCCTTTGTACTTTGTTCTTGTTTTTTTCTACTCTGATTCTCCAATCTCTCTGTTATTTTTATTTATTGGCTCTCCCTTTGCCCCTCACTTACCAATCCACTGAGCTGCAGAGTTGATGGCTGGTTTCTCTCAGAGCTTTCTTTGCCTACACCTAGCTCTGTGGCCCTCGGGACATAAACTGCATTGTATGGAGCTCCCTATCCCGGCACTTTTCCATACCTCAGCAGGCAGAACATGAAGACAGCACTGTCTTTGGATTTGCAGGCCTACAAACTATGAGTCCATTGTGTTTGAGAAGTCCAGGAGAATTGGATTTAAGACGAATGGAATAATCATCTTCCAGAGAAGTAAATTTACTTGGCGGGTTTCCACTAAAATGGATTTTTAAAAATGTCAGATGGAACTAAAACATTTAAGACATATGGTGCATTAACTAAATGTTTAAACATTTGCCTTTAGCTGCGTGAACATATCATCGATGAGATGAGCTCAGTGAGCTATGCTGAACGTCTTTGACGGAATCACTGTCCAGTAGAGAGCTCTATTTCTTGAATCTCTATAATATAAACCATCCCCAGATGCTTAAAACAGATACCAAATATGTGTTATAATTTTACTGCCGAATGCAAATGCACATAAAAATGAAAGGTCTAAATGAGAAATCGTATCTGTAATCTCAGTTATTACCTTTTCCTTGAAATAGGTTCTGCAGGAGAAGGGTGTAAAGATGAGTATCATTAGACATTACGTAGTGTAAGTCACTGGGATGCCACCACCCCATTCTACTGTCTTCCAGAAAAAAGAAATCCCTTACTATTTTAATGCATAGTCAGCAAACATGCAGCAAGTGTGGGAGTTCTCCCTCTCACCCCAAGCCCATAGTGGACATTGTTAATCAATCGCAACACTTATTTTTCCTGCTGAGCCTGCACTTGGCCTGAGAATTTTTCTCCACCCAGCACTCCAGGCAACCACTGCCAATTGATCCAAGTTGGCACTTAAAAAGAAACCTATTTCTAGTCCCCAGACACAGAACAATGGTAGAGCTGTGGGGCGCTCCTGTATCTGCTATATCTAAGAGATGTGATAATTGTGAGTACTATTGGGTACTGTTGGGATCTATTTCTTAAATTAAAAGGATGGCTTTGGGCATCTTTGGGTTCTGGAAGGACTGGGATTAGTCTTTATTTAGATATAAAAGGGGCCACTCTTTGTCTCCTGGAAAAGTAGGCGGATTCCACATATACTTATATCCCTTTCTCTTTTTTTAAAAAAAGATATTATTTCAGAATATTATGGGGGTACAACGTCTCAATTATATAAATTGCTTTTATATCATTTGAGTCAAAGTTATAAGTGTACCCGTCCCCCAGATAGTGTGCATTGTACCTGTTAGGTGTGAATTTACCCCATCTCTTCCTCTCCCCCACTTGCTTGATTTCCAATGAATGTTATTTCCATATGTCCACATGTGTTGAGTGATTAGTACCAATTTAATGGTGAGCACATGTGTGTTTGTTTTTCCATTCTTGTGATACTTCACTTAGAAGAATGGTCTCCAGCTCCATCCAGGTCAATGCAAGAGGTATTAGTTCACCATTTTTTTTTTTTTTTTATGGCTGAGTAGTACTCACTTCATGGTACACACATGCCACATTTTATTAATCCACTCTTGTATTGTTGGGCACTTGAGTTGTTTCCACATCTTTGCAATTGTGAATTGTGCTGCTGTAAACATTCAAGTGCAGGAATCTTTTTTACAGAATGTCTTTTTTCGAACTCCTGACCTTGAGCAATCCGCCCGCCTCGGCCTCCCAGAGTGCTAGGATTACAGGTGTGAGCCACCATGCCCGGCCTAGAATGTCTTTTTTATTTGGGTAAATACCCAGTAGTAGGATTGCTGGATCAAATGGTAATTCTACTTTTAGTTCTTGAAGGTATCTCCACACTACTTTCCATAGAGATTGTGCTAGTTTGCAGTCCCACCAGTAGTGTATGAGTGTTCCTATGAGTTTCACAAGCTCCATGAAAATGCTGAGGATTCTAGACCCATTTGAAACAGAATGAGTTAGGAACTACCAGAGACTTTGAAATTAGGATAATGATTTATATTTTGGATACTGCAGAGAAGTACCTGGGGTAAAGCTGTGTGTGCGTGATGGGGGAGGGGGGCTTGTTATTTAAGTCTGACTTTATATGCATTCATATTTCCTGAGTAGGCTGTAAATAATAATAGCTACTGTTTACGTGCCTGGCGAGGTATTAAGCACCAAAGCACATGCACTTTTATTCACTCTTCCTGACTTCCCTCTGAAGTACCACACCCTCATCTTATAGATGATGAAACTGAGGCTTATGATGTTAGGGAATTTATCTAAGATCACACAGACACATATATGTGGGGCAAAGTTGTGATAGAAACAGATGGCAAATTCTAAAAGATAATTGAAGACAGTTTCACGATAGGATTATTTACAGAAATGAGGACAGGATTAATGGAACCAATAAGGGATAGTTCCAAAGCCTCCAAAGGTAAGCAACGATTGGAATCCTTTACCACTCCTATCGGCAGGGTTACTGAAATAGCAAAAACTGCAGTGTGAGAGCAAGCCCCTTATAGGACTTGTGGCTTTAAGGAGAGAAAGTTCTTTACTGTGCAAACCAACTGTGACTTGGATGGCTGGGAGGGCTGGGGGAGAGGGGAGAGTCTGTGCCTCCCAGGGGCTGAATCTAGCTGGAGGCCAGAAGGCGAAGCAGCCCAGGGGTGCAGCCCAAGAGCTCAGCACGAAGCAGAGAATGTGGCTGAGGGGCAGTGAGAATACCGAGCCTGATGGTGGAGTGGCAGAGAAACTCCGTGTTGCTCTGAGCCTGTTCTTGTAACTACTACTTTACATCCAACCCCTTGCCTGGGGTTTAGGAGATCTAAGTACCGGCCAGCGCCTGCTTTCACTTGAGAGTAGAAAAAAAGAGAATGTAAACTTCCTAAATGCACCATGGTGGTACACACAGTCCTGGACACATAACAAGTGCTCCATGGAAGCACCTTACTATTATTTCTTCTTCTTTCTTTGTCTTTCCTTTGTCCAATTCTCCCTCTCTGGGCCTTAGTTTCATGACCAAAGTGATGGTACTCAGTGCGAAGAAGCTGATTTGCAATTTTCAATGCTTTACTTACAGAATTGATTTATATGAGGGAGGTGGATATTTATTCCTAAATTCCAGAAGGGGAGATTGAATCTCACTGATTTGAAAGCCAGTGTTCTTCTAACACTTGAAGGCTCTTCCAGCAAATCAGTGATAGCAGGACTCTTACAGTATGAAAAAAATAAAAATGGCTTTTGAAAAAAAGATGGTAGCTATTTCCAGAATTGTGAAATTTATCCAAGATTTATCTAGGCACAGATTACTCAAGTTATGAACCACAGGTCTTGGGACAACACTTTCTCTCTCTCCCTCTTTACCTGTGTCTCTCTCCAATGTTTTCTCCTTTATTTCTCCTCACTGCTCTCCCCACTACCTCTCATTTTTCTCCTTTCCACTTGTCTTCTCCTCTTTCCTATCCCCTTTCTCCATGTTTTTCCCCCTTCCTCTTTCTTCTGCTCCTGCCCTCTCAATAGTGCTGAAGAGATACAGCTTAGGGGTTAAGATACAGACTGATTGCAGGTTTTAAATGCATGCAAACTGTCTGGATTCAAGTTCCATCATTATTAGGGGTGTGAATTTGTGTAAGTTATTTAATTTCTTCGAGCCTCAGTTTTCTGTATATATACAATAGGATAATAAAGATCCTTACCCAGATTGGTTATGGAAAAATTAATAATGGATGTAAAGAACTGACTACCACAGTTATGGTTTCTCCTTGTTCCTTTTTCTCATTTTCCCTTCCACCTTGCATCTTTCTTCCAAAGCTACAGTCCTCAGTGCCAAAATATTTGCTGACTTGTAAATTAATAAAAAGCTGAGAATGATGAATTCCACTACTCAAGTTCTGGGAGAAAAATACAGTGAAGCAGCAGGCAGCTTTGGAAGTGTGTTAAGGAATGTTTATAAACAAAAAGTTTGTTGTTTATGTGTATTTTGAAAATGTTTATTTTTGTGGTTTGAGAGACTTCTTGAAGGCAATGTCCCTGCTGCATTCAGTTGCGAGATAGCAGCAGCAGCCTCCAGGAATAGCGGGTATTGCTGCAGAGACTTTCTTTTGGACCAGAGATGCAAGGACTCACAGGCTGACAAAAGATTTGCGTAATTGTTCAGTATTTAACTCTCCCTGGAATGGCTCAAAGTGGGAGCTATGTGTGAAGGAACTTGTGGGTAAATAACTCTGGCACAGAGCTCCACACCATCTGCAGACATTGCAAAAAACGAGCAAGGGAAGCCAATGAGCTGTGAGTGACAGAGATTAATCTTCAAAGTCACAAAGGCATGTAGTTCCGTTTGGAATTCAGGCAACGCTGGAGAGCGTCACAGCCCCGGAACATTTCTTTGAGGCAATGAAGACATTTATCAGCCATAACTCAGGTGACTGCTGTGTCCTGGAATCTTTGATGTCATTGAATCAAAAAGAACACAGAAGAAAAACACTTCCCTCTGAAATTAGGAGAGGCAACAAGATTATTATGTTCAATTCTTTCCTTAAAGCAACTGTCCAAAGAACTCACCATGATGCCTTGGAGAAAGCTGGCCTTCCACGTCCAGGGAGCTGGGATGGAAACACAGGGTGTCACTTGCCACACCCCGTAGGCTGTGCATATGAATTCCCTGTTTGGGATGAGTGGCTACAGAATTGTTAGACTGACAAGGGATACTTAAAAATTAAAGTTATACTTTAGGGAGTATTTACTTATTATTTAATACATTTGATTTTATAAAATGCATTTGCATTTATAAAATAGTTCTACTAAAAACCATTTTCAAAAATAAAATTCTAAAAATAAAAATAACACATACCCATTTACATTTAAGTGAAGTAAAAAAGCCTTCACATTGATTATTACATTATCTGAAACATTAAAAGTAACATAAACAGAATAACTATGATTGATATACATAACCTATGTTAATGATTTTCTTAGCCATCTCTGTTTCTAATGCCATTTGTCTGGTATTTTTCTAAAAATCTCTATATTTTTTAACTTAGTATCATTAAAAAATTTTTTTCATAAAATTGCCTGCAGTCTAAGTGTAGTTTATGGCTAATGAAAATATCCTCCATATAGCAGCATTTTCTCTGAGCTTGCCAGGTACTTTAGTACCTGAAGAAAGTGTATTTGTTCAATTAAAAATATTATGGTCCACAGATAAATCAATTAAATATGCTAATAATTTCAAATTTAATTCCATTTTTAAAGCAAAAATGTCTAAATATGTCAGCCTAAATATTTTCATGCATACTCTCTTTTTGCCTCCATATCTTTCTTTGAAAAATATTTCAGTCAGAGTTTTTCAATTAAGTTGAATTTATGATTCTTTCGAATGTTTCTCAAAATTCAGATGCTGTAAAATCATAAGCATTCTAATTTTCACTCCTTTCCAGTACAGAATATAAATCTATCTGGTTAAAAATAGAAGTTCCAGCTGTGTGCTATGGGTCATACCTGTAATCCCAGAGCTTTGGGAGGCTGAGGCAGGAGGATCACTGGAGTCCATGAATTCGAGACCAGCCTTGGCAACATATTGACCTTCATCTCTACAAAATATAATAATTGAAAAATCGCCAGACACAGGGGTGCATGCCTGTAGTCTCAGCTACTTGGGAGGTTGAGACAGGAGGATGGCTTAAGCCCAGGAGTTTGAGGCTGCAGTGAGCTATAATCATACCACTGCACTCCAGCCTGGGCAACAGAGTGAGACCCTGTCTCTAAAAAATTTAAAAAATTGAAAAAAATAGAAGTTCCATCAAAAGAGTTTCACCACAAGTGGAGATACTCAAAAGTGCATTTACAACATTTCAAATTTAAATGTTATACACAGCACCCCGTGAAGGTTCATCTTTTTATTTGCTCACTTCCTCCTTTAATATTTTAATAAGTTTAGTGATAGGTTTCATTAAATAATTACTCTCAGGAAAACCTGCACAAAGTTAACTACTAGCTTTTGAAATGGATGCTGATGTTTTCTCAGTAGATTTTCACCTTAGGTTTTTAAATGGTCATTAATATTATTATGTTCCCCAAATTAGATGTCATATACTAGCAAACATTTTGTGCAAATTACATGTTACCAACTTTCTTAAGAATAGAAATTCCATACTTAAGATTTTATTAAACATGTGCTTCCCCTCTCCAGAATTCATTGCTGCTGAGTAGTTATTATAAAGTTTTAAAAATCTATCAAATAATAGCATAAATAAAAAGTTGTTGGTTTATAGCATATAATAGGTGATAAAGCCACCACCATAGGAAGTACTCCGTATACACTTTGTGGAAGAATTCTTAGTCTCTATTTCCTATACATTTTACATACAACTAACCTGTAATTCCCCATGTTTCCCTGACTTTGTGGCCTGGTGGTTTGGTAGCTTCATGCATCTTGCAGGCTGTGGCACACGGCCATGGTACCATATGCATGTGATCTCCATTTGCTTAATAGGGCAGCACTGTTGGACACTTCTGATACTAGCACCACCAGAAACTGGAAGGAATTAGCTTCTTCCCAGACCCTAGTGTACAAGATCATTTCATTTCCTTTAAAGAAAAGTATTCATTAGAGTCAGGAGAAGAACAAAAAGTCATCTCGGGTTGTTCTTCAAATATAACTACATGTTAAATTGAGAACTCTGTTCATAGCCTGTGCGTTTCACATGTGGACTAGATGAAACCATGGCAGAGTTTAGACATACAAGTGGAAGCCTAGCAAACAAGGCATGTTTCAATGCAGCTATTAATACTGTTATAATAATGAAAAATCTGAGACAAATACCAAACCAGATGGAATGTCAGGATACTAGACATACATAGAGACTGTTTGAGGTAAACCTGGATATAGATCCCCCGTGTGATTGTTAATAGCCCAATCTTTAGACCATCCTGTATCAAATTCTGGCAGTATCAATTAATATATCATAATCTTAGGCAAAGATTTACCCTTAACCTTCTCATTTGCAAAATGAGGACAAAAATGTCTGCCTTATTTTGAAAAGCAAGGACCAGGTACACACGAAAAAGCACTCGCTACATGAGACAGTGCTATTATGTTATTACTGTGCTCTTCTTATCAGTGACTTACTGGCACAAATGCCATAGGATGATTGTGACTTGTGCTGATTTTTCTCATGAAAAATAAAGCAGAATTATAAAGAATCAGGTAGGACAGAAAGGGAAGAAAAATGGGTGGCAATGTGAAGTAATATGCAGTCTTGGTAAGGGATTTGAATTTGTGTCATTATCCCTTAAACACAAGAGGGCCATAATTTATCAAACATTTCCTCAAAGTCCTGTCCAGAACATGGGCTCCTTTTCACAACGGGTCTCTATTGCTCTCACTGGTGCTTTCCTAGTAGCCGCCACATGGGGCTACAGTGGGGCTACTGCCGCCACAGTGTTATCATCATTTCCATTTTACAGATAAGGAAATGGATGGAGGATTCAAGAGATTAAGAGAAAAAAAAGCTAATAAGGAATGCAGTAGGAAATAAAACTAATGCTCCTAAGTCCATGCTTTTTAAAAGATCTCTGACTCTATTACTACTCAAAAGTTAAAAATGTCCATAGTTTTCCCACATCTGGAATGTTCAATATATGGTTCTGTTCAGCAACACTAGATAGAACTTTATGAGAAAACATGGTTGTCCTTATTAACAGCCTCAACCTTAAAGAACTTATTAACAACCTCAGAAAGCTAAAACTCTTTAAAAGCGTGTCATGGATAGTTCATCTCTAAAATTATCTAAACAATATCCTGAGCCAATTTGTAAATTTAACCTGTTGGTAATAGCAAGTTCCATCATGTCTTTAAAATAAAATATAAAACTAGCTTATGCTGCAGTAACAAATAATCCCCAAATCTCAGTAGTTTGGATAGCAAAGGATTGTTTCGCGGTCATGCTACTGCCTATTGCAAATCAGCAGAGGTTGACTCCTCAAAGTAGTGACTCGGAGACTCAGATTGACAAGATAATCATTGTCTCCAATACTTTCAGTTGCCAGCAAGATGGAAAAGAGAGTTCTTGAGGATCTTGCGTTGCATAATGCAGCTCGGAAGTGACACACTCATATCCCCAGACAATTCATTGGGCAGAACCAGCTACATAAGTTCACGTAACCACAAGGGGGGCCTGGAAGTACAATTCTGTCATAAGTATGGAAGGGGAGAAATGAAAGCATTTGGCAAACAACAATAATCCTGGCTTATACATAAAGTTACCATAAATGTAAATTATTATTCTCTCTTAATTTAAAATATCCTGTTTTAAATTTCCCATGGTTCTCTCTATGTCATATGCTCCATTATTAGGTAAACAAGTCCTTGTTCACATATTTCAACCAAATTTTTACCTTGTTTACAAAGGAATAACATCGGGTTTTAAGAGTCACTTCTGTTTTTTCTAAAAAGTTCTTTAAAAAATGATATCAACTCCTAGCTAGGGGGCATTCCTTAAGGAAATGTGTCATTTTCTTGTCTAGAATTCAATGAGCTCAAAGAAAAATAAGGGTAAGACTGAAAGGATGTGTAATAAAAGACCCAGTTAATGCCTAAAAGAGCCAAATTGGAAAGTGTTACTGTTCTTTGTATCATCCATCACTGCAAATGGCTCAGCAGGCAAAAGACTATCTCAAGCTGGCAGTCTTGCCATAGAAATAGATTAATTCAATAGGTAGCAGAATTATGGAGCTCAACATGGCCAGTGACATTCCATTGACTAGTTCAGAATCAGAAAAAGGGAAGAACTAAGTGAATAAAAAAATGAAAATTTAATCAAGTCCTAATCAGTGTAAAGTTCAATAAATCTGGGAAATATTCTTGCGTTGGATTTTTTTTGGTACCCTAAATATTAATCAGCTGTAAATTACTTTCAGGTTATCCATTTAGCTTTTAAAAATGGATTGGCCTTTTCATAGAAATCTATATTCAATGGTAAAGGTGGAAGTTAATGTCCTTGGTTTCGTTGTACTTCATAGGGGTGAGCAGTCTTTCTTAGCTGCATTCATAGCACATAATAAAGAAGGAAATTGCAGCAGACATTTCAAATGCATGGGGCTGGAGACACACAGACATAGAGATTGAGAACAAACTCAGCTTTCAGGACATTCAGTGTCAAACACAGGAAATTCTTGATTGTGTCACTGTTAACCTTCTTTCTAAAAAGATTGCTAATAATCATGAAGAAGCAGGAAAATTCAATTCAACAAATAGTTATTGAGCACCTACTAATATGACTACAAATGCTTTTTATACTTCAAAGAAGTATATGAGATAAACAGTATTATTGTTGTTATGCCACCATGCTTGAAATTGCAAAGAAAATATAGATCAACAAGAGCACGAGAGCAAGTGATGAAAAGAAAAGTGATAAACTGACGGATTGAAGTTATTGATAAAGAAGGTTTATATTTTGCAGAATTAATGTTAAGTCCAGAGCAAGTGATGGTGAAAAGAAATGACTTACTTTGATGTCTATGTAAAAGCACATTTTATATATTACAGAGCAGAGCAAATACTTAAACCTGGTTTTATGAATATATAATTCTGACTTATAAAATAGTTTAGTTGGTGGTCATATCAGCTGATTGATTAAGAAGGTTCTTTGTGTGATATTAATTACCAGCATATTTTGGTATCATTTGACATAACTTATGACAGGGACATGATTATATGTTGGTTAGTCATTTGTAACTATCAGATGTTTTGAAAGACTGGTAGTAACATCAGATGATTTTGAATGAAATATCATAATGAAAAAAGAAAGGCTACATGTAAAAGTACCTTATAAAATTATTATTATTAATGTAATCAATTAATGGCACATCAAATGTAAAAGAGTCCTTTAATAAGTTTACAGAGTTGGTTGAAAATATATATGATTACAGTTAGCTGCTGTAATTATGTTAATATCTGATAAAATATACTTTAAGGAAAGAAGTATTATTAGAAATAAAGATGCTTATTAAATAATGATGAAATAGTCAACTTACCAGGAAGATGTAATAATTCTAAACTTGTATGCACCTAATAGCCTCAAATACACACAACAAAAATTAATAGGACTACAAGGACAAAGTGACAATTTCACTACTGAAGTAGGAGATCTTAACATTTTTCTCTCAGTTGATAAATCAAGCACATAAAAAATCAGTTAAGAGTGTGGAATATTTGAATGAAACCTAACAGACATTTGTAGAATGCTGTATCCAACAGTTGCAGATTATATATAATTTTCAAGGAAGCATAAAAGATCTGTGGAAATTTATCATGGCTAAGCCACAAAATTTGTCTCTGCAGATTTCCAAGAATGGTATCTATGGCAAACTAAATGGATGTTCACTAACTGTGCTTCCACTTCCTGAGTCCACAGCTAAACTATATTTTACAGTCTCTTTGCTTCTAGATGGGAGCATGGGATTAGTTCTGGCCAAAGGCAAGTAGGCAAAAGTGATTCTGCCATTTCCAGGCCAGGTGCCTGAAAACACCCCACATGGGTGTTATATACTCTCTGTCTTCACTCATCAGCCAGCCTGGTGCAGCAGGGTGTTCAGCGAGGCCATAGGGGGCAAAGCTACTCGACTGATGTTGCTTGGAGAAGAGCCACCCAGGAAAGTCTGCTGACCAGTTACTTTATATGACAAATAATCTTTTTTGTGTGTGTCAAGTCATGGAGATTTTAGAACTTCTCATAATAAGTAGCTGACTAAAACAGTACTGTACAAAGTGCATTCTCTGACAAAATTGCAATTAGGTTAAAATCAAACATAAATAATAATGAGGAAAAGCTGTATGCTTGGAAGTTTAAAATATGCTTCTAAACAACTTATGATGAAAGAATAAATAATGATGAAAATTAAAATGTACTCAAAACTGCATAACTAAAATACTAATTATCAAGGTTGATAGGTAATAGCTTAAGTAGTATTTATAGGAAAATAGATAATCTTAAATATTAACATTAGAAAATAATGAGAGCTCAAAAACCATGAGTTAGATTTCCAATTTAAGGAATGAGAAAAATGATGGCAGAATGAAGATCAGAGCAGAAATTAATGAAATAGAATTTGATAACACACAACAGAGAGGATCAATAAGCCCAAAGTTGATTTTTAAAATTGAAATATAATTAACATACCATAAAGTTCACCATTTTAAAGTGGTCTTTAGTGTATTATGTGCAACCTCCATCATTATCTAATTCCATAACATTTCGATCACCCCAAAAAGGAACACTATAGCTATTAGCAATCACTCCCTCTTCACCCCCATGCCCCCACTTTGGTCCCTGGAAATCACTGACCTATTTTCTGTCTCTATGGGTGTTCCTCTTCTGGACATTTATACACAAGGAATCATGTGTTATTTGACATTTTGGGACTGGTTTCTTTACTTAGCATAATGTTTTGAAGCTTCATCCATGTTGTAGCATGTGTCAGTTCTTTACTATTTTTTATGGTCAAGTAATATTCCATGTATGGGTTTACCACATTTTGTTTATACATTCATCAGCTGATGACTGTTTGAGTTGTTTCTACTTTTTGGCTACTATAAGTAATGCTTTTATCAAGATTTGTATAAAAATTTTATTTTTGAACATATGTTTATATTGCTATATATCTAAGGGTGTATGCGGGCATAAGAGGTACACATGTTTATCCTTATATGTGTCCAACTATCCTGGGTATATATGTAGAAATAGAATTGCTAAGTTTTAAGGTAATTTTATGATTAAATTTTTTAGAAATTGGCAAACTATTTTCTAATCAGCTGCATCATTTTATATTCCCACCAACAAAGTATGAGTGTTCCAATTTCTTCATATTCTCACCAACATTTGTTATTTTCTGTCATTTTTATTATAGTCATCTGTGTGGGTGTGAAGTAGTGTCTCATTGTGGTTTTGCATTTCTCCAGTGACAAATGATGTTGAGCATCTTTTCATGTGCTTATTGGCCCATTTGTATATTTTTTTTTGTAAAAATATCTGTTCAAATTCTTTGCCCATTTTAAATTGTTGAACTTTTTTTTTGAGTTGAGTTTTTATTATTGAGTTGTAAGAATTCTGTATATATTCTGGATATGAGATCTGTACAAGATATATGATTTACAAATAATTTCTCCCATATTGGAGGTTTCCTTCATACTCTCTTGATGGTATGATGTGTAGCACAAAAGTTTTTAATTTTAATAAAGTCCAGTTTATCTACTTTTTCTTTTGCTGCTTGTGCTTTTGATGTTATAGCTAAGAACCACTGCCTAATCAAAAGCCATGAAGATTTTACGCCTATTTTTTCTTCTATGAGTTTTATAATCTTAGCCTTCATAGTTAGGTATTTCATCCATTTTTGTACATGGTATGACAAAGTTCCAACTTCATTCTTTAGAATGTAGAAGTGAAGTTGCCATAGTATTTTCATTCATCTCTGTGCATTTTCTAATTTCCTTTGTGACTTTGTCTTTGACCCATTGGTTATTTGGTCTTGTGTGCTTAATTTCCACGTATTTGTGAATTTCCTAAATTTCCTTCTGTTATTGATTCCTCATTTCATTCCATTGTGGTCTAAGGACATACTTTGTAAAATTTCAGTCCTTTTAAATTACTGAGACTTGTTTTATGGTCTAGCATGTGCTCTATCCTGGAGAAGGTTCTATGTGCACTTGAGGTGGATGTGTATTCTGCTACTGTTGCATGGGGTGTGCTGCAGGTGCCTGTAAATCCCAGCAGGTTTATAGTGCTGTTCAGGTCTTCTATTTCCTTGTTGATCTTCTGTTTAGTTGTTCTTTCCATTAACGAGAGTAGAATAAATCATCTATTTCTCCCTTTAATTCAGTCAGTTTTGCTTTATGTTTTTTT
>VBSM01001124.1:57618296-57643241 GCA_008086735.1 Cheirogaleus medius | reverse complement strand
TAAGACCTAGTGATGAGCGTGGCTACGCAGCTTATCTGCACAACCCATGCATTTTGTCGCAAAGCGGTAAAGAAGATGAGCAGCCCTTCTCATCTACCCCATGAGAGCTCTATTGCTCGACATGAGAGATTGGGGCCAATGGTTCTAAAGGAAATAGAGTCGCAAGAAATTCAGGATGGAATTCGGGGTTTGGAGAGTTATGATGATGTTCCAGAAGAAGATGACTTAATTATATTTGAATAAATGTAGATTGTTGTACCGTACTTAAAAAAAAATAACACATCCCCTGAAAATAAGCCCTAGGGTGTCTTCTTAAGGAAAAATAAATGTAAGACCCTGTCTTATTTTCGGGGAAACACGGTACATACATAATAAGTGCGATGTGCACTGTCTGGGGGATGGACATACTTGAAGCTCTGACTGGGTGGGGGTGCAGGCAACATATGTAACCTAAACATTTGTACCCCCATAATATGCTGAAATAAAAAAAGAAAGAAAGAATGCTTAAAGGGAAATTTTGTAGCTGTAAATACTTATATTAAGAAGAAGAAAGATCTCAAATTAATAACCTGACCTAAAAGTAGTTGACACTTTTCTTAAGAACAATGTTTTCACATAAGGAAAGAGACTTGCTCTATGAGATTTAATTTTGGTTTAAAGCTATTGTGCTTATGACAGTGTGTTATTGCTGCAGGGATATACAAAGTGAAAATTCAATGAACTAGGGGCCACAGAAACAGGCTCACAACATATATGAAAATTAATTTATGTCAATCCAAGAATTTCAGATCAATGAGGAAAGGATAGATTATTTAATAGATGGTGCTTGGACTATTGGTTATTCAAATGAAAAAAATTTAAAAAAATTGGCTTTGTATCACACACTATAAACTAAAATTAATTTCAAACAGATAAAAGATGTAAATGTGAAAGGCAATATTTTATAACTTTTAGAAGAATCTCTGGAAGAATAGTCTTATAAATTTGAAGTAGAATTGTTTCTTAAGCAAAACACAAAGTCCAAAGGAAATTTGATGACAAAATTTATGCACACTAAAATGTAAAGCTTTCATTTACAGAATACAAACACCATATAAATAGTGAATAGAAAGACTTATATTGAAATAAGTAAATTGTAACTCATATAAATGACTAAGGATTTGTGTCTGAAAAGTTGAACAACACAATGAAATTAAGGACAAAAAACCTGGACATATATCTTATAGAAGAGGAAATACACATAACCATAAACACGAGACAAAATCCTCGACCTACTTATTAATCAGGAAAATGCTAATTAAAATCTCAATGAGGTATCATTTCATGCCTACCAGTTTACCAAAAAATTAAAAGGTGATTAATACCAAGTGTGGTAAAGATATGGGCAATAGAAATTCTCATCTTTTGTGGGTATAAACTAGTATAAATTAGTAGAACTGGAAAGCAGTATATCATTATATAGTAGAGATGAACATTCTCTACAACCATAACTCCACTCCTAGATATACTGTTTTTGAGAAATTCTAGCATATGTACACCAGAAAACACAAGATTGTTCAAGCAACATTGTTCATAACAGCAAAAAACAGGATACTACTCAAAGTGTCTACCAACAGTTGAATGGATTCCTAAGTTGTGATATAGTCATAGAATACATGGAATACTGTATCTTAGTTAAAAAGAATGAAATATAGCTATTTGCTTCAACATGATGAATCTTATAAATATCATATGGCATGTGATAAGCTTATCACCAAATTATGTATAGAATTTCATTTGTATAAATAAAAAAGGTGAGTTTCAAACAAAATATTATTTAATAAACCATATAAAGGTAGTAAATTATGAAAGAGAAATGAAGAGAGTTAGAGAAATAGAGAGAGAGAGAGACAGAGAGAGGAAGAGGGAGATAGGAAGGGGGGAGAGAGAGCGAGAGAGACAGAAAGACAAAATTCAGGACGATGGCTACCTCTAGAAGGGAGAAAGGGTGCTATGATTGGGGAGGAGTACACAAGATGCTAAGGGGGTAGTAATGCTGGATGTCTCAAATCTTTGGTGAGTACTCGAGTATTTTATTATTTTTCTCTGAGATATATATACAGTATATATATTTTTTCACTTGTTAAGACATATATTTTACTGTAAAATCTATTCAGGCAGTTATGGGATGATATTGTGTTAACCCCATGTTCTGCATACAGAGAATACAATTTAAGAGTCAGGATAAGCTGTAGTCATTTCAGATTTTCAAGAGTGTCATGAAGAAAAATGAATGTTTTCAGTAAGCCCGAGAGTGATTTTTGCACCTGCTTTCTCACAACTAAATGAGATGGTGTTTTAAAATTTTAGCTTTGGTAAAAGAAGGTAAGGAGATAGCCAATGAATTATTGCAATAGGTCCTCCTGAGTGGACTTTACTGTCCTCAGGTTTCAGGGAATGTGTACACAGCTGTGTCATTCTAGAGGTCCCTCTGCAGGTGCAAAATGATAACTAAAGCCTGGTGTTAGCACTTTGCATTTAGATTGGTGACTCCACTCTCCAAGTGTCTAAAACAAGTGGCATGGACACACCATAGGTTCAGGGAATGCCTTCAGAAGTAACCAAAACATTACAGATAGAAGCAAGCATTGTTTGCAGTGTGGCTGAGAGAGCATGCACTTTCACATCCTGGGCAAGTCAGCAGCTTGATGCTGAGAAAACTGATGGTAAGCAAAGATAATTTCCTGAAGTGACTTTTGCAGGGTGAGAAGAATTGAGATAATATAGGACATTACACAAAAAATTCAGAAGAAGTATCTAAATGGGCCAGAGTAATTTAAATTAAAGTGTCTTTGCATTTTGTTTCCAAGGACCATTCTCCAGTCAAAGCTCTTTTGACTGTCCTGATTTAAAAAAAAAAAAGAAGAAGAAGAAAAACCAAAATCCTTTGACAGGCAAAAAATAAGTTAGGCACAGCTTAAGAAATATCAATGAATTACAGGAGTACCGGACACTCAAGGTATGAAAAATAAGGGCTATAGTTGCATTTCAGCAGAGAGCTGGAGATTTTGCTTATAAATTATACAGATCAGAAAAAAATTCTCTGTAAAAGAATTGCGAATCAGGAAAAGAGAACAACTGAGCTGGAGACTGGTTTTCGATTACAGTGCCAGAAATTAAAGGAGAAATATTTGCATTTATTTATAGCAATGACTGCAGCAAGTCAGTCAACTCTCTTGGAGGGAAAGTTGGGCACAAATAATGCCAAATGACAGAAATTTTAAGTATCATAGCGAATTAACATTTCAACGCGCATTTCTCCGGGGTTTCGGGGGAAGGCATAACATAGCCAAATCACATGAGCATTTTTTATGTGCTTAGCACTCTGTTAGGTAGTGTAGCAAAACAGATGAACAGTAAAATATGTTTTCTTCCCTCATGGACTTTGTATATAACCTAGATAAGGACACACCATCAGGGTGAAATGAGATAAAAATATATGGCAAAATAATAAGAGCACTCACTTGCTTGATGGAAGACTCTTAGTAACCTCACTCTTTGAGTCTTGGTGAAGACCCGTCAGCTGGAACCTGCCCCAAACGAACGCTCACTCATCCTACTGACTCCTAATTGTGCCTCTCCCTGAGCTTCTATGTGAAAATTGGAAATGACTCCTGTTAACCATATCCTCCTCACAGGGCTTTATTGTTGGGCTTTCTACAAATTGAAAACAGGAATTTAAAGGACTGAAAAATTTAAAGGAGCAGGAGTACTGAAAACTGATAAAAGGGCAACTAATAGTGAGAAAGGAAACAGAAAGTCGGTTATTGGCATGACTGAGAAAGTTGGGAGCACTGAGCAAAGGAGGAGAGAGCTGTTCTCCACGGCTCCCCGCTCACCATCACGTGGCCCCGTACCAGGGTTCCTGTAGCCATGTGCTGACTTTACCATTAAGAACAGGTTAATAGCTTCAGTGTGTATTTAATTAGGCTAAAAATTATATAAAACATTTGAGAAATCTTTCCCCCAAATTAGTTCAAATAAAACCTTTTGGTATGCGAAGGGAATAAGCCTCAGTTATCAAGACAAATCACAATAGAGACCACTTCATTTCCCAGCCATCCTGGATAAATGAAGCATCACTCTACATCACTGAGCCTGCCGCTGTGTGGTGCAGACCATATTTTCTATATTATTATAAAATAAAATTATAATAAAATGTGATTTTTGTAATATCACAAACTTTATAGTGGTTCCGAAGGTGGCAAGTTAGTCAAATTAAAAGCACAGAAATGGATGGGGTATTCTAGATCAAATGGCTTATTAAGTAGATAAGCACAAATGAAAATAAGTATATGTTTCATGTAGGTCTTCTGTTTTAATATTTGAATGTAGAATTTTCCAATGTTCTGGGATGGTACACAGCACATGTAAAAGGCCACGACAATGAATATCATTACCCACACATATTTGTATTATAAAAGAAAAACTATCTATCTAGATTTTTTAATCAGAACAGACTGATGATAGCAACACTGATTTTTGGAAAAAATAGGAAGATGAAGGGAGCAGGAACCCAGGCTTAAGCAACAGTAGATTTTTCTTTTATTGATTCTCAATTTATTTTATAGGATTTTTAACAGTGAAGGAGACCTGAGAAGCCATAAAATCAATCCCTCAAATTGAAGTTGAAAAAAGCAAATCATCTCTCACACCTACCCTGATTGGTAATAATTAACTTGGGAGTACCTCAGTTACTATTTCATTAAGCAGTTCTCCTAGATATCAAACTTATTTTAGTTTATTTATTGGATCCATCCTAAGCACGCAAGGTGCTTTTGAAGGAGATGATGCAAACTGTTAGCATCATTTAACATTTATTGAATTACAGCTTCACATAACTTAGAGAAGACACAAGACTTAATGAGAAAAGCAAGACATTATTCCTGTTTTATAGAGAAACAAAGCAAGACATTATTTCTATTTTGAGAGTAACCAAGGCAAGCAGGTAGAGGGAAGACTTGCCCAAAGTCGGACAGATAATTTTGAGAGGACATTAGGATACTGTTAGTTTATTTCTGATAGATTGCTCTTTTCACTTGTACATAAGCTGAGTTGGCTATAAAAATATATCTTAGGAACAAATAAAATATATTGAGAAAGAGCAGTTAATTCAGATGCTGAAGCATAAATACTTGGAAGGGTGGTAGCTAAACATCTGTATTTACTCAGCCATTATTCTGTTTGTATTTGCCAGTCAGTCCCTGCCAGTTGGTATCAGTAAGAGAAGGAGGGGTGGGAAAGAGAAAGAATGAGCCCAGATTATCTTTTATTAAGTGTATAAATTGATGGATACGGTGGATTTGTTTTTCAATGTGGAAACTCAAAGTTCTATGCCTAAGTTTTATTTCAAAAAACTTTTTGGTTGAGTCAATAGACCCAGAGCCAATGGGTTTATTAAAAATCCTCTTTTATGATTGGGATGAATAAAAGGGGGTACAAGACCACCAGAGGACTTAGCCTCCTAGGTGGAACTCCCACCCTCCTGACATACACAAATAGGTCGGGCTCCGTACTCTGCTGTTTCCAGGGTCATGGGTGCCTACTACCCCGTTCCAACCCTAACTCTACTGTGATTTTGTCCATATGTCTGACTAAAGCAGACTGCTTAGGGCCCTGGGTTGATGTGGGCAACATGTGTCTTTCTTTCTCCAAGCCAGGCTCTGTCAATCCCTGTGAGGAGAGTCATTCTAGAAAGTCTATGAATAGGGTTCAAACCCACTGGCTCTTCTCCCTGGGAAATTCCAACTTTGGCGGGAATTTTGTATTTTAGAATTTTCAATCAATGTAAGAAGTCTTTTTGGCTTTCTGTACCATACCTTCAATACCTTGTTTTTATCCTTGTCTTTTTTTTTTCAATGAAGGTGTTTCTATTGAAGGAAAAAAGGCAGAAATAGGAAATGATGAATACTGGAGGTCAATTAATGGTATCCAAACCAAAAATGATTATTTTTGATTCATGAATTCTAAAAATGAATATGATGGTTCTTTAACACAAGGAAAAACTGGGCACAAAGACAAGAGGAAAAATCTTTGTTGTTTCATTGATCTGCCTTAATTGTATTCTTTCATCTTACAAATAAGCTTAACTTGCATAGAAGCTGCTGTCTGTGGTTCTGTTTCTGAACTAAAAGAAACTTTCATTTTTTAAACAAAATCTAAGCATTTCAGAGGACAACATGATAGGTCACTATTGCTTTCTTGGTGGCATCCCTGAATGGAGTGATCCAGCAAAAGGATCCAATGACAAATTAAAAACAAGAGTAATAATAGTTCCTGTGATCCAGCACAGGAGGGGTGATAAGCACATTAACAGTGATTACATAGATTCCGATTATGAATAGTATCATAAGCAACAGCAGATTTTTCTTTTATTGTATAATCTAGTCAAAGACATAAGATGTACACATATTTACTTTGGGGACATGATGGGAGGGGGAAACAATGAATATTTGGAGAATCAAGACTTCATGAAAGATAAGACTTTTGTGAAGGATATTGAAATAGAGGTAGGTAGCTCCAAATATGGAGGTAACAAAGGTGAGTGTATCTTTGGAGAAAACAAGTTATCTGTTTGACTGTAGGGTACACAAACGGGTGAGACAGGGTACTAAGAGCCTTATTGTGGGAGATCTGAAACATTTGAACTTGAATTGGTGGAGCCATCAGGGATTTTAAACATGAATGTAATAGATGAGGAGTTTAAGAAAATTAGAGCATGGACCTGAGAGAAACTGGAATGGAAGTTGCATGAGCAATCAGGAAAATTGTGTGGTAGCATAAGTGAGAAAATGTCAAAATCTAAGCTAAAGGAAAAACCCAGATTTCACTGGCTATATCTTGATGGAGCTAACAAATTTAGTGATTACATATACCATTGGTCCCTTAGAAAATTTACTAAAAATCTCTAGTGCAGAATAGGGCCAGATTCCTCCTCTGACATTTTCTCACTTATTCTGACATTTTCTCACTTATACTACTACAC
This sequence comes from Cheirogaleus medius, assembly GCA_008086735.1. Classification (NCBI taxonomy): domain Eukaryota; kingdom Metazoa; phylum Chordata; class Mammalia; order Primates; family Cheirogaleidae; genus Cheirogaleus; species Cheirogaleus medius. Next base: position 57,636,217 of record VBSM01001124.1, on the reverse strand, counting down.
AATTTTTATGGCAGCACAATTCACTATTGCAAGGATGTGGGAACAATCCAAGTTCCTGTCAATTCATGAGTGGATTATTAAAATTTGGTATATGTTTACAATGGAATATTACTCAATTCTAAGAAACAACAGTGAGCTAGCACCGCTCATATTATCCTGGATTGAGCTTAAGCCCATTATCCAAAGTGAGCTGACACAAGATCAGAAGAATGGCCTCCACATGTACTCTCCAGGAAATTGGTACTGACTGATTAACACTATGGTGCTCAAATGATGGTGGTGTTCACCAGGGATTCAGGGGTTAAGGGGGTAGACCCACAGCTGAGGGATGTGGTGAGCATTGTGGAAGGGAAGGGCATACCTCTAACCCTTGCTAGGGAGAGGCAAAGATATAAAATGCAACCAAAATGTTTGTACTCTCATATTTCCTTGAAATAAATAATAAAAAAAATCTCTAGTGATCCTTCATAAAAATATCACATTTATACATACTCATAAAATGTTGCTTATAATTTCAGGGGGTTTATATGACAAACTTTTGGGAACCAGGGACCATTTAGGAACCCTTGGCCTACACGTTAAGCACCTTTCATTCTGACTGATTTCATTGTCATTTTTAAAATGAATCAATCACAAATAGGAAAATCAATCACAAATAAGAAAAATTGCTTACTATTCTGATATAACGTAGACCAGCATTTCCCACCTTTTTTTCTCTCTTCACGCTACCTTAGAAAGCAACTTCTAGAATTAAGAACCAGAAGCTGAATTGTATGGTGGTCATGCAGCAACCCGGGTGGCTTCCTGGCCGTTTCACTTTTTTGTTTTTATAACCTAGTGCAGAGTTTGTGGTCAAAAAATTTTGAAAAATGCTGAATACTCTATTATCCTCTGTAAGATTAATATTCCATATCCTCATATTAAATGTTCTGCAGTAAAGAACATTGGCTTAACTCTTTTTACAGGTTGTCAGAGCCTGTCCTGGCAGTCTTCATCCAGGCATGACTGCTAACTGGTTTCACAATTTTTAGATATAAATGAGACTTAGGCTCTAGGAACATAAAGCTCCTTTACATCTGCCTTCACCTATCCCAGCCCTCTTTACTCTGAACTAGGAGATAGACATGCTGCTGTTTATGAATTAGCTACATGACCTTGGAAAAATTATATATCTCAGAATTAATACATGTAAAATAAGGTTATGCATTGTGAAGATCAATGTCTTAACTCAGTGGTTCTCACACTTGAAAATTCATCAGAATTATCATGAAGGCTTCTTAAAACACAGGTTTTTGGTTCCTATGGGAACCAAAGTTTCTGATTCTGAAGGTCTGGGTAGAAACTGAGAGTTTTCTTTACTGTTGAGTTCTTAGGTAATGCTGATGCTAATGATCTGTGGACCAGACTATAAGAACTGCTCCCTAGCATGAACTCATACTCTTTGTCAGTTGAGACCTTTCCTCTCTGGAGCTGGCGATTCACTGCCTAGCTGCTTCTGTTTTGTGTCTGCAGCTTAAGTTCTCAATTCATGACTCTGCATAACAGTCACTATCAGTGTTTTTTGAGGAAGATTGCTATACCCAGCATAAATAATTTTTTAAATTTTCAAACATGTGGAGGGAACCAATGAATTGTGTTTCCATGCTTCTGGCATATTATCAATATAAATACAAACTTTTTAGGATACTAAATATTGGATGAACCCAGCCAACATGCAGTTACACTCGGTGACACCAAGGACCCATTTATATGACATTTCTATTTAGGCAATACTGCCCTTTATAAAGTGAATGTTCATGTGGGTGCTGCTGAAACATGGCAAGGATTCCCTCTACTCAAAATGCATGTGAGCAACTTCTGCAAAGTCAATGCTAGGACAAAATTATGACATTGATGGAGTTTGACTTTGGGGCCCCTTCCATCTGTGTTCAATCATTTGATAAATATTTACTCATCGTTAGCATATAAGGCATTAAGCTAGATGCTTCAAGGGATACAAAGATAAATCAGATCAAATCCTTGCCTGCAATGGAATTTATAATCCAGTACGAGACATAAGATGTGTACATCCATGGGGACAGTGTGCAGGGCTGCCGCAATATTGGCTGGGCTCAAATGACAATAAATCTAATTACTAGTTATGAGAACTCAGACAACTTATGTAACCCCTTTGAGCCTCAGTTTCATAATGGTAAACAGGTAAAATAATAACCCATAGGATCAATTGTGGCTTCATTGTGAAAACCCATATAAAGTGCTTTCCACAGTGCTCAGAATTTAGTATGTGTTCAATAAATGTAGTGGTTTCAAAACTATTATCATAAAAGTAGAAAGAGATAAATGTCATGGATAATTTTGGAGTGCTTACTATGTTTTTGATATTAGACTTAATGTTTTTCATATATTACTTGATTTAATCCCTACAACAATCCTAACGAAATTGCTCTCCCAATTGTCTCTATTTCGTTGATAAGGATGAAGAGCTCATGGACCTTAAATAATTTGCCCAAGATACTGCAGTTTGTAAATGCCTTAGCTGGTATTTAAACAAAGGCATTGTAGTTCCAGGGCTTATACTCCTGACCACAATATACACTGTTTTTTAATAGGGGCTCTGAGAGGAATAAACAAAGTATTTGGGGAGATCAAAGGTGGGAAGGGAAAATTCTGTCTAATGGGAACTGCCCAAACAAGGAAGGCTTAAAATTTGACCTGGGACTTGAAAGATGGGGGAGTTTTAAATCTGTGCATTCTCATCTGCCCCTTTCCTGTTCAGTGCAATTATTTATTCAGTAACTATTTGTCCAGCACTTGTTTTGTGCCAGGCATTGCGGTAGGTGCTGGCTATGCAGCAGTGAATAGGATGAACACAGCGTCCCTGGTTGTTGCCCATGGCTTCATGGAACAGATGAAGAGGTGGAGACAGCAGTCCAACAAGCACTTCACGAGCAATCACAGAGGACAAACTCAGGGCGCTGCTTCATTCAGGAACTATGCGCTGAGAGCATACTCTGTCCCGGACTGTGGTACACTCCACAGGGGACCCAAAAGGGAGTAAGACATGGCTCTGCCTCCCAGTTAGCCTTACCTGGAAAGTATCGTATGTTCTTCCTCATGTTTCTTGTTGCAGCTGAAACCTCTCTGATGTGAAGTCCTTTCATTCAAAGTCATTTGTGATCTCTTTTATTGAATAAGCAGATGTGATAGAGCAACATTTTTTTGAATTATTGACCCCCACCTCCATTCATGTAACTAAAATTTTGTACATTTATTACCTAAGGTGAAGGACATTACAGGGAAGAAAACTGGGGTGAGAGGAGTCAACCTTCCTGGCTGTGGTCTCGAAAAGCCTATGCCCTCACAGGAAGGGAGAAGACTCTTGACATAACCCCAAATTTAGCAGGCACTTATGAGGAATTAGGGATCTATTTTCCTTCTTCTTACCCCAGTATGAAAAAGATTCCTGGACAGAAAGTGCCTCTAGAAACATTAGAAAACTTAAAATGACTGGGATTAAATTTTTGCCACTTCAGCTGTGAATGAAGAATTTTTAAATAAAAAACTAAGTTAAATTGTAGCAAAATTAAGGTTACTACTTTTTGCCTGCTTGTGTTTGTGGATGAATATCAGAATCCATTGTATCAATTCATGCTAAAGTTTATAATCCTTTCTAGATAACTTTGGATTTCAACAGACTATGAATAATATATTCACTCATTCAGCAAATGTTTATTGAGCATCTACCATGTGCCAGGTAAGTGACAGAGTGTAGTATCACAGTGTCAAGCAAGAATAGAAACAGTTAGTGCTCACTACATTTTATTTTCAGGGTAGAAAGTCACTAATGAAATAGTTATGCAGGCTGGGCATGGTGGCTTATGCCTGTAAATCCAGCACTTTGGGAGGCTGATGGGGGAGGATTGCTGTAGGCCAGGAGTTCAAAACCAGCCTGGGCAACAGAGCAAGTCCCCATATTTACAAAATAAATTAATAAAATTATCTGGATGTGGTGGCATATACCTGTAGTCCTAGCTACTTGGGAGCCTGAGGCAGGAAGATTGCTTGAGCCTAGGTGTTCAAGGCTGCAGTGAGCTATGATCTTGCCACTGCACTCCAGCCTGGGTAGCAGAGCAAGACCCTGTGTCAACAATAACACAACTCCCCCAACCCCCAAACCCCTGACCAAATAGTTATACAAATATGTGTGAAATTACAAGTGGGAAAATTGCCACTGTGGAAAGACATGTGGAATATATACAGCAAGAGGTTCATTTAAGGGGAATCTGTGAACTCTCCCAAAGAAAGGACATTTGAATTAAGGCTTGAAAATGAACAGGAGCTAAGTAGGTAAAAAGGAGTGGAAAGAGCAAGCATTCTAGAAGATAGTGTAGGATTTTAGCCCTTCATGTAGTGGCAGAGCCACTAGAAAAAAAATTAGGTTGGAGGGCGGGGGAGGGAATTTGCTCACAGCATGAGGGATTTGCTGACATAAAGGGCTTTCTCCGGTGTGAAGGCATATCTGCACTTGGGTGCAGCTTGCACGTGTCTCTTGTTATCTTTGTGCACATCTCCCCGAGGCCCCAAAGGTGTTCAAGGCCAAACTTGTCATCTCCCCCCAAATCTGCCCCTGCCCCTGCATGTCCTGTCTTGACAAACGACAGCTTCATCCTTGCATTTTATATAAACTGAAACTCTCAACAATATCCTTTCCTCTTCCTTCTTTGTCATCTCCTGTGTCCAACCCATCTCCAAGTTCTGTCAATTCTGTCTCATTAATATCTTGCACATCTAATTCACTTCACTTTATTCCCACTGCCACCACCTTGGCCCAGGGTCATCACCCTCCACCCCAACTCTGTGCACATAGAGCTGCTTTAAATTCTTTTAAGAAGCTGAACCTTTCTCTCTCTCCCGTTTTTATGTGGATCTTTCTCTCTGTCCAGAATCCTCTTTCTCCCTGTCCTTAACTAGGGTGCTTCTGTTCATCCCACAAGATGCTTCTCCTTTCATAAACCCTCTCCAACCACCAGCCACAAGAGGTTGTGTCTTCCTCCTTCGTGTTCACTCTAAATACTTCATGCACGTGCCTATCAATTACCTGCTAATTCATTTGTCTAGAGCTGGGCTGTCCAATACAGTGGCCATTAACTGCTGCGGTGGCTACTAAGCACTTGAAATGTGAGTGTGAGAGATTGAGATGTACTGTGCGTGTAAAATACACATCAGATTTCAAAGACCTAGTACAAAATCGCAAAGTATTTACTTAGTAATTTTTAAATACTAGTTACATATTAATATGATAATACTTTGGATATCAACATATTATTAAAATTAACTTCACCTGTTGCTTTTTACTTTTCAAAGTGTGCCTACTTGAACATTTAAAAGTATATCTATGGCTCACATTTGTGTCTCACATGATATTATTATTGGATGGTACCGATCTAAACCCTAAGCAGCTAGAGCAGGAATTGGCAAACTATGGTTGGCAGGCCAAATCTAGTCTACCACCTGTTTTTGTTAAATAAAGTTTTATTGGAACAGCCTGGCTCATCCTTTATATGTCTGTGGCTGCTTTGCCACTACAATGGCTGAGTTGAGCAACCATGATAGAAACTGTATGATCCACAAGCCTGAAATAGTCAATACTTGGCCTGTTACAGAAAAGTTAGCTGACTTCTGATTTAAAGGGTCGATACTTTATTTTATCCATCACTGCATCTCCAAATCATGGCACAGTATCTGACACCTAGTGGGTACATAATAACTATCTGTTGAGTGCATAAATGTCTATTCAGTAGATGTTGAGTAAATATAAGTTTGAGAAAGGATATTGCCAGGATTATCACTAACATTAGTTTATGACCCACAGCTATGGTGACCAGGTGATAAAAACTAAAAATTGAAATACAACCTGACAACTAGGTGTGCACTTGGATAATAGTCATATATAACATTTAAAATTGAGACTGTTTTTAAAATAAGAACAAACCAGAGTGGGTGGTCCCCACTGCCACTACCATGGAATATCTTGATTTTGGAATAGACAGAGATATTTTAATTATGCTTGAAACAGGATAGAGTGTCACATAAGTGAGAAGGAGAATTATCTCAGAGGCTGGATATTTGGTGTGGGGTTTATGTCATAATCTCCACTGTCCCACATGGCTAATCACCCTGATAAGGAACTCCATTGCTATTATAGAATGGAATCTGAAAACTAAGGGTTGTGGTGATGGGAACTGAAGACCAACAAAGAATAGACTCCTGATGAAACAATGTTTAAGTCCTTTCACAAGAAATGCTGATCTTCCAGAATTATACCTAGATATAACTTTCCTATAGGTTCATCCCATACAAGCTTTTTATAGGCAAATTTTGCCTGAAAATTTAAAGCAACAAGTCCCATGGAAATCTGTATCTGGTTGGTGTACATGAGAATTTATTCTTATATCTTAAAAATGGGGCTGAGAATGAGTGTTGGAGGAGAATTAAGTACATCTTCACACTTTGATCCAAATATACTCCTGTCATTTACTCTCCCTCACAAATCTGCAGCTGTTAGAAGACATGAAATCATTTTCTTTTGCTTTTCTCTGTCAAATTGTTGATGAACATGATTTCACAAAATTAAAACAGCCAGAGTTACCATAGAAGAGAATTGAATTTCAGGTCTTGGTTATGCAACATTATCTCATCTCATAAGAACCAGTCATTTTTAAAAATCATAACATTTCTGTGTTGAATTGGATCTTTTTTTTGGAATTAAAGTTGTAAAAGCAACTAGTATCTTTATTTGAATAAGTAGATTCCACAGAACTTTTCTGAAGGGAGGCAGACAGTTTTCTTTTATGGAAGCCACATTGGGTAGCAAACAATAGAAGTAAAAGAGTAATATTCATTGATAACAAATGTGACCAATATAAGAAGAGAGCAATTAAGTATTTCATTTTTACTTTCAGTTGGTTCAATGAAATGAAGGATTATAAAGTTGATAAGATCACAGAGCTATATCTGTCCACCCATCCACCCAGTCACCCACCCATCTATCCATCTACGAGTAAACAGTTATTAAATTTATTAAATTATGTGTGCATATCTGTACAAGGAAAACAAAACATAATTCTTATGTTTGATATTCACGTAATGTTAAATGTGGAGGTACTTTTTTTCTTTTTGGTAGAGACAGGGTCTTGCTATGTTGCCCAGGTTGGTCTTGAACTCCTGGGCTCAAGCCATCCTCCCTCTTCAACCTCCCAAAGTACTGGGATTACAGGTGTGAGCCATTTTGCCTGATCTGAATGTGCTTTAAAGATGATGTCATTGTAATTCTACACTCTCTTTTCAAGATAAAGAAACAATTGTTAGGTGATTTGCTTGAGGTAATATTCAAAAAGTTATATGGTGGGCCACAGTGCCCAAGTTCCTAGTCCAAAAAGTTTTTTTACAATACTTAAATATGTCTGGGTAAGTCAGACATATTTTTCTGCCTAAAAAGTTAGAAAATAAATAATCCCAAGTGTGAGCTCATTATAGATGCCTTATTTATGGGACATTCAAGAATACTGATCACTGAACAAGATAATTCAAGGGAGGTTTAAGGATAGAGCTAACTCTGGAGCTAGACTTAAAGGAACTACAGAGCCTGGGATCATAAATGGTAGAGAGAAGACATTCTAGGTGTGACAAACAAAAGAAATAACTTCAAGAGGAGGGGAACTAAAAAGAAGTGAAGAAAAAGAGAAACAGGTTACAAAAGTATCAACAAAAGTGGTAAAGAGGACCCTGAGTGAGCAGAGAACCTCCATAGAGGAGCTGGAAGAATGAGGTTGAGTCAGCAAGGTGAGAGCAATTGACGTAAGAAGGCTGAATGCCTGCTGGAAAAATTTTTCTATTAGTAAGAAGCTTAGTATAAGCCAGGTTTTTAGAAGATTTATACACTGTACTCCTACTCTAGAGAAAGACAAAATATTCCTCAAAAACCCAGCAAGAAACCTAAAAGGAAAGAAAATAATTCTGGAAAATTAAATAAATATGGCACTAAATGTATCAGGTGTCCTTTTCCAATCTTTATATTTCACACCACTTCCTGATATTTGATCAAAATCTATAAGTTTGGTGGGAAAATATAAGTGAGAATATTTGGAAAAAACACACAGAGAACTAATCATATTAAGAATATGCATACACTTTCAGAGAGAGTCAATTTCTGTTCCACTAGGGTTTGGATTTTTTTTTAAAGTTTTGATATATGGCTCAAATTATTGCTAATATAGGATGAAATGTATACTTAAACACAATAATATCTACAGATCACTCAGATCATTACTGACACATAGTAATTATTTTATATCTTTTTGAAAAATAATATTTCCTTATAAAATATCAAAATCATATTTCTTTTTAAGTTCTTCCCAAGAAGAGGCTTAAAGAATAATCATGCCTAAAGCTTCATCGTACAAACTTGTCAGTGAATTTTCAGGGTAGGAGTTTTTAATTTGAATTTTAACTTCCGTGGATTTGGGGTATGAAATTCTATTCTCCATTATCTCTGTGTATTTCCATTGAACGTACATATAAAACTGGTGTGGAAAAACAATCTATAGCCTTCTATTAATACTTCCACTTATTTTTGGTTTTTAATGCTGTAAGTAGAAATTTTATATGTAAATACATAATATCAACCTATAGCTATTTCTCCAATTTTATTTTTACTGGTTTGCAAAAGATTACCAGTTATTGTGACCAGGCTCTTTCAAATGCACAACAGTTGGTTGTTGCCTTTATTTGCATAATTAACTTGCCTTTCAGTGAAGGGAGATGACATGAACAGAGGCAATCCTAGGTATTTACTCTTTGTTGCTACTGACATATTGAATCAGGAGAGTGTAAGCAGGGAAGTGATTCATCCCTTATGTCCTGCAGCTTGGATTGAGTAATTGGCTACCTTAACTCCTTTTTAAACATTCTTCCTTATTCTTTTTCAAGGACCTGATAGTCGATCATAAGAAGAGACATAAACAAATAACTTGTAGAATGAAATAAAGGCTATCAAGTTGACTAAACAAAGCACTATGAACATGCAAAATTTTCCCCTTTTCCAAAGTAGATAGAGGAAGTTGACTACTCAGTTTATGAAGTGCACTCTTCCTAAAGTAAACAAGCATATTTTGGTTAGACTGTGGTTGTGGGGTTACTATCACTCTTGTCATTTTCCAATATGGGTGGGCCATTCTTGATAGATGATGTTATGGATGGCAAGAAGATATTGATATTTATGTGTTCATAAGGAACGTGGACAACGGTGTGGGAAAGTGGGCACTCACTTTATTGGCAGTAGGGTGAATTGGAAGATATCAGTAGACTCTCTCTGAAAGCAATTTAGTAATATGTTCCATTAAGGCTTTGCGCATCTTGTTACTACTCTATCCCTAATGCCTGATGGATCTAGAATGCAGCCTGATTAAATGAATAAACGTCAAAATCTTTAAAATTTTGCATATGCTTTGATGAACAAATTTTAAGAATTGGAAATCATCATGAACCTACTATTAAGATTTAGCTGTAAGAGTATACATTGTATACTCTTTATAATAATTGTATACTCTTTATTTATAATACTAAATGCTTAAAATGGCTCATTTAAATTTATCAATATGGGATTGAGTAAAAATTATATAACATCCCTACTATGGATTATTAGGCAGCCATGAATGCTGATGTTGCAGAAAAATATATAGATGACTCAGAAAGATGCATGAGACAGCTTTATGAGCAGGTCATAAAACAGTGCACAGAGTATTAATCTATTGTTATAAGGTGATAAAATAAGAATTTTTAAAAGGCTGTCAAAGAAGGAAATTTACCAGAGGCTCAGGTACTGCCTCAAATAACAAAATCTCTGAAATTTCCGTGGCTTTTAAAACAATAACACGTGTGCTATGTGGCTATTGTGAATCAGCAGAGGAGCTTTGCTCATTACAGTTGCTCAGGAGCCCAGGATGAAGATAGCATCAGAAGTAACGCTGGTCACAATGTCATATGGAAAAGAGCTCTGGAAGTTCACAAACCCAACTATTGTCTTTAGACTACACAAAACTGTCACAAACATTTTTAGAAGGTTCATTGTTTCTTTGGCTGTACAACTTTCTCAAAAATTTAATCAGCTTCTTTTTATAGTTGAGTCCAGCCAACTCCTCGTGCAAGAGTCACATACACAGTTCTTCTTTAAGACAGGCCTCTCTCTGTTTCATCTTAACTATAGGTCTTAAACCAACCAAGCTCCAGTAGAAGAGTCACAACTTCAGTCTTTATTTTATTTTTTTAATTTGGGTCATTTTGTCCAAATAAAAGGCTAACTAGATGCCATCTTAACCTATTTAAAGTTTAACAACTGGTGTGAAAACCACACCATTGATTTATTCTTTATGCAAGACTGTGTTCTAATCAGTGTTTCACCAATTGGTAATAAGAAACTATTGCCTCTTTCAATTTTGCAAGTCTCCAAATTTTCTAGACCATCTGTTACCAGTTAATTCTATTCTTTTCTCATTGTTTTATTGTAGCATCTTGACAAATTTAGCCAACAATAATCAACACTTGCTAGAAAAGTTCTGCTTTTCAGTCATTTCCCCTAAATCTACAAGTTCACAAAGTACATTACCTTCCTTTTAAGTTTTCACAGGTGACAATTTTGTAAAGTAGGTCATTTATGTGCAGCATAAATTGCAACCAAATATTCCTTGCTGCCTGCCACCTGGCCACTGAGCCAATGCCATAGACTTTATGTTTTTGAGATAGTATTATTCCAATTCTGGGAACTATTTTATGGACCAGGATGAGAACAATCTAGTCTTCAGTGTTGTGGGTCCCTGAAATTTGATTATATCAAATAATTTTGTCCCAGGCAACTGGAATACACATTTAAACTTCTAAGAGATTATAGATAAAAGTGTTGATTTGTTAATTTAAAAGTGAAAGTCCACCTAAGTGACTAGAATATCTGTGTTTTCTAATTAGAACACATTATTCCTGGATCATAGAATTCCAGAAAACAGTATTTTAATCTGAATGCATCTTGATCACTAAGTTTAAATGCATTGCTTGATCATGAGTGGACATGATTGTGGGATAATTCATGCAATCTCTGTAGATTCTTGACCTCCCTTATGGTATCACAGAGTTTAGAAGTTCATTGACCAGAACACTTTCTTCTGGACAGAGCTGTCTTTTTGTAGCTTATGTTCCAGGTGGAAGAGAAAGACAGTAAATTAATGAACACAAAGGAACACTTCACATATAATGAGAATGTTTTTAAAGTAACACAACTGGCTGATGGTAAGTGGTAAAAATTGGGGAGAGGATGGAGGAATATATTTCGGCTAGAATGGCCAGTGAAAGTTATTCTAGGTGGTGACATTTGAGTGAGACAAAAATGAGGGTGAAGGGGCAATCACAGGAGATATGAGAAAGGAACATTCTATGTAGAAGAAACAGCAGTTTAAGAAGGCCAGACATATGGATGGGATCAGTGTGTTGGAAGGATAGAAAAGTTCAGGGAGGTGGGAGAATGGTGAGGAGAGAGGTATGTGGTCATGTCTGAGAGGCTGGCAAGGGGTGTGTCACATATAGCTTTGTTGGTCATGTTGAGAAGTTTCTGGTTTACTCTAAGCCCAATGGAATCATTGGGGGCTTTTAAGCAATGGATTGATTTGCTCTGTTCTATGCTTTAAAAAGATTGCTCTATCTGGCTGGTGTGTGAAGAATGGACTCCAGCAGGGGAAGAGTGAGAAGTAGCCTACTAAGGCCCAGTTGTGAGATGTTGGTCACTTGGATTAGGGTTGTAGTAACAGAGACAGTGATAAGTGTCTTGATAATAGTATTTTGGTCAAAGTAACTTGGTGGTGGTAATACCATTAACTGAGATAAGTGAGACATCTGTGGGCAAATCAAGAATATCATTTTGGACATGCTAAATTTGAGATGTCTATTAGACAGCTAAGAGACGATGTCAAGTAGGCAGTTGGATATATAAATCTAGATAGAGCCCAGGGGAGTGTTAAGAGCTGGAGATAGAGATTTATGAGTCACCAGTATAAAAATGTTATTTTAAGTGATAGAAGAGAATGAGATCACTTAGAGAAGGAATCTGGAGAGAAGAGAGGGTGGAGGACAGAGTTAAGGGTTAGCAGAGGAGGAGGAACCAGAAATGGAATCTAAGAAAGAGCAAGCTTCAGGTCAGAAGAAAACCAGGCGTGAGCAGTGTTCTGAAAGCCAAGTGGAGATATCTTTGCAAGAAGAAAGTCAAATGCTGAAAAGTGATTAATGCCCTATCCCATTTCCTGCTTTATATTTCCCCTAAACATCCACAATACTATGTCCCTCTCCTTAGCATTTGATCCTACTGGAAAGGAAGTTAATTACAGAACGGTCATTTGTAATACTTTTCTCTTTTGGTCTGTTATATTAGGAAGTGGGTGAAGTGCCATCTTGATGAACTAGGAGGGTCTATCTTCAACATTGGCATTTACTGGTAGTAATAGCACTACCACTTACTAACTGCAGGAATGTGAGAAACTTACCCTCTCAGAGCCTTGGTTTCCTCATTCATTATCTGGGGATAACAGTACTCATATTACAGGTTTGTTATGGGGAATAATTAATATAACATATACAAAGCACTAAGTTCAGTGCCTGGCAGAAGGTAAGTAGATCACAAATGGTAGCGTTTATTGTTTTTCCCAGATGATGATTGGCTAGCTATGGAAATGGATCACTATCAAGTAATCCTAGGAAGATGAGTTAGTTAATTGATTAGAACTATGTTTAAGGGAGAATGTCTACATATTATTGCTATACAATAGAAGTTAAACACTCAACCTACACAGAAACACCTCATTATTGCCCCTATGCCCTCTAACAACTACTCTGTATCTCATCCCTTTCAGAATCAGGATGTGGGAAACTCAGAAAAGCGATGTTGTCAGAGCTGGGGCATCTGTGACAGAAACACAGCTCTGTGCTTCTCTGGTGAAGAATTATCCAGGCCTGTCTTTGAATCTGGAATCTCAGCCTGCCAGTGAGCAGATAGGGTGGAGATAGAGGCCCTTGAACAGCTGAGAGAGGGTCATGAACTCTGTTAAAATAAGCAGGCATTTCCCCACCTTGGGCAGCTCACGAGCCTATCTTATCCTCTGAAGTACAAGAGAGTGGGTCAGGGATATAATTGAGCAAGTGTCTCAGATTCATTTTCCAAAAAATGAGGCCGTTAGCCCTAGCTGTTCTCTGAGAGGTTTTTGTTAAACATAACAATTCCCCTGAAAAATGTTACAGTTCCCCTTATGGTCCCTCTGTGCCAGCCACTTTTTATCTATGGAGGCAGTTGGGTGGCAGTGGTTGCTCTGGAGTCAGGCAGGGAGTCATTGCTAATGGAAATATATCAACCCCCTTCCTCAAACACACACCTTCAGCCTCTTCAAAGGCATCCGTAAGAGTTTGGATATGACGCCCTTATCACACGCCTCACCCAACACACATGCTTATTTTTCAGTTCAAGTGGACCTTTTAAATTAATTTTTCCTTGAGGGGAGTCATCACTTTGGTCTAATTATCGAAAAAGGTAGTACACCACCTTCGTAACTAGACTACCTGATTTTGGCTCTTGACTCCATTGTTTAAGATCTCTGTGAATTTGATGACATTGGTTCATCTCTCTAAACCTCAGCCTCCTCATCTATAAAATAGGACTAATAAACTGTTGCATAGCATATTGTATCGATTCATAAATTAATTCCTACAAAGGATTACTTGGCACTATTAACTTATTCAGCACAATTAACTCCTTAATAAATATTGTTGGGATATTTTATCTGTTATGCAAAGAACATGGAGAAGCTCATTTTAAGAGGCTTTTCATATTGTTGTTTTTATTAGCGGTATTTTACATATCGTCAACGGTTTAGAAACTTTATTCCATCTTCTCTGATGCTTTAAAAACATACCACGTTAGGAGGATCTAGGAAACTAGCTGTATGATACAGTAGAGGATAATGACACCTCTTCTAGTTTTATATTTATGAGAATGTCTAACCCATCAAACAAAATGTCAACACAGAGCTGGAGTCATTTAACAGAGTATGTTTATCTTTAGGGTGTTTTCAGCTGCGTGTAATAGAAAACAGTGACAGAAACTGGCTTAAATAATAAGAAATTGTATCTCACAAAGCTAAAAGTCCAGGGGTGGGATCGTTCGACCATATTCTGAAGGACCCACTATTTCCACATTTATGCCACACCAACCTTAGAGAGTTGTCCTTGCCTTCAGACTCATCCCTCTGGTCACAAAATGACGATTAGAGTCCCAGACATTACCTTCAGATATGATCACATCTAGAGAAAGAAGGGCCATTTTTTCCTTATGTCTCTTTCTTATAGGATCCTACTGATGACTATAAGAAATTGCTGGGCATTTGCTAATCTTCTGAACAATTTTTACAATTTCATTCATAGGACAGCTTCCTTAGGCATGCAGATGGTCTCAAGGATTCAGTGTAAAATAATCCAACTTGCCAGCCCGGCATACGGGCTCTCTCCTTTGCCCCTACCTTTTTCCACATAGGCAATTAGGTGTTTTAAATTCTGTTACTTGCAGAACCTCATTCCTGTTTCCATTTTTTTTTTTTTTTTAAAAATCAATTCATGTTATCTGTCACAAGCAACAGAAATGACACTGGCTGATATAAATAGGAGAGAAATTATTCAAAATTGCACTAAATAGTTCCAGAATGATCTTGAATTTTCGTTTGCTATAAAAGACATTATTGGGACAATTGGCAAATTCTGAAAAATGTTTGCAAATCAGATAACAGTATTGTATCCATATTCATTTTACTATTTTGAAAATTATACAGCAATTATGAAAGAGAATTTCTTTTTAGTAAATACACAATGCCATATTAGGGAAAAGATATGTCTACAATTTACAATTAAACAGTTTAGAAAAATCACATGGAGAGAAACAGAGGAGGAGGAGGAGGAGGAGGAGGCAATGTAGAATAATTTTAATATTAGAAATCTGGCTGAAGGGATATCCACCAATTCTTTGAACTACTTTTGTAACTTTTATGTAAGTTTAAATTTTGTCCAAATTTTAACAAATGTTTATGATGCAAAGAGATTAAGATTGCAGTGATTTATCAGTTCCAACTACTTGATTTAATAAATCTCTAAAGATTTATTAAAGAGAGGAATACTTAGTAAATAGCCGAAGAGTAGATTAGATTGTAAGAGATCCAGGCTGAAACTCTTCAGAACGGCAAACAATGGTCCAGATTACAAGGTGGAGCTGAACCCTGTGGGCAATACTGCCCCCACCATGACGTGCTGCACGTTGCAGTTTGCACTGCTGCTGTGGCTGGCTGGCACTCCACGCTCTGTACTACCATCGACAGACACAGTTGCTGCGGCTGCTCTGCGTGATTAATCTTTTTATAACCACCACCACTGCCAGGGACTTATCTCTAGGACCTCTGCTTTTTAGTTTCATCATGTTAAATTCAAAGTCCAGGTGCAGAAATCAGATTGACAGAGCCCAAGATGTGAGTCTGTACCTAGGTGCAAGGTAGGCTTGTGAAATGAGCATCAGGAAATTTCAGTCTCTAGAGTGACACACGAAATCTGCTTTGCCCACAAAGGGTGGGATTCTCCCAGGATGGATGGGTTTCAGATATTGCACAAGCCACAAAAATGACAAGTGCTCGTTATAAAATGGTGTTTGCAGTTCCCTTTCTTAGGATGTCAAAATACACTCTGGGTGTTGCTCCATTGAAGGAAAATGTATTTCCCTCAACTCGAAAGGAATAAAGTATTCACAGATGTTGGGTCCTGCTCTCACATATACTGATAGAGGGGTTAATATGGAAGAAATTATCCCTGATGAGGTTTAACCAGCTTCCGACGTTACATGGAAAATTGGAAACCTTTGTTTTCAATTGGATTGATTTGATTCTGAATATTCCGTATTCTGAGCATTGATATCCTTTTTTGTTCTCTCCCACACACTTTTTAAAGTTTTTTCCTCTTATATTTCTTTTTGTAAAATCTACTGAGCTATTTTACATAAGGTTGACATTTTTGTTTCGGAAGATATTCAGTTCCTGTTTCTCAAGAAGAAAACACAGCCCTTGGCTCTGGTACAGTACCTAGTACATCACAGGAACTCTACATACTTTTGTTTCTTACTCAAAACTTGTTTTATTATATAATATAAATATATAATATGATTATAATATATATTAATAATATCATATTGAAGTCTTACTCTGGCCTAGTATTGTAAATGCTGTTTATGGTTTAGCATTCAGAATACTCTTTTTTTTTTTTTACCCTTCATGTCTTATTGGAAAAGGAAGACTCATGCTTCAGTTAAGGAAAAAACAGCAGTGTCAGGTAATTCTTAAGCACATAATATTTTATTTTTATAAATGTTCCCCGTAAAAATGATCAGAGGAACAGAGCAAGATATGAGAAATTGTATTGTAAAACTATTTGACATCTGGCTGGAATTGTTATGTTACTTGATTATTGAAAGTTTCTTCAGAAAGACGGAGGGAATTTTAACGTTTCATTTGGCAGTCAGATTTGAGATGAATTTAACTGGCCTTCAGTAGTGCTGGCCTGTTCCTGAGAGAGAGATGATTGAGGGGTCAGAAGTGGCAAGGAGGAAGAAGCCTTTGCTCACACTCCTTGAGGGGTGATTCAGGTGGACAGTCTGAATTATGGGACTTATTGGCAGCAAGTAAGTATTGTCTGAGTGGATTACTGCAAAATGCTTTAGCTGGGGATGGCTTTGAAAACCACTCATCAATTACAGATAGTACCCAGTATAGCAGCAGGAGTACCCTTGTGGGCTCTTGTCCAGGAAATTTGAAGAAGCCTGTCATCTCTGACCTCTTCCTTCATGGGTGACCCTTCTTACCTAAAGACCTCAACTGTTCATCAAAAACCTGTCACTCAGAACAGTGTATCAATTATTAAACAATGTCTGATGCAGGACAGTGATTTTAAATTGTCTTGCAAATGATAAAGACCAACATTCGTCTTTGTTAACCCGTTGAGTGATTCTGTGGTCTCTAGTCACAGGTGAAAGGATCAAATTTGGAATTTCTAGATAACCAAAATCACAGTAGGGTTAAGCAAAACTCTAGATTTTCTTAGAGTAACTTGGCCATAAATGTTGCTTATTTGATATAGGAAGTAAGATAAAATGGTCTAACATGGTAGAACTTGGTAGGTAAATGAGGCCATCTAGGGACAGTAGGTAGAGGTAACCTGGGTCTGTGGATACCTGGAAGACCCATGGAAAGACTTCATGACATTCATCAGCTATTCAAAGTGTAAGCAAAATGTTGTGTATATTTTCTTATGTGCATTTATTTTTCTGAGCAATCCATACCTTCCCCTGGACTCTCCAAGGGATACAGGACCTGGAAACTTTTGCAACTGCTGCTCCATAGTAAATGGCACAAATCTGTCTGAATCCAAGATGTTTCTAGTCTTAGGCAAAGCTAGGTCAAAGGGCAGAACTGAGAGTCAGCTTCCTGAAGTGCCCTCGGTAAGGAAAGCTAAAGCATTATTGGAATTAGTTGGTAAAGTATGAATTCATCTCATGATGACTTGCTGGACATTGCCTTTGAATAAAATTAAAAACTGGAAAAATGTTGACATATCTTTGGAGCATTTTTGTAAAGCACCCGTATAGTCATGGCCCAAATTCTGGAATAAAATAGTTCATAGAGCCTTCAGTATCCTGGAGATCTAATGGACTCAGTTTCTCAAGGGAGTCACAGTTAAAGAACCACAGTTGATGGCAAACATATGAAAAAATGCTCAGCATCTCTAATCATCAGGGAAATGCAAATCAA
>VBSM01001124.1:57559782-57618196 GCA_008086735.1 Cheirogaleus medius | reverse complement strand
TACATAACTGTAATATTTGTACTCCCATAATATGCTGAAATTAAAAAAATAAATTAATTAATTAAAAAAACATAAAGCTATTTTATCACATAATGAAAAAAATAATTAAAAAAATGCTTTTACTCACATTGCTCATAAAAATGAAAGAATATCCATGTTATGTCTTATCGCTCATAACTTCCACTAAACATCCCAACTCCCTCATCTTGTAGCTGTTCCAGAGCTCTCCCCATGGTTACCTTCCAAATTCCCTATTATGGCCCAGGCTGCTGCCTTTCCTCAGTCTGGCCTTCTCCCTGTAGCTCAGCTCTTTATCATGTAGATCAATTTAATTGTTCTGGCTTAGTCCTTCCTTCATTCTCCTCCTTCTGGGCCTGCCCCTCTTCACTCATTTTCCAGACTCTGTTGTCCCAATGTTCCAATGACCAGGCAGAAAAAGACTCCCTTTAAAGATCAGGAGACGTGAGGAAAGGAGGGATACAGGAAACACAATCTCCTAAATCTTGTTCTTGTGCATGGCGTAATGTTCATTGTAAGAAATGAGTGATTTATTTCATGACTTAATTTTTAAACCATTTAATATGCCTCCCAAGTAGTTTTTTGATTTGGAAAATCACAAAAGAAAATTGAAATGTTTAATGCTTTCCAGAATTTTTTTTAAAAAGAATTCTGCTTCAAATAGTGGAAATAAAGTTGTAATTGAATCTGATACTGGATGTAGTTTTCATTAATATAAAATCAGTTTCCTTCCAGCCCCACTCAGAGATGATGGGTTTGTTTGAATCTTTCTACCTATACCAGGTAGCATGTTAGATGCTGGTGAAAAGGAGATGAAAAGGCTCATCCCAGCTTTCCAAGACTGTCTGGTGGACGGAGAGGCAAACAAATGATTACTGTATATGAAAATAAATGCACCAATGGGGGTATGTATATTGGGCAATGGGAACTCATAGTAGGAAACATCAACATTTGCCTATAGGAGGTAATCCTTAAGCTAATTCCTGGAACATGAATAAGCATTAGACAAAGGTGAGGTGCAAACCACACAGGAGGGACACAATGTATAAAAAATGAAGGCATGGAAGGGCATGAGAAGGCATGAAAGTTGGAGACAGAAGAAAAATTGGAAACTAAATGTAACTGGCCAGGTACCTTGAGTTTATATAATAAAGGATCTTTGTTTTCCTTTTGGGGTATTCTGAAACTTTGAATCATGCATCTATAGCCAGGACTGCAGAGGTTCTCACTGTGACATGATGGCTAAATGGGTAAGCCCAGAGGTCAGGCTGCCTGAGTTCAAATCCTTCTCCTCTTACTAGCAGAGTGCTATTGCACAGTTCATTTACCTGGCTTCTCTGTGCATCAATTTTCTCATCTCAAATAAGGATAATATTGTCTCCTTTTCAGGGATGCAGTAAAGATTTAATTAATCCATGTTAGACATTCAGAATTGTACCTGACATAAGTATTAAGAGTGCAAAACACATTAACTCTTATATGCATCCTTTTCGAACATCAATAAATTGAAGTTCTGCAACATTCTGAAGTGTGATGTTCTAACAATTCTGGCCTTGAGGGTAGCTTTGTGGATCAGACACCTCTCTATATGTTGCAAGATGAATAGTGTCAAGGTTTCTTTGTTCTATCATATTTCCTCTCTTGGGATAGTCATGATACCCAGTACTTAACCTATTATTAGTATCTGAAGATAGTTGTTAATTAAACCATTATCAAGCACTAATATCTTGGTGTAAATAAAGTTATAAAAGCTGGGAGTACAGCCCTGAAAAAAATGGGTCACAAGCTTGGTAAGGTGAAACCACAAAATGGAAAATGAAGGGATAAAAATTAAATGGATCTATAAAATAATATTAATATATGGCTCAAACCTTGTTCACAATATAAATATTATATTTATTGTTTATAAAAACACTTGCACATGTTAGTTGTATGGAGTCTCTTTTACTATTACGGGAACGCCCAAGATAAGGAAACGAAGGTGCCATTGAAGACAAATGTGGCAACTGTCATTCCACTGCCTTTCCCACCCCGTCCTCCACACCTGGCTCTGCAATGTTATTATAGGGAAGGGAAGAAAAGTCTAAAATCGGCTTTGGGGAGTTGTATAACTTTTAGGAGATCACTTATTATATTTATCAAGAAGTTATAGTCACTGTTAGTATCATTCACTGACAGGATCTGCTGCCTGGGTGGGGAGCTTGCTTGGGATGTATGCATTATTCATATTTACAGGCTAGCCTGTTATAACAAGACTTTAGAGTTGTTACCTCATGTTTATAGACACACAGCAACAACAAGGGACAGAGAAATGGACTTGGAATTTATTCAGTGAATATTTTTATAGCCTACACTGTGTGTAGAGTCACCATGGAATGACTCAAAGAGCTTACAGACAAGTTGGAGGAGATGAGAATGGCACATATAAAAGGTTAAACAGAAATAAAATGAAGAGGAGAAGAAATAAAATAAATGCAAATATGTTTTGGTGGTACTATGATTAACTATCAAACAAGTGAAAGGCTGACAGGCATTTCGAAACCTCAATTTCCACACGAAAATACGCACTCTAAACTCAGGAGCCTGCCAATCCCTCATGACTCAGCAAAGTCCTTATAGATTAAGTATGTGTCTGGAAAAGAGAAATGAAGAAAGAACCAGGTGGAGACACCAGAGCATATGCTCCCTGAGTTTAGGGAGCTTGAATTATTTGCTGAATCCCTCAGTCTTAGTATAATATTATACATTACTAGTTGCTCAGGAAACACTTGCTTAGTTAATGAATGAATGGATGCATAGATGAATGCCACAGACTATCACAGGACTGGGAATGCACATTGTAATGTGCTCTGAGATGGAGGAAGTGTTTTTTACCTTTTGTATGCTTGGCTTGTAGCACATAATAGGAGTTCAATAAATGTGGAAGGAAGGTATTAGTTAACACCATAGGATCATAAGACTGGAAGGAATTTTGTGAGGATTCAAGGAATCAGTCAATTCCTTGAACCTCAAGGAAAAGGTGCTAATGAGTCTAATAGAAAGCAGCAGAGGTCTAGAGTTTGAGAAAGCATTCTAAGTGGAAGTCAACTCTACTAGTCGGTCCTTGGTTTTCTCACCTCTTCAAGGGGAGTAAGAAATTAATATGCAATAGAATTTTTACAAAGATTAAATATGATAGCATGTGAAAGCATTCACAATAGTTCATAAATGTTTGTATAAAGAGAGAAATTTCTAAAAGATATTGAGCTGTTAAATGTTAAAAACTATGCCAGGGAAAGATTTTTTCTCTGGAATCTTTTAGAAGGAGAAATGCTAACCAAATTTAAAGCATCTTTTCTTAAAACTTAATTTATGGAAAACCCTAGTGTTTTTGGTTGGTGGCATGTCTTAGAGGATTTTTCATACTAGGGAATGTGCTTTAAAAATAATATTACATGATAGTGTAAATTATTTGGCAGCAGGCTGTCATGTTGTGCCACAAAAATTCTTCAATATTTAATTAGAAACTCCAACAACTTATAATTCAAAATATGTTAAGAACATTAATTGGGGGTATAGACTAGCTGTGGAAGGGCTTTGGCTGTCAGCT
Source organism: Cheirogaleus medius (assembly GCA_008086735.1). Lineage (NCBI taxonomy): Eukaryota > Metazoa > Chordata > Mammalia > Primates > Cheirogaleidae > Cheirogaleus > Cheirogaleus medius. The sequence continues at coordinate 57,614,589 of VBSM01001124.1, read as the reverse complement.
CCAAAGCCAAATGTTTTGTCCTGGTTCATATTACTGGGAAGTCCTTAAAAGAGTGGATCCAATTGCTATAATAGATGTTTATGGTTGCAGCAGAAAGTGTAGACATTGGTGTCTATTTTTGATTTGCTGCCTTTGTCTGAGCTCCAGAGTGGATCTTTTGGAGAGTCAGAGATGGAAGGAAATGACAAGCCTGTCAGAGCTAACATCCAAAAAGTTTCTGGGGAGTGTGTGAAGGGTGGATTCCAAATATGTAGGGGTCACAGCTGTGTGGGGAGGTATGTAAAGTTTTAGAAAAAATAAATAAAGTAAACTAGTCCTTTTAGTTTCTTATGCTATGCACAGTGCCAGCTCTGGGCTCAGGGACAAATCCACTGACAAGTGATTAATACCAGGGAGAACCACTCAAATCCAGGACATACATAATTCTTCCTCTGCCTGTTTTTGGTCAAGAGTCTCTTGGATAAGACACAATCACTTGGATAAGACAGGCCAACCGGGTCAAGTGTGGTCATGGCAAAAGGTGAGTTCCAGTTTATCTTTGCCACCAGTGTGCTGTGACATTTAAGGGATCCAGGAGGGATGGGTGATTTGTTTCCTCAGACACTGTCTTTGTGAGCTAGGAATGACAATTTCTCCTTCTCTTCCCATTAATGCAATTTGGTAAAGTCATACAAAGATGAATTACAAGATTCCTTTGTCCTGATGTTTCTTGTCCTGGAAAATCTAACACTGAACTAGCCGGGGTGAAGAAAGAGGATGGAGGAGCGAGTGGTGAACGTCTCTGTGGTCCTCCCATCTCCCTGGGCTTGATACATTAGAGGATGGACACATGTACCACTCTGTGGAGTAGGTAAGCTGGATCCAAAGATTCTGGTCTACCTGCATAGGGCTTCACTAATATGAAAAGAAAAACAAATCAATGGAACTAAAAAGAAAATGGCAATTTCAGTTCATACATATCAAGAATTGCTGGAGATCTGAACTACATGAGAATAACTCTAAATTCCTTGGAACAGACCAGTTAAAACAACTGAAGCCTTCTGGTTATCCATGAAGCCTATGAAATCAAACAGCCAACAGGTCAGCCATTCTGTTCATGGGTCAATTCAGTCCAAATGGTTGACTGGTGGGATATGATGAATACAACCATTGTGTCTCCTCATCTATAGATTCAGGGCAATGCCAGCTTCCTCTGGCGGATGAATATCCTTGTGAGGTTATGATGTTTGGATGCACTGATTGATGGGGTATACTCGCAAAATGACTTTTTTAGATGAAACAATAAAATTCCCCAGCAATTCAGTACTGAATATAGAAGACCATTGGACAAGGTGGCCACAGACTAGACAAATCATTAATAAATATACTTTAGAATAGTGCCTAAAATTATAGGTTCTAGATGCAGACTACCTAGTTCAACTTGTGCCACCACCCTTTACTGGGTCCTTGAACAAGTTATATAACTTATATAAATTTTTGCTGTGTCAGTTTCCTCATCTGTAAAATAATAATTTCTTTCTTGTTGTAATACTGTGATTTAGATTAGGAAATATTTATAAATGGCCTAGATGAGGTTGTAGCAAAATTCATTTGCTCTATGAATATTAATCTGATTAATTGAATTAATATTAAATAATAATAATATTATTGGAATATATAGAGCCCTGTTAACATATGGAAATGATGAATAAATATGATGTACACTTTAAACACAGATACAACAATATATAAATGTAACATAAGATCCTTAATGGTAATAGTAATATTAACAAAGGCAGATTGAGGAAATACTAGCAAGCAATTCTTGTATGTTATTTAATTTCCCTAGAACACCAGGTAACAATCAGCTGGAAACTTTGTATCATCGAGTTTTTATTTTGGAGTTTAGGGAGAGGATAGTTGACTTACTGGTTCAGTGGGCACAATGAAACAACTACAGATATCATTGAGCCTCCACCCTCAACTCAGAGATGAATAGAATATAGATAAATTATGATTCCTGCCATCAAGGCAATATAGAATAATAGAAGAAAGAACATACCCTCTCACCATCTCTATTCTCCTCTCTCTCCACCTAGCTTAAGCATCCTTATTGTATATCCTCAGAACTCCATGTTCTCATCTCTGTGGCCTTTATCACTATTGTTATTAAAAAATCATTTTTGCAATGTTGAGTTTAATACCTGTCTCATCCCATTTGACAGTAACTTCCTAAAACTTAAGCCTGTGTCTGTCCTTACTGCTAAATCCCCAATGCTTACCACAGCGCCAAGCACAAAAAATACTTTCTGACTATTTTTGAATGATGAAAGTGGAGGGTACTGTCTGATAGAACTGGGAAAAGGCACACAGAGGAGGAACTGGGCTTTGAATGGTATACAGGAGTTCAATGGGTGAAACACGTGTTTGAACATCTAAAACCAACAGAACACTCCCAAATAACTAACTTGCCTGATTTGTTCCTTCCCCATGGTCCTATTGTTTACCTGAAATGTGTAACCATTCTAACATTTTGGAGAGATGTTTACAAAACAAGATAAGCTGAGTTCTATAACTGGGTCAGACACCTGAGTTGAAGTTCTATTTCTGCCAATTAGGAGCATAAGTTGTTTAACTCATCTGAGCCTCAGCTTCCACATTCTATCTAATGGCAATAGTAACATTCGCCTGCACAGAGCTGTTGTGAGAATTGATTCAGGACACGGAGAGGAAACCCTTTGTAAACTGAAAACATCATATGAGAGCTGCTTATTAGTATACTTGGCCATAACTGTATTTGCAAAAGTAATAACCATAATGATACAAACAGCATTCATAACTGCTGGTCCCAAAGGGAAGCCACTTGGAAGACCCCAGAAGTGGCACGTCGATGTGTTTTACAAACCCAGGTTCTCTGTTAAAGGCAACTGGCACATCAACAGGACAGGAGCTTCTCAGCTTTTCCTTTCTCGGAATCTGGGCCAGGTTTGTTGCCTGAATTTTATGCTAAATAATAAAAGCACTGACATTAAATGCATCACCACGAATCTACAACCTATTCAGGGTAAGATATTATGGCACAGCGGTCCCCAAGCAATGTGTGTTTTTAAAAATATGCTTAAAACTGCAAGTGCTTTGTGTGGCTGCTTTGCAAAATCACTAGAGCTGAAGTATTTGTATTTTAATGTTTATCCCCAAACTGGCCTGCTGTTTTTAAATTGCCCAGGAAACGAAATGTTGAAAATGGAAGGAAACCAGCACAAGCTAGATTTAGAAATGCAGTGTTAGTAAAGCAAGCTGTGGGGTTCTGATACCTTAACAGTACCATAAAATACTCCTAATTAAATAACTGTTCTTAACATAACTATTCTTATTTTTCCCCCAGCCACTTATGTAAAAGCATTTAATCTTTATTCTTTCATTACCAACCAGAGACTCTTATAAAGAGGTAGCTGGTTCCAGAAAGTGTTAAAAAATATTTTAATGATGGTGTCCTTTACAAAAGGGAAAAACATATTAGAAAACAAAATCAGGCTTTAGATACCTCCTGTGATTATTTTTATTGGCAGTTGGCCCACAAATAATGATTTATACAGAGGAATGTCCTGACATGGAGTTGCTACATGAACAACAGTAGTAAAAACAATAATAAAATGTATTGTGATTATCAAGGTCCCAGACACAATGGAAGCGTACAAGACTACCAGCATCTGAAAAAGAAGAGACAAGTTTGCTGGGGAACCATTAAGATGAAACAGCCAGGCTTCCAAATAATTAAAAGGGAAGAAGGAGGAAAATAGTACCAAAACACAGCTAGGATTTATAGTGCTCCTGCCATGTACCAGCATAATTTATACAATATTTTAAAAGCCTCACATCAACTGTGTGAGGCAACTGTGTAAGTGAGGCTGAGATAGCTTAAGGAACTATCTTAAGGTTGCACAGATAGGAGGTGGCAGATCTGGTATTATGTCTCATATCTGTGACTCTCAATCCTGTTTGTTCCCCACTATTCAATGAACAATATTAAGATAGCAAGGTAAGCTGTCAAGGCTAAAAAGAAATGTGGAAGTGTTCTGAGACTGGCAAAATCCAAGAGAAGGGGAAAATACCTTAGAATGACATTTCTTCAAATATGGCCCTGTGACACCTGCCTCAGAATCACCTAGGAAGCTTGTTAAAAATGAAAAAAAATCCCAAGTTTTCCCACTTTAGACTGTGGGATCAGAGGGCCCCAAAATATAAGAATATCCATTTTCCCCCAAGAACCTAAAGCGATGCTTATGCATACTTAGGGACCAACTATCAGTACCAATATGTCATACTTTATTCTTTATGTTTAACTTTATAGAAGTGGACTCCAAAGAGATACCTCTCATGGCATTATTGTTTGGTGAAACATATTTTGAAAAATGTTGTTTTGTATTTTTGCAACTATAATCCTCTCTAACTCATCCATTGTGTGAATAGAGGCGTCCCAGGAACATGAGTTTAAGGTTATTGTAAATTTCTTTTCTATGGTATGATGAACACTTACAAGAGGCATTCAGTCAATGTTCTTGTTTCTGTACCCAATGATAAATCTATTTTCAGCTCACATTCTAATCAGAAAATAATTTTTCCCACAGGAGTGGTGTATTAATTATCTATTGATGTGTAACAAATCATTACAAAAACTTAATGGCTTAAAACCAAAAACAGATGGATATGAAGGGCAGTATGCAGAATGAAAAAGTCAACCTCAAAAGGTCATATATTGTATGATTCAATTCATATAACATTCTTGAAATAACAAAATTATAGGGATGGAGAACAGATTCGTGGTTGCCAGGGATGAAGGATGGTGTGCAGAATGGATATAACTATAAAGGAGCAGTATGAGGAAGATCTTTGTAGTGATAGAACAATTTTTGGTCTTGATTGCTGTGGGAGGGGCACATGAGTCTACACACTGATGAGATGGCATAGAGTTCTACATACATATAAACACCTGGTTTTGTTTTTGGTTTTGATGCTTTACTATAGTCATGTAGATTGGGAGAAACTGGGTGAAGTGTACGTGAGACCGCTCTTTGCCATTCCTGAAATTTCTTGTGAATCTATAATTATTTCAAAATAAAAAGTAAAACAAACCCCAACTAAACAGTTATTATCTCATAGTCTCCATTGATCAGAAATACAACGATGGCTCATTGTATTTGAGCCTCTGATGCAAAGGCTCTCATGAGGTTTCAGTGAAGCTGTGGGCTGGAGCTCATCTGAAGGCTCCATTGGAGGGTAATCTGCTTCTCAGCTCACTCATGGCAGGATTCAGTGCCTTATGGGTTGCTGGACTGAGAGGCTCAGTTCCTCATGGGTTGTTGGGTGGAGTTCTCCATCAGTTGCCACATGAGCCTCTCCATAGATCAGCTCACAACTTGGTAGCTGGCTTTTCTTAACAAGGAATGAGAGACAGCAGACAAGCACCCAAATGGCAGCCACTGTCTTTTTATAATATAAACTTTCAGCTGACATCCCTACATTGAGTCAAAAAGCCCAACCAATACTGAAGGGGAGGGATGGCACAAAGGCATGGGCATCAGGAGGGAAGGACCCTTGGGAGCCACTTTAGAGGTTGTATACCACAAGAACATTTTCAATGCCTTTCTTTTTGACATGGTGCAAAGAAATGACCATATCAGAGAAAGACTGATGCAGCTCTAGAGTTCAGTAGCTATCCTGAGGTTAATAACTGAGGCCATCAGTTGGTATTCTTCAGTATATTAAAAGAAGCCAGCCTCCATAGCAACATGTCACAGACTAGACCAAGAGGGATATCAATAAACTCATAAGCAAATACCAAAGATTTCTTGCAAATAATAGTAAAGGCCCTGATTATAAGGAGTAAATATCACAATATTTATTTCAGGATATGCCTAATTGTGCCCTTCCATGTTGGGGCATCTAGGACCAGGGTGTGGATAACGAATACCAGTGTGTCTCTATGCTTCAATTACTGAGATTGTTTTCATGGGACTGATCTTCCCAGCAGAGGGTGTGGCAGGGGAGAACCTTCTAGAGCCTTACAGTCTTACAGGCAAGAACCTTCTACTCTGGGTTTCACTGAGACATAAAACACCATTTGCTGCGGCTAGAATTGAACTCAGGTTGAGAATTGGAATAGAGCTATCCTGACACAGGCAGGCTAGGTGAGCCCCTGGCAGCTACATGCTGCACCCATGGGCCACTAACAGAGTATTTGGACTGTCTAAAAAGCCCAGCCTTGCAATGTGTGCACTCCTTGGACAAGACTCTGTACAACTCTTTATTCTACAAGGTGCTAGATTAACAATGTAACAGCCTCATCGTATTTTGTGAACCCAGAGTATAACCTAACTCTGAATAGCCTGTTCTGGAGTATGGAACATTGAGGGATGACTAGTAAATTTCTCCAGAAATGAGTATTGCCAGAAGTACTGGATATAGTATAGTGATATTGGTGGAAGGAACTTGCTGCCCAAAGGAGCCAGAATTATGATGGTGGTGATGATAAATTATATCCTTGAATGTGTGCATATGTGTGTGTGTATGACTAGGTGTGTGATTGTGTGTATGTGCATGCCTGATATCAGCCATTATCCCCCATGCCAGGTAGCAATATCTGGGGTATAACTATACCTGGAAATGCCCCGAAAGAACTGGGCTTTACTTATCTCTCAAAGAATATCAACTGCGCCTCCCCGCACTTTTGTACATTATGTTCTAACCACTCTACTGCTAGCTTAGTTCCTCAGACCTGTCAAGGTTTTTCCAGGCTCTGGGCATTCCCATATGATGCTTCATTGTTTGTTTCTCTTGTAGCCCTTATCACAACTTACAGAGTTTTTATTGAGTGCTTACTTTTTGGGGGAGAAGGAGCTCTTCCTTCATAAACTGGAAACCCTTTGAGGGTGAAATCATGACCCTCTTGCACATCGTTGTATTTTGACATATGTTAGGCATTCAACAAATGAATACATTCTTAAGAGTTTTGTACAATTTCCATTCTTCTAACATGCAAGGGATGGAGAGTCAGATAATCTACAAGTCAGTTGTCTATCCCAGTGCAGATGCACAATGAGATGGGTAGCAGTAGAAGGGAAACAGAGGGGAACTAATGAAAGAGGAGGCTGGACCTGCATTGTTCAAGATATTTCCCTAGCCAAAGGGAAGGGTTCTGGCCCTGACTTCCCATGATGGCAGATATGATTGCAATGAATGTATGTAAAGGCAGAGCTGGAGAAAAACAAATGACAGTTTAGTTAAATTAGACTGTCCCCAAGCAGGAGAAACTGATTTTGTATCAAACTGTGTTGATACAGGTGTTGAGACTAATAGAGGTAATTTCCAGTGTTGACAGTGGTGAAATGTGTTTAGCATCCCATTAACAACTATTATCCTCAGTGGCACAGGAAATGTGATGCACTGCAAAAGCCTGAGAGCCCAAAAGTATTATTTTGTTCCTGTAGTATTCTGTTCCTAGAATGGTGTAGGTTGGAAACACCTACTGTTGAGATCCGTTTGTCTTAGGAAGAAGTGGTGAACTAGCTGCTTAGTATTGCCACTGGTAAGGAGTTTACAGCTGTGTATCTTGGAGAAGAAAGGAGAATCGACTTTCTTAGAGGGCCTTCCCAGAAGGATCTATCTGATTGTCCCAGGAGGTGCTAACGAGCACAACACTCAAGTGGCAATTTCACACAGGCAGAAAGCGAGAGTTGCTCACCAGTATCTTCGCTCCTCCCTTTCTTTCTGGACACTGTGCTAAATGACATTTCCCAGAACCTTTTTGTTTAGGTGTAACCATGTGCCATAGCGTGGGCAGAGGGAAGGAAGCCATTTCCTGGACTGGCCCATAGAATCTTCCATGCACAATCTTCCATTGGCCTGTGATGTAAATGAGAAACAAAACTGTTATTGTGCCAATCCATGGAGATTTGGGCATCTTTGTGACAGCCCCATAGCCTCCCCTGACTAACACAGCCATTGTTCCTTATGACAAGATCTGAAATCAAGTATTTTCCAAAATATCTGATGGTTCTGAGGACATGCTTCATTGCCTTGAACATAGGAACACACCACAGGATGGCCTGCAGGTGGGTTTTAAAAACAGAAAATAGTTTAACCTAAGAGAGTGAAAAGGGACAATTCACACTTAAACACTGTCAAGTAACCTGTGTGTGTGTGTGTGTGTATGTGCGTGTGTGTGTGTGTGTGAGGCCAAATTATTAGTTTGGTTAAAATGTTTACAGTATTTGGTTACAGTCAGTCATAATATTTAGCATGGAAGAGATTGTTTTTCCTCAAAATGTCCTTTCATCACTTCACGCCTTTGTTTATATGAGAAATACAAAGTTGCATGGAATGTAAGATGCAGGGATAGTGGGAATACTGGTAATAGATGGGCCTCCCATTTCAGTGCAGAAGAGCCAGTGCTAAGACAGAGGGAGACGCAGCTTGCCAGAGGAGCCTGCTGGGGACAGAGTTAGCTCCTCCTGTACAGGAGGGAAGGCACCTGTCAAGGAAGTCTTAGCAATGGATGTTCTTGATAAGCGGTAATAAGAGCCATGAGGATTTAGAGGTGAGTGTCCTAGGTCAGGTTCCCCGGAACCTGAGCCTGAGATAGGAATTCTTATGCAAGCAAGTTATTTATATAACTATTCTCTCAAAGAAACCTGTAAGGAAGTGGGAGGAGCAAGATAAGGCAGAAGAAGCAGCTAAGCAAAGACAAGGTTTGGGGGGAAGTCTAGCTTCCTCCTAATCTCTTGAAGAGGTCTGAAGCATGAATGGTACAACAGAGTTGTCTCATCTTGAGGCATCAGGTTGTCATTTGCTGTGGACTGTCATCTGAGGTGGGCTGTATAACTTCCCAGACACTTCTGTACAAGGTGGTTCCCACTGACCAGTGGCAATTCTCCAGAGAAGGATAACACTGGGAATTACCAGTAGTCAATATTCGCAGTATCTGGGAGATGGGTGCACTGCCCTGTAAAGGGGATGTGGATGGGCCCCAATCATCTCCAGTCTCTTGCTTGCATTGCTCTGATCCACTTGCTTCTCACATGATGTTTACTCTGTTCATGCAAAGGTTCTCTAGGATTCTGATTGATCACAGTTTCTGGGGAAACTTAACAAGATCGGAAGTTAATGAAGGTTATATCCCAAGCCCACAATTGGTACACATTATCTCCCTCCTTCACTATCCTTTCTATATTCCCCTCCCTCTCCCCTAGTACCTCCTCTGGCCTAGATGGCTTACCTGGTAGGGTGACCCTAATCTTCCTCCTTAAGGGATCTATGCCCCTGGCTCTCAAGTCCTTATCAACCTGTGGTTTCTGTCCTTGCCCATGTACAACCCAAACTCAGCATGAGAGTACCATGAGGTGCCCAGCACATTCCCAGGGTTCTAAATATATTCTTCACTCCCTTAATTATCTGTATTATTATATTCCTTCCATATCCTCCTGGTAATTAGGATAAGTTACCACAAGGTAGCCGCCTTTTATTGCTGTTGGTCTACTGGTACAAGGACCCCATGTGACTAACCAAGAGCAATAGCCTTAAGTTTAGTGGAACTCAATGTATCCCTGGTTGAAACATTCCCTCTGGGAACAGGAAGCTCTATAGTCATACAAGCTGAAGTTACAGGGATGAGAAGCACAAGTTTCCACCCAGGTCACTGAGAGTGGTGGAGAGCATGACCATTCCTACTTTACCCGTTGGATCCTGTACCTGTGTGTGCTACTTGTTGGGCCCACAGGACCAGACCTCTCTGTTCTTACCCTGTGATTTGATATTGTTTTTAAATTACTGTCTTGGCAGAGAGGGTTCCACCAACTGCTAAATATGTCCATTCTGAGTATACATTTGAGAACTAGGCAAATACTTAGTTCCATGTTTCCAACTGGACACACTGGGAAATTGTACTAGAAGTTTACTTATTAGTGGTTACTCATGAAATCTCAGTCTTCCAGGTGGGGCATGATGGCACTTTGAGTCTCTAGGTATCACTATCAACTTGAATCCAGTATACAAAAACCCTCAAAAGATCTAGATATTTCCCTTTCCCCGGTATGTTGTTACTCAAGGAAATAGCTATTAGTAATTTAGGGAAGGACTATATATACTTGTTGTACTATTAAAGAGTCCTTCCTCTCCTTCAGTTGATGACTTCTAGGCAAAGAATCATGAATATCCTGTGGAGCAGCTGACTTCATCATTCTCTTTATTCATCATTGATTTCTTTTGATTATCTATATTAAGGAATACCCATGTTGGTTGCCCATCTATTTTGCCCTTAAAAACACCCTGATCATATCCATAGGTCCCCATAGTCATATCCATAGATCCCCATGGTTCAGGACAGTAATTTCAACCTGGATGACAATTAAGGTAATTATGCACACCTTCTTTCTGGTGGTTAGTGATCACCTGGCTTCTGCCACTCTGGACCTGCATCACCCGCATTGCTACCAAGGAGACCAGTTCTATAACAGAATTGCCTATTGTCAGTCCTGATCTACAGAGAACAGACACTAATGAGCTTCTCAACAATGCTGCTGTCCCTATCACCAGTACCTTGGAAAAACAAATTGTTCTCTGGGTCCTCTAGAGGAATATAGATAGATGATGGATTCCTGGTCATGTCCATTCTTGCATGTGCAATTCTCTGAGCTTTTTGATCCTTTTTTCCATATTCTGCTCCTAAAATTCCGGCAACTCTACGTCATTTAATGTGACCATTACTTTTTCCAAACTCTGAGAGCCATCCCAGCAGTGTATCAGGTACAGGGCTCAGGGCTTTTAAGTTCTGTGTCACGGGAGGTGTCCCTATGTCGATAAATTATCCCTTACCCAGCATTATCTCCCACATCCTTTGAAAACACCCTTAGCATCCTCTCCCAGGCTCAAATTCTCTCCTACTGATGCCCTAACATTGGATAAGGAGACTTGTCAAAACTGAGAATTCAGTCTCTTCTAAAGTTTTTCAACTCTAACAATTATGTTCTGGGTTCCATTTTAAGCACAATTGGCTCTCCAGCTACAGGAGATGAAAGTCTTTAAAAACACTACCAAGGAGGTTTTCTGACATTTCTTTAAGTCAGTGATTAATCTACACAAACTTGCATTTTTCTCTCTTCATAAAGCAGCTACCCAATTCTACAGTCCTTATAATTACCGCTTCCCCAATATTTCTCAAATTCCAGGGATAATACACAGATACCAGTGCATGCCCTTCCACCAATATCCAGTTCATTCTAGGTGAAAGATCCAAGGACACAGCTGCATATGCCAGAGACTCTCAATAATCCATCTGCCTTTGGGAACATGGCTTTCATTGCCAACCAGAACTGAAGATGGAGACTGTCGTGCAATTAATTTATTAAGGGAGTTTTCTCAGGAGCCCCTGTAAATAATCAAGGACACATAGTACAACAGGGGAAGAAGTTAAGCAAACATGAGTCTAGCTAAAATCTAGTCTAATCCTGTTCCCACAGGGGGCTCTGCTAACTGAATGACACCACAGAATTGTTCCACTTTGAGCAACAGGACCAGACTTTTGTATCTTTGGATTATTGTGTCACTGGCTGTTGGCCACCCCCAGGGAGTGGTTATATAACCTTCCACATATCTACAGGTGAGGTAGCTCTTGTCAGCTGAGGGCAGTTTTCAAGAGAATGGTACATCTATGTGCCCTTAGGGGTTGACACTTACGAAAGCTGGAGGATGGGTGCACCAGCCTTATACAGGGATCTGGGCAAGGGGTCAATGGTTTTGTTATAAAGAAAGAGGTCTCTGCAAGCCGAATGGTCAAGGAAACTTCCACAAATATGGAGAGCCTTAAATTCTGTGTCTGAGAGGAAAGAGTGTTATGTCCATGATCCTTAGTGTGCTAATTAGTTTCTAGATGCATAAATGCATGCATTCGTTTATGCATTCATTCATCAAATATGTATTGCATGCCTATTATGTACCAGACATTGCCCTTCTAGGCACTGAATAGACAGCAATGAAGCAGGAAGATGTAGTCCCTGACCTTACGGGGCTTACAGCCTAGTGAGGGAAATAATTGTTACAGTGGAGTTTCACTGTGGGTGTTCTAGCAATCACCAGTTAAAAAAAAAATGCACTCGGAAAGAAAAAGATTTAACAATTTAAATGGGGTGAGCTCTTTTGCCCAACATCAACTCAGTGAATGCATTCTCTGAACTTAGTAAAAAATGGGAGACGTGAAATAGCTATTTTTTCAATTTGAACCTACCCTAACCAGAACCTAACTACTGGGTTGGGTATAATTTTACAGAAATTAATTTAAAAAAATTTATTAGTTTAATTTTTTAAGGTTGGTTCATTCCAACTACTGTTTGTCAAAAATAAGAATGCAGACTATGAATGGAGGGGTACTCATTTCTGGAAGCTTCTGAGTAGATCCCATGTGTGTAGCTAGATATAAAATTTAAGCTGGATCTAGATTACCATAATCTTACCCAATTTTTATAGGTGCCTGAAAGCTTCAGAATAATATTGCATTGACCTGAATTTTTCTTTAAGTATAGCCTGTTTGGAGCAATTTGAGCCCTGAAATAGGCAGATTTTGAGCAGGGGAAATGCTAGTTTCTTTAAGAGACAGCACACAAATAAGCCTTTTTAGGTTTATCCAAGCCCAGACTGATTTGCTGCTTCTGGGTCCTTGGCCTCTGTTTTCTACTGGAGGGAGAGAGCTCAGTCTTTATATTGATTGGATAAGGGTGAGCTTGAGTCAGCTGATACGCAGCAATGGCAGTATTGAGTTGTTGAGTTGTATTTGTGGCTTGCCTAGAAATGAAAGCTTTTTATTGGATTATTGTGGGGATGGGTAATGAAAGCAAATAGTCATCTAAGTTATTGATGCCTTTGGGTTTAGAATCAGTAACTAGGGTACACAGGGCTACTTGATTTGTTAGATTTAGCCATAAAGTATGAATAAGAATTAATTGGTGAAATACTTGTTAATAGATCATGATAATGCATTCTTTCCTTGTCTATTGGAGAACATTTCAGTCTTTGAAAAGGAATTTAGGAAGATCAATATTCTGTTGAAAGCATATTTTTACAAAAAATCCATCAGGGTCAGAGAAACTATGGAGTTACATGACATCTACTGACGGCAGAGAATATCACAATTCAAGCTGCGCTGAGAGATCATCTCCCCCACCTATAAATATTTGTAACAAATATCTGCATGTGGAAATGTTGTGGCTCTGGCCTATGAAACTAGAAACCTAGTGCCCGAAGTTCCCTAGTCAGCTCTTACTCTTGCTGGGGATTGGATGGGAAGTGTTTGGGCCCAGGAGCTAGTGTTCGATTTAACTTCTTTCAGGTTGAAGGATGATGCCGGCAGCCTGCCTCCAGCCCTGCCAGGGAGAAGCTGCAGGAGATTTGTGGGCTGTATTGTACACAGGAGCAAAACACATCACTGTCTTTCTACCAGAAGGGTGCTGTTTGCTATCATGAGGCCGAAATCTTGCATAACTCGGATAAAGCTCTGGATCTGTTGTGTCTAGGCAGAGAAAACAAAATTCCCAAGATAAGAAAGGGATTAAGATTCTTGCTATATCGGTTATCTATTGCCACAATAATGCTGTGTAAAAACAACCACAGACTTCAATATTAATAAACATTTGGTTTTACTCATGCTGCTGTGGGTTGGTGAGGTGGTTTTGCTAATCTGGGTCAGGCTTGGCTGACCTCAGCCAGGCTTACTCATGTGTTTGTGGTCAGCTGTCAGGTCATCTGGGGGCTGGATGTCTATGGTGGCCTTGGCTGAGATGCCTTGGCTTTGCTCCATGTGGCCTCTCATCCTCCAGCCGACTAATCCAGGACTATTCACATGGTGAGGTAGGGGTGTGAGAAAGCAAGGGGATGCACTCGAGGCCTTTTGAGGCCTAGGCTTGGAACTGGTAGGCCTTCACCTTCCCTGCATTTTATTGGCAGAAACAAATCACAAGGGCAACCCAGATTGGAGGTTGTAGGAAGAGCTTCAAAAACCACATAAAGGGCATGAATTCAGGAAAAGTTAGAGAATTCAAGGCTTAATGTAGAATTCAATGAGATAATATAATAGATTCTTTTCTGTGTCTAGCAAAAAGTAGATTCACAGCAAAGTTTATTCCTCGTTTATGCCGTCTCCAATGACCCTCTATCCTTGGCTCAGTGTGAAAGACTGACTCTACTGTTCTTGCTGCCAATCACTGCCAGGGTGAGAGAGAACAGCAAACCTATACTGGGTATTTCCCAATCGGCAGACACTGTGTTTACTGGCCATTGAGGGTACAAATATGTTTATGAAATGGTCCCTGCCAGCAAGGAATTTACAATGTGGTGGTACTTAGAAGTGAGACCAAGAACTTGCTCCTCTGGCTGATGAGCTCAATGCCCCATCCCTACTCACTGACATTTTGATGACCTTTGCTAAGAATCCGATCATCCAAAGAACAAAATGGCCCCCACTGAGAACTGGCTGGGCCAGCTCATGGCTCTAGCAATGGGCAGGGCCACAGAGGTGGAATAGGAGATGTTTTAACTTGAATTAACAGTGTAAAGCTCCTAATAAGATGCCTGGGACACAGGAGGTCTTCAAAATGCTAGCTCTCTTCTTTCCTGTAGTGGCCTCAGCTGAGACCCAAGAATGTCAACTTTTGTCCCAATATTACTAATTAGAAGTTTAAAAGTGCCAAATTACTCAAATAACTAAATTGTGAACTCCTTGAGAGCAAAACCTTTACTTTTTCTTGAGTGTTTCTAACATCTGCTTCACATATACATATATATTTTTGAAAAGACATATTCAAAAGAGATTGCATGAGAAAGTTCCTTTGTGGTGACGGAGCAATTCCATGACTTGATTGCAGTGGTGGTTACACACATCTGTACATGTAATAAAACAATACAAAACTGCACACACACAAGCATGTAAAAGTTGGTACAGTCTAAGTTCTGTCAATGTCCTGGCTTTGATATTGCACCATAGTAATGTAAGACATTCCCATTAAGGGATGTGGGCAAGGGTACACCAAACCTCTCTGCATTATTTTTGAAACTTCCTGTGAGTCTATAATTATTTCAGAACGAAAAGTTAAAAAAATATGTATTACAATCACTTATGCACTCGTATAGCTACTGCTGTTACTTCTCCTGTATCCTTAACCTACTGTTTGCACATCTTTCTCTCTTGAGAAGAGAAATCCAGTCTTGCTTACTGCTATGTCTCCAGGCCTAATCTGGAATTCAGCAAATGATTTTCAGATTATTTCATGAACACTTGAATGAATGAATGAATGAATGGACAAATCTATTTTTGAGCAATCTAAAGCTTGGCTTAATTAATTAAGGCCAATTAACTAAAATTAGTTAAGGCCACTTGCCTGAGTTCCCACAGTTCATTAGTGGCGGTTTCAGGATTTGCTGACTCTCCTACCCTCTGCTGTCCAGGAAACGACTACATTAGGAAGGCAGGTCAGTTACCCAGTGTCTAACGACTGTGCATTAAACTGGAATGACTGCCCACTCTGACTGTTCTCCACGGGACAACACTTATCTGAGATTAAACGGAGCAAATGAAGCCTTACTCATGCTGCAGATTTCCTCTACCCCCAGAACGGCCTGTGCTCATCCACAGCAGCAGGACCAGCCGCCCCTACGTGGGGAGACACCGCAGAGGGCAAGCTTGCCCCGAGGCTCCATCAACTGCCACGGCCCATGCAGGGTCATTTAAATAATAGTTCCTATTTTACTTTCCATCCACAAAATACTTTGCTGCCATTAACGGATTACTCTTCTCTGATCAGACTCCACAGCTGCCCGGTGCGCTGCCTTTAAATATGTAATTGTGTTCCGAAAAGGACAAAAAAAAAATATACCCTAATTGGTCAGGCAAGCACATGACGTCCTCAAATGCCAGATAGCACTTCCCATTTTCCTCTAACCAGGATTAAGTTGCTTTAAAGAGCAGAGCCCTGGTAGGACAGGAGATGCTCTAGGAAGCAGAGAAAGGTTACCACGTGGTCATCTTACTCACATCTTATTCTTAAAGCCTGTCAGTGGCTTTCCCTTGCTCTTAAAGTGCAGATTTCTTGCCAAAAGCTCACTAAGACCTTAAATTAAGGTCTTAAATTAATGGTCTTTGCCTCGGACACCCCATTTTTCCTGTGCCGAGCTCTCCGTTGCTGTCCACACTGTGGCTTCGGTGGTCTTTTCTGGCTTCCCACATTCACCTTGCCCCTTGCTACACTGGCCTTTTCCCAAGGGTATACTTCTTCTTCCTTCCTTTCTTACTGCCTTCCAGCTATACTAACAAGTTTTCAGGAAAGTCTTTTCTGATCTGTTATGGGCTAGATTAGAATCCCCTTTTTACACTCTCAGAGTACTTGATAATTCTTTTCCAGCCATTATCATAATTGTATTTAAACAAAACGAATTATATAATTAGCTATTTATTGTCTGCCTTCTCCTCTCCACTACAAGCTCCGTGAAATTCCATGGCACTAGTACAAAGAATAAGTATTTGCTGAAAAAATGAACCAGTGAATGAATATCATGGATTAGGAAAGCAGGTGGGAGGAGGTGGGTAATGACCTCAAACCAACACTTCATGCCTCCTCTTAAGCCACTGAGCCAGCTACCTACAGAGAAGTTAAAAGGCTTCCCCAGAATCTTTCCCAGCAGAAAGGGCCATGAAAACAGTAGTTGCCTTGTGCTATTGTAGATAGCTGGAGATGAAGTTAACCTAAAATTTTAAGGGGGAATGAAGAAAAGAAAAATGCAGGCTGTCATTATAAGCCAACTCTTCCTGATTTCAGAGCTCCTGACTTATTTCTCAAAGAATGAGTTAAATAGGGTGACTGGTAGTTTCACTTATAATTTTCTACTCAGTTAAAAAAATCTTAAATATAAGAATATTCATTTTAAATGTGAGTTTCAATAGTTATTTTCATCTTGAATGAAAAATAGAAAGCTATGAGTTTTAATTTTTCTTGAACTGGCATTTATATAAAAAAGATTATTCACTAAACCCCATAGCCTGACATATTATTTTTTTCCTGATGTCACTAGCCTTCTTCCCAGCCTCACTTTGCATCTTAAAAATCCTGCACTGAGTTCTTCACAAGGTCACTTGTGTCACTAAGGGCTTTTCTTTTTTAATCTCTAGGTATTTTATCTTCCCAAATTTCAAAAATCTGATTTTGCTTTCACAGAGGATTTTTTTTTCACAAAAATTAGTTCCTTGTTATATTTATGCCAGTTTTTCTTTTAATCAACTGTAAAAATAGAAATAGAAGCACAAGTAATAATATTAACATGCATGGATGTCTCAGTGTGCTCAGGCTGCCTTAACAAAAGACCATAGACTGAGTGGCTTAAACAACAGAAATTTGTTTTCTCACAGTTGCAGAGGCTAGAAGTTCAGGATCAGACTACCAGCATGGCCAGGTTCTGGTGAGGGCTCTCTTCCTGGCTTGCAGACAGCCACCTTCTCACTTTGTGATCACATGGCCTTTCCCTGCTGTGTGTGTGTGTGTGTGTGTGTGTGTGCGCGTGTGCCTGCGTGTTTATGTGTAGAGAGAGAAAGAAAGAGATCTCTATTTTCTTCTTATAAGGCCACCAACTCTATCAGGTTAGAACCTCATCCTATAACTTTAACCTTAATTACCTCCCCAAATCTCTATCTACAAATATAGCCACAGGGGAGCAGGGCTTCAACATATGAATTTTCGGGGGTCTGGAAGGGCAGGAATTCAGTCTATAGCAATGGATAAGCACTTAAAGTTTCATAACAAATTCTCATTACATTCTTTTTGTGGGTTTTACTCCATTATGTATTTCCAAAGGATTCACATACATTATTTCATTTGATTAGTGACTGATACTCATAAATTTCAGATTTCAAAACACTGAAAATCAAAGGAGATAAAGTGACCTTTCAGGGTCATACAGCTAAGAAGTGACAAAGCAGGGACTTGAGCTTGGATTTCTCAGTTCCTTACCGAGAGCTCCTTCCACTGCAGCTATGATTCCCAATCTTATTTGACCATTGGATCATTTTTTTCAGAATATCAATTAATACTTTTAGTTATATACTTAGGGTCATCTGTATCTAATTCCATAGCTGTGGGACTTGAGGGAAGAGGCTGAACTAGAATTCCCCCAAGAAAATAAACAATTAACAATGAGAATCACTGATGGTTCAGGAGACCATGTTCTGTCTTTTTGAGAAATTGGCAAAGTAGTTTCTAAGATCTCATGTTGTATATTAGGGTTGGCATTACTAGTAGGACAATGTGATTCATGGTACTGAGAAGGCTCTTCTTTGTTCAAAATTACCTTCCTTTTACTTAGCCATGAAGCTCGATATTTCACCTGTTAAAAAGATTCCTGTTCCAGACCTTCATACACAAGGGTCCCTACTTGAATCTCTTCTCCATCAATAAGAACCCCATATCCTGTTCCTGAAGTTCTGCTGCTTCCTTTTCAACCAAGGCTTCTGATCACCTGCCACATCTGCCTAGTTTAATGGCCTACACACTGGAACCCAATGTTTCTTTCCAACTTTAATTATCACCACTTCTCTGAACATTCAATGAATCTTCTGAGATGCATGCTTTTGCCCAGGGTAGAGATGAGCACTTGGTGATTTCCTTAGTATCTAAGCCCCCTTCTCTTCCCTGGGCATTGTTCCCACTTCACAGTTTCTGTCATCACCCACCCTGTGCCCCATGCATTGCTCAGTGCTTGGAAAATGGTGGCTCTTGTCATTTCAGTGGGCATTGCTTGACTTGACTCAACAAATTCCTCCCTACAGTCAGAATGAGATCACAGTGGGATCCTGGCAACCCAAGCAACACTCATCTGACAACGGGTGGCATTGAATCCAGCTTTCTATGCAGGCAGGTGTGAGGTTCTATAAACCTAATTTACCTATTCACCAAAAAAATTATTGAGTACAGCTGTGCCCCAGGCACTTTGCCTTTCACTTGGGATAAAAAGAAAAATAAAACACAGTCCCTGTGCTCATAGAGCCTGTGATCCTAGTGGGAGAGACAGACACGTAGACAACTAATTACAAGTCACCATGCTGTGTGCAGAGTCAAGGTTCTTCCTGCGTGGGTGAGTGCTGTTTATGGTGTAAGATAGTCTTTCACCAGTACCCGTTTTACCCAGTTACCAAATGCATAAGGGGCAACTGCTTTATGCCAGGCATTTGGTGAGGCCATAAGCAGAATATCAATTAGTACTTCTGAGGAGACAAGCAGAATGAGGGCCCCCTCTTCTGGAAGTTCAAGGTCTTTGTTGAAGCTTGGATGAGTCTTGGTCACATGGCACAAGTGGAACATATATCTATAAATGCATAAAGTTCTAATCTAGAGGCTTGGGTTATGAATGTGCAAGGAATAGATTTAGTACAGTTTGCAGATCTTGCCCAAGGATGCAAGGGCATTTATATAACACACAGCAGAACATAATGGTTAAGACCAAAGGATCTGTAGTCAGACTGCCTGAGTACCAGGCCTGGCTCTTTCCTTCGCTGCTGTTGACCTCAGGCATATTACATAACCTCTGTGCCTCAGTGCCATCATGTATAAAATGAAGATAATAATAACAACCACTTCTTGGCATCATTGTGAGTGCCAAACAAATTAATTTATAGCAAGTACTTAGAACAATGTCTGGCCTAGAGAAAGTTCTGGATAAGTGGTAGCTATTGTTATTAGTATCAAATTATGCTTGTACAAGGTTTCCCATTACAGAACAGCCCTCCAGTGGAGCAGGGAAGATGCTGATGCCAAAAGCGTTATTAGAGCCATATTCAGACCTAGGATTCACTGATACTCCTTTCCTTTCCTAATTGCAAAGTGTGTGTGAAATTGACTGTAAAATTTTGCACTCGTTTGAATATTGGCTTCTTACAAAAGGATTGAGAGCTCTGGATTCTAGATTGGTTTTCTTAGCATCTTCTATATACTTAGACTCTTTAGTTAATGTCTACTAGCCTCAAAATGGAGACAAAACAGCTGACCTGCCTGTGAGACCCAAAGAATACTAGGCATGAAGGTGCATCTGCACATTTCAGAGCCCCTGCCCAGCCTCTGCCTCTTCCTGCAAGAAAGGCTGAGATGCAGAGAGACTCCACTTGGCCTCCAGTTGGGAGCAGTTGGCATTGCATGGTGACATTCCAGGCTCTTTATGCACATATAGCCCATGCTCATTTGCCCTAGTTCAGTTCCTTGAACTGGAAATTTCCACGAGATGGAAAAAGCTACTCTCAAATAAAAACTATTTCATTGCAAATGATGTATTCCTTCCTATAACTTAAATACTACCAAGATTACTAAATAGTTGAATTAAACATGATGACTGGTTACCAGGGGGCTACAGATCCCTTCTTACGAGGTCAGGGTCTCAGCTGGTTCCTATGACCTCTTGAACTTGAATTTCTTTTCTTGTCTCTTTTCTCCATACATACATTATAGGATACATCTCATTTCCCTCTCCATTTACCCCCACACAAATTTTTCCCTCTTAGCAGCTTGTTTTCAGGTGTTCACTTTCCTCTTGCCTGTGTTCTCTGATTCTCCTTCTGTCCTTGGCCTGCCCTGAGCCTTGTCCCCCTCCAGCCACTGCACACCCCGTGCATTGCCTTTTGTGGCTCAGCCTTGCCTTGGTGCTTTCATTCCACCTGTCTCTTCGTTTTCTTCTGGTCTGCCCTGTAACTCTGGGCTCAATGCCCATGACACAGCACTTATTTCCCAACCTTTACTGAGTTTCTAGTTGGCACAAAGGGTGTCTCTAGTAGCCATCTGTCCCCCAGGGACAAGGCACCTTTCACTGGCTTCACAGCTAAACCCTGCCCTGGTAACTAGCTCTTTGGGGTCATGAGTGACTTCCATTTTCCATACCCCTTTGTTTTAACAGAATGGGGTTATTCTTTGGGATGGAATAAACTAGCTTGCTGGAAACAGCTCCCAAGAGAATCCTTACCAAACCAAAACACATACTTTACCTGAGATGCCCATGACAGCCCTTAACATGACTTCCTGAAAAGGGTTGACAGAAATCAAAGGATCCAGGCAGGCCAGATGTAGCAATAGCACGAAACCCTCCATGCTGATAATCCTTGCCTATCCATTCTATATGGTTTATACACACATTTTGGACACAGAAAAGGATACGTGAGTATAATTGTTTTATCCACAGAGAACCATATATTTTTTGGAAGAGTGGACTTGGGGCAAGAGGGAAAAGCAGAGAAGTACAGAGGATATTTGAAAGAGAAAATGCAAGCATCCTCCATTTGACTCTTGGCTCAGACATAGAATTTCTCAGCTTTGGAGAAAGTATTCAGTGTTCTGACTTTACGTGCTTTCAAATAGGAAAACATGTACACTCTCCATATTGACCTAAGCCAGCTAAAAGAGAGCAATTGGATTATAATAATAGCTAACAATCTGTTGAGCATTTATTATGTACCTGGTAGTCTTCCAGAATCTATTTATTTATATAGTAATCTAATTTAATATTCACAGCAAACTGAATGAGGGTTAGGGGACCTTTATTATTTTTACTTTTGGATAAGGTAACTGAGACACAAAGAGGTTAATTAAACACATCCAAGAGGACAAAGGTCATGGGTGGTGCAGTGGAGATTCAAATCCAAGCAATCTGCCTCCAGCACATGCCTTCCTACCTGTAAAGACCTGACAGTGTCACTGGCTTAGCTTCTTATGTAAGTTTGTTACTTGAAAGACTGCTGCCCATCTAGTTGTAACTTCAAATCATCCCAGCTGGCCCTGGCTAGGCAGCAAGGCTTATGGGTACAGACTCCACAGAGATCCGAGAGTAGGCCAGCAGGCAGGACTGGTCTGTGCAGCTTCACTTGCTCAAAGTCGAGGAAGGGGCTGGCTGGACTGGCTTGCGTTAATTTTATCTCGTCACGTTAGGGTGCCATATCCTGTAGTGTGATGCTGTGATTTAGGAACAAACCCCAAGGCCCCAAGTTCCAATGCTGTGGTTGCCAAACACACCTTCCTCAAGACGGGAAATGAAGAGGAAGTAACTACATGACTGGGAGAGACTCTTCCTTTGGGTCCTGAGGCTGCTACCAATCCAAAGGCAGCTGTAGACAGCTATTTTGGATTTGATGCAAATGTGAAGCACAGTCTGTCAGGCATTCTCTGAGTGTGATTGACATATTTACTGTTGACAATACAAGATGAGCCCTGCAGTCTTCTTAGATACGTGGCCGTTTGCCTCAAGACAACGTTCAGAGTGAGAATGGAATGTGGGATTGTGTTCCAGATGCACATCTGCCTAACATTTTTTTTAAAACCCTCTTGAGAATTCCTCAGACTTCTCTTGACTGACAGCTAGCACAGAAGTCTTGTCATCTAAACGTGTAAATCTTCTGGCAACTGGTACATGTGTTGTTTATAAAAGGGGGCTTAAGATCTGGAGTGTGATGGCTCATCATAGCTGGTGGTTTCTCGTACCACCATGATTATTTTGTAAGTTTGGGTTCTTTGACCAATGGATACTCTGACCAGAGCTGGTGAGAGAGGCACCAGCTAGAAGCCTCATTCCTGAAGTTATGGTAACAAAGGCTGATCTGGAGAGGTTTTCTTCTCCCCACCCCCACGTTGGCAAGGCCCAGAATTCTGGCTAATCTAGAAGTTTCCAAAGTTATATTCTTCAAGATATTTAGTTTGCAGAATGTTAATAGGGACAAAAAAATCCATAGTCAAATAAATCTGGAACATACTTCTGCCCACGATGCCTCACTCTTGGAGTTGCTTGATGCATAATAAAAGTTCTGAGAAGCTCTGCAGACAAGATGCTTAAATAACATCAGCCACATCACCCCAAGTAATTAATTGTGGAATACTTTCCAGTAGAACTTATTCATATCTGTTAATACCTACTATGAAAGCTGATTACACGAATTGGATCATTTTTGTCATACTCAACTAAATCAGAATTGAGGGGTTAGGGGAAAAAATTACTCAGGGCACAAAGTACCGTGTTTCCCCGAAAATAAGACCTACCCATAAAATAAGCCCTAGCAGGATTTCTAAGCATTTGTGCAATATAAGCCCTACCCCAAAAATAAGACCTAGTGATGGGCGTGGCTACGCAGTGTATCTGCACAAGCCATGCATTTTGGCGCGGAGCAGTAAAGAAGATGAGCAGCCCTTCTCATCTGCCCCATCGTGACAGCTACTATCCCAGAGGTGACCGGAAAGGTGCGGGCAGCCCCACCAACAAGGTTGGCTCCCCCTGTCAGGTCCCGGCCATCCTGTGTGTGCTACAAACTAAGGCTTTGAGGGAAAAATAACACATCCCCTGAAAATAATCCCTAGGGTGTCTTCTTGAGGAAAAATAAATATAAGACCCTGTCTTATTTTCGGGGAAACACGGTACCAGCTCCAAAAATTTTTCCACAAGCCCGGCTGCTGTCACCCTAACAGCAGGTTTATCTAGTAACTGCTGAAACAACCTGCTGTGATCCTAAGACTGGTTTCACTTACTGCCATCACTCACCAATCAGAGCTTGCTAGTTTTCAAAAGCTTTATTAGTGCCAGTGAGTTTGCTTTCAAAATAATACGTAACATTTCTCTTTCTAATAAAACGCCCAACCTTCTCCTTGCTCTTTGGACAAACCGAAGACCAACCTTGTCTGTGTGTATGTCCCAAGTTGCAATTTCATGATTTCCAAATAAAACATTTAATTTAGAGATTCATCTGTATATTATTTTGACTTTGACACTATTAACATTGTGTGGAACACATTTCGAAAAAAAAAAAAAAACAAGTGTAGGAAAAAGGCTCTCATTCCCTGAAAGATGGTTTCCCAAATGTGACCCGTAACTCTAGCTGTGGAAAGAGTGGACAACACAGATGTGGAGTCACCTCTGATGCAGGGGCAGGGCCTTGTCAGCCAGTGAGAGGATCGCTGGTGTTTTAAAGGTCATGTATCCAGGCTGCAAGGCTCAGGTCAGAGCCGTCCAGCCAATATCTTGTCTGGTGGTATTGCCCCAGAGTAACTTCTGTTTCCTACTCATCCCATTCACTATCTCCGTGACTGCACTACACTGAATCCCATATCCATGGTGAGTATTGGAAGTGACCTTGAAAAACACAAAATCCAGCTCCTATGCTTTAAGTGATTGAGAACCAGAGTAGATATTGTAATAAGTTTTTTTTTACATGATAGATCACTTCACAACTGCATTTTTTGTCCATATGTGGAATTATTAGATAAAACGTATGAATTTTATAAAGACTTTTGATGCCTATTACCCAAATTACCTTTCAGTAAAGTTTTACTAATTTATGCTTACACTGGCTGGTTTGAAAGTGACTCGCTTGGTGGACAGGGTGTACTCTCACCTGTATTATAGTCATTATTATTTTTAACTCATTATATGACCATTAGAGCCTGAGAACAAGGATGGAACAAATACATACTAGAAGCTGCCACTTCTCAACCCCCAGGTGACTCAGAGGCTTTGGCGCTGTGGGGCGGCTTGCAATGACACTATGTCAGCCACTAGCTTGGGAATAGCCCAGCACAGCATCTAAGAGCTTCTGGCACTTCCAGAAAAGCATTTTCCTGGCCAATTCCTGCCTACACACTTTAACTGGGTCTGCACATGGCAGCTTGACAATAGCCTGATATGAGCGATCGCCTCACTTTGCAAATCCAGGGGACACTATCACCAAGAAAGGCACACCCAACAGCCAGGACTGTCTGATCCTTTTGTGGAGATGAGCAGCCCATTTGTCATTGTCATGCAAGTCTCACTGGTAAAACAGGCCAGGGAAGAGGATTTGGACAGACTCTGGTGTCCTGTGGATCCCAGACAGTATGAGATACCCTGCTATCCTGTAGACCATGTCATGCCAGCACTAAGAGAAATAATAAGGATAATAGCTAACATTCCTTAGGCCACACCATATCCTCAGCACTGTGCTAAGTACTTTATACACATTATCCAGCAGCTTGAAAGATATTGTTAAAATATAAGATCATGTCCCCCTTTTTTGGAAATTTTTTAATGGCCTCCTCTATCACTCAAAATAAAAGTTAAAGTCCTTATTATGAACTTCCAAGACCTTATGTGGTTTTCATCCCTCACCAGACCCTGCCCCAACCTTAATATGAACTCATCTCTTACTCTGCTCCAGCCATATTGGACCTCCTCACTCTGCCTTAAACACTCCAGCCACAGTCCTGCCTCAGGACCTTTGCACATGCTCCCTTTGCCTGGACTGTTTTGATAACAGATATCCACGGTTACACACCCAAAAGTCTTTACTCAAAAAGTCACTTTCTCATGAGGTCTTCTCTGGCCAATCTATCAACCTGTTCTTTCAAATCTTCCTTTCCTGATTTTTTTTCTTCATAACACTTATCATGATCTATAAGCTTTATTTATCTGGTGTCCTGTCTGTCTTCCCCATCAGAATATAAACCCCTTAAAGAGTCTGTCTTTTTTCATCACAGCTGCATCACCAGCACTTAAAGGAGTGCATGGAAAATAGTAAGTGTTCAGTAAATATTTGTGCATAAATGAATAAACTCACCCAACTCTTGCATCAGGCTTAGGAAGAAGGAGCTATTTTTATTTTATTTTTTTTCATTTTTCAGGTCTGGCAACTTAAGCTCAGAAAGGTTAAATAATATGCCCAGGAAGCAGGGGCCTGGGGTCTGAGCCCCTGCTCCTGGTCACTTTGCTCAATCTCTCTGAGAGGCCTGTGAGAAATCAAAGCCCTCTGTGTACACCTAATGAGGTTCAGCCTCTATAGCCAAACATCCAAGACCACTGCAAGCTGGCCCCAGCCCAACTTTCCAAACAAAGTGCCGGCCCTGAGCTGTCACATAGCCAAACAGACCATGATGTTGGCACCTCTGTGATTTCACTTACGCTGTTTCTTTCCTCTCAATGTGTTCAAATCCTTTCTGCATTTCTAAGCTCAAGTCAAATGCCACATTTCCACGAAGCCCTCTTTCACGGTCCTTACTCCCATAGTTCATGAGAGTTGCACGTAAGGATCCCCTCCTTTCTAGAATTCCTAAGGCAGAAGCCATTTCTGTTTCATTTTTTTCTTTTTGACAATGTCATGTAGAGACTCTCTACTCAAAAAATCTAACAAAGACACAGATGCCTCTCAATACAATGGAGTGGCATATTTCCAAATGGGGAATCCTTCCTAGTGTGGACATCTTCATAATCAGTGATAACAGAGGGTGATGCTGAACTTGAAGCCACATTTGGGAAAAAGAAGGATGAAGTGGAATGTTTGTTACATAAAAAACGCCAATCCACTAAATCAGCACAATTTAGAAAATCAATCAAACGAGGTGTTTGGTTGTTTGACATTTGTAGATAAAACAAAAAGTAGATTGAATTTCCTTTGCTTTATATAGTGGTTTTTGCTGTTATAGAAAATGCCCTTAGACATTCCAGTTACTCTGCAGATGTTATTCCTTTCAGAAATATACAATTGCTTGACAGTTTGGGATGGGGGATGAGGACAAGAGAAAAAGGATATATTTAAAGGAGATACGTATCTCACGATATTTCATATACTAGTAAGTAATAATGTGGTTCCAAGCTAAGGGTATAGCTTTAGTTCTCATGTGGCAACAGAATTTAACATATTGGGTAAGAAGTAAGAATTGTGAAGCTCACCCTTCTTGGTGGCTCCCTTTGTAACCTCGGGCACTTAACTCATCGTGCAAGCTTTGTGATCTCGTTGACCAAAGGAGGGTATTGACATCCACATCCCAATAGCACATGCATCTTTTAAAAATATAAGGAAAAATGTATACAAAATATATGAAACATTTTAAGTTTTTAGCATCAGAAATACCTTAAGAATCCGAATGTAGCTTTTTCCGCTCTGAAGAACTGTTTGACACCTTTAATTAATTTAATTAAGGGATTTAATGACCAGCCTGGGGAGGTACTTGAGTCTGGGAAATAGGAAGGGAGCAGAATGGCACTTTAAATCCATTCCCCCCGACCCCGTGATTTGTTTCCACTTGTCCTCCAGGGCCTTCCATCTCCTGCCTTCTCTCCTTTTGTGTGTTTCACCCTTGCTTCTCTCTCAAAGTCTAAACCACAGACTAAGGGGAGGGGTTGGAGGATGAGGGTGAGGTGCTCACTGAGCTGGAAGGTGAAGGCTTAGGGAAGCCCACCCCAGATTCTGCCTAGACAAGATATTAAATCAATAAGAACTTTCATGAACTATATTTCTATTTGTATTGCCACCACTATTTTAAGAAACAACATATTATCTGATCAAGATATGCATTTAAAAATATCTTAGCAAAATCTTGTACTTTAGACCAGGAAACCATGATGACAAGTCATTTTCCCATCCTGATCTGCTTCTGAATAAAGCCAAGGGTCTTAATGTCTTAATTAAATAATCATAATCTTATTTTAAGCATAAACACACATGCACCACTGATACATTCTTAAATTGCTTTTCCTCAGTTCTGGACATAAAGGAAGGTTTAGCATTTGTCTCTGAAGCTAGATCCAAACTTGGCTTCCCAGACTGCTGGCTTTGTATACTGTTAACAGAGGTCCATGAAGAAAAGTTTCTATAGACAAATTATTGATTTTTTACGTACTGGATGAAACACAGTTAAAAAGAATTTTTGTTTTGTTTTCCTTTCTACATGACTTCTTAGAGCCTTTAGCATGCAATGTCATGCACTGTGAATCTCAGAGGGGAGGATACAGCATGTAATGTTTCCCAAACTTATTTGATCATGGAACCCCCTCCTTTTTTTCCCCAAGGGTATCTGTAAGACTAGTTTTCTATGGAACACATTTTGGAAAATACTAGTGAGAAATATAAATTAATGTGGATGATGTCTGTGTGAGAAACTTGAACATTAAACATGACCCTTGGATTAAAACTCAGTCACCTAAGATCCTTGGGAGGCAAGTTTGGAATATGAGCCATGAGAAAACTGAGTGAAGAAATCCTGACTTTCCTTACAAACTGTAAGAGAGAAGACAGGCCATCAGGTTCAATTTGTTAATTGAATAACAATTAATGTGGAGTTAATTATAATAAGGCATAGAGTTGGAAAGATTTGATCATAATGAAGAGAAGAC
Organism: Cheirogaleus medius; assembly: GCA_008086735.1. Lineage (NCBI taxonomy): Eukaryota > Metazoa > Chordata > Mammalia > Primates > Cheirogaleidae > Cheirogaleus > Cheirogaleus medius. The sequence goes on along the minus strand of VBSM01001124.1, from coordinate 57,586,425 downwards.
ATACTGTTTTTACAAGATCAGGGAGAAATTAAACTTTTTCATTTTCATCTTTCTGGCAGAAACTATTGACTACTCACTTTCTGTTGACATTCAACTTGATGGCAGCTAAAGGACACACAACTTCAATGTCCACTTAGATACAGTTGTTGAGGCAGATGCCACACGGGCATTTTTTCTGTGTGCTTCTAGATGCAAGTGGTCGGAGCCACTAGTCAAGGCAAATTTCCATGCTGCGTGGCTGTCAGCTTCCTCCATGACAGCCCAGTCTGGATGCAAGATAAGCTCCGATCTGCATCTCCTTCATTCCTAAACTAGTGATTTTATACTTTTAAATCCTCTCTAAGTAACTGAACTAACTATTTAAATGATCCTTTTGAAAATAGGTTCATTTATTGGCTTAATGGCTTAGGATGCATTCTTCACAAATTCAGCCCTGAGGGTCCAATCAGAAGATGAAATATGTCTGGCTTGGCCATGGCAGGAATTGATTAAAGGAGGCTTTTGCTTGCTTCCTGGTACTCTGCTGAACAGGAATTAAAATGCAAACAAGATGTTGTTCTTACCTTTAGTGCGTTGGACTGAGAGGATTCCACCCCCAGCTAAAGTGGAAGTGGTTGAGGCCATTTCAAAAGGAGAATTTTAGTTTTAAAAGGCATGAAAATGCAAGCTTTTCACAAAGGTGTAACTTTGAAACAAACCTGTGTGCTCCCAAATATGCCAACTTTGCAGGGGATGGATTGAACATTTTATGGTGTGAAGATTGGCAGACCAGGTGAACTTGGTCAAGTGTGCTCTGGCTGGATTCTTCTTTCTCTGTAAAAATTGGAAGCAGGATTGGATTATCTGAAAGGTGTCCTGACCACAAGGACTGTGGTGGATACTGTAGGAAATGAGCCTCTCCTGAGGCTTCTGTTAGGACAGGAAAATGTCACCTCCTCCCCTTGCTTTGAGAAAGGAATCAGTGGGGAGAGAGGAGTAATAACTGCCAGGCTGTCCTCAGTAAGTACCAGCCTCACAGTTCCTGACAGCCTGGGCACTATGGCAATATTCTCTACCACTCTGTCCTCAGTCTGTTCCTTCTTAAAATGGGTATCATAAGTAGTATGTAACCAATGGGTTTTAGTGTGGATAACATGAGTTAATGTATTCAATAAGCACTTGCTATCATTGTTGTTATCATTATTGCCCAAGCTGGAGAAGATGGTTAGGTAACCTCATGCAGTCTCATGACTCCATCTAAATAAAGCAGGGCTCTGAAGGACCTCTGCTGTCTCTTCTAAATCCTATTCCATCTCCCCTGGGGGTTCTGTCCTCTGCTCTGATTCTCAATTTAATCTAACCCACAATTGTTCAAGTGAACCCAAGTATAGGGACAGTAAAAGTCAGGACTCTGTGAGTTGCAAATTACAGAGCATGTTTCCTTCAGGCACAGCTGTATCCAGGTGCTGAAAAGTCTTCAGGAGCCTCCCTCTTTTCTCTTGGTTGTTTTGTCCCCTGGTTTGGCTTCATTTTCAAATAGGCTCTCCTTTCATGATAGTAAAATAAATGGCCATCAATAGTCCAAGGCTTTTATTCCATCAGTTTAGCACCTTCAGTGGAAAATGGAGTGTTTCTTTCTTGTTAAGTCCCAAATTCATTTAACATTCCTCAAACAAGTGGCAGGAAACCCAAAAGAGGGCAACACAGGTGCTGCCTTTTTGGATTGGTACTTCACTGGAGTAACTTAGGTTAAGCGTCTATCCCTGAATCAATTGCGTGGTTTAGGGGACTGAGGAATACTATATAGCCAGGCCTGAGCCTGGAGTGCCTCCTGTTGCCATCCAGTAAAGCTGATACTTTGTAGGAAACTCTCCCTCTTCTCCAATATCTCACTATCTAAATGACATTTTCTATTTCTATTCTCATCACAAGGCTAGAACCGCATGGGGTAACCTACCATCTTCTCCAGCTTGGGCAATAATGATAACAACAATGATAGCAAGCACTTATTGAATGGCTTTGCATACATTAACTCATGTTGTCCACACTAAAACCCATTGGTTACATCCTATTTATGGTGCCCATTTTAAGAAGGAACAGACTGAGGACAGAGAGGTAGAGAATATTGCCATAGTGCCCAGGCTGTAAGGAACTGTGAGGCTGGTACTTATTGTGGGCAACCTGGCAGTTATTACCCCTCTCTCCCCTCTGATTCCTTTCTCAAAGCAAGGGGAGGAGGTGACCTAGAAAGAGTTCAGGGGAAAGAGAAGGTCATCCCTTCTAAGCAGCAACCCCATGAGGTATATTTTACTTCGTATAATAGCTATATTTCTGAAATGTGTTTGAAAATCTCCTTTGTACAAATCAACTCCTCTTTTCCTTTGGCAGTCTTTGATAAAACAGCCAATGAATATCATAGCCTCTTTCACTGTACTGGAATTTTCTTGAATGAATGATGACTTAAAATGATTGGACATTGGTTGGAGCTTTGGAATCGTTTTATGAGATGGTGGGTTTTGCACTGATAGAAGCTTGTTAAAAATGGGTTATCACCTGTAAGCCCTCTAGCTCATCCTAATTGAGATGTTGACACCATCTTTTATCACCACTGTGCTTGTGTTCTTGTAGAATTAGCTGCCATCTAATTTACTTTAAAGGAATAGTGTTGCTCTGCAGCATTTTTTGGTGGATTTTAAAATCATTTTCCTTAGCTCAGAAACATACCAGTTTTCTTCCTAGCTTATTTGTAAAGGTCACTTATATTCCTGTGATGTTTTTGCTAGGATGAACTCAAACTGAAGATTGATAAATGTAATGTTATTTCTGACTAGGTTTTGTGAACTCAGGTGACACTGTTGTCTTGAAGTGGCAAATTACTGAGGCCCTCTACCAGTTGACAATAGAAAAATGAAAAGTAGATAGATATCCATTGGCTTTGACCTACTCTTTGAAAAAATGCTTCCAGCAACTGGTTTTCATATGGTTATTGATACAGCAGACCATTTGGATGTGCAATAAGCTAGTCATCCCATGTAATGTTCTAATCCAAACAAGTAATCACCTTGTAATGGGCACAGTAAAATAATTTGTCCCTCCTAAGAATTTTAGAAGGGGCAGACGAATAGTTTTCAGGAAGAACTTATGTTTATCAATTGGTTAGAAAAATTGAAGGCATGCCCACTCTTCCTTTAATACAGTTGATGTCTCTCAGATCTCGAAACAGAAGACAAAAAAATGCCCTTGACTATCAGGTCATCAATTTAAGAGGCTGTTGTTTTCTGGGTAGTTAGAGTGCAAGATTTGTTATGTTTGATGGTCATTTGTAGCTTCCTTCTAAGTAGAATAGATTTTCAAATCACAAACCACAAGGCAAGCATCAAACTGAATGTGAAAATCAATGACCCATCATACTCACAAGTATGTAGATGGCCGTGCCACGGTTAGTAGAGCTTTGCAGGAAAGGACATGCTTGATGAAGAACAGACAAGGGCAGCTTTATCTACCCACTTCTCCTCTCTGCCTTCTGCTCTCATCATCCTGATCTGCCATTGAAATGTGTCAGTGAATTTAAGTCAAGTAATAATCTGTGACTAATCTTTATGCAGCTTCTAAGCCATTTCCTCCGTTTCAATTTAGCAGAGGCTTCTGCATTCAGCAACATTCCTCCCTTCACTGAGATCCCTCCTGCCATCCTTGTTAACACAGAACACACCTTACATCCTCATGCCTCCAACAGCTTCTTGTACCTGAAGTTCTGTTGGCAAGAAAACTGAACACTGTTCTTTAAGACTTTCCACTAAAAGTCGGTAGCTGCACAATAAGAAAGTCTGACTTCCTTTTATTATTATTTATAACAACAGCTACTGTCACTGTGAACATTTCCTGTTTGCAAGCACTGTGGCAGCATTTTTGAACCTTATCTCATAAGGTTCTCTGGAGGTAGCTGTGAGTTAGACATAGTTACTCCCATTTTACAGATAAGGAGGCAGAGCTTCAGAGAAATTAAGTAACTTGTCCAAAGTGATTTAAGACCAGGTCTGCACACAGCCACAGCACAAAAATTAAAGTAGAGACTAATAATTCTCACCCAGAGTCCAATGTCCCTTTCAGAAGTAAATTGGAAAATCCCTCTCAATGTGATCTCTTTTTTTTGTTTGTTTTTTAAACAAGATTTTTTTTAAAAAAAAGTTTAGATAGTTTTAGATTTAAAGAAAAGTTGCAAAGATAGTACAGAGAGTACCATATACCCTGAGCCCAGTTTCCCCTATTGGTAACATTTTACATTGGTAAGATACACTTGTCACAACAAATGAACCAAAATTGCTATATTATTATTATTCACTAAATTTCTGTATTTAGTAGGTTTGCCTAATGTCCTTCTGTTGGTCCCTAGATCTCATCTAGAACATCACATTTCACTGAGTTATCTTATCCCCTTAGGCTTCTCTAGACTGTGATAGTTTTCTCAGACTTTTCTTGGTTTTGATGACCTTGACAGTTTTGAAGAGTAATGATCAGATATTTTGTAGAATGTTCCTCAATATGGATTTCTCAGGTGGTTTTGTCTGGGATCTATATTGACTATCAGAATTTCTTGAGTAAGCTTTGTATTGTCAGAGCCTAAGCATGCAGATGAGAAAAGCAAATCTTCTTTGCTACTCCAGGGCCAGTATTAGATAATCACTTGGGAAAAAATGTACATATATACAGCAAGGACAGCCACATTCTTTTGGATAAACGAGTAAATGATTTCTCATAACACATGTCATAAGAAATCCTTCACCCTAGAAATATCTCCGTCTCTGTCTCTCTGTCTCTGTCTCTGTCTGTCTCTCTCTCTCTCTCTCTCTTACATACACACACACACACACTACCCCAGATATTTATAAGAAAGTTAGAAATTTTCAGAATAATATGGCAGATGAGGCCACGATTTCAGATTTCAGTTAATGATAAAATTGTCATTGTGAATAGCATGTTTGTGGCCAACAAAAACAGATGTTCATATAACAATTTGGAGCCATCCAATGCATAAAGCAATTTGTAGATAATCTCCTAAGCAGATATAGCATCGAAATGTATTCATTGTCAATTAGATGAATATCCAGACTGTATGTCTAACTGGCCAGTTAATTCCCAGGCTGTCTCAGGAGCTACTAAACATGGTTTAAAATGGAGCCTTTGGTACTGCACCTCAGAATGCTCTAATTCTGATAAATAAAAGAACAGCTTCCTCTGCTCGCACAAGGAACAGAGAGTTAAATGTACTGTGTTCTCTATGCAAAATCAGGTGCCCCGTCAGGCTGTTGTTGACTCAGTCTGAATCGTTAATGTATTGATGTAAGAATGCATCATCTCCATTCAAGAAATGGACAACAAAACTGTTATAAAGAAAGACATCTTTCCCCAAAGTATACTATTGGAGACATGGACATGAGACTAAATATCTAGCCATATCAGAGAAAAAATACATTATTGGTGGAAACCGTTTATGATGGTTGTTCTGTAAAACACACCTGAGTTTCAGCCATTTGAGTGGATGCAACATCTCTCTTTAGCTTCTTCTCCAGCTAATGGTTGCCAGGAGATTGTGTCTCAACTCTGGTGTCCACTAGAAAGCACCTCTCAACCTCACCACTGGGCCACATACTTTATCTCCTGCTTTGATAAGTACAAATAGAATAATGACTTTAATTGCCTTTTATGAGAGGAAAGGATATTCATTGGAATAAATAGACAAGATTACTTGGAACAGGCATCTGATACTTGAAAGGAGCAGGCAAGGTGAGTTTTCTAAACGCCTTGTTGATAGTCATGAGCTCCTGTATGCATTTCTCTGCCACAGCTGCCCAGCTGCCCTTGGCTCCAGGTGTATCTGTAATCCCAGAACACAGCCAGAGAAGGAATGAGAAGAGGTGGGGATCTCTGGTGGTTGAGGAATATGAGGCCTTTATCCTCAGCTAAGGCTCTAAATGTTCTTTGTGGGGCTTGAATTCTGAAGCCCTTCATTGTCTGGAAGCCTGCGCAACATCAGAAGTTGGAAGCAGTCTGTTATTGATTGCAGCTGTGTCCTTGTTTGGCAGAGGAAGATGGGTGTAGAAAGCAAATGTAGTCCCACTTGGCAAGGATGCATTCCAGGTGAACAACAATTAGGAAAGATGCCTGGAGGCAAGGTTATAAGCCTTGGGGACAGAACCCACAGTCCCAGGATAGATAATAAGTGCCTTGTCTTTTAAAGGGAACCTCCCTCTATCCTACATATTGGGAACCAAAAACAGCTTCCTTGTGCACCCAAGCACGCTTTACTTATTAGGAACTAGGGCAAATGTGCACATTCACGTGCGTGTGTTCATGTGTGTGTATGCATGTACATTTATTGCAAGCCCTTAACAAGCCTTTCCAAGGCTTCTCCACATCCGAGTGGGCCTATAGTATGGTATTTGGGGATTAAACTCGGGGGTGTTTACCACTCATGAAAACCCTAAAAATTCCTGACATGATGATCTTCCCTTTTGCTGAGGCACAAATTTGAAATTTTCACTGCAAGGTCTGAGTTATTTATCTATGGAATGAACTTAACCAGCAAATCAGCAAGCACATCACAGTGAAGTTTTGTTCTAGAAAAATAGCAACTCTTAAAATAGAATAATGGTTTTATTTCTTTGTTAAAAACCAAAAGTCCTGAAATGCATGCCATTTGCTGGATTGGGAATGGCGATGTAAAGACACGTTATTGGATGCATTTGATCATGTGGAAAACAGTGTCAGCATGGAGGGGGGTGGCAGTGGCGGAATAGTGTAGACCTGCCAGGGATATAGGGAACAGTTAGTGATTTGGACATACAAAAATTAATCAAATGAAAAAATAAGAAAACAGTAAACTGCAGGAAACATAAAAAGATTTATAAGACGGGATACTTTGCTCAGCAGAGTACAATATTCATGGAGTCATCACATATAAACATATAGTATGATTTAACCAAAAAGTATAGACAGAAATATTTTTGAAGGACAGTCATATGGGTGACTGTCAGTATGTGTGTTAGTGCATGGGAGGAGGGAAGCTAACCTTCATCTAACAAAATATAGGTAGTCAATGTCTCAAATTGATACATGAAAAAATATAAGAATAAATATATTATAAAAGTACAGAGGTATGTTCTAGAAGAAATAGCTAAGAGAGTCAAAAACAGTTGATACTGGGAAACATAACTGCTATTTTCTACAATAAACCTTTAACTGCTATTTGATTTTTTGACAATTTTTATGCATTGCTTTGACAAAAATCAAAGTTAATTTTAAAAAAAGACCATGGATACATTTTTAAAAAAGATATTGAACAGTTCTATGCAATTGATGACTGGTTTTTATCCAGAAAATAGAAGTTTGGGATAAATTAAAAAGTAGAATATGCTGTGTCAAAAAAAAAGTAAGCATCTAAAGATATGGCTTAAATATTCAATTATACTTATTGATGTTTTTGTGGAGAGAGGGAGAATATAATGATCTTTTTATGTTTGGAAATTCTTGAATATCTTTGATTATATCCCTATGAATGTCTAAGACTTGTTGAACTAAATACAAATTAACAAAACAAATAAATTTTGAAGAGATTTCTGGCATTAGAAAGAATTTCTTGCTTTACTGAGATGTTCTCAAACATCCCTTTGAATAGCAACTTCCTCTGGTCCACTTAAGTGTTTGTAGATATCAACTTCTAGTGAAGAATACAGGGAAGATCAGCAAAGAGGTATCCATAGCTAAAGAGCTAGGTGTGGTACAGTGTGATGTTTTGATACACATCTATAATGTGTAATGATCAAATTAGGGTAATTAGCTTCTTGATTACTAAGAGGATAAGATAGAACAGTTGGGACACTGCAGTGTGAGTTAACAGAAAGATTTCCTTCACTGATTTGACATCCATGCTATTTTTGATGAGCATACCCATTGCTTTATTAAGCAGGGTGCAAACTTACAACTGTTTAATGGAATGATTAAATCCACAAACTGTTTCAGCATGACTTGGAAACTTTGAAAACATGAGTTTCCAAACCACCAAAAAACATTTCTCAAAGAAAGAAAAAAAATCAATTTCCTTGAACAAAGTTAAAGGTGAATTTATGTCACTTCTGAAAAAATTCTGACCATTTGTGTTGCAAAAATAATGTAGCTGTGAGAGTTGCCTTTGCTGCAAGGAAAGCAGCGACATGCATTCAATCTTGAGGGAGCAAACATGAAGGGCAGGTCATCCTGCAGCCTCAGCCCAAAGGCTTTTCAAGAGACATGCAATTAGTGGGAGTCCCCAAGAAGGCCGTTGTCCATGGTAACAAAGTTTGCTGAGACTAAGTCTGTATGGCTCTTTGAATGGTTGGTGACTCACCACAGACTCTTCACTATTACCCATGCCTGAAAATTCACCCCCAAGTTATAGAATGACAGAGCTGGTCATAGAGCAAGGCTGACAGCAGCTCCCTTTTGGTGCATTTTATCATCTTTGCTCACTTCCAGAAAGCTACCTCCTTCACTATGGGTATCTCTACTAGCTCCTGATGACAATTCAAGGCAGCTCTTCTGACATGCATCCAGATGCATTCAGCTCCCCAGAGTGGGGAAAATAAGGACAAGGAAATCAAAGTGGCACCCTCTTTAATTCACATTCCAGGACAGAGGGACATTTCTGTCTCCAAGATATCTCACCAGGGAGAGAAGATGCCAGTGCAACAGGACAGAGGTAGACAATGTTTTCCAGTTTCCAGATTTATGCAGGGCTGGCAAGGAACAGCTGCTGCCTCTGTCAGTGCTGAAATGCTGAAATGACACCTGAGCCCTGAGCAGCAGCTGGGCAGCCTCTTCTTGCAGGGAACCTAGGAAGAGGCCTTCCTGCCTCTCTCTCACTGTGGACTTGGGCAGCCCCTCACCTCCCTGGCTTATTCCAGAGGCCCTGGCAGATGCCTTTGGCTGCTGTGAAATTTCAGAAGAGAAGAACTCAAATTATTTTGGATGCTGATTCCTTTTCCTTTGTTGCATATTAATAACAGTAACTGTTTCATGTGATTGTCATAAAGATTAAATTAGTTATTAGTTAAATGTAAGATGATAGAAGAATCTTTGGTGTCATGAATGTTAGTTATTATTAGCGATAGTTGTAGCAGTATCTGAGATATCTATAAGAATTTAAGAGATGATTTTACAGTTCATCTGAGGAGGCAGCTGGGTGACTGGGCTGCTTTGTATTATCTGGTTGATAGGAAGGATTTCTGTGCTTGAGAAAATGGGCCAATGGGCACATAGCCCTGCAAATGAAGCTTAGAGAGGTGACAGAAATCAAAACTATCAGAAGTTGAATATTGACCACAGAATCACTGGATAGAGGAGAATAAATGTTATTCATTTTTGCATTCATGACTGTTTTCCAGTTTTTGTCCAAAGATTCCTTTTATAGTTGAGAAAATTGAGGGGCCAGGAGGTTAAATGGACTTTTCAAGAGACATGCAGTTAGTGGGAGTCCCCAAGAAAACCTTTGTCCATGATAACACACTGTGCTCTGTGATGTAAAACAGACCCCCAAAGTGGAAGGCCTCCTCTTCCTGAGAATGCAGCCGGTTTTGAGCCTGGCCAGTTCTACAAGTAGGACAAGACCTGAAGCACTTGTTAAGGAGGGCAGGAGAGCCCGGACATATGGACTATGGTTTCCACATTTATCACAAATGATAACTACAATACTAATATTAATGATGGTGATAATACAGTGAAGTGGTGATGAGCTACGACTCTTTTTCAAATCCTCACCCTGACATTTATTCTTTAGCAAGTAACTTAAGCCTCTCTAACTCTTGATTTTTTTTTTACATGTAAAATTTGGTTAATTATGATACCTCTCTTATAGAATTCTGAGGCTTATGAGAGTCAGAATATATATGGTGCTTGACCCAGATCCAAGGTAACTGTTCAACAAGTGTTAGAAATTAGAATATAGAAATTAATTTGTGTTGTAGCTGGGAAATGGAAAAAGGAGATAGGATCCCAGTGGTTGGCCTGGGAAAGCCACTCCAGTATTAGAAATGGTCCTCAAAGCCACATGTGAGTAGCAGGTGACTGAAATACAACAGCAAGACAGCATTTGCGATAGAACAATCTCCAGAGCTTGTGAAGTGATTTTAAGAAGAAAATAAACTAGCATGAGCCTCCTAAAATAGGCAAGAGTCTAGCAAACTATCAATATAATGATCTTGGGAAGGCTAACATAGCAGGGCTTCAGCCTTTCCTTCCCCTTCACTCCACCTGTTGTAAAAACGTACTCTCTGGATTGTTGATATAAAGCAGCTTTGCCTTGAACATCTCAGAATCCTATACTATGCCCTTGATGTAGGAATCCTTGGCTTTATGACGCCTTTATGAATCCCTAAGAGGGATTCATTCAACTGTCCGAGAAACATGACTAGTATTGTCAGAACTAGGATTCGAACATAGCGTTCTCAGACTCCAAAGCTTGCTGGCATGTGCAATTAACATGGGCAACTGCTGGGCAAAACGGGACTGAAGCAGAAAGAAAGATGGGAAAGGTTGTAGCCCTGTTTCAGACACTGCTCAAATGCTCACATTAGATTCCAATATTACAAGAAAGTAAATTAAATCCTAAACTTGGCAATGTGGTTGGAATGAGACACCAAATGTCTTGCCAAGTCTCTCGGGCTCCTTCTGGATGGGTCCCCAGAATTGCTAGAATTCTTTTGCTCCATGCACATGGGAGCCCAAGAGAGAAGATAAGCGTGAGACTTGGCCCAGAAGTGTTGGGAAGTGCAGAGCAAGAACTGGCCTCCTACCTTTAAGGATGATGCCGCGAGCAGTTTTTAACATGTGGGAGCCCGAGTCGGCTTGGCAACTGTTTTCTTTGGTGGAGGGTAAGTGGGAACAAGCCCTCTGGAAAAAGAGGCAGCTGAAGGACAGAAGGGAAAGCCGGGCTCAGTAAGAATAATTGCTACAGAACTAGGGTGCTGAAGAGGTGAACGGAACTCTCAAGTGCAATTAAGCAATTTACATCTTACGAACAAGGTGAGATCCAGAAACTTCTAGTATGCTATTCTGGAGATTTGGTACTTTCCCCATCAGTGTATGGCTCCCTCCCCACCACAGCTCAGCATTCATTCATTCATTCATTCATTCAACAAACGCTGCTGCTGGCCAAGTGAAGCTCCAGGGCTGAGGATGCAGTGGTAGTTTTTGTTATTGGTTGGTTGTTTATTCTAAATGTAAACACAGCTCATGGATCTCACATTTTAGAGGGGAAGCCAGACAACAAACAAGCAAAGAAATACAAGAAAATGCTGGGCTATGGTGTGAAGAAAAAGTAAGCAGGATAAGAAATAGAAATGTTTGGAGATAGCTACTGTAAACTCAGCTGGCTGTGGGGCACTTTCTGGTGGATGACATTTGAGCAGAGAGTGGTGGGAAGGAGCATGAGCAGGCAGCTATCTGGGGAAAGAGAATTTCAGACCGAAGGAAGGAATGGCAAGTGCTAAAGCCCTGAGGCACTTTCATGTCTGGTCCCGAGAGGGATGGAACAGGGAGGTGAGGAGGAGAATCAGGGCAGAGAGAGCAAGGGGAACATGTAGGAGATAAGTCAGACCAGTGTGAACCATTCTAAATGGGAAGTCTCACTTCTCACTGATGTTTTAATAAGATTAGTTCATCCAAGATGAAGGCAAAAATGTTAGGTTCCTAAATGTTCCCCAAAGAACAGTCTGCCAGTGCTGAAAAGAAGACAATAAAGAGGAGGGTACCTTGCAGGAGAGGTTGTGTTTACATTCCTTCAAATTTTAGAGGAACATAATTCCTACACTGCTTTCAAGCACAATAGGATAACCATCTATCCATCCCTCTCAGCTGTGGGGGTAGAAGAAAGGAGAGGAATTGTGATGTGAAGAATACAAAATAAGCAGGGATTCATTTAAGAAACACCTGAGAAAGCCATTTGGAAGCAGCGAATATAGAAATTAATTTGTGTTATAGCTGGGAAATGGAAAAAGGAGGGCCCCAGTGGTCGGCCTGGGAAAGCCACCCCCCGTGTTAGAAATGGTCCCCGAAGTGGACAAGACACATGTGAGTGGCAGGTGACTGAAACACAACAGCAAGAAAGCATTTGAGATAGAACAACTTCCAGAGCTCATGAAGTGATTTTTAAGAAGAAAATAAATTAGCTTGAGCCTCCTAAAATAGGCAAGAGTCTAGCAAACTATCAATATAATGATCTTGAGAAGGCTAACATAGCAGTGCTTCAACCCTTTCTTCCTTTTCACTCTACCTGTTGTAAAAGCATATTCTCCAGATTGCTGATATAAAACAACTTTGCCTTGAACATCTCAGAATCCTATACTATGCCCTTGATGTAAGAATTCCTAGCTGTATGACACCCTCAGCCCCTTGAATCTCTGAGCCACCCATGTGTACAATCCCAGTACATGGTCACTGCCGCCATCATCATTTCCAGCCATGAATGATGAGCACTGCATTTGGTTGGCAGTAGACAGAGCTCACCTTCTGGAATCAGACTGCCCATGTCAGGATCCTGGTGCTGAATCCTGGCTTGCTATTTGCTCGTTGGTCTTGGATGTACCTAGATTTCCTCATTCATAAAATAAGGGAAAATAACATGGTACTTGTGAGGACTTAGTGTAAATACATACATACACACAGTGGTGCATGATACAAAGAGTTCCTCCATTAATGTTAGTGGTTAGTATTATTAGTAATATTGGCTCATAGTGCTTTTATTGTTCTTTCTTTCTTTCTTTTTTCCCATTTTCTTCTTCCTCAAGATTTCTTTATTCTTATTCCTTACCATCAGTATTAATCAGCATCATGTCCTTCTTATTATTCTATTTCAAGAATGGGCTGTAAACCTACTTGACTTTGGTAAACAATACGGCATGGTGGTGAGTGCGATGCAGGTGATCAATGTTGGTGCTTTACGAGGCTGAACGTGACAAAGGCTGAACACATCTTCGTACAAGTCCTCACTTAGAAGGCAGATGGGTAGAGAGAAGGTAAGGGGAAAGGTCTTGTGAAAGGAGAAAGAAGAGAGGGGAAGAAGAAGAACCACAGAAAACCCTCAGGGTGATGCACCCACAGTGTACAGAACATAAACAGGAAATCATGTCCCCGAGCACTGTGCCATCTTACCATGGGGAGAATTTGTCCTTGATCATAACCACCACTCTGAGTGATGACACTAAGCATACATGTGTGTTTCAGGAAGTCTTGCTTCTGTATGAGTAAGGTTCTAATAGGTCACTTGAAAAGGTTAGGGAGATATATAAATGCAGTGGAAAGTGGAGACCAAGAGAAAACCAGGAGCCTTTAGGGAAATGAGATGAGCAGATTGACACAATATCAGCTAATGGGCTGAGTCTGAAGTGGATAAAAAGAGCATAACTCACTTGGAGAAAGTCAGAAAAATCACCCCTTTCTGGGGAGTGGCCCCATTGTTTTTACCATGGCAAGTTCCCAAGTGTCTGGCTACAGTTTGTCTTAAGTGTCTGTATGGCATCGAGAGAGTGAAAATCCTTATTTTTTGGTTTTCAGGTGATACCAGGGACTACAGAGAGAGAGGTTTCCATCTGGAACCCAGAAAGGAAAAAGCTGAGCCATTCCCTGGAGCTATTATAAAAGAATGAGCCATCTGGCTTGGGAAGGTTTAGGAGCTTGGACAGCCAGGCCTGGAACCTGACTCACGGTGTCCCACCAAGCCATCAGTCTCAGGACAAGAGTGGATGCCTTCGTCTCACTCCCTGAAGGCCTGTGATCTGACTGGCAGGAGAAAGGAAGTTTGAGTTCTACCCCATCTAACTACATGAACATGGGAAAATTGCTTATCCCCTCAAGGACTCAGTTTCCTAATCTGCAAAATGGGTGATAGAAGAATGGCTTCAGTTCAGGTTAATGTTACTAAACGGTGTCCATTGGAGGCCACTCAAGGACAAAGGGGTGAAGGCACAGGGAGAGTGGGAAAAGGTTGTGTTTCAGCTTCGCCCATATCCACCCCTGCTTCTTTCTAGAGCAGTCCTCTTTCTCACATAAATTATGCATTTGCATTCCAGGGTGAGAGTAGGTCAGAGCAGAGGGCTTTAAGGCCAAGCTTGGAAACCTACCTTCTTTGGTGACCTCTAGGGTTGTTTCCAACTCTTATTTTCAGTTTCTCATGAGGTGTTATGAGAGTATGTTGTGCTGAAAACATGGTGGAAAAGGGTCCGGGATAAAAATACATCAGAAAAATGAGTGTGCCAAGAATATAGAGGCTTTGGGTGAGGGGACTCTCAGGTCTTGTTTAGAAGGCAGCAGTGGAAAGTTCCACACTTTCCTGAAAAGAGGCCATCCTGCCTCCTTCACATTGATCCCTCTCAAGTGTAAAGTTGATCCTTCCTGCCTCAGAACAGGGGCCGAATTCAGTTTGTAGCACCCATTTCTTATGAAGAGTCTGTTCTGTGGTGTGTCATTTAATTTAAAATATATTACCAAAGGCAGTATAATAAAAATAGGTGCTGCTGGTTGCTCCTATTGGGATACACATTGCAGATGGCAGTTCACTGTGTTTAATTCCTTGCATGGATGGTCACTACAAGCATCCAGCTATCTTTATCCCCAGTTGACACCAGAGGTTCAGTTATTAGCATGTTTTTATAAATGCATTCACATTGATGAAATTGCTGATATTCAAAATATGTGGGTTGGATAAGAATATTATAAATATTATAGAAACTCTTCTGCACTTGCATAAAGCATAGCAATCCAGGTTATCTAGCAGTCTGTACTCTTCACAGTGGTACCCAAAGCTTGATTCTGAACCCGTCCTTCTTCTAGCAACTGATATTGAAATTGCCAGATTCATCCTCTAAGATGAACTGAATCCCTGTTTCTAGAACACTGTCACTTTTAGTTAATACAAGGCATGTTCAGAGTAATTAAGAAGGCAAAGACTTGAAAATTCACCCAGTTTATAAAGCAGGTTGTATGACTTTTCAATTTTTTTTGTTAATAAATGTTTGTATGAATGGCAGACTTTGGTTTGAGTCCTGCTTCTGATAGAAACTGGGAACAAAGTTTTTGGGCAAAAACTTATACCTTTGCTATTCAAAGTATGATGCATGCAACAAGTAGCATAGGCATTACCTGGGAGTTTGTTGGAAATACAGAATCAGGTCTACCCACGAACTACTGAATTAAAATCTGCATTTTAATAGGATCCTAGGCAACTTTAACTTCATGGTCAAGTTAAAGTTTGAGGAGTTCTGTTATATACCTCACCTGCCTCTAATTGTAGGTAGTTATTGATGCCAAAAAGAATCTAACAATTGTCAAGGATTGTATGTTGCGGGTCTCTGCAAGGAGCTTGAAGGAGGGCGAAAGAGAACCCCAGGGAAGGAAGTAAACTTCGAAGAGGTTGTAAACTCCCGATAACAACACAGACATGGCCAGTTAGGAAAACAAAGTGGGAGTGATGGAAACCACTGCAAACTGAAGAATTCATGCCTCTTTCCAAAACGGCCACCATTACTCAGCTCTGGACTGGTGACACACAGAATGTGGGCCCAGTGATGTCAGAACTAAAGATTTTTTTTCCCAAAAGCCCAGAATATTCATTTTAATGGAAAATTCCCTGACTTTTATTCAGCGAGGCCCAGTAGACCAAATCTATCAGTTAAGAACAGCTGAGCTAACTCAGTCACCAACTCCTTCAAAGGGACTATAGCAAGTCCATTATTTCTGTATTTCTGTTTGTGTATTCCTTTCCTGGGTTATAATTAGATGTACTTTCCAAAATCCACTAGAATAATAATGATATGCTTGGGAGACCTGAGCCAAAGGTTCTAAGAATGCATTGTTGATTTCAGTTGCAGATGATATCCTTGGAAAGTTGGCAGCCTCCAGCTTTCCAATGGGATCTTGATTTGCTGCTGAAGAATCCAAGGGTTTGGAGATCACACTGCTTAACCATTCCTTTCTATCTGAATAGGTAGTTACGATAAGCTTTGCAAGTTGGCAGCACACAACTGAGTTCACAGTTGGGATGTCTGATTAAGAGAGTTTTATTTCTCTGAGGAGACACAAGGCATGAGGGGTGGCGGTGAAAGAGCTCAGATCCCCAAGGTGAATGCTGTGAGCTGCTTCCCTGGGGGTGTGCCCCAGACTGGAATGGTTTTCAAGGTGTTGTCTAAAGACTACTAGCACTGGGACTTCTTGGGGCGCATTTTTAAAAGTTCAGAATCCCAGGTCTGAATACGAATCTACTAAATAAAAATCCTGGGAGTGAAGCTTATAAAAGAGCATATTTAAATAGATACCCCAGATGATTCTCATATATATTAAAATTGTTGAGCTATAGCATTTCCATGAGATAACATTAGGTGGTAGCTGAGTGATCTCCATTTCTATAAAGGATAGAATGAAAAGAAATGCCCTTGTTCTGTTGCAGAAGAATTAGAGTGTGTTGAAAATGACAATAGGATTGGAATGCTTATATGATATTATTCTGCTAGGGAGCGAACATCCCTGACTTATACCAGGTATGTCTGTGCTATAAGCCAGTTCTTTGGAGGGAAATAATACTCTGATGTGTATATTTTCCTATTTTGGTGATATAAATACTCCCACTATGGCCAATTTCATGCTACCAACATGACGTCTCTGAACACACAGTTGGGAAGGGACATGCATGGGCTTTCAGGAACCTGTGCCAGATGGCTCCAGCCCACTACAGAGAAGCCCTGCACGAAGCCGACCCACAGAGAAATTTAAGTGTAGGTAACAATGGCAATGCTACATAAAGAAATATATTTTTTTAACCAACTAGATATTTCTATCAAATCCTAGCATAGTGCTCCAGACAGGTAGGTTGGACTAGGTGGTAAAGGTTCCTTTACTTAAGTGAAGTTAGTTTGGAGTCCTGGGATGGGCTTTTCAAAACTAAATGTGTGAATCTCCAGTGAATCTTGTTAAAGTGCAACTTCTACCGATTCAGTAGACTCTGGGGTACAGCCAGAAATTTGTTTCTAAGAAGCTCCCAGGTGAGGCTGATGACTGGTGGTCTATGGACAACATTTTAAGAACCTCAGACTAGACTCAAAGCAACTCAGCCTTTTCCCTTGAATCCTAACCAAACCTCAAAACTTATTCCTCCAACTAACATGGGAGGAAATGGAAGTAGAGAGAGCTCCACACACTGGACAAATTGTCCTGGTATTTGGCTGATCGGTTCAACAGTGTTCTTCCTCAGGGATGGAATAACTGGAATGGGAGGAAAGACTTCTTTTTGCCTGGAGAACAAAATCAAAGGACAATTACCTGCCTGTGTGGGTGACTGAAAATGGGGAGCATTAACAAAAGCTGACTGTGAAATTGCTTTATGAGAGCTGATTAAAAGACATGTTAAATCAATTGCCCATAGATGCCATATGAGACTTGGGTATTCCAGGGACATTCACTGAAATTAGAAGTTATGCCTGATGTCACTCTTTTAGATGTATCACTTTAGGATTCCTAAAACAGTTTAGAAGAGTTAGGGCAAACTGTTTGGGGCCAAGAAAGCCAAACTTGTTAGTGACACAGTAAGTCTCTCCTGTCCCTATCTAAACAACAATAGAAAATATTTGAGTGTTTATGGATAATGTTAATATTTTTCTAGATAATTCGTTTACTTTTTCCCCCAATCCTCCACCAATCATGAAGAGTGGGGTTGTTTTCCCCATTCTCAAATGAGAAATTGAAGCTCAGTGAGATGTTATTAACGTAATGTACCCAATGCCAAGTTGCAAGTGGCAGAGCCAGAGCTCAAACCCAAGTCTGCTGAACTTTCTGTGCATGCTTTTCCTTTTGGCTTCTTATCTATAAACTTTTGAGAATGAGGATTATGGCTTCCCTCTTTTCTTTATTTCACCATTGAGTATCCAGGTAGGGGTGTGTGTGCGTGTGTACACGTGCATGTGTGTGCATGTGTTATATAAACAGAAAGTGTATACTTAATCCTTTGTTTCTTGGGCTTTTGGATTCTGATAACTGTGCAAATGAAAATAAAACTTTTAAATCCACATTATTCATATATTTATATGTTCAAACAAGTCAATATGTTCCAAATAATTCCAATATTATTTTATAATTATTGCATATAATTTTCAGTATGCAACTGTTGAAATCCATAAATGATGCACAAGAAAATGTGAATGTGGTATGGTATGAAAACATCTGGACCACTTAGAGAGAAACCAATAAACCCAACAGAAAAACAGAGTTAGAGATGTTTTGTACATTGCAATGGGTACAGAACTGAAGGACATTTAGACCTGACAAGTAAGTGCTTTGACCTAGTGGCAAGCCTGAGCCAAGCCAGGTATAATGAAGCCCCTCTCAGATGCCCACCCCTCCTCAGAATCCAGGAACATGGGTTCAGCCCAAGCAAGACCTGGATGACTTTCTGTTCCCCAGGAGGATGTCTGCTTGTCTCCCTAGAGACCTCAAGTGACATTCAGGAAAGAGAGTCAGAGTCTCCATGCTTTAAAAAGAGAATCTCAGTTCCACAATCACCAACAGTCTTCTGGCAACCTTTCAGTGTTTCCTTTAAGGACATAGCACTGATGTTAAAAGTTGTGGGCTGTGACTACCTGAGGAAGTACTTTCCTACTTCTGCATGGTGTAGGGTAAAAGATATATGCTTTATTGTTTGTTTTGTTTTTATTAAAAATTATTTGTTAATTTTTAATTGACAGAAATTGTGTATATTTATGGTGTGTAATGTGACGTTTTGATATATGTATACATTGAGAAATTATTTTCAAAGTAATCAACATATCCATCACCTCACACATTTATCATTTTTTTGTGATGAGAACATTTAGGATCCACTCTAAGAAATTTTTAGGTATAAAATACATTATTATTAACTATAATCACTATGCTGTACAATAGATGTCCAGAACTTCTTCATCCTGTCTAACTGAAGCTTTGTACCCTTTGATCAACATCTCCCCATTTTCCCCTCCCTATGCCCAACTCCTGGTAACCACTGCTCTACTTTTTGCTTTTATGAGTTTAGCTTTTTTAGATTCCACATATAATATGCAGTATTTGTCTTTCTGTGACTACCTTATTTCACTTAGCATAATGTCCTTTAGGTTCATCCCTATTGTCACAAATGACAGAATTGTCTTTTTATGGCTGAATAGTATTCCACTGTATTTATGTATCACATTTCTTTATTGATACATCCATTAATGGACATTTAGGTAGATTCCATCTCTTGACTGTGAATCATGCTGCAGTGGACATGGAAGTGCACGTTTCTCTTCAACATACTGATTTCATTTCCTGTGGATATATACCCAGAAGTGGGATTGCTAGATCATTTGATAGCTCTATTTTTAATTTTTAAATGAAGCTTCATATTATTTTTGAAAATGGTTGTACTAATTTATGTTCCCATCAACAGTATGCAAGGGTTCCATTTTCTCTACATCCTCACCAACACTTATTATCTTTTGTCTTTTTGACAATAGCAAGTCTAACAAGTGAAGTGGTATCTCATTGTGGTTTTGATTTGCATTTCCCTGATGACTAATAATATTGAGCTCCTTTTCATATACCTCTTGGCCATTTGTATACCTTCATTTGAGAAATGTCTATTCAGGTCATTTGCCCATTTTTTAAATTGGATTATTTTGGGGTTTTTGCTATTAAGTTGTTTAAGTTGGTACATGCTATTTGAAATGAGAGATTTATCCAGCTCTAGCTAGAGCTGGATAAATCTAGACTTTGGCAAATGTGCCAGACACTGTTGGTGTTGTTCAATTGCCATTCCTCTCCCTTCTCTTCCTTCCTCCCTGGCAAAGCCATCCTCCAAGGAGAATAGCTAAAATGCTAAATACCCACTTGCCCAGCATTGCAGCTACAAGTGGCCATGTGATCCATTTCTGCCAAACTAGATTTAAGGATAAATCTGTTAGGGAGCTCTGGGTAAATTTCTCTTTCCAGGTGAAAAGGGATGCTGCATCAAGAGAAGCCCCTGCATCCCTCTATCTTGTCCGTGTTTTTGGCAGTGTGAACAAGTGATGTCTGGAGCTGCTGCAGCCATCATATAATCATAGGGCAGAAAGCCTGAAGACTAAAAGCCAGCATGCCAAGGACGGTGGTGTGGAAGGTTGGACAGAGCCAAGGTCCTTGGTGTCATCATCAAGCTGCTGACTCAGCTATAGGACCCAGACTTCCAGACTCCTTGTTATGAAGGATAACTTGAAGTGATTTTTGTTTAGGCCATTGCTAGGTATTGTTATCTACAGTTTAGAGCACACTAAGTTATGTAATCTCTCTGAGCCTAAACTTTCTCATCTAAAAAGTGAGGCTAACACCAGCTAGGAAAATTGGGGGTAATTAAATTATTTGGTTTATACAGGTCACCTGATGTATTGCTGCCTACTCAGAGTAGGAATTCAGGACATTTTAGTTAAATGTGAAGGAAAAGTCATAGTGCCAAGCACCACTTTTGGTTGAATATGAATGTTGCTACAGCTATTTGATGAACTTTTTAGTGTAGAGAAGGAACAGACAGCACATTGAATTTTTGCTTCATAGTGCTTTATATTATTATTTTATATATAAATATAATGTGTACATCAATATGCATACCTACGTTTATACATTTTTTTTTCTCCAACCATCTTTTTTAGTGCTTTCCTAGGGAGCTATTTTCCCCTTCTCTGGGGTGGCAGGTTCATCACAGTGGAGTGTAAAGGCTCAGAAAACAGTGTGTTTACTTATAATACCTGTCCATTTAAGAACTCTTTCTACATTTGTCAAGGCTGGTTTAAGTCTCATCACATCAGATTTTCCTGGTAACATCTTCCAAGTCTTTATATGCTTCAGCAAGCCACAGACTTTACCAGGCCCTTGAATAGGATGTTCGTTGATCTAATATGAAAATATTGTGAAATCCATGTTCCTTCCAGATGGGAGAAACGGGCTTGCTGGTAATGCTGCCTTCTTTTGTCCCTTCAGGAGTGGCTACTCTCACAGACTCTTGGGTAATTGCTGAAATCGGCTTTATTTTTCTGCTTCTTAGAAAGCAATCAACTTGTCTATGAAAATCATCTTCCATTGTCAGGACAACAATGGCTCTTGCAGCCTCCTCTCTGTCTCGAGTGGAATTCAGAAGGCACTGGTCTCTTCCAATTCCAAAGGGGAAGACAGCAGCTGAGGCTCTGCTCCTTGAGTGCCTGAGTAAAGTACTTGAGCATCTCCCTTCTCAACAAAGAGTACAAAATGGCCCTTCCTCACTGGGAAATTTTCAAGAGGGATAAAATTGACAACTTCTTATATTTCCCTCTTATCTATTTTTCGCAGTAAACTACATTTCAAGGTGCAGAGACCTATCTCTTTGGTAAAAGTGGCTGTGGTAGCTGGTTTGAGATCAGCCGGTGCAGGATTAGGTGGCTGGGAGGGGAGACGATACACACACCCCCACTGCTTACACAGGTTGAGGTTATGTGATTGTGACATCTCACTAAATTCAGATCCAGAATATCACTCAAAATGTAGATTTCATGAGTAGCCTTAACTCTTGGAGGGAGACACTCAACACTTACTTTCTGGAATATTTGAGAACATACCTAGCCAAGCAAAGCCGTTCCTTCAAGATGTAGTACTTATGAGTGTAGGTTGTACAATAAGAGTGACCTGAATTTGACTCTTGCTTCTGTCACTTACTAGTTACATGTCTTGACAGTATACATGGGAGATTGGTTCCAGGACATCTCCCCTGCCAGATGTGGGTTTCTGCAATTTCACATCCTGCCACTACAAAAACTGTATTTTTGATCCACTTGTGGTTGAAAAAAATCCACATGTAAGTGGCACAGTTCAAACCTGAACGGTTCAAGGGCCAAATGTATAAAAATACTTCATAATTTCCTATGAGTCTCTCATTCACCCAACAAATATTTATTGAGTGCCTATTATGTGCCAGGAATTGCTCTCGTGCTGGGAAATATTCTCTTTTTTGCTGATGCTCAAAATGCCTCATCCATCTTGGAAGACGTGTGGCTTGCAACCCTGTCACAGGTCAGCTGTCAATCTCTCTGCAGTTCTTATTTCATCAGCACTTTTCCTGCAGAAAACACTGCCCTGCCTAAAGTAGGCAATCCACCTCCTAGCAGGAAACGAAATCTCTTCTCACCCAGCTTTTGTACTCTGTTACCAAACCTGGTTTGTGAGAGCATTTCAAACCCTGTGAGAGTCCTTGGAGCACAGGTCTTTCTGAATTTATACCTAACGAGCTTCACACGGCAAAGGGCTCTGCTCAGCAAAGCACTGCTTTGATTTGCTAGATGCCTTTGGATCCCCCTTATGGCGAAATGCCTTGAGTTTGTCTGGTGGTTTCTGAGCAAGTGCATAACTATAGACAAGAAAAACAGATAGAAGAAAGTGCAAAAGATGTCTGGGGGTGGGAAATATAAAGGAAGACGATGTTAGCTCCATTCTCAGATAATATGCTCTTTTTCCTTTCCATGACCTGTTCCAAAAGTCCTTTACAACCCTGCAGAAGCAGAAAATAAGATAAAGCATTCTAAATCCCCCTCTGTGAGCAAAACCCCCTAGAAAGCAAGCAAGATACCATTCATATACTCTAGGAAGCCATGGTTCTTAAGTGCTGCTGGTCATCTACCTATATTAGAAGGGCAAATCATGCTGGCGGCAGTGTTGTGTTGACAGGAGCACCTAACATTTACCAAGCACTTGCTATGAACCAACCCCACACTAAGTCTGTACAAATCTTACCATATTTCATTTTTTTTCTTTTTTTAGGGCAACATTTAGCTGATTGCTAGGAGGAGGAGTTCAAGGTCTGAAGAGTCTAACTATTTCAGAGACATTAAGATTTTAATACCACACACATCTATGTTATAACCATGTTTTTGACTCCTATAGTCAATATACTGGTTAAAAATGCAGACTCTGGAGCCAGACTGACTGAGATATGAATCCAGTTCAGCTGCTTTCTAGGTGTGTGAGTTTGGGCAAGTGATGTAACCTCTCTGAACTTCTGTTTCCTGGTCTGTAAAGTGGGAGGAATAATAGAGTTCCTATTTCAGGGAGTTGTATGGATTAAATGAGCTATTACAAGTAGAACAGGGCCTGGCATACAAAATATATTACTTCTTCTATTCTCAGTGACTTCTTCTCCAAGGAAAAATGTGTTCCTTGCTTTTGGTCCTTACCCCTTTTCTAGCATGTGCTTCAGGTTCCTGATCTGTAAAAAGGGAATGATGATATCTATTTTGCATAATTGTTTGCATGATTTAATGACTTACTTTATGTTGTGTTACCCTGTACACAGCCTCTTCATAGTAGGCTTTCCATAAATAAACTTGAACTTCTCTTGATATTGTAGTGTAGAAGCTTATTCTAAGATTTTGATTTACCTTTAATTTTATGAGTGCCAAATAGGAATTCATCATTCATATATCATTCATATATAAATGTATTCATTAACATATGATTCAGAAGTATTATTTCTTGCCCAAGTGTTTTTTTTTGAAAGAAGTAACTGTTTGAGGCAATGTGCAAAGTAAAAAGATCATTTCCTAATCTGTGAGAACTTACAAACTAAAATGAATTTTGATTCAAGCAAACTCAACCACTATTTATTGAATATCTGTGATGGTTATGGCATTGTGCTGGGTAGGGAAAGGGAGAATTAATCCCAATCCCAGGGAGCTTTCCATTTACCTGGGCAAAGCACACACAAGAAATCAGAATGTAAGAGCAAAATGCAGGTGTGACCGATCCACGAGTCCTCAGAGTTCAGGGATGGCAGGAATCAGCGTGGACAGAGAGAAGAGGGGACAGGGCTTGCAGGTCGAGGAAGAGGCCAAGCCAATGCTGAGATTGCCCACAGGGATGATTGAGGCGAGAGGTAAGGCCACCTGAAAGGCAGCTATTACAGTTGCCTGGGCGTGTCTGAGGGAAGTGAGCATTTAGAAAACACACTTAGAATGATAGACATCAGAGACCAATGGGACAAAAGTGGTAGAATGAAACAGATGGGCTCAAAAAAGCTTGAGGCAGAGTGGGGAGTTAGGGCTTTGCTGACAGAGGAAATGGCAGCGGTGATGCATTTAACTGAGTTTTTGAAATTCCACTGCAAGTGTGAAGAAACTTGAGTGTTGCTTTGCTGAAGGCAGTTGGAGGGAGAGCTGGCCTGTGGGGAGGGAGAAGTAAAGGATGACGAATTTATTTTTAAAATTTTTAGGTTTTATCCAAATAGGGATAATGCTATCTGACATCTATGGATCTCCTTCCCTTCTCCATGGAGGCACAATTCTAACTCTTCATCTCATTTCATCCTTGCAAATGATGTAATTGTTTCTTAGGTGAAGCATTCATAGATTTCAAGTATTTGGCTCTTGTAAATATAAACTTCCCCCAGAGCTACTTAAAGATCAACTCTATGTGAGAACATACTATTTATCCCTTCTATAGAAGAGAAAATCAAGTCATAAGCAAGTTGACAAATATGTTCAAAGGAACAACTGGTAAGTAGCAGAGCTGGGGTTCAGGCAGTTTGTCTCCAGGGTCCACACTCTTTCCCACTGTGCATGGGTGAGGGGGAGGATTCTCTAAGCGCTGAGATGGTATTTCTCTCTACCTTCTAAAAGAGGAAGATCCTTCTCCACTCACTGCTCTCCCCCACAAATACTGAAAGTGTGGTAAACAAGCAACAAAATAAACCAAAACTGGTCCAAAATACTTCTTACAAAGTCCTTTAAAGATCAAGGAAAAAATAAATTCTCAAAACAGAGACAAGTAGCTCTAGGAAACACTGCAAACTCTTTGACCTCATTAGGCCAACAGACTGTCTAGCTACAAACTTGAATGGATTGGCAAGAACGAGCCACATGCAGGAACCCATCAAGATGAGCAATGTAGGAGAAAAACATGCTACTACTTAATTCAAGTTCTGCCACTGAGACTGTTTTATGCTTTAGTTATTTCTCACCTGGACTATTGTTGGTACCTTGGCAAGTTCTTTCTATTCATCTGTCATGCTTTACTGTCTATTCAAAACACAGAAACACATTTATTTTTTCCCCACCAGCTGTAATTCTCAAACCACGCTTTGCTCAGGCAATTATGCCAGTTTTCTGTTTCATCAGAGAATTCAATTTAAAATTTTAGTGCCAGTGGTTAAAATACTTACTTCATACATAACTTGAAGTTTGTATGCTTTAATTCACATTTATGTTTCTGTTCACACTTTGCATTCTTTAATTGATTTATTTGTTAGCGATGCCATCTGTAGATTTTAAGTACTGAGCTTTCACAAATGACTTTTTTCCTCCTCTCAAAGCTGTTTTGAAAATTATTTCTCTCACCTTTTTGCAATTAAAGCTGTGCTACATTCTCATCTTCCGGAGTTGAACATTTTTATAGTGTTGCCTTCTTGTGTCTTTATCCTAAGTTCGATTATATAGGTTTGTGCATATACAACAACTTAACCACAGGGATATTGTCTCTGTGTGGTATCCCATGGGAAGGATACTTCTAACTTGAACTCTGTCATCTGCTCTATAGGCACTATGAAAATCTAAGTTTCAACGGAATAAAAGCAGTTCATTGGTTCTTTGGGTTGGTTAGTGAATGTCCAATTTGTGACTGTGAAGTCCTCAGACTAACCTAGAGCTTGTGTGTATGAATGGTTCTCTTCTAGCTTGCATTCCATAACCTTTGAGCAAAGGGTCCTTTCCATCTGGGAATGCCCAGCTCCCTCCCTGGTGCCTGGAGTGTGTAGGTAATCAACAAATGACTGTTAGATGAGTAAATTATAAATCTAAGTAAGTTATTTTATCAGTCTAAAACAAGATGTGGCCATGTTTTGCACGGAACAGGGAACAGAGAAATGTAGTCTTCATTTTGACTTCACTCTACCTTTGTAATGTCTTGAAACTGTTAAGATCTGCAAGGATGGAAGAGTATGCAATGGTCCCTTTCTTTCCCTGCCTGCAAATGTTGCTGATTGTATGTCATTCTAAGTTTCCATTAGTGGTATGACTGTGGATGACAACGGTGAGGGTCCTTTGTCCCCGACACCCAAGAGTGTAGGATTAGTCAAATATCCTTAAAAAAATACTTGTGTATAGGTGTGTGTTAGACTTCTGCCCTCTTGAAATTTTTTGCTAAAAATACTTAACTATTACTGGAAAAAAAAACAATCCCTCAAGATTCTTTCCATGCCTATAAATTTATAAAGAGCTGTGGTTCTTACCTTGGCTTCCCATTGGAATCACCTGGGGAGCTTAAAACACGTTGATGCCTGGATCCCACCCTAGAATTCTGATTTAATTGGTCTTGGGTATGATCTTGGCATAGAAAATTTTAACATTTCCCTGGTTGATTCTAATGTGCAGCCAAGGCTGATATATTAAAAATAATATCCTGTATCAATTATTGATATAGGATAATATTTTTAAATATTCAAAAATTCAGACCTCAAAATATGGCATAATACATTTTATTTTAACTGAGCAGTTTTCCATATTAAGATACTCATAACAACTCTGACTAAATTGTTGGTTAGAACATTTTTCAAAGCATTAGTGGAAGATTTTTTTTTTTTTTTTTTTT
>VBSM01001124.1:57547008-57559687 GCA_008086735.1 Cheirogaleus medius | reverse complement strand
TTTTTTTTTTTTTTTTGGAAAATGTGTTAATTATAAAGATTTTTAGATCTCTCACTTTACAGATTCTGATTTAGTACACCTGTGGTAAATCCAAAAATCTGCTTTTAAAAAAGCACACTCAAATGATTCTTGTGCACGTTAAATTTGAAGAACTACTGCCTCAAAAAGACATCTGAAAAAGTTAACAACAGCTTTAAGTAGTTCTAACAGAAAACATACTACTTGGTGGTCTTGTGATTCAGTGTCATAGCAAAATAATAAAGATTTCAAAGTACTGACAAAATATAGATTTCCACTTTATAAATTTTCTAGCAGTTTTTGGAATGCAAATCACATATTGACAACAGTAAGAATTTTTGAAAAAAAAATCTATGAATCCCTTGAATCAGTGTGAATGTCTACTCTGTGTAGAAATATAAACTTAAAAATGTTAAATTAATCTAATAACTAATTCTTTAGTCTAAAAAAGGTGTGAAGGAATTCAAGACTGCTATCATGTGTAAAAAATACCTAGAATACCTTTCAGTTTAGGCTTAAAATCAGCCCTTGATGCACTGAAGTTTTGAAAGATTGGACAAAAGTTTAAGGCATCCAGTTATGTCGAACAAATTTAAGAACATTCAGGATAACAAATTCTTTTAGGCTTTAGGACAAGCATACATTTTAGTTTAGAGCTAAAAAACTCTTCTATTTAGCTTAAACTTCAGTGGGAATTTAGAGAAAATGAATTACTCAAGCTGGAACTACATCAAAATGTCAAGTTAACACATTTTGGCTTGTAATGGTGCCAAGGGATCCAATGTCTGAATAATCAGGGCTGTAGATTTCCAAATCATTTTAAAGATAATGTCCTTACCAGGATGCTGGATCTTTCATTTTACTTTTTCTTAGTTCTTTCCTTTCTACGGCTTTAACCCAGGCTAACCAAAACCCGGAAAGATCATGTTGCAATTAATTGAAACAGCTGCCAAGAAACAGCTGCAAATAAAAACATTAGCAGAGAAGTTCACAGATTCAGAAAAAAAATATTAAGACTAGTAATTTTTCCATGATGGTCAGTGATGCATTTGATTTTCTGTAAACTTTTCTTGGGCTTTTGAAGGTTGAATAACTGATTTTATATCTGAGATAGCATTATAACCGAAGAACATCATGGACTGTGGTTGCCAACGTTTGTCTTAGAAATTTTCCTAGTTGGTCCCCTTGTAATAATTGTTCCTCACACAGTACCATGACTCTCACACTCAATTCCTGGCCACAGGGATGGATTTATAACCTGGACTAGTCTAATCATAGTACCCATTTATACTACAGGTGGTCCATAGGTTAGTAACATCACTCAAGTTTTTTAGAATCAATTCTCAGATATCTTAATTTATTCTTGGAGAAGCAGCCCAGCTCTGGGTTCAGGATACAGAAAAGATGTAAAGGTTAAGACAGTGGAAGGCCATCTTTCTCACCATTTGGAGAAAGCCTGGCTGCAGTGAGAGAGAATGGAGCAAACAGAGACAGGCAGAAATTAGGAGTGGACATAAAGAATCCTGGGGGCCTTGAATCTTGGTTCTATTTCTTGAAGCCTTGGTTCCTGCAATTTTCTTTGATTCTGTGAGCTCTTCTCTAGCATCTTTTCTCACTACAGGAACTAAGAAGTCCCCTTTTTGGCTCAAGCCATTTAGAAATGTGTTTCTAACCTTTGCAACCAAAATTCTAACAGAATATGAAACTAACTAGTCTCATCCATCATTTTACAGACAAGCAAGCACAGATTAACTTGTCCAAAGGCAGATATGATAATTTAATTCACCTTTTTTTGCTCTTCAATCTCTTGGTATGCTTTCCCCTTAAAGAAAAGTTGAAACTTTGAGAGTTAGTGGGTATATATGTTTAATCACCCCCACCACATTCATAGTTGGTTCCAAGTAGACTTGTGACTGGGTAGACCAGTGTCAGTTCTGAGTTGAAAATACCCCCTCCCAGAACTTGGGGCTACAGCTCTGTAGCAGAGTGTAGCTGCATTGATTATTGCTCCATTGTAGAGATAGTTTCTACAGAACCAAGGTTGAAAGGATGCAATTTCCACATTCCCTCCAAGAGTTGAGTTTGTGGCACCTTGAAGATCTAAGCAGTTGAGTGTGATAAACAACAAAAATATTAGGTTGAAACACTTTTATAACTGTTTTAGAAGTTGTCCATACCAAAACACTAAATTCAAAAGAGTAACCACCATGCAAAGAATATATTATGTAGTGAAAACCTGCAAAAATCCTGCATGTCCAAATAAACTACAATACACTTAGAAATTATGGCATACTGTTGTAAGTTGGACTATTGGCCCCAATTCTTCTTCTTGTCAGTTTCATATTCCTTTTCCTTCTGTCCTGTAACTCTGAAGAGCTTTCCTGTGTAGGCAGGATCAGCTCCTCATGTAACAGCGGGCTTGCTCAGAACTGCCTTGACAAATGTAGTTTGAGGGTCTAAAGATGCTGCATGGTTTGTCTTGTTTCCTTATGCTCTGTCACCTGTTAAGAGGTGAGAATCTGCATAATTTAAAATGAAAGTTTGCCTATTTTTGAACAGCCAATAATTGCGAGTGTTATAAAATTCAAAAGGTACAAAAGGGTATACGATGAAAAGTTAGCCTTCTTAACTCTGATCCTCAACTACTCAGTTTCCTCCCCAGAGGAAGCCAGTTACCAGTTTCTTGTGTAACCTCCAGAGAAACTTTATCCATATACAAGCGAAGTCAAATAGCAGTATTTTTCATAAAGCCAGAACTCAGGCCAGATAGGTAAAGTCTTATGAATCAGGCTTGGAAAAGTTCTTTCTGAGAAGACTCCAATTCTTTTATTTGAGGATCTATTATTTATAATTTGAGAGACCAGCTCCTGTAGGGTGATCTAGAAAGGATTTGCTGTAGACCAAAAAAACCACTTGTCATGTAGAACTATCTCAATTTTAAGATTTCTAAAAATGTACTGTTTCCAAAACACACTCATGATTACTTTAAGAGGTAACTGAAAAATTAGATAGGTAATTGCTTCTTGGCCTAAGGAAGCAGGTAAGCACATAGTTGTGACTTCAATTTGTGCCATCCTCAAATCATTTGTTTCTCTTTTAGAGACAGATCATTTCAATTAAGACCAACCCTTGAACATGATAGAAGTAATTTCCATCTAGTTATATAGCAACATATAAGTTAACTATTTTCTCATTTTAACTGGTTTGGGAATAAAACTGAATTAAAAAATTGAGCTTAAATGGTAATTTATATTATTAATTTTAATTAATTTGTAACCACATATTGGCTGTACTTGATATTTATTGGCAGAAATATTTAAATCTTTAATTTTCTTCTAAAATGGTAATGGAAATGAATAAAACTATTGATCAAATTAAAAAATTTACTTACAAAACTTTATTTTGCTTCAAGAAAAACATTATTCAATTCATGAAGATTAACCAAAACAGAAACCCTCTCAAAGTTTATTACAATAATCTTTCATAGGATCGACAGCATTAAAAAAAAAGTTGATGCATACTTCAGTACAAAACCATAATATAAAAATAGGGTTTTAGTTGTGACTAAAATAAAAGCTGATAAATAATCTTCTTCAAAGGGAAAAAATACTTGAGGGAAAAAACAACAGTACAACAAGTGTAAAGCAGGAAATTTAAATATCAGTTTAGTTCCTCATTGCCAACATGGCATTTATATCCCAGATGAGATTTCGTAATTGATCCATAATTTGCTTCAGCTGTTGATTCTTCTGTTTGAGTTTCTGTAGAAACAAAAGAATTTATCAAAAATGTTTCATGAAATATAGACCATGAAGTTAAAAGATTAAAATGTCATAAGTTAGGACTCTTAATGATCCAGATAGAAATTAAGCTAAATATTCCTTCCTATAAGGCAGATGGTCTCAGCCCCATTCTGGCCTCAAATACTCACTGAAATCCCAAATTCTAATTCAGTTTTCAGAGGCCTATGGCTCCAGATCCCTGGCCATATTTACTCCTCCACTTCCACCATCAAAGAAAATATGCTAAACATTTAAAACCTAAGTATACAGGTTTTCTAAAGGGCAGTGTAACATAACAGTCAAGAGCAGATACCCTAGAGCTAGATTCTGGGTGCTCAGATGCTCGACTCCTTCACTAATTAAACATTTGACATTAGCCAAATTATTTAGCCTCTCTGTGCCTCAGTTTCATGTCAAAAAAATGGAGATAATAATTGAACCTACCTCATAAAAGTTGTTTTGAGGATTAAATGATCTGATTTATGTAAAGTGTTAGAACTGTGCCTGGCACATTAGCATCGGATGAATGCTATTTATAGACACAGAACCTAAATATATAATGGAAAATAAAGTATAAAAAAAATATAATGCCTGATGCAATTGTGCCTTATGGCAGAAGTCACTCTTTGCCCATAGCATCTTCTTCTAATTCTGAAAACTGAAGACAAAATGGCAGCGCCCAATGCAATTTTCTTCATAACTAAGATTTACTGAATGCCTGGAAATGGACATGGCATGTGTCTCTGTATTTCTACACTTGGATTCTACTAGACTATGGCTTATAAACTCCTTTTTAAGAAATCTTTCTTTCAAATCCTACGTGGCAAACGTCTGCTTAGATAAAACAAGATAAAAACAGGTATCTTCTGGTATCTTCAGAGTGTTCACCAGTTATTATGATAATAATTATTATTCAATAACCCATTGGAAACATTACATTTGGAGATAATATATTTAATTAGATAATTTTAAAGATACTATATTAAACTACCTCCAGATAAATTAGTGTATGTTCATTAGAAAGAGGCCTAAAAAAAATCTTAATTTCGATTTCATTAAAAGCAAACTAAGATTAAGTAAACTGCTTGCATTACTTCTATCTATAGTTAGACAAGTAACAGGAAGTGGGTGGTTAAAAGGGAAGACCAAGACATCCTTATTGGAAAATAGAAAATCAGCTTACAGAGACTTTAATAATTTTTAATATTAATTAAATTTAATTCATATTTGAAAGAATTAATACAACATAGTCAGATACAACATAGGACCATATGGTCCACAGGGCTTGACTCTAAAGCTCACTTTAACATAGTCCTTGGGAAATACTGTTAGTATTTTTAGTTACTCAGTCTCCTTGTTCAGTTTTCAGATGATCTGTCTTCTAAAATCATGAGTATGTGGCAGTCAGTTATTTAAGCAGTTGTGTATATTAACTAACAAAATTGACCCAAATTACTGGGAGAGATAGCAATGACCAAACCTATAAAGTCTTGTTATCATAGAGACCAAGAAATTGACACTTCTGCCAGCAATCAAGAGTAGCATCAAAACAGAAGCACATGAGTAAAGATGCTATATTGGGAAGCTGGCAATCCCAGCCCTAGTTCTAACTTTGCTTCTAATTTGCTATTTGATCTTAGACAAATTCCATCTCCTCAGTTTTCTTGTGCATATAATAGGATTATATAATCAAAGGTCCCTGCTGCTGTTGTACTTTCTGCACACTCATACATAAGATGACAATCAGTTACATAGACAAGTGATTGCAAACCAGTAAATTTCCTTTTGTGAACTAATTCATGGCTTCAAAATGCTTCCAAGTTGGCTGCTCTTCACCACCACTAAAGTCTATAGCCCATGACTGAGCAGTCACCCCTACCTGTGAAATATGTCTGCTACCTTGATTGCCCTCTCAATTCTAATTTTTTAGGAGGGATATGGAGAAGAGCAATTAAGAATAAAAGGAAGAGAAAGAATGTGAGTTGATTTTAAAAAAATCTTATTAGTAAGTTCTGACATATCTTGAATATGATAACTTTTTATCAGGATTGAGGATAGGACCCAAATGACTAGACTATACCTTTTGTAAGGCAGATGGCATAGGAAAACATCAGATACTGTGGAACCCCTAAAGTTAGACTGCCTCTGGCAGAACAGGTCAGCAAATAAGGAAAATATTTTTGTTTGGGGTCTAGAAATGTTAATGGTGAGCA
The DNA here is from genome assembly GCA_008086735.1 of Cheirogaleus medius. NCBI lineage: Eukaryota > Metazoa > Chordata > Mammalia > Primates > Cheirogaleidae > Cheirogaleus > Cheirogaleus medius. The sequence continues at coordinate 57,553,674 of VBSM01001124.1, read as the reverse complement.
AAGATTGGAAGGAAGATAAATTTAGGCTTGGTAGTAGGTAATTAAAACTCCTGAAGGGGAAAAAATATGATGAAACTGCAGTGAAAAAGGTTAATTGGGCAAGTGTATAGTATGGATTCTCTAAAACATTTGCAGTGGTGACAACCCTGTATATATGAAAAAGAAAAAAGTGGAAGGATTTAAATTTAAGAGACAGCTGAAAACCATTTGAAGGCCAAGTCTGATGAATAAGCTCCGTGATCACATTTTTAGTAAAAATTAAGAAGTAATTTATTAGTAATAAAATTATATTCTTGAGTGGTTAAAAACAGACTTTATAACCAGTATCAACATAGGGCTTGCAAATGGCTCCCACAATGGTTTCACCACTGATATAAATGCACAGCCTACCAATAAGACTTCTTCAAGAATACTCATTTGGAAATATAAATTCTGATATACTTGTTTGTTTTTTTTTTAAAGGCCTCATTAATTCTTAAAAAATAAAGTAAGAACTAAAAAATATAGGGTATTTTCAAAATGATATTCACCTCTAGGCAATGGCAAAAAAATTTTAAAAGAATATGATATAGTTTAAGGCTCTTGGGATAGTTTCTCTCAAAGATGCCACAAAGTTTTAAATAAAAAAAATTAGCACACAAGTAAAATATCTAGAGTCAAAACACGTCATGAAACTATCAACAGCAAGGCTGACAGTTATGCTTATTAGTGCTTAAATTGTAAATAAATTTTTCATGACATGATATAGGATTTAATATATACAATCTTGCCACTGATTGATTTTAACAGAGGTTGACAGCTGCTATTTTCAAAATCCATCAGCTGTGCCTAATTTGTTACATTAACAGGTGAACTTGTAAGTAGAATAAATACTTAAAAAATATGTTTATGCTGTCATACCACATAATTTGATATTCACACAAAGGCTGTGACATTTGATCAAAAATGCTTTAATTTCTAAATGCATGGGCTCAATTATGTCAACCGTGTAAATACTACCAACTACCTTCTTCAATTTCATTTTACCATCAACACAATAGCTTTAAGGAAAATAAAATTCATTCTGATGTCCCTAAAGGATATAGTTTCAAACAAGTATTCACCCCTGACTTGGGTATCAGGGTTTATGGATTCCAGGATATATGAAGAGAAAATGAAAAGTATTTATAATAAATAAACCAGAAATATGATTATTAAAAGTAGGCCATTTTGTCATATGATGATTTATATCAAATACTGACAACAAATATGGTAGGCATTGGTGGTATATGTGTTGTTAGAAACCAAACAGACCATAAAAACTAAATATATAGTAAACAATCCATCTATATGTTGTTCTGTACAATTTCACGTATACAATGATATAATAATAGTTTGAAAATGACTAAGTGAGGGTCGACTAAGGGGTATATAAATCCACTTATTTTATGTAGCTTACTTAGAATAAAAAGAAAATATGCATTGTAATAAAATTCTCCATAATTTAAATTGAATGCAAAGAATATAATTTTATTACTGATTGATTTATAGCTTGGTAGATCTATTGATTTATAGATTCATAAAGCAACTCAGTTATTTAATACAACCAAATGCCAATGTATTGAAAATATGGCACACTATTTTTGTTTTTGTAAATATCCATCAAAACATGAAATGGGTGCATGGAACAGGTGCTGCTTTGTTTCCATAGGAGAATCTTATATTCTCCAAGAAGAAATTTGTCCACTCATCTGAAACAAACATGATTGTAGATAACACAACTGGCTGGTTCATGGCAGAAATTCTAGTACGTAGGACAATGCCTGGCACAGAGCAGGGAAACAAATAGTTGGATGTTCAAAGGAAAAACAACAAAAGCCAAATTAAAAAGCTTCCCCAAACCCTAAAAGAATGGAAAAAACAAACATACAAACAAAAATCCTTAGCAATTATTCCAAAATTTGTTCTTATTTTTGTTTAAATATTGCCTTTTAGTATCCAACAAAACCCACATGACTATTACTAAAAATTATTCATTTTTAGACTCTAACCATAATTAGTGTAACATTTTATCCTCTATAGTCAGCTATTTAAAATAAACATAGTTTTCACTGTGAGAAACACTTTCAGTTGTGTGTTCCATTAAGGCAAAAAATATATGTGTCAGTGGATCATGAGCTCAATATTTTAAAACATTTTAATGGTATATTTTAATCTTACATTCTAGAATGGATACAAGGCTTGAAGAAGTTACAGAAAAAGAATAAAATACATTAGTCGTGTTAACTATACATAAGGTTACTCCATTAACAGTCAGAATATATGTTACACTCAATTCACATTTATAATGATTTTTAAGGAATGAATTAAAAACCCCTTTTGGTCAGAAAACACAATTTGCTTGCTTTTTTGGAGTTAATTTTATACTTTCCTTCCTTCTTTACTTGGGATTTAAATTTAAGTTAGCCAAATCTTAGCCTTCTTCCATCTTTTTTTTACCTCTGCTTACAACCTAATTCTCTAGTGCTTTCTCAAAATATAGGGAGAATTCTCACAGAGTAGAAGAGTTACAAGACCATTAAATGAGTACTTCCCCATAACACTCCAGAACAGATACTCTTCCTCTAAATTCTCTTTTAAAAAACAATTCCCATAGAAACATAGGGCTTAGCTTTAAACCTGGTTAATTTAAAACATCTAAACTGATTCTTTCCTCTTTGTAGTAACTTTCAGTGCATATCATGTTAACTAAAACGTGTTTTCCCCTGAAGTTAAAAGCAGTTAGAACAGATCCAAGTGGTTTAATCAAAGGGAGAGATCTCAAATGTCTGAAGTATAAACGGGAAAACAAAATTTGAAATACTGACTTTTATTCCATAAACAAACCTTCAGAAACACTGTGTATCTATTGAGTGTACTGAAATAAATCTGTTCCATATAAACACTGTGGACTAAAATACATGTGTTTATCTCCTCTTTTTCTCAAAGCCCTAATAAAAACGGCACAAGAGGAATAAAAAAGCTATAAGCCCATGTGGAGAAAAGTGATCAGAAAGGAGACAACAGCAGATGCGAGGTGGTAAGTTTTAAGATGAAAAGTAAAGAGGGAGTGGTAAATGGCTTAGAGAGGAGGGAAGCACAGCCCAGGGGATGTAGGAGGGATGCTGCCGAGAACAGAGCTGATCTGCCAGGCAGAACCAGAGACAGAGACCATCTCAAAGGCACCAGGTGAGGCCTGAAAACTTGAGGAATGGCTGAAAGAGGAGACCCAGGTGCCTCACAAACTTGCATTCCTTACCAACAGGTGGTTGAACACCTTCTCTGTCCTGAGTCTCAGGGAACAGGCGGCAAATTGCCTGTGAAACTGAACCAGAACAGCCGTGGATTCAGTTAACAGCACAGCAGAAGGCAGGGATGAGGTGAAAAGCTAAAAACAGGAAGTGTGCCCCTGAACTCTGGGCCCCCCAGAACACTTCCTCCTCCCATCATGCTTCCAGAAAGACAAGAGAATATCTCCCTCTGTAGGGCACTGGAAGAGTCTTCTCTGAAGAAACTGAATAGCCCTGAAGAAAAAAACCTCAGGAAAACTGATAGTAGGGGATCCCGCAAAGAAAAAAGCCAACCTGCTTCCCAATCATTCTATGAGGAAGCCAACTCACAATGCTTCCAATTAACTTCCTAGTGCCTCACTGTTAAATATAAATGGCTCACATTTAAGCATCAGCTACTCATCAGATCTTTTAGAGCTTCCATGTGGAGAGACAACAGAACAAAATAGGGGTTGGCAAACTATGGTCCACGCATGACCTGATTTTTTTAAGGCCGGAAAGCAAAGGATGGCTTTTATGTTACAACAGAGACCATATGTGTCCCACAAAGCCTAAAATATCAACTATCTATCTAGTCCTTTATGAAAAAGTTTGCCAAACCCTATACTATTAATAGAAGATCAAGGAGGAATGCCTTCAAATTTCTTAGGGAAAATAATTCATAAAGTAGAAATTTTATAGCCAGCCAAACTATCAACTGCTCAGATATGTGAGGACTCAAAACTTAAGTCTCTGCATTCCTTCTAAAGAAGCCACTGATATATGTACATTATGAACAGAAGGAGAAAACCAAGAAAGTGGAAAGTGTAAGATAAGGAAATAGTAAAACCAACAGAAGAGGTGAAGGAAAGCCCCAGGCAATAGCCACACAGCAGGCACAGAGAGCATTCCATCTAGAGATCCAGACCTAGCAAGAGGAAAGAGGAGTAGGGAGGGCAGAGTGAGAATCAAGGAATTTCCTGATGACTTTGGTGGAAAGTCAGAAAACAGTATTGAGATGCATAAAAAACCAAGATTTTAGGAAATTAAAGAGGTGATTATTAACTCCAGGAAAACAAAAAATGTTTCAACCAAGGAAATGTAACTTTGGTTTATTATGTGGCTTATCAATAAACAATATTTATGAAGCCATAATTATGTGAACACAGAATATTTATTGAACTTCAATTATGATATTACTGTACTGAAAGGTTTGTGGGGAAATTATGCAGGTGGGTTCAGGAGAGAGAGGGTAAGGAGAACTAAATCCTCACATGGAGAAATAAGTCCTTTTATACATCATATCCTTTGTATCAATTATACCCTTCATTTAAAATTCACAAAACTCTAGGTCAATAGCTAGTAAGATTTTTTTGATTACACAAGATTGAAGTATTACCATATTCTAATTATATGAAAGGTCTTTTTTTAAAAAAAATCAAGGATAAGCTATTTCTAAGCTATCAAATTAGAAGAAAAAAGAAAGAGGAACTTAGAATGAAAAGTAAAATGAAATATGTATTTAGAAAAAGTATCTTTCTGAATTTACACAGCTTTATTTTTCCCAAATATTACAAAATCCTCTATGGTAGAGAACTATTAATATATTTATGTTACATGTGTGGAAGTCAAAGTACTCTGAAGTCAAAGTTACTGCTACAATGGTGTTTTATTTACATTCGTATTTCATTGTATTTTATAAAAAGTACCCTTATTACAGAGAAAAATAAAAATCAGAACACATTCATTGTTAATTAATATATATGTTATCAAAAGAAACATATAACACTTCTTAGTAAATGAATGTCTCATCTGTCTGGACTACTAAACAGCAGTTATTTATCAAGATCTAAATTAAAAGTTCCCAATCCTCTTCTAATTTTCTACTGTGAGTTCTTTATTATGATAGTCACTTAATACTATCAAATTTGCTGGAAATATTCTTAATCTGTATTTCACTTTTTAAAAAAAAGTTTTAATATTTTATTTTATAAAATCTATCCAATTTTTTCCTTTTTCTTGAGTTTTTAAATACATTTTTATCTTAATTATCCAACATTTTGTTTTGCAGGTATTATTTTCAACTCTGAAATTTATTTTGATATACAGTGTAATATAAAAAGCTAGCTTAATTTCACCCCGAAAGTTTCTATTTTTAAAGACCAATTTTCTACACAATCCCTCTTCTGTCATATCAAATTCGCATACATATTTAGGAAGCCTGTTTTTCTGGCTAGATTATTTTACTAATCTGTCTATTCTTGTGCCAAGATTACATGCTTAATTACTGTTTTTATAATATGCTTTATATAAAATTTTAATTTTTGAAGAATTCAGCTTTATTACTCATATTTATCAGAATTTTCTTTGATATTTTTATATAATTTCAAGAAAAAAAATCCCATTTGGTTTTATTTGGATTTGTTTTTTGATTGGTATTGCCCTAAAATCCTATTATTTTTGCAGGCTTTTAAGAAAAATCTTATTTAAATTTGGATTTACTATGAAGTAAGCAAGACTGGCAGTTTTATAATATTTATTGCCAGCCCAAGAACTTTATACATCCTTTTAATTATTCAAAGCTTCTTTTATGCATCTTAATAATTTTATTCACACATATCACTGATATAATTCCTATCTACTCAATATTTACTGTTAAAATTGTGAATAGAATCTTATAATCTAATTGGTTGATAGCATTATAAGAGCATGTATCAATCTTGTATTACGCCTTCTTATGGAACTCTTACAGACTTTAGTTATTTATCAACTTAGTTTCTTTGAGCATTCTAACAAGCTTGGACATAATATTATGTCTCCTGTTATTAATATATGCTTCCCAATCATTCTATGAGGAAGCCAACTCACAATGCTTCCAATTAACTTCCTAGTGCCTCACTGTTAAATATAAATGGCTCACATTTAAGCATCAGCTACTCATCAGATCTTTTAGAGTTTCCATGTGGAGAGACAACAGAACAAAATAAGGGTTGGCAAACTATGGTCCACGCATGACCTGATTTTTTTAAGGCCGGAAAGCAAAGGATGGCTTTTATGTTACAACAGAGACCATATGTGTCCCACAAAGCCTAAAATATCGACTATCTATCTGGTCCTTTATGAAAAAGCATAATATTATAACTCCTGTTTTCCAACATTTATTTATTTACTGTCTATAACTTGTAAAATAATATTAAACATAGTGTGTAAAGCATCTTATTTTATGCCTGTTTTTAACAGGAATACTCTGTATTTCACCTGTATGAAACTGTTGAATACTTATCTGAAATAAAAAAAATCTTTAAAAATCATTATTTTGTTAGTAGTTTTAAGTGCTCTTTGAATCGGCAATCAGTATTTCTTTTTTTTTTTTTTTTTT
>VBSM01001124.1:57426966-57546908 GCA_008086735.1 Cheirogaleus medius | reverse complement strand
AGCAATCCTCCCACCTTGGCCTCCCAGAGTGCTAGGATTACAGGTATGAGCCACAGTGCCCAGCCAGCAACCAGTATGGAATTCAATCACCATTTTAGATGTGCAAGAAATATTTTTACCAATGTAGTCTACTGGTATTTTCATATATATAACTTGAACTATCCTCATATACCTCGGAAAACTCTCTTTAAACTATGGTGGACTGTTAATACACTAATTAATTCTATTAACTAGAATTAAGAATTTCAGGAAGGGGTGATCTGTATTTGTAAGTGAAAGAATGAGGTTGGTAGTTTTATTCTCTGTGCTATTTCTATTAGATTTTGGTAAGCTTGGGCCACATTTCCATGATAGAATGAACTGACAACTTCCCCTATTTCTGTTTCATAAGATCTATCTTAACATTATCTTCTGTTAAAGTATTTAGTGATAAATACATTCCAGTCAGAAACTTTTTGTGGGGTTAAGGTAGGTAGGATAATGCTTTGATAACTCTCTCAATTTCTTATTCAGGTGTTGAGACATTCACATTTCCTATTTGTAAATTTTTATCATTTGCTGCTCCAAATATGCTGTAAGCTAGAAATGCAGAATTCTGCCTAGGAAAGAAAAGAGTAAATGGGTTGTGGCTGAGTACCTAGGGAGTGCTTCTAAGAGCTTTATTGAATGAATTTTGTGATTTCTCTTCTGACTATTCAGACAGCATTTCTGCTTACCTTTTAGTTCTTGGCTGTATTCTAAATAGGTTAAGTATGCCACAGAAACAATTTCATGTAATTCAATAATTCAAATTATGTTTTTGAGTTACATTAGACTCTCTAGTAATTTTTCTCAATAACTAAAACATAAAATGTACAGACTAACAACTCACTCTATTTACTTCAGCAATTTCTCGCCTCTCTTCAGTAGCAAAACGAGGCGGGCCAGCCCGGTCATCATTCTTTGAGCCATCTTCTTCCACATATGGAATAAGTTGCTGGGAGTGATGAACAAAAGTTAAAAGTCAAAAATATGATCCAAATTTTCTGATTACACTGGTATACAGAATATATCCGATTAAGGTCAATGTTTATATTTTTCTTTTATTAGTATAAACATAAATTTCAATTTGATGGCATGAAACAAGAGCTTTAGTAGTTTATCATTTCAGTGCATTCTATACATTACCCTCAGGTTTCTTTTGTAAAACAGCCTTTATAACACTGGTTGCAGCATACAATTAAGTAATACTCTATGCATTCAGTTAGCAAATATTTAATTGCCAGACATTGGGTGAGACTGCAAAAATGCCAAATAAGAAGCTATTCCTGCCCCTAAGAGATTTATAGTCTATTGAGATAGATTAAACAGGCTTTCCTTCATTTATACAAAAAAGGAACTTCACAGATGTGCATTACATAAATGTTAATAACTTGCAATCTAAAACTTCAGTGTCTACGTGAATTTCTAGATGTCTTAAGTTCTATTAGCTGTGAGGATTTTTTTTAGGAGAAACAAATTTATATAGCAATGAAACTTATAGCAGAACTATAATTAAGTATGTATGGTTTGTGATGAAATTTATTGTATGAAGCCCTTCATACATGTAACAGACTTCAGGAATCATCTATCTCTACCATCATATATTACCAATACAGGAATAAGCCAAAAGCATTAATAAGTGGTAAAACTAGGAGTCATCTGGCCAAACTTATTCAAATTCTTGGGACAAATATAAACTTACCCACATTTACATTCTCTTCTTCCTTTCCTTTCTCCTAACACAGAATCTGTCTTTCCTCCTGAAGAGGATCAGCTCCACTCTTGTGCTGATTCCTCTGGCTTACTGTCTTCCATTATTTATACCCTTTCCTCAACCTCTCCCTAGAGTTTTCTTCCTTTATTATCTGAACATGTTCTGGTCTCTTCCATCTGGAGGGAAAAAAACCCCAAAACCCTCAATTCCCTCCTCCTATCCACAGCTTTCCTCTCTTGTTTTTATCTAAGCGCCTTGAAAGGCTGATACCCACTTGCTGGCTCTAGCTCCTTACTTCCTGTTTAATCTTCAACCCACAGCGATCTGACTTTGTGCTGCAACCATTTTACCAAAGCTCTGCTCAAACATACCAACAATTTTTATCTAGCAAAGTCTACCAGACAGTTTTCATTCCTTATTTTGACTTCTTTGCAGCATCTGACAATGTTGACCACATTTCTGATCTTTTTCCCACAACTTCCAGTCCCTTCTTTTCAGGCTCTTTTGTTTACTCTTTTTCTGTTCATCTCTTACATGCTGATCATTCAAAAGGGAAAAACTGATCACATGAAATTGTTCTTTACATGTAGTAAGAGACATCTGTGCTTCTCAGCTACCTTTGGTGGCAGACACATAACTTGTCAACAGGAAAGGGCACCTATAGAAATATCATTTACCTAATTAAATACATCTATGACCCAAGATTAAATTTAGAGAATATATTTTTAAAATATAGCGATCCCACTGGGGTAAACATCAAATCTAAATTAATAATTGTGAAAAATCTTTTATCTGTAAGGCACTTTCATGAAAACCACTTTAAAAATATTTTATGATACTATTAAAACTACCTAAAAACTCCTAAAAACTGCATGCACTGATTTAATTAAAAGGAGACACTGACAGCAATGATAAAAATTGCCTCAGACAACCCCTTCTCAACAACAACAACAACAACAATCACTGTAAGCCTGGATGTCAAAGTGTACACAAAATTATTAACATGAAAATACAGTAGTAATTCTATGTATATATTACATTTTCATCATCTCTGGTCAAAAGTAAAACCAATAAATTTCAAAATCTGGAAATATTGCTAAAATAGGAGAAAGAAAGAAGGGAAAAAAATTACGAATGTCTTGAAACCATCTTACGTTTATCCTCCCTCTATCACAAAAATTTACCTCTACTGGAATGGGATCCATTCCTCCACAGTTTTCATTGCACTTGTCATAGACCAATCTCAGCTTCCTGAAGAGAATAGAAAGTTGGCGAAGATGATCCTGTAGCTTTGTTAACCGGTCTTGATACGTTCCAGTATGGTAAGTGACACCATTTGGCAGCTTACCGGGCAAAATAATAAAAATAGAAAGTAATGAAAATCAAGATTTTGTATAAGCAAAGCTAATAAACAGAAAAACTTTTTAAGTACTACATAAAAGCAATTGTTTCTCATAACTATTCAAGTGCAATTTTAAGAATAAGAGCAATACATGTCCATTTATTAGCAACTTGGCATATTGTTTCACTGCTGTAAAATAGCCGTGAAGTATAACTTTTAAAAGAATATACAATTTTAATATTACTCACTATTATATGAATTCAGCATACTGCTGAATTTAACCAAGAGGTTAAAAACAAAATACAGTAAAAAAAAAAGTGAAGCCCAGGATTTTTTAGTAGAAGAAAATGAACACTATACTGTTGCAAAAATAGTCTCAAAATACCTTAATTATAAGATAATTAAGATTCTTACGGCACACATTAAAATATAAAGCTGTCACAAACAGTTTTACTTTAAAAAGGAATCATTAACAAGAGATTTGCATGTCATCTGTACTTGAACATCATTAATAAACTATGATAAGTAACTGCTATGATCATAGCTCTCAGATATTTATATATTTTTAATTCAAGAATTTTATCAAAAGAAACCAAAAGTACGTATTGAAATGATAAAATCACAGGTAAACAAAACTGATTTTTTATCTAGAAATTATAAATAAATAACATACCTTTTGTGCATTGCTGAAACTCATGAACAAAATCTTTCCTTCTCTGTACATATTTACAATATTTTATTCCCACAATTTGATCTCTAGAATCATCCTAATACTTGAATCAAGAATATTTATATAGTACCATGGTTTCTAGTGTACATTTGTTTTCATTTGTACAAGTTCACCTATATACTTATTTTGGGGCTTGGAATCAGGTAGTTTAAAACCAAAGCACTAACAGCTAAGAGATCAGACCAGTCTTTCTAGACCTCAGTTAACTTTTTGTTTTTTCTTTTTTAAACAGATGAGGTAGGAATGCAAGAAAAAAATAGAAAAAAGCATGATACAATGTTTGGAGAGAAAAGAAAATAGGACATAAAATCATTAAAATCATAAACTGAAAAAAGACTGGAAAGGCTCACACATAATTGATAAAAAGATGTATTAGGTAGATAGGCTTGAATAATTTATTTTCTTTTTTTCCTCTCATTTTCAAATTTCCTGTAATAAAATGGTTTATGAATTAAGGATATGGATCTTCTGAAATTACTTGAAGTGAGATATTATTAGAATTTTCAGAAATTCTCAAGCATTAAAGCACTCCACAATGCCTCAAAGAAATATGATAAAATATCAAAGGCTGTATTAGTCAAAACATTTTAAGGGGAAATGCATTAAGGGTTCATCTCCCCATACAATTTAAGATTTCCCCTCATGAACTCTCAATTTATTAATATGAACTTTCACAGACACTAACAATTCAGAGACAAGTTTAAATGAATCCCTGCTTTCTTGTTTGGGTGACAGTGAGGAGTATAATGATTCTATCTTGCCTAGAGAAGCACTCTGTACCTTTATTGTGGCACTTACTGGGTTTAATACTTTGTCCATATTTTCTATTTAATAAGAAATGGAAATTAAGGTTTATATCACCATATTTAGTACAGCACAAACACACAGAAGGTTTTAAAGTACAATCTGAATTTTTACTTTAATGAGTTACTTTACCTATAAATATATACTTAAAATTCATTAAGAAATGTGTCATATAAAAGAACTCTTGATAAATACTTTTATAAAAGAAAACAAATCCTCTTGAAATGCAAAGAATCACCCTCCTTAAATTTGTTGACTTAGCTTGGATTGAGTTTTTATACAGTAAAACATTATTTTCTAAAAGGGATTGATTAATTCATTCAAAAAATTATCATACATCTTTCATGTGCCAGGCACTGTTCTGGATGCTGGGGTAGCGCACTGAACATGAAAGACAAGGTTTCCATACTTCAGAGTATACATGGCAATAGTGCCTAACATCCGTTGGTGTACTGTGGTATAGCAGTTCAGCTGAAAACCTCATTAATAGCTATCTCCCTTACGAATATGGATGGAAAAATAAATATATCATCATACCCCTAGACAATAAAAAGGCATTCAACTAAATTCAAAATCCATTTTTAAAATAAACAAAAACTCAATGTTAAAAATCTCCAATGTGATAAAATACATTTATCTCAGTTAAAAAGTCAGCATCATGATTAATGTGGAAACATAAGAAGCATTCCAACTAAGGTCAGGAACATAAAAAAGATGCCTAATAAGATACACTACAAGTGAACACTGTTCTGGAGGCACTGGCCAATGCAATTAGAAAAGAAAAAGAAGACAAGAAAAAGGTTGAAACATCAAAAAGAAAACAGCATAATTATTACTATTTACAAATGATATGATAAAGTGCTACTACAAATAAGAGAATTCAAAATTAATAGAGTGAAAGCAATAGATTTTCTTTCATCTATAAAAAACAAAAAATGGGAAAAGACCCCATTTACAATAGAAACAAAAAAGATAAAATAGGCATAAACTTTTAAAAATCTCAAGACAAAAATGAAAACTTAAATACTTCATAGGGAAACAAAAGGATATTGCATGTTCATGGTTAGTAAGGCTCAATATCATAATGTCAAGTCTTTCTAGGTTGAATGAAACTATTAAAAATGCTAAAGGTTTATTAAACTATTAAAATAGTTTATTAAACTATTAAAAATTAAAACTAAAAATTAAACTATTAAAAATTAAACTATTAAAAATGCTAACAGGTTTTTTTTCTTAGAACTAAACAAAGTGATTCTAAAGCACATGTGAAAAATAAACAAGCAAGAATAGCCAAGGCAATTGTGAAAAATAAGTGTAAATACATTATAGAGCCTTGAAAAATATAAGGTTTTGCATTAATACATAAAAGATAGGTAGCTAAGTGGAATACAATAGAACATACAAAGCAGCATCTGAAATCAGTGAAGGAAAATGAATTATTCAACCAACCCTTTGGAAAAGTAAGGCTAGGGCCACACTTTAAGTAGGATAAATTCCACAAGGATTCAATGTAAAAATTGAAACAAGAAAACAAAGACAGACACATCCTTGGGGGACACTTTTGAGCGTAAATGGGGGCAACCCTACACTTAAGGTTTGTCCAGGGAAACCTTGTTGACATCCAGGTGTTAGGTAGATAGCAAGGGATTTCTGGTGTCCTATGGATGAAAGTGACTGCTGTTGCCCCCATCTTGGTCCTGCCCCACCCTAATTCTCCATACCTGGGGGAGGAGGGCATACCCTACAAATCTGCCCATCGGAACTTGGTGCACCAGGGGCAAAAGAATGCAGAGGACTCCCTAACCCACAGGCCAAGCAGCATGGGTACCATGAATTCCAGAAAGTGACCTAGAACCTACATGTGCATTTAAGGCTCAGGTCATGTGACTCCTAACTGTCCAATCAAAGGGGTTCCATCACGAGGGAGGTCCCTATGCGGACACTGTAAAATAAGACGGAGACCATTGCCAATCTCTCTCTCTTTGCCCTTCCTTGTGCTTGCCCTGCTGAGACAATGGGTCTGGTGGCCATCTGTGGCATATGTACCATGTGCTTTGTAAACCTACATCTTGCTCTTGTCCTATAATCCTTTCTCTTCTCAGTATACCTCATTTTCGTCCTTGCCTAACTTTGGCGCATCTGGTCATTCTTCTGTCATAAGCGGGCCAAGAACCGACAGTTTCGGACCAAAACCTGACACAGGGACTCCACCTAACGATTAAACCAGGCCCCCTTCCCTCCCAGAAGCATTCCGCTTGCTCCACGCACGCCCCCCTTCCCACCTGCATGTTCCTCAGCAGCTGAAAGATCTCCATGGTGCGGTACACGATGTCCTGGACCGTCTCCTGCCCGATCCTGCACAGCGATGCTGTGTTGACCTCCCGGGCGGCCTGCTGAGCCTGAGGCCCGCCGAAGGGCCCGGGCGCCATCCCCGACGCCGCCAACGGAGGGGTGGACATGGCGGGGCTGCGCCCTCAGGCCGGCAGGGGCCGGAGAGTAGGTGTCAGGGGTCAGGGGCTGGGCGCCAGCAGGAGCTGGGGAGACCCGGGCTGCCAGATTTCAAAACAGCAGCCGCGACTTCCGCTTACCGTGACGTAACGCGTCGCCAAACGTCACGGGCACCGCCCACTCGGTCGACCTCTGGGAAACTGCCTCCGCGTGAAACCGTGCGGGATTGGACTGGAAGCCTGGGTGAGGCGGGACAGAAAGCTGGAGTAGCCAATCACTAGCTGCGCTCCGGCCAGAGGGGCGGTATGCGTGGTGGGGATGGCGTGTGTTTCCCAGAGTTGGTTTCCCAAATACTGAGTCCCACGTTGGAATTCTTGATGGAACTTTCGTTTTTTGTGTTAGTTTCTTTGCTGAGCATTTTCTTGTAACAAGCCTATGTGCTTTGTAATATTATTGTCCTTTTATAGCTAAGAGGAAGGCTTACAGGTTAAAGAGCTTGTTCAGTTGCATACAGGTGGTAACTGGCAATCTGACACTCAAATTTAGAAAGCAAGATTCCTGACCTTGCACGCTTCACTGCGACGTGATACAGACTCCTTGACTGCTCTTGGTCTCTGCTCAAATGTTTATTCGAGGAGCTTTCCTGATCTCTTTAAGTAAAAAATTCACACTGCGCGCGCGCCCACACATACACACTCCTTTCTGACACTTATTACTGTCTGCTGTTTTATGTAATTTTCGGTTTCTGTACTTTCCGACTTGCCCTCACCCTATCTACACACACACAAAATGCAAACTACGTAAAAATGGAGACTGTCTATTTTATTCACTTATGTATTCTTGGAATTCAGGGATTAACACAAGTATCTACTTGTTGAATGACTGTTGAATGACATTATACATGCAAGAAAAAAATAAAACCATTTTCTCACCTACCACTTACTGTGCATCTCCAAGGGTGGGGGGAGTCAAGAAGGTAAAATTGGTGATAGGCACAAACATTCAAACACTGCATTTTTATAATGTAAGTATCTAAACCCTTCATTAGTGTGGACTTCCCAGGAAATGTTTCCTAAAAAATGGCATAAGAACCATTGCAGAGACTTTAAACATAGTAATTTGCAGCTCTTCAGTGAACAGTTACCATTTGATAAAGATTGACTAAGCACCTACTATGTGCAGGATGCCAGGAACAAATCAGTCAAAAGCCCTGCTCTCATGGACACAGAACACTAATTACTGGATGTGTCTTGAAGCAGAAGTTCAAGCTCCTGATACAACAAGGGTGATAACAATTTAGGTGATTGGGAACAACCTGAAAGGAGAAAGCTGCATGGGGGTCTTTTTCTACCAGGGGAGCCAGCAGACAAGGAAGGGCGTGCCAACACCTGCAGTTAGGAGGCTTGCTAATGTTTTTTAGGATCAGAAAGAAGTTTAGTGTAAGAACAAGTGTTAGCAAACAAGCCTGAAGACAGGCAAGCAGTTTGGACTTTATTCTGAGTGAACGAGCAAGCTACTGAAGAGTTTCAAGGAGAGAGAATAATTACCCAAAATATTCATTTTAGAAGACTTATTTTGACTGCTGATTGAAGATTGGATGGTGGGTGTGTGCTATTCCCCTCTTCCCTCCCAAAGTGGGATCATCATGATCATGATCATGATCTGTATAAGAGAAATGGTACAGTGAGTAACTCTGAATAAATATTTAATAAGTAGGCTCTAGAGAACATGATATTGATTGGGTTGGGAGCATGAAGGAGAGGAAGGAATCAAGGACAGCACATATTTCTGCCTTGAACAAATGGGTGAAGTTTGTTATTCACCAAGATATGGTACACTGAAGAAAAAACAAGTTTCAGAGAAATTATACCTTATATTAGCTTTCTATTGCTGCTGCAGTAAATTATCACAAACTTAGTGGCTTAAAGCAACACAAATGTATTACCCTACAGTTTTGTAGCTCAGAAATCTGAAATGAGTCTCACTCAGCTAAACTCATGTTGGCAGAGATGTTTGCCTTTCTGGAAGCTATCAAGAGAATCTGTTTCCTTATCTGTTCTAGATTTCAGGGGCTGTTCCCATTCCTTGGCACGTGCCCCCTTTCATCATCTTCAAAGCCACCTTCTACCATCTTTGAAGCCAACATTGGCCAGTAGAGTTTTTCTCATGATATTATCTCTCTAGTTCTGAGTCTTCCGCATCTCTCTTTGTGATCTAAGGATCCTTTTGATTATATTGGGTCCACCCATATGATTCAGAATACTTCTTTATTTTAAGGTCAGCTATTTTACAACTTTAGTTCCATCTGCAACTTTAATTTCCTCTTGCCAAGTAACATAACATATATTAACAGATTCTGGGTATTAGGATGTAGACAACTTTTGCGGGTAATTATTCTGCTGGCTACATGCCTCCATTCCAAATTGTCCTTGAATTCAGACTCACATGCCTAACAGCCTACCTGATATCTTGACTTAGATGGCTAATTGGCATCTAAAACTTAGGTCTAATACCAAACTCTTAATCCCCCAACCTTCTTCTACTACACTTTTTTTCATCTCACTGACCAGCACCACAGTGTGCTCAGTTGTTCACCCTAGCTTCTCTCTTTCCCACCTTACTTCCAAGCCATCAGAAAATACAGTGGACTCTAATTTTCAAATATATCTTATATGTGACCACTTCTCATTATTTCACCTCTTTCACCCTAGTCTAAACTCTCTTCTTCTCTTGTTTGGATTGTTGGATAATAATCGAAAAAGTCTCCTAAATGTACTCCCTTCCTGCTGTTGTTCCATTCAGTCCACTCTCATTACAACACCTGCAGGGGAACTGTACATGGGTGATGATTCTTCTTTGCCGATGTGTCTTCCCACCATGCTCAGGATAGAATCCAAAGCTGCATGACCTATACGTCTCCACATGTGCTAGCTTGGGTCTCTGCTGTCATCTCTGCTTCTACAGCTCTCCCCTCACTCTAGCCACCGTGACCTCCTTGCTGTTCCTTATACAGTCCAAGTTCTTTTCACTTCAGGGTCATTTTGGGGGGGCCTTGGAGGCTCTTCCCTCAGCTGTCTCTCCAGGTATCTGCTTAGAGTGACCTTCTCTGGCTACCCTACTTAAAATGGTCTGCTTTAGTTTTCTGTTGCTGGTGGTATAAATTATCTAAATTTAATGGCTTAAAGCAACAGAAACTTATTAGCCTATCATTCTATAGATCACAAGTCTAATGTGGGTCTTACCAGGCTAATATGAAGGCATTGGCAAGGCTAAGCTACTTTTTGGAGACTCTGGGGAAACATTCTTTCCTGCTTATGCATGTTGTTGGCAGAATTCAGTTCCTTGTGGCTCTGGAATAAGTGCAGGGGAATTTTTAAGGGCCATTTTCAAACATAGTCCTAATGTGTTTTTCAAATGAAGCTTAAACTGACAACTAGGACCTGCTTTGTGCTTTGAATACTAAAAATCAGATTTGTTGGTTAACTTTGCATGAACAAATTCATAAATGGTAAATCTTGCTTATTCATTCAGAAATTAGACTTTAAGATTTATTAGCTCATATTTCCAAATTCAAAAGTATTGCCTTTATTTCTACTTTTTGGACCTATCCTACCTTAATTTTTTTAATTTTACTGTTTCATCTTTATGTTACTCCACATTCAGATCATAAAAATCTTTGTAAGTAGGTTCGAAGATGTTTTTAAGAAAAATAAGTAGTATTTATTATTTTACTTGTTGAAGAAAAATTCACAAAAAATAAAATACACATATTTAAAGTGAGAAATTTGATGAATTTTGACATATGTTTATATCCCAAATCTATTACAACAAGTAGGATACTGAACATTTCTATCACATCCAAAAGTTTCTCTGTGTCCTTTGTACTTTATGTTTTACTACATTTCTTACCCCAGGCAACAACTGGTCTATTTTTGCTTATAGGTAAACTTAAATTTTCTAGACATCTACAAAAATGGAAACATATAGTAAGCACTCTTTTATTTTTTGCCTGGATTCTTTCATTCATTACAATAATTTTAAGAGTAATTGCATGTTGATGCATATATTAGTAGGTAATTACCTTTTGGGTTTTGAATGCTATTCCATTACATGGTCATAGCATATTTTGTTCTATTCATTGTTCATGGACATTTGGGTTATTTCTGGTTTGGGATTGTTACAATTGAAGCTGTTATGAACATTTGTGTACAAGGCTTTTGTGGGCATGTGTTTTCATTCCTAGTAGGTAGAGTCCAGGAGTGGAATGGCTAGGTTATGGATGGCATGTGTTTAACTTTTTAAAAGCCTGATAAACTTTTTTTTCCCAAAGTGGTTGTACCCCTTTTCATTCCCAACAGCAGTTTATCAAGGCATAACACCCCAACACTTGATATTGCCAGTCTTTTGAAATTTTAGCTCTTCTAAAAGATGACTAATGGTATCTCATTGTTTTAATTTTTCCTCTTGCTGACAAATGATGGACATTTTAATGTGCTTAATATCCATTTGTGTATTTGCTTTTTTGAAATGTCTATCAAATCTTTTGTCCATTTTTAGATTGGCAAGTTGTCAGAATTCTTTGTATATTCTGGCTTGAAGTCCTTTGCCTAATATGATTTTTAAACTTTAAATTTAGCTTCTTGAGGTGGAACTTTAAGTCACTGAGTATGTTTTATTTTTTTGGTTCTTTGTATTTTAAGTTATTTTGCATTCTATCACGGACATCCTAAAAGTTTTGTTGTGTAGCCTTCGTACTATAGTATTCCTCTGAGGAATTTTGTTGATGTTTTCTTTTTCTTTTTCTTATACCTACTTATCTGGTTTCTGTCTTACACTTGTATGGTTAAGGGGTCAACTTTAACCATTATTAGTTTTCATACATAGAATTAGAAGATCTACAAATCTGGTTCTCTACCTTCTGGGATTCCCTCTTCATTTTCCAGTGGTGGCTGTTGTTGCCCCAGCTCCTTTCCTTGGTTCTTCCATCTATAAAGATGGTTGGGATCTCACATAGTTTTAGCTTCCTGTGCTGCCCAAGACTCTGCACCTGCAGCCTAGCCATATGTGGTCAAAGCCGGAGAGGAACACAGAACTTACCTGCATGTTTGCTTATGTGCCAAGGTTCACATTTCCTCCATAATCTGCCTGCTTTTTTTAATCTTCAAAATTTCCAGGTTTAAATTTTTCAATTTTTCCAAGATCTATACTTGTTTTAGGTGGGAGGATGAGTCTGTGAGGGAATTATAGCACCATATTGGAGATGGAACTCCACCATATCGCTTTTATTCCTCCCTCAGGTCTCCTTAGAGCCAGAGCATGGGTTTAGAGATCAGGTCGCTATTTTTCTTTCTGCTTCTTCATGAATATATGCAGCCAAGACAAATGAAAGGGCAGAGAGGAGACAAACAAAGTAGAGAGTTTGGAAATGTGGTTGGGGGAGAGATCAAAAGTGTTAAAGTTTCCTAAGCTTCGCAGAATAGATATTTTGAGTCTTAAGTGTGTTGCCAATAAATGGACTATACCTAATTTTTTCTGCTTGTTTATAATAACTACCATTATTGAATATCACCTGTGTGCCAGACATTGCCCTTGGTGCTTTTCATACATTATCTTTAATCTATATGTCTATAAGGACTAATGATTATTTTCAACTCTATCTTATATTGGGGCAAGAGGCTTAGAAAGGTTAAACATGGTGTGTAATGTCACATAGTTTATAAATAGTGGAGCTTGGGGCACAAATCCTTTTTTTTGTCACCAAAGCCCTGTCCTTTTACCCTTCACTGCCCTGCATCTCAGGCCCCAATTCTACACTGTGTCTCTCCATATGATACTGATACAGCACCATTTACTTTTATTGACTTAGGGGACTATTGATCCTTCCCAAAGGGGTAACCATCTATGTAATATATTTCCACATCACACAAAACTTGGGGACTAAAGGCAAATTTTATTTAAATACACAAGGAAGCCCAGTCTTATTTCCCTAGGTAGTTCTCCTCTTTCATCAAAAGGTACACTCCAGGTATTTGCTCACATAAGCTCTCAATAAATGCTTGTTGAAATGAATTGAGTCCTTGGGAAAGTGTTTAATGAGATCAAGTGAATCATTGAAATAACCATGACTGTTCAAAATCATATAGAAGTTAAGAGATTTATTAGCGCCTTCAATTGTGCTTTACCACATACATTGTAACAACTTGAGACTCATTAACAGCTTGTTCTCTGTCTCCTATGATCAATGGTTTGCTTTCACTTACAAGATTGTTTTCTTGCTCTGTTTCACCGGAGAAGAGATGATGACTAAAGGATAAACATACCAAAATCAGAGAAGTTTTATACTTTCTTAAGAAGACTATCTTTTCAGAGTTAGAAACCTGGGAGTTTTTTGGTCCATAAATTTTTTCTATCCATAATAGGCAATATTATTATTAATAATATTATTAACAGAATATCATAGGTTTATTTGTGTCTGTGAACTTGATTTTTCCTGAAATGACCAGTGTTTTTTCTTCCTTCCTATGACTCATTCAATGTTCATTTAGCAAACATTTATTTAGCACCTACTATGTGCCAGACACTGTTACAGGCTTTAGACTAAAGCAGTGAAGAAAATAAAGAAAAACTGCTGCCCATGTGAGTGGGAGAGACAGATAATAAACAAATAAATAAAATAATAAACAATAAAGTAATATAGGAAGACTGTCCTGAAAGTTCATTATATTAACAATGGCTGGATACTTTCTAGACAGCCTTCATATAGACTATATGAGTAGTGATAAGGGCTATGGAAAAAAATCAGATAAAAGGAAAAGATGGTGTGTTTTAAATAAGGTAGTCAGAGAAGACCTCACATGGTAGATAATCTTTAAGCAAAGACTTAAAGGAGATGAGCTATTAGGCTCTGGAGTATTTGGGTAAAAAGCATTCCAGACAGCTTGAAAGTCATTAACAGCTTGTTGTGTGTCTTATATGACCAATGGCTTAAAGGAACAGTGAGTATAGAGACCCTGAATAGGGAGGCCCTGAGTAAGGAGCTACCTGGCAAGTTCAAGACTCAGCAAGCAGGCCAGTGGGGCCAGCACAGCCCGTAAGGAAGGGGGCGGGTGTGGCAGGTGGTGTGAGGTTACTATGTCAGGGAGAGCATTTGTTCTCAGTAAGACACCAGGTGGAGGGTTGGGTTGTACAGTGGAGAGAAATGGTCTGACTTTTATTTTAGCAGGATTGCTCTAAATAGAATAGACTGTAGGAGACTAAGATCATAGAGAAAAAGCAGTTGAGGCTTTATAATAATTCAAAGGAGAGCTCTTTAAGGCTTGGACCACAGCAGTGATAGGGTATAAGAGGTGAGAAGTGGTCAGACCCTGGATACATTTTGGAGAGAGAATCAAGAGGATTTTCTTAGTGGAATATGAGAGAATAAACAAAATCAAGGATGAATCCAAGATTGTGGCCTGACCAGTGGGAAGAATGTAGGTGCCATTATCTGAGATAGGGAAGGCTATGGGAGGCCTTTATTGGGGATGAAAGAATAAGAATATAGTTTTTACCTGTGACATGTGATGTGTCCATCAGACACCCAAATAGACTGTCAACTTGGCAGCTAGATATAATAATCTAGACTTTTTAGCCTAGGCCCAGGCTAGAGGTATAAGTGTGGGAGTTATCAGAATATAGATGATATTTAACCATGAGTATGGATAAGATTACTCCATCCCCAGAGTATGACAAAATCAAGAGATCCAGGAGATGAGGAACAACAAGAATGATAGATTGAGAAGGTGTGGCCAGTGAGTTGCAGGAGGCAAACGAGGAGACTACAGTGTCCTGGAATCCAAATTAGAACAAAATATTTCAAGAATGCACACAATCAGTGTGTCAAATTTCGTTTACAGGTCAAATAAGGCTAGGAACAGCAACGTGGAGTCTGTTGGAGATCATGGTCATGTTAAAATAGTTTTTTTTAGAGTGGAGGGGCCAAAAGACTGGTTGCAAAATATTTTAGAGATGATTGGAAAAGAGTAGGCATAGAAAATGCTTTTCATAAATTTTTTTCTAAAAGAGAGACAGAGAAATAGGAAGTAGCCGGAGGTGATAAAGGGTCAAGAGAGTTGTTTAGTTTAATAAAATTGGAGAAATCACAGCGGGTTTGTATGCTCCTGGGATTGATCCAATAAAGAGGGAAAATGATGGTGCAGGACCTTGTGGGGAGAATTACTGAGCTAGAGGAGGGATAAGGGACAGAGTGTGGTATACAGTGGAGGGGTCAGACTTAGGTAAGAGGATGGATGGTTTGTCCAGAGTAATAGAAGGGAAGACAGGATACATTGGCAGAGATACAGGTGCTTGTGGAAATTTCCTTCCAATTGCTAAAACTTTTAGCTGGTAAAAGGAAGATTAAAGATTTGAAACTATTTTGGCATATAACATAAAGGTGTAATAAATATTATTGATTTTACTGGGAAAAAATCAAAGCTGGAAGGGATAAGCTTGTTCAGCCCTTTCATTTTTTAAGATGAGGAAAGTGAGGCCAAGAAGTTAAAACCTGGTTGTTGGGAAAATTGATGCCAGAACACATGGTTTCTATCTCTTAATCCTGTGCTTAGCTCACTACATTGTACTACTTGGTCATTTAAAAAGTTATCATCTCAACTGGAAAGCATAATATTTAAGTGGAATATTTTCTGGGAAAAAATTATATCAAAAAAGAGTATGTTACCCACTAAGCCTATAGTAATAGAAATCACAAGTGACTGTCTTTTATATCTTTCATATTATGTCACCCAACTATCACAACAATATAATAGAATTATGTATTATTACTGCCAATTTTGCAGATGAGAAAATTGGTAACTCAAAGTAGTTAAGTAACTTGTCTGAGGTTATATAGACATAAATGGTAGAACCAGATCTAAAGTCCAGGTTTTCTAACTCAAATCTATATATCTTATTATTTCTAATAATGAAATCTCAAACAATGCTCTTGAGATATTCAAAAGGTGAAATGTTTTTCAACATCTTCTGTTAAAGTAGAAAAATATGTAAGTCAAATGCAATTAAAATAAATGTCTTCACATTTTAGGAAATAAGTTTCAATATTCTGAAAAACGTCACTCATCTAGAACTCCTTATTTCCAAATGATAAATGAGATGTCCAAACATAAAAGAGAACTGAAGTTAGAAGGCAACTGATGAAAATAAAACTTTCAGAATAGGTTCCACTTAAAACCCACCAGACAAGCTAGTTTAAGAGTCACTGATCCTTTGAGGTATAAAAGTGTTTTTCATTTTTCTGAGACCTTGAAATCACTGGTAGGAAGAAAAGCTGATATTTGACAGTCATGATTTAAGAGAAGATCCTGACTCATGTAAGTTGCAACCCAATGAGCCAAAAAATCCAAATATTTTAGAATAAAAATTTTTGCATTATTTTTGTATTTGATACCCAGGAACCAACTAATGATAGCTGAAGCTAGTTTACTCAGGACTGCAGAATAAGATAGCATTGCCTCACTTCTTCAGTTTAATATTGGGGACACATGCTATTATCTCTTGACCAATTTATCTCAGTTTGGGTGCTAGATTGCCTCTTTGGGTCTCTATGTAGAATCTTTGTTATAATCTGGTTCATTCCATTATCTCTAACCAAAACTGAGGCTTTACAATCTTATTGGTAGGAATGCATCTGTCTACTTTCTTGTCTTGGATTTCTAGCAGCTTTTCACTCTAGTGAAATGATTTTTTTCATTAAAAAAGTAATAACAGTAATGAAAATTTATGGAGTATTTACCAGATGGTGGTTATTGTGCAAAACACTTTAAAAGTGTTTGCCTTCATTTTATTTTCTCAATAACCTCAGGCAGGAACTATTTTCATTCTACTTACTATACAGATGAGTAAGCTAAGGTTTAGAGGAGTTTAGTAACTTTCCCAGGTCCCTACAGATAGCAAACATTTCTTATGTAACTCTGGGATGCTTTCATGGTGGAAAGACTTAGGGAAAGCCTAAGAATTGTCTTGTTTTTATCAGAGAGGCCTCAGGAAGAAAGGTGCAAAAGTGAGAAGTAACAAGTTGAAAATAAAGCCTTTCTGGAAGTTGGGAATCTGCTTCCAGCTAGAAATCTCTAAAGTCCTCAGAAAGATAATTGTTTTGGGGGCCACCAGTTTGGAGACATACCAAATAAATTTTGAGTTTTACTTGTATGGCTCCATCTCCCGGTGGAGAGTTAATGTTCTAATTGAGTAGATGCTTGAAATTCCTCTTGGTACTGCAGTCAGTGATTTAATAAAAATGAGGACTAGACAGAAGTCAAAAGCCACATGATTAGGTTCTAGTAACATCTCACATAGGTTCCTTTCATTTCTTTTGAAGGCATCCAGTTAATTCACTAGTGACTTGAACAAGCAATATCCTGTCCTTGTCGTTTTTTTTTGTTTCAAATTGGAAACAGTGTTTGTGTTGGTTTTCCTGACTTTGTAAGCTCTAGTTTGCTCAGAGCGGAATGCACTAAGCTTTGTGTTTGGTTCCCATTCACAGGTATTGTTTCTGGGATCCTTTGTCATGTTCCTTCTTGTCCCTTGGCACTATAGCCTTGTTTTACTTTTGCTTATCATATCTTAGAGTCTCTTCCAAGGAGTCCTGATCTTACTTGGATTCTGAGTATTGTCAGGTTGAATTCTCTACACTGGTACATCTCAACACTTTAATCACTTCATTTTGGCCTGCCCTCCCTTCTGTCCAGGGCCATGCCAGAATGGGTAGGTCTAATTCCGGTGCCTGACTTTCTTGTTTTGAATACAGGACCATGTTTCATTTATGCAGCCTGATCATTCATTTATTCATTTATTTACTCTTCATTTAATTAAATTAACAGATTTTTTTTGAGTACTTTATAGGAGCCAAACCTCCTGCTATGTTCCAGGTATATATTGGAGAAGAAAATAGACACAATTCTTTGCACTGTTGAGAAATTCCTTTATTGGTATGCTTGTATTTTTTTCATAGAAATCCCTGATTTCTATAGAGTTTCAATCACGTTGCATCTAAAAAAATGAAAATATATACTGGCACATTTCAAGGATTAATAGAGAAACTTAAGGAATCAAAATTCACTTGCAAGCATATTTCTATAAAAAGCCAACCAAGTTGGAATTAAAGGCAAAACTAGTTGAATAAATGCATGTTTAAGTCTATTATATTATTTTTCAGCTCTAAATAGGAAAGGTGTACATTTTCATAGCTACTTCGGACAGAGTGTACAACTGAGGAACCTGTTTTAATTCAACTTCAATTGCCATCCAGTGTTTATCCCACTCTACAAAATCGAAGACGTTTTTCTTGGTTTTGGGGGTGTTACTTTCCATATGGTTGGAAACAAACCCCTTTCCTTCACTTGCTAGGAAGATCATTTCTGTGCATGCTGAGTACAATTAAAAAAGAAAAACAATAAAACTTCACAGTTCCTCTTGCCCCATTTGTCATCATTAGAACCACGTAGGTTTGTGGCAATGACTGCCTGGACACAGAAATCAGGAGAGAAGATTACTGTGTCAGGGGCTTTTTAAGGATTTGACATATTTGGTTCAGAACGTGAGGTTAAACTGGATAGACTACCTTGAAATTAATGGTATATGCATAATTTTTCTGTAAAATGTGTGATGTTTAGGATGCTGAGAAGATAAGCAAAGGCCTTGTGGTTATGCTTATGAAGAGTGTTTGAAAAAGCAAATAAAGGAATATTTGGGGACAGAACATACAAACCTGCTACCAAAACTAACCAGCAGTGGCTCATATCTTTTTTCCAAGAACACAGTAATAAGAGAAAAAAAGCCTTATATGTTTTGTTGTTAAAACATGTGTATAACTGTGTATGCACACACACACACACAAACAAAACTCAGCACTACTTGAGTAAATAACAATTTAATTTTTAAAAGACCCCCAATCATGGCACTGTGCAATTACAATTTTAACAAGTAACTACAAACTTTAATTAACTAAGCTGTGAATTGCAAACTGTCCTAAGCTACATAAGCATTATGTGCTGAACACTGGAGAATGGAACTAGCTGACTTAATTCTAGTAATCAAGTTAATACAGAAGAGATTCATCGAGTATTGTCCTTTCCAACATTTTATTAATGGTTTGTGTGAAACTCAGCCACATAAAACATAGAACTGCTTCCAAATTACAGGCTACATTCCTAATTGAATCCAGAGAAAATAAATAGCAATAAAAGGCAAACTCTGGGAAATAAAACAGTATATGTAGTTCTGATATTGTTGGGTTGCTTGGTGTGTGTTTTGACCAGACACTTTCTACTTCATGTTCCTATTGATTTCTATGTTTATTTTAGAAGTTCAGAATTGATTCTGAGGATGGTATATTTAAAATAGTGCATTTGAATTTAATGATATTTCAGAAGATTTTTTATTTCATTAGAATGCATCTCTGTATTAGGACTTTGGTGTAACTCACTATGACACCACATTTAGGATGGTGCCAAGACTATACCAAACATTTAATAAATATTTGCAAAACTGAACTCAGTCATGCTTGTCTCCATCCAGGTGATGCCTGCTCTTTATTTCCTCCCCTTTTCTTTGTCTGTGAAGTAAAGCCTGTCTGTACTGTTTCTATGCTGTTCTATAGGGTACTCAAAACTCAACATATTCAGAGAGAATTCACTCTTTCATCCATACATCCATAATTCACATAAACATCTTCTTAGTCATGCAAGCCAGGAACCTTAAAGCCATTCTTTATTTCCTGTTCTCTGTCATCCCTTGTCCATATCTGTCAACGTTGTCTCCACTTCTCCATACACATCCATGGCCACCGGCTTAGTTTAGTGCACCATGTCTCTGTCACTGCTGTCACAACATGCTTCCGGATGGTCTACTTATCTCCTTCCCTTGCCGGTTTTCACTTATTCTACACCCTGTTACCAGGGTTATGATTTTCATCACTTCCCTTTTGGTAACTTCCTTTCAAGTATAAGACGGGGGTCTAAACTCTTCAGCATAACAGATAAGAAACTCCAAAGTCTGCAATAGCCTATCCATTTCAGTCTTGTTTTCAGCCACTTTCCCCAACCTATTCTTCAAGTTCAATGAAGTCCTTGAAGTCCCAGAAACATGCCATAAACATTTGCACATCTATTCTTCTGATAATATCTTCTTTGCCTGGTGAATTTCTATTCTTTTTTTTATTTATTTATTTTTTATTTTTTTTTATTTATTTTTTTTTTTAAGTCCTAGAGGCTAAGAATTCCAAGATCAAGGCTATTCTTTTATCAAATCTTAGTTCAAATATCATCTTCTCTAAAGATTTTTCTTCTTTGCTCCAGATAGTATAAATATTCTAGGTTATCTGCTTTTTAAAATATAACTGGACAGCTTACACTGTTACTTGTTTAGATGTCTAAATCTTCTACCAGTGAAGGTGGCTCTAAGATGACTTTTAATGATCCTCACCATCAGATACTCATGCCCTTGTATTACTCCTCTCTTTGAGTGTAGACTGGACTTCCGGACTGACTTCTAATGAACACAGTATGGCAAAAGTAACGGGATGCCACTTCCAAGCTTCGGTTATAAAAAACATTTGGTTTCTGTCTTGGATGCTCACCCTCTCTTGCTCTCTCACTTGCCTTAAGGGAAGCCAGCTGCCGTGTTGTGAGTCACCCTTTGCAGAGGTCCAGGTCACAGAAACCTGAAGCAGGCCTCTGGCAAACAGGCAGTGAGAAGGTGAGGCCTCCTAATCCAGCATCCTTTGAGGAATTGAATCCTGTCTACAACCACATGAGGGAGCTTGGAAAAAGATTCTTTCTCAGCAATAGCAAAATATTAAGGCATCTTCTGCATGACATTGTCCTTCAGAAAAGATCTATTTGAAGTCTCCTACCCTGTGCTACCCAGGAATTAAGCTAGGGCAGTAGTTCAATAATTAAATAGATGGAGGCCCTTTGTTCTTCTGGCTGTTTTTCTCTCCAAAGCTACTTGCTGTCTACCACAAGCATGCTCAGGTCTTCCCTAGGCTACACAAATCAAATGAAAACCCTAAAAACTCTTCCCTCAACCCTGATACTTCCTCTAACTACTATTCTTTCTCTTTTCAACACATGATGGGTCCTTAGAAGAAAAAGACTGCCAGTATGACTCGAACAGGGTAAAAATAGGAAGAATGCATGAGAAGGGGCCAGAGGAGAAGGCATGGAAAAATTCACATAGGGTATCATAGGCAACAACAAAAAACTTGATCTTATACCAAGTACAGCATTATTAGTGGTAACTGAACAGCAGTTTTATCCATTAGGCACTATAAGCTTAGTGTCTAGACTAGTCTATGAGCTTGTCAATGGCTTTTTTAAAATCTGGGAAAAAATGTATTGGCTTCAAAATAAGAAAAAGAAAACTCTGGAAAATAAAAATCAACAAAATATATAATTAAATATCTAAAGAATGTAATATTATATTAAGTATAATTTAATCCAACTTAAAAATCCTACTTAAATATAAAAATAAATGTAAGCCACAAGAAAAAAATAAATCATTTTTCTTTAAGAAAATTCAAATTTATAAAAATTATAAAAAACCCTTTGAAAAAATTTTAGAGAAGTTATATTTAACATATGATGTGGGTGTATTTTTATGTGTTTGAAATGATATGGGATGGGAGCCTCTAAACTTAGAATGTTGGGGGACTAAGAAGTCTCAAAACTGCCATGGATCTGCTTGCTAATATCTAAAAAGAGCAGTGTCTCAGGAGACAAGAATGAATCAAAGAGTGAATAATCTTTATGTATATAACTATCAGTAAAATAACATCCTGTAATTCTCTGGGAGAGTAAAAAGTACCTATATATAATCTTGGATATTAAATATTCGATGTTATATATATTTTTTCAGGCAGCTGTGTTTTTCCCCCCTATTTCTACACAAAACGAAATATAGAATCAAGACTTTGGCTATAATATATATGTCAGTAGTATATAACCCTGTCCCTTAAGTAAAGTTTAAGTTTTATTTTCAATGTTGTAACAAGATGTATCTGGCAGTGCTTAAAACTAGACCCAATAAATATTTACTTGATATTTCTCTTGACAAGTGTCTGAGAATTTATTTCCTAGTAGACAGGAAGGCTGAGTTACTGTTTCCTTTTGTTAATTTTTATATTAATACCATATCAACTATGTATACACAAAACACACATACTCATATACACAAATACACAAAAACATGCATATAAACACACACTTAAAAAGATCAGGCATCTCACATCTCCAAAGAAAATTGAAGTAAGATTTTTTTTGCTTTTTCTTTATGTTTCCAATATAATGTGGAACCTGGCCAGCCACACCAGAATTGGATACCATCTGTGAAATTAATTTGAAATTCACCAAGTTTAATTTGCCTGCCTCTAAATCTGCCATGGCTTCCCTCCAAATTTATTTTTCCAAGTTTAGACTTTAATTTTATTCAGAGATCCTTCTCCTGAGGGTATTTCAGTCCCTTTCACTAGAGAACTGTCCATTTTAACCATTAACCATTCATATTTCCTATCCTTCCAGTATCTGAGTTAGTAATTTGTGTCTCAGACTAAACCTTCATATAGTTAAGAAGAAACAATGTTTGCTAGTTTAGCAAAACATAAAGGAAGGAGTTCTTAAGGCATTTAAAAAACGGTTAGTAGCTGCTTTTGTTTTAGAAATTTTCAGCCTGCTTTGGAAGTTGTACGTGGCAGAGAGGAGGAAGGGTAAGAAAGAACTTAAAGCATTCTTTCTTAAACTTTTTACCCTAAAAGAACCCTTGAAATAATTTTCAGGTCTTAGGGAATCCCTGCATAAAATTATTATCTCTACAACTCTCTATATGTTAGTGTTATTGGTAAATTGTAGACATAATAATCCAATAACAATCTCAATGCTCTTTTGATTATACAATGATATTTTCCTTTCCATCAGTTTATTTGGCATAACTTAGAAGATATTCTTTTTATATGGTTCTACCTTCTCACACTCTAATACTAGTCAGTAGTGAATGCAGAGGAAATCTCAATTCTTTTGGTGTCAAAATTCCTGCTTGATCTTTTCTAACCTCATTTAAGCAGACTTGAAAATTTTATCATGAATTTCTACCACATAGTTGCTAAGGAGATGTTGTATGTGGTACAAGATGTGTACAAACTAGTTTTACTCCTTATTTAAAATTAAAAAAAAAAAAAAACTTTGTAGTCAAACTTTCTCAAATAAAAAAAAAAGAATTAGGTAAGTAAACTCAGCTCATCTTTCTTGGAATTATTTCCTTTTGTCCTTTTAATAATTTTTTAAAGCTCATAAAGCAAGTAAAGTAAACTTCTGTTAAATAACTGATTTGGTAAAAAAATAATTTATTTTTTTCTAAAAGATAGGCTTGCAATGTTTAATTTAAATAAATGTTGAAAGTAGATTTTAATATGATAGTTACAATATGAAAATTACTGATCATGTAATTATTACATTGACTTACTATAGTGATAGTAGAACCTTTTCAACTTCTGCTACTAAATCTGTCTTTGTATTTTACTGACTTGAATATTACATGCTAAAATTACTAGGTTCTTTCTTACCAACTGTGCCACCTTTACTTTTTTGGCAGTAAGTTCCACTATGAAATAATTTGACTCCTGGGCCCTTTCACTGAATGTTATTATTTTTAACAAAATCTTTACTCTGTTTAGAGAGTCCCGTAACCCTTTAAAATCATCATCCCTTTTACTTGCTGGGTGGATATGATTTGTAAATGTGTCTTCTCAATTTTGCTGCAATTCTAAGTCATCAGCCACAGATAATGCCCCCCAAAATTGGACAACTTGAATTACCAGGCCTTTTTAAATCACTGATAAGTAGCTTTAATTGTAATGCCAAACTTTGTGTGTGTGTCTTTGTCACTAGTGCAGTGAAATGACTCAGAAGATTTTAATTGTCATCAGTAGACATATAAGACTTATTTGTAGGCCTGGGCCTGGAATCCTGCTCTTCCATTTTATACCTGCTTTAAAACAGAAACATTAATTAATGCAAACATATTTAAAACAGAAACATTAATTTCCTGTTTTAAATATGTTTGCATATAAAACATAATGGCATAAGAAATAACTGAATGAGAAAATCACCAAAATATGAAAAATTCAAAAACAATTTAGTTTGAACCTGCACAATTCACATTTTGCAATGTTCACAGCAGCCGCAAAGTGGTAGGAGACAGCTAAACTATGGCATGCAAAAATTCCTTCTTTAGGATAGAAATTTCTCCTAAATCAGTTGGTGGCACATGATGAGAAGTTGAGGGAGATAAGCTGACACCATCAGTTTCCTGTCTTTCCTTTTGTGCATAAAGCCCTCACCAATTATCAATGACCGCCTTTATCTATCTCGCAGCAAAAACTGAAAATTGATTTAAGCAAGAGAACACGTCCTACTGGAATACAGGACTGAAAGGCCTCTATTAAACAGCTAATGGGGCTGTTTAATCACTGTTTATTTCTGCAAGCACTAACATTATGTGACACATTAAGTTAAAATAAAAGTTTTTAAAGTTTTAACTTTTCATAGTCCATTGTGGAACCCCCAGCCACAACTCTGAGAACCCTGGGATTCCACTCGACCCCTGCTGAGAAACACTGCCTTATAATTTAGTCCAACTTCTGCTCCCTCTCCGTCTTAAAATAGTGAGATTTAAGTGAGATTTTTTTGGACTAAAATGTCAAAGATTTTTTTTTTTTGTACATCTACTGAAAACCCAACACAATAATTATCTTGTGATTTAGAGCTTGATCTGTCCATCTCCCGAGGCATTTGCACAAGAGAACCTGGGTGTGGCAGTTATGGAGACACTGCTCAGATGCCCTTTCAAGAAAGGACTCCCTGCCCAGCTGCAAAGGGTGTGGTTAGCTGACAATTGCTAACTGTTTGCTTCGTCCTGAGCCAACTCAGCCTTTGAATCAAGGTCTTGCTATTCTCAGGGCAGTTCCTGGTCAATGACTAAGCCAGGAGGTGGTACAAAAGTCTGGCCATTTCCACCCAATGTGGGACTTTTCTAAAGAGCAACCTTTGCTATAGAGTAGTCTTTTGGGCTTGTAGAAACTTGTAAGATCTGCATCACAGTCTAACGGCTCTCTCCCTCTGCCCGATCCTACTCCTTTCCTTTCCTTTTACAGGAGTTACTCTCTAAGAAATTCCTTTTACTCCAAAGTCCATCTCAGCCTTTCCCTCCTGGAGAATCCCAAATGGCACAGTTGGTGCCAGGAGGGTGAGATGAGATTTTGGAACTGGACCACTCACTGGCTGGCTGGTTGTGAGAATTCCATGCCTCATAGACAGACCATAGCACAATGGGGTTGTTCAATTGTTCAAATGTTCTCCCATGGCAAGCTGGGATGTTGAGCTGGGATGGTGTGCTGAAGGAGGCCAGTGTGATGGTTCAGGGTTTAAAATGTACTAAGGAATAATACAGATCAAGACAGTGGAATTGGATGGTTATTATTAAGCTGCATTGGATCTCTGCTAACTTATAAAGAACCCCTTATCTTATGCAGTGAGGGAGCAGAGAAAGCTGAAGATCAAGCACAAGATTTGATAGAGTGGCTGAACTCTAAAGAGAGTTGAATGTC
This sequence comes from Cheirogaleus medius, assembly GCA_008086735.1. Lineage (NCBI taxonomy): Eukaryota > Metazoa > Chordata > Mammalia > Primates > Cheirogaleidae > Cheirogaleus > Cheirogaleus medius. The sequence continues at coordinate 57,521,197 of VBSM01001124.1, read as the reverse complement.
CAAATGAGGAAGATCTGTTGTGTCAAAATCATGACTCTAATTGGGAAAACCTAGGATTCTGACATATGGGATGGAAACATTTGTCACAGAGATTTTACTTCCCAGCTTATCTGATCTTCTGAGCCTGCAGAAGTTGCCAACTCCTTCCCTAAGAGCAAGTACCCCCAAACCATACCAGAAGACAAGACAACAGGCATCCCATCTCAGAAGCTGGCCCCACTATGCTCCTGTTCCAGGCCTATATCCAGAGTTAAAATGGCAGCATAACCCAGCCAGGGATGAGCAGCATCTGATAAGGGAGGACAGGGATTTCAGTGCCAAAGGAGCTACACAACCTGGCCAGCATGGACCAGCAGAGTTGAGGAGAACCCATGGTGCTGGAGGCTGAGGTTGTTCCATCAAGGAGTCCTGGACCTACTACTAGTTACTGAAGAGCTTATTAACTTAGGGACGCTATTTTGGGGGTATAGGATTTAACACCTTGAAAAGGGCCCCTGGGGATGGTTCAAACTTGTGACTAAGGTGACTCCTAGAACCTGGATAAAGCCATGATCCACAATGAGTGAGGCTGAAATACTTTCATTGCACTTGAGAAAAGAATTCAAAGGTGAAGTAGACATGCTGGAATGGGTATATTACATGAGGCCAGAAGATTATGTTCCACAGGAGGGTCCCCAAAATCACACTTTCACCTGGGCTATCAGGAATGCACTGTTAAGATGGACAGAAGCTCCACTGTGGACTTCACTGTTGACTGTCTTCTGTAGACCAAGACTGGAGGTAGAAGAAACCACCATAGAACTTGGCTCACTAACAGCGATAGGGATAATAGGGCCTCAAAGCAATAGAGGCCAAGAAATAGTTTTTAACACCAAGAGTCAGGAGGTTATTCTTTCCATGAAACAGACATGATCAGAGTGGCAACCAAGGGACGACAACTTGCAGAGAACTATGGAGATGCTTAATAGAGCATGGTGACCCTTTGGGTAAAATAGAACTGTCAACCTAGTCAACAGAAAACAAGAATTTATAACCAGGAGGCTGAGGCCTGTTGCCCAGATAAATCCGCATTCCCTTGCCCAGTTTCTAGATCTGAGCCAGTTTTCAAACTAGGATCCACTGACTCAAGAAGATGGGGTCCTTAGGGAAAGGACCTTGTTATATACTGTAAAGATCTTCCCCCAAAGAGCCAACGGCCTACTAGAGTGACTTTCTATTAGAGAAAGGGTAATACCCAAATATTTGGAGGCCAGTTGGATCTAGGGTCTGTATTGACCCCTGTACCTAATAACCTGGAGCAACTTGATGCCTTCTCTGTTAGCGTGGGATATAAGAGAAGAAGGTAATCAAAAGAGTCCTGGCTAAATTCTGCTTGTGGTGAGTGCAGTGGGTCTGAAGACACATTCAATGGTCATTTCCCTAATTCCTGAATGTATAAATGGGATTGATGTACTTGACTTTTGGAGTAACTCCTACATTGCATCCTGGTCCTATGGAATAATAGTTATCATATTTGGAAAGTCAAGTGTAAGCTTCTGAAATTGTCCCCCTCATGCCATGGCCAGGATCACAAATCAAAAATAGTATCTATATATTGGTGGGGGGAGGGGGAAGGAGATGTTAGAAATATTAATCTTAAAAATCTAAAGGATTCAGAGGTAGTAGTCCCTATCACATCTCAATTTAATCTGATTTGTGCCATACAGAAACCAGATGGATCCTGGAAAATAACTGTAGACAACCACAATGTCAACCAAGCATTGATCATAGCTGCTGTGCATAGTGTGGTTTTATTGCTACAGCAAATTAATAAGGACTCAGGTACATGATACGGAGCCATTGATTTGGTGGATATATTTTCTTTTCTATTCCAATCATGAAAGAGGATCAGAAACAGTTCTCCTTCACATGGAACAAATAACACTATTTTATTTACCATTTTGCTTCAAGATGAAACTCTCTCCCCCATCCCCCATCATGTTACAGTCAAAAGAGCTCTGGACCATATGGACATGCTGAAGAACATCACATTGATCTTTTAGACAGATGGAGTTATGGTGATCAGGCAGAATGAGCCAGAGGGGGCCAGTACACTAGAGGCCTTGGAAGGGCACAAACACTCCTGAAGGTAGAGATAGTCCTTTGAAGACTATGGATCTGCTCTTCACTGAAGATTTTAGGGGTCCAAGGCCTAAGGGTGTGCTGGGTCATCTTCTTTCTAGTACATTGCTGCATCTTGCATCTATTCTCTATCATTAAGAAGAAAGCATAATGCCTAGTCAGCCACTTTGAGGTCTGGAAGCAACACATTCTCCATTTAGGAATACAGTTTTGGCTCTTATAGTGGGTGGCACAAAATGCTGCCACTCTGAATGAGACCTAGAGTAGGGAAGTGCTCTGTAGCAGATCCAGGTTGCAGCCACTTGTGCAGCATATGATCCAGCAGACCCTTTGCAACTCAGTCTGGTTGGAGCAGAGGGCACATGGGATCAGGAAGGGAGACAGACACATGGAAAGAGAGACAGACAAATGGACCAAAGTCAGAGGTTGAGGCCTTCAGTGTGTTCCTTGAGAATGTATTCATTCTCTTACAGGAAATAGTGAGCCATCATTATTTGTTTTGGTTCCTGTTTTTAAAGAATAGCATAGCAGGAAAAGTTTTTATAGATAAGATCTACTATGCAGGATTGTCTAAAGGATGCTGAGTATAATCTAGAAGATAATTTAGCCTTCTACATTTTCTCATTCCTTCCCCATCTCACCTCAATCTTCCTCATCTGAAACATTTATCTAAACTAAGGATTGGAAGGAGAGGAATGAGAGTGAGTTTGTGTGCACAATACATTTCATTTTGTCCTTGCTTGATTCAGAGCTAATTTTTTCCCCCAGTTGTTAGTTTGCTACAGAGTGACTGTTTCATTCTCTCCTCCAGGAGACTGGAAAAGTCACTTCTATCAGTGCCTTCGTTACTATACAGATCCACTACAACCAAATTGCATGTCTTGGGTAATTCATTACAACGAGCTTTTACCTGTGTATTGAAAGTACTACATTGCCTGTAAAGGACTCTTGAGTTCCTTGGAGAATAATGTTATTTATTCTTTGCAGATCTTTTAGAATCTCTTAAAAGTGTTTGACTTCCCACAGACTGAAAATATTTTCTTACAGGAAAAGCAGTGAAACTGTTTTTAGACATAGCTTGAAAATTGAGATAGATAATGATAATACTTTTACTTGTAATAACCAAGATAATCAAAGCAAAAGAGGCCTTTTAATACAAAATTTTGTTTTCGTGATCAGGATAATTGAGTTCATTCATTAGTTCACTGGCAATAATAAATATTTGTGAAATTAATATACTAGTCATATAATTCATTTTAGAAAACAGTAACACATTTTGCCAAATATGCCTTAATTGAGGCAAAAAAAGTAGAAAAACACATTTTGCTTTCCAAACTTTCCTTTTTATTTTAGTAAATTATTATATTGTATTGAACTATATAAACACAGACCTAGAGCCTCTCTTATAGTTTGGTGCTACTTGTATTTTTCTTAAGTGTAAGTGATTAAGTCTGGAATTTCCTTATAAGTTTCAACGTGTCCTTAGAATAAGGCCAAGTTAGCACTTGAGTAAGAGCTCCCTCCACTGGACTCTGAGCTTTAAAACTCTTTTTGCCTACTGTTTACCTTCTTTCAAGAAGTTGCCCTTCCCGGGCTCCACCTAGTGTGAGAAGATTAAACCAACAGAACATTAAATAATGTCCTTCAGGAAAGATGCAACTAAGCCCATTTATCAATCCAAGGTGGTTGAACTGGAGAGAAACAGAAAAACTTGGACAGCTCCTCCTGTCATTCTGGAATCACATCTGCGGCACAGAATATGTTCTTGGAAACTTATAGCATAAACTGACTGTAATCACATACCTTCAAGGTCTCAGCCCAGTTTTTCATCAAATGCACATTTTGATGAATTATTCCTATCAAGGAAAAGTTAGAAATTTATACCCCTAAAACTCTACCTCAGGGTCACTGTGCTTTCTTTAAGAAGTTTACAAATTTGAACTGTATTTCTACAAAATGAAAATATAGGATATTTACTATTGTTTTAGGACACTTGGGCTAATCAAATATTCTGGCTAATTCTGAGTGACCCCTTTTATCATATTTTCAATGAATTGGAATAAAATAAGACCAGATAATAATACAGTGATATATAGGTCATGTTCAACCATTCTTGTGAGGTCTAGAGTTCACCATTATGAATATTTATTACTAGCTGTGTAACCTTTATTAAGTTAGATAAGCACTTTGAAAATGTTTCCTCATCTAAAAATGGACCTATTAACACTTTACCCATCTCTAGGTGTTGCTTCAAAGATTAAATGAAATAATGAACGTAAAAGTGCTTCGCAGACCATGAAGATTGTTGTGACAAAAACTATGTCTATGAAACAATGAGATAGATGCTTTTGGAGTGACTGGCTGAGCTTTATAATAAAACCTGTGAATGAGTGTCACATGTGGAATTAATACCATTACTTTAGCGATACATTTTATGGCAAAGAATGTATAAGAACTGGCTAATAGAAAGAGTGGGCTAACCTACTAACTTTTGGTCCAATAGAGAGCATTATCTTTTCACACAGTAAACAGCATACAAAGGATTTTTTTAAACTAATGTTATTTTCTAAATCTTTTTCATTGTCGCTTGAAAAGAAAGTAAAAAAAAAAAGTAAAGTTTCATCGTGGAAGGTTTATTGTGGATTTCTTTTTTGAATGAGGAAATCTTTCTAACTTTTCGTAGGTCGACAGAGTCAGTAAAATTTGGGCATTTTTGCAGAAGTTGTACTGTCAATGTTAAGCTAATTGATGTATATTGTCCTCCAGAAATAAATTAGATTGTGTGATCACAGTGCTGCATGAATGTACACATATTCACACTGTTTATGTCCTCATTTTGACTTCCTACTACGTTTCTCCTTTCCTCATGCCACAAATCCAGTCACATCAGTAGGAGCTCAATAAATCTTGGATGAAGGTGCTCATTATACTTGCATCTGGTAGAAACATCAAGTTCCCTGGAAGAATGTTGAAATTATTGCAAGTTTTTGAACACTAAATAAATCAGAGGCATCTTGCACATGGGCTACCAAAGTATACTTCAGACTTTCTTCCATGAAGTGCATACGCCTTATCAACTGGAAATTATTTGTATGATCAGTCCATTAAATATTTGCTGACTTTTCTGATGCTGAATTCTTTCAAAATCTATTTTGTTTCTTATGACCAATGAAGATGAGAAGCAAACCATCTGTCCTTAGAGGTTCAATTTTCATTGGATTTACATACTTAAGACAGCTGCATCTTGTTACCTCCATTTTTTCCTTCTTATCTCATTTTTCTTAGTAGAGTTATGTGTTTCCTTCTTAGTGTTCAAGTAATTTTTTGTATATTGTACAACACATTGCTTTTTTAGACTCTCATTTCAAAGAGACTATGAACTACTTGAAGTTGTTTTTTCTACCTTCAGTACCAAGCACAGCGCCCTTTGTCACCACCATCAAGAGTCTCAATATATTGTTGTTGTTATGATGAGAGAGTGACAAAAGAAAATACTTTCATTCTCTCTCTACCTTGTTAAGGTCCTTGAGATGTGACAAAATTGTATCCTCAGGAAAATATTCTTAAGCATAGGGGCAACTGCTTGACTTAGCAATTTGCCTATGAAATCTACTAAAAAGTCTGAACTTCACAGAGGATAAAAGTAAATGATAATTTTTTTTGTTGTTTGTTTAGGGCTGGAACATTTGAAGTGAGCAGCTGGGACTATATCCTCCCTGCACTTTGTTCATACATAAGGAGAAATGAAAATTCTGAAAAGACATCTGTATTGTAAATCAAAATACATTGCTGAAATCAATGTTGAGTTGACATTCTGCTTGCAAATATTCTTTTGAGATTGGTTCTTGTAAATCTCTTTCCCATCTGGTTTTTATGTCTGCTCTGGGACTTGTATGCACAGAGTTGTCTAGGATCTGTTCAGAATGTTGAAATAAAGTGCGTGGTTTTTAATAAAAGGTTAGCCAGGAGGGGAAGACACTGTCTTGGTCATATCTAAACTACTTATATATCTTGTAGTTCAGCTAAAGTTTTGAAAACTTTAGGAAGTGTTTTCTTAGAATAAAACAACTTATTTGATGTCATGAAATAATCCTATCCTGCAACTTATATTTTTGTAGACAACATTTGCTGGAAGGATAAGTTTTATTTTTAAACACAGGAAGAGTGAGCAGCAGAGAAGAGTTTGTGATTGCAATTTCCTCTCTTACCATAATTGCACTATTTCCATTAAATTAATGATGGAGAGGAACAATTGTTTATATAAAGGTTTATTTCCTTATTGAAAATTAGTTAATTTGGGAATGTTGATCTCTTCTTAAATGACAAATTCAATGATGACAAAGAAAAAAAATCTAATCTGAGATGTGTCATGATAAATAAGTCTATGATTATAATTAAACATCTGGAATTGATATCCCTCCTTCAGTTTTATGAAGAAATGGTGTTCCAAATGGACTCTTTCAGGTGAGCACACAAGTACCATCATCATCACATAACATTTAGTCAACTCTAGCCTCCAGTTGCAGGTCAGTGGTTAGTCTCTAAACTGCAAACAATTGTGGATTCATACGAGGAAAAAGATACATGATTTTGCCACTTAGAAACATGAAACTGGCCCTTGCTTTCCCCTTCTATGGTGTGTGTGTGTGTATGTATATGTGTGTGTGTGTGTGTGTGTGTGTGTGTGTGTGAGGTAGGCGGCATCTGGGAAGAAGAGAACCACAGAAGAAGCCTTTACATGATCCTGAATGTCCTCCCCACTGGGGAACTAGCTAACCAGGGCTTCTGGAGCCAGAAGCTTTCTCTCCAAGGGTGAGGATAAGTCTACTAGCCTCAATTTGGTCATTTGTTTGTTCTTTTTTACTCAAGGAATACAGATTATGAAATCATGGATGGAATAAAGAGAATGAAAAATTTTCCCCTGTGGTCCTATGGGGACCACTGTTGTATCCACTAGCAATATAAAGGAGATTCAGTCAACCTCAGCATCTTCCTCCTTCCAACGTAGGTACTTCATATTTACATTTAATGTCCAACGCCCTCCTCCAAGTCCTCATAGCAACAAACAAATTCACAGCTCTATTATTGTATATTAAAGTTGTAGAGACTTAATTTTAAAACAGAAAGGGCAAACCATTTAGGAAAGGTGCATATTTTAAAATTCTCCCCTGATCCTGCATTTACCATGAGGGATTTCATAATTATCTTAAAAATAGGATGGCTTTCATGCCTTGATATCTGGATGTAGAGTTTTCCTTTCTTTCCTTCTTTAATGTAGATCAGTCATTTTCAGATTTTGATATCCATAAGAAAGAGATTTTTCAAGAGTAATTTGTCTGCATATGCTTTTTACTTTATTTGCTAACTCAAGATTTTCACCTTTGCTTAAACTATAACTCTCCTGATTTGCCTCCCTAGGCCTCTATATTCTAACAAAAGGCAGTTTAACAAAATACTGGGTCCTTGTTGGTTTTCAATAGTGATTCTCTGGCTGACATCCCATTGTGAGACAATGCTCCTTAGAGTATGCTTTCATGTGCTTATTACATGTGCATGACTAATATTAGTGTCTCCCAAGCTCAACAGTAGCCGAGAGTTCAGTGGGCACGCCATTCCTAAATCCAAGACAATATCATCACATACATCATATTTCTTACAATCCTCTTACAAAAATATCAATTTCATTTAGACTCTACAAGGCATACCTATTAGGTTACAAATGCCTACAACTAGCACTGACTGCTCAGTGTTACATAATTTCAAGCCAAATGGACAATGTAAGGCTTTCCTATTTTTTAACCACTTCATCCAGACATCTTGTTAAGTAAATATGTTCCCTTGTGGTTACTGCTACATTCTAACTCTCCTTTGTTAGCTTGTCAATCTATATCTAATTCTGGACATTATTCCATCTGGCTCTTCCTCAATGCTTCCACCCTCCACTTGGAGCTTTCTTTCTCTTGTCCATCACTAAAGTGTCATCTGATCATTGCCCAGTAATCTGTAAATACAATAGTTTCTTCTTATTAGTCATATCACTATTATTTGATATCATGAGAGTGAATTTTGCTGTAATGGGTAAATGTTTGAATGCTTGTGAGTGTGTGTGCTTGCTGGAGTGTGTGTATACAGTACACTGTGGTGTGTATCTGTTGGTCTAATTAGTGATGTTCTTGGACAGATTCTGTGCCTGTTGATCTTAGGAGTTGTTTGGGATGGAGTTTGCACAAACAAGTCATTCTCATGCCAGCCACTTTCTCTTCCTATTACCCTGAGACCTGACCCCATTAAGATGGCTACAAAGACAATAAAGGCTAGCAATATAGATCATGTCATTTCTGAAGCAGTTCCTATCCAAGATAATTGAAACCACTCTGGCCTATTGGGAAGAACTTTCATGCTGTCAAAATAGTGTCAGTGGTTTACCACTCTTCAGAAACTGGTTTATTTAAATTTTATAGAGCAGAAACATATCCCCAGGCAAGACAGTGTAAAGACTTGTTTATAAAGTGGACCCTTTTCTGTTCCCAAACACCTGAGTAAATAGGTAAATATTCTGCCCAGCTGGACCTTAAACATCTAGGCAAACTAGCAGATTGGCCAGAGGCATTAAAAGACAAGCAATAGGGTTGGTGTCTGGTCCAACAGTCAGCTTCAAAGGACAGAGATTGGCATCCAGTGGTTGATCCAGCTATCACAATATTTATTTTGATACAAACAGAATAATGGTGTGGAGAGGGGCAAAAGGAGAATTTATGGGTATCTCATCAGACACATAGACAAACACCAAGAAAAACAGCCCAAGCACAGGACAACTTTTTACACATGCTTGTTTCAGTAGATGTGGCTCCCTTTATCAAGATTCTATTGGTGAAGATGCAAAGGGCATTTTCCCCCTAGATTGATCTGTATATCGTGGAAAAGTAGAGCCCAGACAATCTCTGTAATAACTTCTGGAGAGGCTCATTTGTCTCATGTCACAGAGCATGGTTTCTGTGGGAGAGAAATAGAGGTGAGGAGGGAAGAGGAGAGGGAAGAAGAAGGAATCCCTTAATATTCTCTAGCATCATGGCCTATCGAGGTACTTAGGACTATATTTTTTTATGAGAGTTTTTAAGCCTTAGTCAAATACATGTTAAAACCTAAAATAAAGACAGATACTCAATACCTAAGAAATATGAATTCTAATGGGGTTTGGATTCAAGCTATGAAATATATGTACATGTGTGCATATGAATTATTAATATAATGCGTGTGCATATGGTTACTGCCTTATGGATCTTAAAGTTCTTAAGATTGAAGTAAAACACTTTTTTATCTACCTGTTTTACACAGAAAAATGTGCTTTGTAAGTTTAGTAACTTTAATAAGTTAGATTGTTTAGGGCTTCAAGAATCATATCAAAAATTTTGGTATTTGTAAGAGACACACTATCTTTAAAGTGTTAAGTAGGTGAATGAAATAATCAGATATTTATTTTAATATGATACTCTGGCTTCTGAGTAGGAAACAGATTGGAAGAGGATAATGGTAAATGAGGTAGAACTGTTAGGGAGCTATGTGGAGATGATAGTGGCTTGAACTTGGGTGATGGGAATGGAGATATTGGGAAGTACACAGATACAGGATGCAGTTAAGAGTCAAATTGATAGGATTCAGTGGTGGATTAGATGTGGGGCTAAGAAAGAGGAAAGCAAAGCCAAGTAAGTCTCCTGGGTTTCTAGGATGAGCAACTGGGTGAATGGTGTTGAGTAATGGAGGAGGACCATATTTGGGATGAGGGTGGGTGGTTAGGAAGAAAATTAGTTCATTTGGGGGCACATTCAATTTGAGATACTTGTAGGACAAATAAAAATCTAGAGAATGAGAAGTTGGTTGTATGCATCTGAACTCAGAAGAAGGTCTTGGAAGGAAACACAAAGTGAATTAAAAATGGTATTTGAAGTCATGAGAGTGGTGGAGATGATGGGGAGGGAAGTAAGACATGAGATCATGAACAAAAGTGAAGACACAAAGAGGGCCAAGACTTAACCGCAAACAATTTCAAAATTTAAAAGGTAGATTGAGTGTGGGGAGTTTACAAAGAAGACTGAAATGGAGTGATTGGAAAGGCAGGAGAAAATTCAGGAGAGCATGTAATTGTGGAATCCAAGGGAAGAGAACATTTCTAGCAGGAAGAAGTAAATGAGCAATTGCTACAGATGAGGATTGGAAAATGTACATTGTATTTACCAATACAGGGAAGGTCACTTGTGGTTGCTTGTGGCCCAAGGAAGAGCAGATGTTGTTGAGCTGTGGGACAGAAACCAAAATGGAATTGCCTAAGAGTGAATGCAATGTGGAAATGAAGGCTGCTCGCAAAGACACTCTTTGTATAAAAGTTGCTTTGAGAGGGAAAGACAGAGGGGCCAGTAACTTGATAAGCATGTATAATTCAGGGAGTTATTAACTGTTGCTATGTTGATTTTTTTATTAAAGTGGAAAGACTATAGCATTTCTGAATGCTTATGGGTGAGTGTCCAGGAGGTAGCAAGAATTTGAGGATACTACCATGTTTCCCCGAAAATAAGACCTACCCATAAAATAAGCCCTAGCAGGATGTCTAAGCATTTGCACAATATAAGCCCTACTCTGAAAATAAGACCTAGTGATGGGCAACGTATCTGCACAACCCATGCATTTCATCACAGAGAGGTAAAGAAGACGAGCAGCCCTTCTCATCTGCCCCATGAGAGCTCTATTGCTTGACATGAGTGATTGGGGCCAATGGTTCTAAAGGAAATAGAGTCACAAGAAATTCAGGATGGAATTCGGGGTTTGGAGAGTTATGATGATGTTCCAGAAGAAGACAACTTAACTATATTTGAATAAATGTAGATTGTTGTACCGTACTTAAAAAAAAAAATCCCCTGAAAATAAGCCCTGAGGTGTCTTCTTGAGGAAAAAGAAATATAAGACCCTGTCTCATTTTCGGGGAAACACAATACTACATATGGACTAAGCACAGAGGCAGCTGGGCAGGAACACAATGCCAGAGCCAGAACAAAACCTCAAAGGCCAAAAATGAAACACACACACACATCCTGCTGCCACCACCACCGCCCCCGAGAAATAAGTAGCTGGTCAAAGGCATTTCGTGGGGCTCATAGTTACTCATGTTAGGTACCACATGTGCCAGGGCAGTGCTAATTTTTTATTTACAGCAACTTGATCCCACAGCACACTAGAATAGAAGCTCGATGAAAGCCAGAGTTTTTCTGCATTTTGCCCTTTGTAGTATTTCTCAGTGCCCAGGATTTTGATTGGCACATGGTAAGCCCTCAAAAAACATTTGCTGAGTAACTGAGTGAATTAGATATGTTGGGCTGTTTCCATTTTGCAGATGAGGGAACTGAGAATTAGAAAGGATAATTGACTTACCCAATCACAAAGACAAGTAAGTATATCTGCATTTGTACACAATCAAGGCTCTTGAATTACTTGTGGAGTTACCTCCCATTTTGAATCATATTGGATGAGGCAAACACTCTTTTAGAATTTTTATGTGCCTACAAGTTACCCCCATTATGCCAAGAGATTTTGAAGTATTAAATCAGGCTCATTAAAGTGTTTAAATGTCTGTCTAACATCAGTTTGATGACCTATGAAGGGAAGCCATTACCAGGTTATCCAGGCCCTTGTTTTAGAAATAACTGACAAGCATGAGCTGTTTCTTTTCCCTTCAACCCATGTACCATGTTCCACTCAAGCATCCCTTTGATTCCCATATGTTTTCTTGTGCTCAGCTGTAGATATACTTTTTTTGTTTTCCTTTCTCAGCCCAGTCCCTCAAGATAGCTTTGCCTATCCCTCTTAACTTGTGCCAGGAATAATTATTATCTTTTTCTTTCTTTTCTCTTATCTCTGCCTCCACTCCAACTACCAAAATCCCAGCTTTCATCCCGCTTTTCAGGGAAGCTAAGGTCTCATGACATTGTGAGGGCCTGGAATCTCCAGAAAGCCAAGGGTTCTGCCACACTGAACAATAGACTTGATGAACATTTTACACGTAAAATCTGAACTTCGAGAAGTAGAGTTAAAGCAGTTCTTTGTAATCACAAATGGTCATTTCAGCATAGGAAGAACTGAAAGGAAAATAGTTCTAAGTACAAGGAGGAGGGTCAATGAAAGGTAATAAATCCTGACAAAACAAGAAGAAAAATATTTCCTTTGGATATGGTGGGCTTGTTTCTAATAAGGAAGGCTTGGAATTCTGAATATTATCTACAGCTTATTATATAATTATGTTTGGGTTAATTCTATAGTAAACTATATTAGTTCCTATTGTTGCACATGAGTTCAATTCCCAAATGATCCTTGTTCATCTTGGTAAAGGTGTGTTAGAGAACCTCTTCAGGTATTGTGCACAGAGATCTTTAACAGGCTTGACTCCCACTGACTGCTGAAGTCATGACACTTATGATTTGTCCAGTGGGTCATGTAAACAGTACATTTACAAAATCCTGTGGATGGATTTGGATGTACTATAGGCTACTTTAGACTTTCTTAATCAATCCTCTGACTCGGAGGCAATGAAAATAGACTTGTGGTTACTGGCTTAACTCTGCATTCCTGGAACCTTTTATTATGACAACCATGCCTCCCACCACTTATTGTGGTGCTCATCTAATAAAGTTTTACAATGAAAGGTCTTGGATCTTCTAGAAGAGAAAGAGAAAAAAAGCCCAACTATTTAATTCTAAGTATATGGATTCTTCCTAGTTACCATAGTAAAATTTATACGTTTTACAATTTGTGTGCTCCTGTGCTTCAATCCTCAGTTACCAAATTATCTGAGAAAAGATTAAATTGCATTCCTGATTCAGAGATGTCAAGTTGGTTAAATGCCTAGGGCAGTATTGAGTGCTGGCTTCTGCTCACTCATCTCTAATATACTCCAGTGGCACTTCTTGCCTACTTGCAATTTAGCAGTCTCATGGAGACCTGGAAGGAGGATGACAGGAATTCAGAGCTGGATATCAAATCCACCGTGTATCTTTCTTTAGACAAGTAAATTAACCTCTCTGAATCTACACTTCCATATTTAAAACTGAATAGTTTGGGACAAGTAACATTCATTTATTTCTTCAGATATTCATTGTGTTTCTTCTATTTTTTAGACACTGTACTTTCTGCCTGAGATAAAACATTGAACAAAATAAACAATGTTCCTGCCTTCATGGGTCATACTGCATAGTAGATACAAAAGATAAACAGCCAAGCAATTATAAAGCAGTGAAATACATGATTTCAGCGAATGCATAGTTTCCAAAATCATGTGCTGTCAACTTTATTGATCCTTCAGGCAGAATGAGAATTATTTTTTGCATTTCTTTGGCTTTGTTGTGCTGTCTTTATTGCTTCCGTACCTTTAACCACTTCGGTATGGCGCTCACCGGCCGTGAAACCTTGCCCACAGCCGGCACTCATAGTCCACACGATAGTTTGTGCTGTGCATTGACGACGAATCCATTTTGCTCTTGTGTGATGAGGAAAGCTTTAAAGCACTGAAAGCTTGTTTGACTTTACAGGCAGCTTTAGGAAAATAACTATAATAACTCCTACTAAGGACTTGTTAAAAGGTCACAGATTCGTAGTAACTTATTAGCTGAATGTACACACTGCAACTGCAGAGATAAAAGCTGTAAAAGTAAAAGCTTTTGGCTGTTGACTAAAGTCGATGCTCGGCTGTGTGTGTTGTCTGTGGCTGTCGACTATAGTCGACACTCGTACCAAAGTGGTTAAACATGTTCCTTCTGCCTAGAATAGCATTTACCCTATTCTTTACCTAGCTGATGTCTATCTAGTTTTCAAGGTAAAGATCAAGCATCACTTCCCTGGGAAACCTTTGGATTTCTGAGTCTGGTTTGCATGTTTCTCCTTTTGATCTCCTAGGTCTCATATGCATGCTTCAACCATAGTAGATGGACTTTATTTATAATTTCCTTATCAATATCACTATGAGGCTGTGAACTCATCCAATGAAGGAATCTCATCTTTTATCTCTTAATTCCCAGAACACAGTCTAATGGTTGGTATGTAGCAAATGTTCTGTAAATATTTGCTGATCATATGAATGTCAGACATTTATTGAACACCTACCATGTGCCAGGCACTGTGAAGGGACTTACTTTCATCATCTTATTTACTTTGATTTTCACAATAACTCTTTGTTATTGTCTTTGTGCTATTATCATCCCCTTTTAGTGATGGAGAAACCGAGGCTCACAGAGGTTCAATATTTTTTCTTAAGGTAACAGAGATAGAGGGACAAAACCAGAATTTGAAACTGGTTTGCCAGCAGTTTCCCTCTTTTATTCCAACATTGTTTGAAAATCATGAATTTTATTGTATTAACATTTGTGTGTGTGCACACAGGGAGAAGTGGTTGTAAAGGAGATCACCTTCTTCAAGAGGAAATTCAAGGCTAATGGTTTTTATGCAATATTTGCAAAAGCTGGTATAAATCTACACTTGGGTGATTTGGCTCAGTAGTAGGGGAAACAATGAACTTCTTCAAATGAATAGATGTCTGTGCATAGATTCCTCTGTGAAATAGGGTTATAGTAAGGCCTGATCTGCATACCTCTGTAGGATATAAATATACATGTATGTGTATATATAAAACATGCAGATATATGTATATATCTCATTAGGAAAACTTTGTTTATAAAATCTCCTAGGACACTAGGGAGAAACAGAGAAACAGGTCGAGATATCCAGGGCCTTGGGGACATTAGGATTATAAACAGAGACAGTTATGCAGTTTTCATGAAAGGATTTGTAATTATGACTGATTCTAATATAAAATTTGGGCAATGGGCAGTACTGATTCCTATGAAATGTATGGAAGTGGTTGTAGAATGTTTTCTGCCATCCAGAGAAAAATTGTACATTCATTTAAAACCAGAAGTGCCAAGTTCCCACTTGTCTAGACTCTATAGAAGTCATCCCAAATATTGAAACGGTATGTATTTTTCATGCTTTCAAGAAACATAATCAAGTAGCCAGATAAAATCTTAGCTTTTCTTTTTTTTCAGTTGGAGACAGTGGCATAAAATATAGCAGAAATGCTATAATGCCAACATTTGTGCTGTTGAAAAAGCTCACATTCTGCAAATTTGAACACTGAAAATAACAGGGCCCATGGGAAAAATGGGTTGGGGAGACCACTTACGACTGTGAAATTTGGAAAGCAAAACACTAAAAAACACAAAATAATTACTATCAAAAAATTACTGGCATAGATAACCCCTTAACAGCCTTGGCACCTGGCTTTGGTGCCACTAGCACCAAAGTTGGCCACTAGCAGCCTTCATACCCGGGGCTTCTACTTGTTCCTTTGAGGTATTTGAACCATTTTTATCAAAACTCAAAATCTGATCTAATGTGTAGACTTTTTCATTAATCTTTTGTTTTAATACAAGGTTTAATGTCTTTGTATGTTCTAAATCTGTGTTCGCAGCTTCACCAGCGAGTTTTAACATAATTGAATATGTAGAGATGTTCTTGAAGCACTAAAGGAAAGTGCTTTTGTGGATTTTTCAGCATCTTTTAAAGATCTTTGTCAATTATATGCTTTTTCTTTAATTGCGACAAAGCTTGCTCTGGATAACTTTAAAACATTAAGCTATTGGGAAACAATATGTAAGAACCAATGCTACTTCTGTGTGATAAGAACATCTTTCCCTATTTACCAGTCATATATGGAGTAATTTACATAAACGAATTGGCTGTTTTACAAGAACAGATTCTCCTAATTCATGTGCTATGTAACGTTCCAACATCATGCAATGAATGCTAGATAAGTCTATATAAAACTCTGACTCATTGACTGATTTTAGAACCTTCTTCAGCTTAATCCATACCAGTGTTCTACAATAATAACACAGTAAACAAAATTTTGCTTAGAGACTAGCAATATAGGGTAGCCATGTGTGGTAGAGGTGAGTTTTAGGTACCATAGGAAAGAAAAAAGAAACAACAAAAACACCTCTATAAGCCTAGTAAATAGTTTTAACTGTGCTGCTAGATTTATTTTACATCAAATAATCATGGACCTCAATGTTTCTTTTCCAATTAGATGTTTCTTCTTTTTTTCTTATTTTCTTGTTTCTTTCTCTTTTTTCTTGCTTTCTCTCCTTCATTTTTCATTCTTTCACTAATATTTTGTTTCATCTGACCATCTTTTTTCCCCTTTATTCACTGCTCATTAAATGTCTGCCATGTCCCAAAACACTGCTGTCTCCTTGAGATAAAATATGAACAAAAGCAGAATTAGAATATTGTAGGGAGATAGACCTTAGGCACAAAATCACACAAACAGATGCACGTTAACAGGTTATAAGTATGATATTACCAAGGAGAGGAGCTATAAAAGCATGTAATGAGGCATATTCCTTACTTTGAGGAAATGAACTCAGAAGAATGTGCAGATTAACTAGGTGAAGAGAGAAGGGAATATCATTCCTGCCCAACACTTGGACCCTGCAGCCCAAGTGACCACAAGGCTTATGAGAGGCTTAAGGAAAACCAGTGTGGTTGGATGACAAAGAGCTAGGAGGGGTTTTGGGGTGGGGCCAGATTATGCAGGGGCTGGCTAGCCTGGGCTGGTATAAAGATTCTTATCTTTTACACCAGAGAAACAGGACTCACTGAACTGTTTTAAACCAGGAGATCTATGATATGATCAGATTTGCATTTTGCAAACATGTCTCTGACCACAGTATGGGAAGATCACTATATAATTTTTGTGCTTGTTGCAATTTTGCATCTTCAATATATTCCTGCAAGGAAAGAGCAACTCTGAGGTTTGCATTCTTATTTCCATTTTGGAGATAGAGAGAAGAAGGCCTGCATCTACAAAAAGAGGAGGAGAATGCAACCTTTGCTTGACTAAGCCTGTTTTGTTCCTTATATTTCTTCTAAGGGATATCAATATTGTGTGAGATGACATGCCAGCTATGAAACAGAGCATACGGGTAAAATAATTTCACATTTCTTTGAACAGAGGTACCCAAATCCCTCGTCTTTTCTACTCTCAATCTGGAAAACAGCTTCTGCTTCCACCTGAGCTCTCATTTGTGAGCTGCTTCTGTTTTGGTTTTATTGGAGGTGTTTCCAGGTTTTTCTGCCACATTAAACATTTACATCTCCAGGATCTAGCACTGAAAAGAGAAGTTTGAAAAGATCCCTAGAATTTGCAAAAGAATAAAAGACAAAGAAGTTGGAGTTTTGGCAAGAGATTATCTACCTGAGGACATGTTGCCTCATTCCCTTGGCAACCATGCCTGCGATGAACAGTTTTCATAAATAATTCAAGTCTTCCCGTTTACACTGCCCATAATCCCTCTTGGGGAGGCAACAGAACAATGAGTTTCCTTATTTAGGGGTTTCTGGTTAAGCAAGTCACACTCCCTCCAGCCCTTCCTCCTTCGCTCAAACTATCACAGTGTGGGATCAAGTGGTCTAGCAATGTGCTAGGTGTGGTGCAGAATTTAAAGGAAACACTAGATTCTTTTCAGTAAATTTTACATTTAATTTGCCAAGCCTCTGCTCTGTACCTCCTTTAATGACACGTTCTTCCTCACCTCTTAGAAAGCAGAGCTGCTCTGAGGGCACCATCTTAACAACCAATGGGTTCTGCACATGACTACCGGCAATACTGCTTAAGGTGATGTTAGGAGAGGCAGGGCCCAGGCCCAAAGCAAGAAATTGAAGAAGACCAGCTGTAAATTTTTCACTTGTCTAATGGACTGTATTTTTAGGGTCTCGAACTGAGGTAGCTGGTGGGGAGGAATTTCATTATCACAAAAGTGTGTGAAGCAAGAATTCCCCCTAGTCCTTTGTCTTGATCAAATCTTTAAAGTTCCCAGATGATAAATGGGTGTCGTGGAAACTTATCTAGGACCCAATCGCTTTGACTCTGAAGTGTGATCACAGATCTCATGATTTAAAACACACACACACACAATTTATCAGGTCAGGGTTAAGACATTTCTATACCGCACACAAATACGCATTCCTAGTATCAGCCTCCTAACATTGAAATGTTCATTAAACAACAAGTAATGAATTGATCTGGGGGGAGATTGAGCAGGTTTGGGAGCACTTTACAATTTTGAAAAGTTATATGTCCTCCACTAAAACACACAATGACTTGGAAATAGACACAGAGATGGAAAGAAGAAAGACAGAATAGAGGAAAGAAAATTGAATTAACAGAGAATGGCAAGAGAAAGTCCAAAATAATGAGAAACAATGAGGGAGAGAAAGAGAGAGACAGAGAGAGAGGGTAAGCATATCAAAGACATGCTTCTTAAAGCAGTTAAGAATGTGAAGGACTGAAATCATAGAATACTTCAGAACACTCTTGGATAGGTAATCAAGCAGGAGTATTTATTAGTTTGAATACACTATTCTTATTTCTGGTATATATTGTTTTTAATCTGCTTCTAAATGTGTACTTTTAAATATTTCCTAGAATGAGATGGAGTGTAAGTAAATAATTAAAAACAGAACCAGAAATGACTTACAATTTTAAACTATACCAAAAAAAATATAGCAAGTAAAAAATAAAAGATTCGAGAAATAAAGGGAAGTGCGAAGAAGCATTTGGGTGAGCTTCCTATTATGGAACTACGTATTTAGCTTTGGACTCCTGCATTATAAGACAAAGGGGGTCGTAATCTAGTATTGCTAGATTAAAACAACACGAAAGACAACAATAATCAGCTTAACCTTTTATCTGAACTATATGCCTTACTTCATACCATACACAAAAAATTAATTAGAGATGGACCATAGATCTAAATGTAAAAGCTAAAACCATAAAGCTCTTATTGAAAAACATAGGAGAATATCTCCATGACTTAGTGGTAGATAAAGTATTCTTATTTAGTACTAGAAAGAAATAACCATAAAAGAAAATATTAATCAATTAGACTTCATCAAAATTAAAAAATTTTGCCCATTAAAAGACACCATTAAGAATACAACAGGTTGGAGAAATAATTCCAAAATACCTATTTGACAAAGGGTTGGAATTCAAGGTATACATAGAACTCAATAATAAAAGGACAAAATAACCCAGTGTAAGATGGATAAAAGATTTGAAAGGACATTTCATAAAAGAGAATGTAGGAATGGCCTATAATTATATGAAAATATGTTCTATATCATTCATCATGTAATGTAAATAAAATTCATAAGATATCACTGCACAATCACCAGAATGGCTAAAATTAAAAAGACTGAAAACACCAAATGTTGGTTAGGATGTGGAACAAATGGAACCTCATACATTAATGGTAGGCTACTTAAATTTTACAAACACTCTAGAAAATGGCCTGTCACTTTCTTTTTAAAAATTAATTAATTAATTAAATATTTTAAGCTTTATTGAGGCCTAGTTGATATACAAAAAATTACATATATTTAATATACCCATCTTGATGAGTTTGGACATATGCATGCACCTGTGATACCATTACCACAACCAAGATACTAAATGTATCCATCTCTACCAAAAATTTCTTTGTGCTTCTTTCTGAATTTCTTTTTTGAGGGAGATAAGAACACTTCACATGATATCTATCTTCTTAACATATTTTAAAGTGCACAATACTGTTTTCATAACTGTAGGTACTCCATTGTAGATCAGATCTGTAGAACTTATTCATCTTGCATGACACAAATTTTATACCCACAATTCCCCATTTTCTCCTTCCTCTAAGCCTCTGGCCACCACTGTTTTATTCTCTGCATCTATGAGTTTGACTATTTCAGATACCTCATATAGGTGGAATCATGCAGTATTTGTCCTTCTGTGCCTGGCTTATTCCACTTAGCATAATGTTCTCTGTGTTCGTCCATG
This sequence comes from Cheirogaleus medius, assembly GCA_008086735.1. Classification (NCBI taxonomy): domain Eukaryota; kingdom Metazoa; phylum Chordata; class Mammalia; order Primates; family Cheirogaleidae; genus Cheirogaleus; species Cheirogaleus medius. Next base: position 57,501,162 of record VBSM01001124.1, on the reverse strand, counting down.
GTGTCAAAATGCTAACATGCTTCTGTGTCTGTTAGGTAAATACATACAAGTGGGATTGCTGTGTCATAGGTCATTTTCTTATAAAACTAAACATACAGCTATTCTATGACTCAACAATTCCACCCCTATGTATTTACCCAACAGATATAAAGACACATTAACAAAAAAACTTGTACAATAATGTTCATAGCCGCTATATTCATATTAACCACAAATTGGCCCAAGGGCTCACCAAAATAAAAATGGATAAACAAATTTAGGAATATTTATATAATATATACACAATATCACTCAATATAAAAAGAAATGAGTTATTGCTCCATGAGAAAACATGAATATATGTTAAAAACATTATGCCAAGTTAAAGAAGCCTTGTACTGTCTGATATATGTTGCATATGTATATAAGCTATATGATGCCATTTGCATGAAATCTTAAAACCAGAATATCTAATCTGTGGCATAATAATATCAGAACAGTGTTTGCCTCTGGTGGTGGAGTTTAGGCAAGAGGACTGAGGAAACATTCTTGTGTGAGAATAATGATTTATATCTTATAGGAGTTTGGGTAACACAAGTATATTCATTTGTCAAAATTCACTAACTATACACTTAAAATTTGTGCACTTCATTGTGCATGAATTTTATAAAGGAAAACAACTATAAATAAATACTGAGTTCTTGTTAGTTATGTACATATTGTTTGGATGTGTGTAATTTACTTTGAAATCCATCAAAAATAAAATTGATAAGTGGATAGAAAGATGGATAGACTGATATGTGACAAAGCATATATGTTAAAATGTTAAGGTAGAATCCATATGGTAAGGATGAGGGTGTTAAGTGTACAATTTTTTTCAACTTTACCATATGTATAAAATTTTTCAAAATAAAATGGAAGGAATCAACATACCTGCTTTAGTTACTGGATATGCAAGAAGTGTTGATACCCTGACATGCATCTTTGCTCAAGCAGATTGTATTTCTGATGCTGCATGTGAATGGGCTAACGAGGTCATTTGAAACTACACTAACCCTTCAATTAAGGCACAACCTAGACTTTGTGGCTTCTCACCAACATTTTAGTGCAAATGTTTCTGCTATGGTTTGAATACCCCCAAAATTCATGTTGAGACTTAATCCTTAATGCAATAGTATTAAGAGGTGAGGCCATTAGGAAGTTGATTTGGCAGGCTTCACCCTTATGGAAGGGATCAGTGCCTTTAAATAAGGGCTTGAGAAAGGGAGTTTGTCCCTGTTTCTCCTTTGGCCTCTTCTGCCAGTGAAGATACAGCATCAAAGTGCCATCTGGAAAGCAGAGAGTGAGCCCTCGCCAGACGCTGAATCTGCTGGCAACTTGATCTTGGATTTCTCAGCGTCTGGAAATGTGAGAAATAAAATTCTATCATTTATAAATTACCCAACCTAGAGTATTTTTGTTTTAGCAGCAAGAACAAACTAAGGTAGTCACCAATTGTCCACCTTAGCACTAGAACTTGGGCCTCCTATGTAGGATTGTAATTTCGAATAGTACTATGTTTGAATTGGCTTTATTAGGATGAGTTTGCCACAAAATATGTCCAAGCAGTTGAACATTTCAAGCTATGAGATGAGGATATATCAGTTATATTCACTTCGATGTGGGTGTTTACCTGCTAAAGACAATGATTTTAATTTTAAGTATACATGATTATTGAAATCATATCTGTGTCCTTATTGAGTGTTTTTCTTCCTCAAGTCCATTTCCAAACATAGCTGTAGGTTTGTATAAAATCTATGCCATACTAATCAAAACTCAAGGTAAAAATATTAGTTTACTTAACTCTTCTGTTTTAACATTTACTTGTATAGCAATTTTTGCAGTTGTTTAGTAAATTCCTCAAGACAGTAAATTCCTTGAGACATATGGACACATATGATCCTTTCCAGATATTTACTTCTTGTGAGCTGAGACCTTGTCTGAATTGTGCCCCACTATTTCCTTAGTGCTTAAAATAATTCCCGGCATATAGTAGATGATCAATAAATGCCTGTTGAATAAGTTAATAATAAAAATGTGCTTAAAAATATTAACTGGATGTCAGTATTATACATTCTCTCCTTCTAGAGAAGTCTTTTATATACTGTGCAATATTTTTAAATTACAAATTGGGTAAAGTCCTCTGGATAGCATATATATTAGCATTGCAGGAAGTCCAAAAGTTAGTTCATAAACAATGTTCTTTCACTCTTGACTACAGATGGCATTTATTACATAGAAATTCCTTGCAATAAAGCAAATGTTACCAGTTACTAGTCCAGAAAAATAGATGTTCTATAAAAATAAGTCTTTTATAACAGTCAGAGATATAAAGAGCAATGCCTAACTTAACCAGGAGTCAGATTTCTAGCAATCTCAAAACAGTCATAAATTCCTAAAATAAATGAAGTAGTCTGTGAATAGAGAGTAAAAGAGAAGACATAATTCTAGTGCACTTTATTCTAAGAAAGAAATATATAGTACCCAATTGATCTGGAAGGGTGAAAATTTGGATTACTTATATAACAACAACTCTGTATATCTATTTTCTTGTAGAAATTTTTGGTTTCATCTAAGTTTAGTTTAGTGCGGAAGCTAAAACAACAACAATAACAACAACAAAAACTACTACTACTGCTACTAAATGTGTACCAAAACATGGAGAATCACTGATTAAAACTCAGAGTCAGGGAGCATTTAGAAGAAGGAAAAACAACCCTAGTTGAAGATGGCTCCAGGCGGTATCAAGACAGTTTAATAACTGAGGTTAATAAGGAAGACCTTGAGTTATCAAAGAGTGGCTGAGATTGTAGACTAATCTTTATATGTTTTCTATTATACCTGGGCTTCCAGCTTCACTACATTTAACAGCCTTCCTCCATCCATAAGACTGTTCTAGTCAATCAGATATCAGCAGAAGGGATTTATGTCATCTGTAGTTCTGGTCCATAAATTTTTTTGCAAGTGACCTTCCATACTCTCCCTCAATCTGTTGTGTGGATATTGATGCTTAGGGTGATTAGGGAAGCCACAATTTGAAGATAGCAGAGACTCTGTCAGTTTGGATTTCTGAGTACTATGATAATCAAATCTCTATTACCTTTAATCTAAAACTTCTATTTGGCCCTTTATTTGTGTGAAAGACAAACTTAGGAGAAAGCTCCTAAGTGTGCTGTGAAATTCAGTAGCTGTTAACTACATGCATCTTATAATTATTTCAGATTTGGCTAGTGCAACCAAGGAAGTGAATATTTTGTTCTGGTAAGTCTTTAAATTACTAGAGGATTACTTTGATTCAGCTGAAGCTTGCTTTCAGGCTTTATTAGGATGGAGCTATTGAACTTTCCCCCTTACACTTACAGAATATCCTTTACCCCTGGTACATGGTCATTGCTTCTAGAGCATGGCTACTCCAAGGTCTCAAGTGAAAGCCTGAGATGTTTGCAAGGCTTCTCTACTCTTGTTGGTCTTGACACCCAACACTTTCTCAACACACTTCAGCCTTGAAATCTTTGCTAAGCTCTCCAGCCCCCTAGTGGTTTTTCTCTGCCAGGCCTTTTAAAATCTTGACTTGTAAATGTGCAGATTTGGAGTTGGTCAAGAGTCCTAAAGAAAATGGTTATATAGATTTGAATCCTCCCTACCTATGGGTCTTTTCTATGTAATACCATGTCTCCAAATCACAATGTCTTGGAAGCTCCAAACTTCAATCTCTGTTCACTTGATCCAGCAAGACAAACTCTCTTCTTGTACTTTAATTTTCTGTGCCATAGTTTAGAAAACACTCCTGGGGGGAAAGCCAGGATAAATGTAGTATTCACCTTCACGTTTTCTTTCTTTCAATGGCCAGAGCCACGTGTTGATTGCTAAACAATATCTGCAAGTTAGTTTATATACTTTGTCCATCTTTTATACCTTTTTATGATGGGAAGATAGATTTAATACCAGATACTCTACCCATGACCCAAACCAAAAGACCCTACCAGTATTCCTTATTTCTATAGTCATTACTTTCAGATGCCATGGTTTCATATATTTGTTCTTGTTTTTTCAACTTTTTCTTTACTCCCCATAAGACTTAATTTCTTACTCGTAAGAACAAAATCATTCATTTTCTATGAATAAGGGACCTTAAACAAATTACTTAACCTTCCTTATTCTCAGTTTATTCATCTAAATTGTTGGGTAAATTTTAATAGGTAATGTTTAATAGGCAATGTTTCTCACAGTGTGTTCCACATGCAATCTATATCAGAATCACCTGGATAGGATGTTAAAAATATAGATCCTTTGGATTCTTCAGGTCTGCAAAATCAGAATCATGGCTGAATGGACCCTGGATATCTGCCTTTCTACCAAGTTGCACAGAGGATCCTTATGTAGACTAAAGTTTGAGAACACTGTATGTTACAAGGCCATTGTGAAGATTAAATGAGCCATATTTTATGAAGCTCCTGAAACATAAGTGCTTAATAAATGCTAGTTTTCATCTCACTATCTTCTACCCCATACACTTTAAGATATTTCAAATAGATGTGCCAATATGTAAAATATTTTGAACCTATTCAGAGAATAGAATTATATATATCCTCTCTATGTATAATGTGCTGCTATTAAATAGAATACCCAATGATCCAGCCTTTTTTTGTTATCTATTAGAACACTCAATAAAAGAGACATTCACCTCTAAATTTGATGTGAAATATGGAACTTAAAAGCGCTTCAGTAATAAGAATCTGTCAAAATATTTTAGTCTTGTAAAACATGTTGAAGGGTTACTATTTCTTCCTTTCCCCAGAAAATTTGAAAAGGAAACTAAAATTCAGCAGGAACCAACACAATATATTAAAAAGGGAATCCAAATGTACTGCTATTCTAACTTGTGGTTCATCAAAGTGAATCTAGGAAAGGAAGAAAATACCAGAAACTGAAAGAGTGCGGTGAGGTTCCAGCTTCACAGTTCCACACCAAGTTAATTGTCTTAATTGTTATAAGTGATTTAGAGGTTCTTAACATTCATTAAAGTAAAATAAAAACAAATAACCCCCCAAGTAATATCCTCCTTGGCTTAATGACATACAGAATCAATTGTGTACAGCATTTAACATGCATTTTTAGAAAATTGGCTTCCTTTTTAGAAATGACATCCAAGACATAGCTGCAAGGCAATCATCATCAATTATCTGATTAATTCTGTTAGTTATGGTGTAATTCTTACTGAAAATAGATTATACTGTGGGGGTTTTAGGGTGATATTAATCATGCATCTCCTGACCCTAGTTTAAGTTTGTAATCAATGAGAAAATTGCTAGGAGTAAGAGGAACAAGGACCAAAATATTAGCCTTATTATTAGTAAATATAGATTGGGAAGAGTTACTGGGATCCATGGCCACAACTGGGCTTTCTGTACCTTCACATCTATATGAGCAACATAGCTGAAGACATTGGATCTGCTGAGTAGGTTCAGTTACCTAGAATTGTTGCCCCACATCTGTTGAGCCCTATTAGTAATGACTGAGTGAGACAGGCCTACAGACCTGCATCTAGAAGAAATGTCTTGATCCTAACCTATGTGTGCTCATCCCAAGGATACAGGAACACAGCACAATTCACTCTTCATAGGCAGCAGTAGGAATAAAGAGAGCGAGGTTGCCCCTGAGTCAGACGTGTTTGGTTCCTGTACCAAATATTATGACATGAATGTTTACTTCAAGGTCAAGGTAGGAAGTTGAGGTGAAGGCTACTTTCATCTATAATATTTAGGATTAGATCAGAAGTTGTTTTTTAGGACCAATTACTATATGTCCTTGCCAACCTTCTTCCTCCCTATAGATCTATCCACTCCACTGTCTAGTAGAATTCAAAGCCACTAAGAGAACTAAGCATAAATTGATAACGACCAAATGCTACCATCAAAATACACAAATGCTAATGCCTATATTACATCCCACATCTGGATAGATTTAAATCTAAATATATATAGATTATATTTCTAAAGCTCTATTATGTATATGACATATTAACTACATATTATATGTGTAGCCCAGATGTGCATAGACCTTTGAGTTTCAAAGGAAGCTGGGTCAAACCCCATCCTATGAGCAGTGGCAGAGATACTGCGTGTACGTGCGTGTATGTGTGTGTGTGCAAGCACACGCATGCGTGTGTGCATGATTGGTGAGTTGGGCATGGTGGTGATGGAAGTGATGTCTGCATCATCCTGGTCACCTCTAGTGCTGAGAACTTGTTTCTGATCAAACAGTTCAGTGTCTGAATTATTCTCTTCTGCCAGGTTCACTGCCCCCATTCCACAACATACACATCGAACACAAACCTTTTATTCCATTTCCATCAAAAATCACAAAAATGAAAATACTGCCATGAGTAATTCTGGTGGATTCAGTCTTGGATACTTTCCAAAAATACACCAAAATCTAACATTTGGTATCTTTCTTTTACAAAGCCTTTTAATATCAACACTATATTATTTTCTATCCTTTCTCATCTCCTCCTTTTCCTGTTCGCTCTTCTTAGTGTCTTTACTCTGAGAATTAAACTCTACCTTTTCTCAAATTATTTTCATTTTTTCAGGCAGTTTTCTACATATCTCTCTCTGACATTCATCACAGGGCTTCAAAGTTAAAGCCATGGGCCACTTCCTTGCAGTATTATTTCTCCCTCCCTGAGTTTCCCCAAGGGTACGAGAGCAGAAGGGCCACATAAAGACTTATTTCTCCAGTGATATGATATATACCATTGGTAGTTAGAAGGAAATCCCATCTGTTTTGATTTTAAATATTAATTAATTTTTCACCTTTATTAATAAATAAATTGGATACCTATCAACCCATCTATCTATCTTCTATTATAAAAGTGTCATTAATTTATACTTGCAAAATCTTAGCACTGGCTCCATAATTCAATAAATATAATCACAAGGCTCTAAAGTCTCCAAAGGAATTCGATTGTTTACCAAGTTGCAATTATATTCCTAGTCTACCTTGCATGATTTCAGTATATCAAGATCCCTTACTTATAGGACAAAACAACAAAATTTCCAAAGCTTTATGATTCTTGACATTTCTATAATTACAACTAGAATTACTTATTTCACATGGAAGTGGTTTTTAGACATACATCTCTAACATAAGTAAAGCATATGATCTTTTTCTAAGAGTAGGTTTTCATCAGGAAATCGGTGAGCATACTATAGACACTTTGAATACTTAAAAGGGAAGGATGCTATTGAGTAAGCAGTGAATTAAGAAAGATGTTAGGAATGATACACCAATTTCTCTTAACATACAGTTTGGCTGAAAGCTGCCCACATTCAACTTAATAGCATTTTGGGGGCAAGTTTAACTCTAGTCCCTTCATTTCTGATAATAGTAGTTTTCAAACATAAATCTGGGTTATATTTTCACATAATTACTTTTGGTAAACAGGTTCTTTCATTTTTACATTTTACAGTTTGATCCAAAATCAATAATTTGGATGCATATATAGCAGCAGACCAGCTCACTGAGAGAGTTCCTAAAGAGACTGGCAGAGTAATTTGCTAAAGCATCTAGCAACAGCCCAGAAACCACTTTCTGTGTCTGAGAATGCTGATGAGAGGGATCTTTTCTAATTCTATTCTAAACAGAATGGAGAAAAGTATGTATTTTTTTTCTTTTGATTGGAGAAAACTATGAGCGAATTTATAGTATGCTGTAGACCCTCAAGTGAAAGGGCTCAGAAATCTGTGTGTATAACAAGCACTCCAGTTGATTCTTATAAGGCAATTTTTTAACACACTTCAAAAGTGAGAGGAGAAGAAGGAGAAGGGAATCTCTTGGGTGTGTTTCCTCCCAAAACGGTTTGCCCCTCAAACCAAGATCCTGATACATATTCCCCCAAGTGGGCATGCCTAAGCTCCCCAAACCACCATTACTAATTGGCTATGTCACAGGTCTCAGGTGTTTGGGGAGATAAGTCTAGGATGTTAGCCTCTGCTGAATAAGATTAGTATTAGCAAGAGCTTAAAAGAAACACTAGAGGCTAGTGAGGAAAATTATCTTTCCTATTTTTATTTTTCATGATACTTATTCCAAAGTATCATTGTTAAATTTAGCATCACTTCTTTGCTTCTCCCATTACATTTTAAATGCTTTAAAGGTAGAAATGGTTCCCCAGTCATCTTTGCATCCTCAGCCCTAATGCAACGTTTGGTACATTTGTGATTGAATAAGTGAATGATTTAACAAATACTAAAATTGCTATGTTAAACAGTTTTAATGAAAAAATCTTCAGTGCATAAGGAATGGAAAATTCTTAGCACACACTCATAAATAGCAGGCACATAGGCATTACAAAATTGAGGATCAGACTGCAAAAACGAAAGTCACAAGGTGACAGTTTTATGATAGTGCCTATACGCATTTGATTCTATTGCTTAGACAAGTGAAAATTTCCCCAGCTGGGCTTTTACTTCAAATTAACCTTACTCTCCAGCAGCAGGAACAATTATTTGGAACTACATTTAGAGACAGGAAAAGGAAAAAGATTCTTCTTTTATGCCTCATTAGGCTACGGAATAAGTAACACAATACAAATGTCCCTGAAAGGATTAATGATACAGCTCAAGATAGCTACTATTTGCTCTAATTGGAAATACGATCATCATTTCCTCTGATCTTCGGATCTGGGGATGAGCAAGGATCACAGCTGAACAGTAAGTACAGAGGCAACTGAGAGAGATGAAATCATCCTGAAATCAGCTATTCCCAGTTTATCCAACACTTCTTTGCAATTTTGCATATTCCTGAAAGCAGTAGCCACAGGACTGCATGGTGAAGTTCCAGTATTTCTGAGTGGTAAACTATTGTCCCCAAGACTATGAGTACTTTGAGCATGTTAATAGACTTTTGCAGGGGGTCCATATGGAAATGATGAGAACCTAAGCAGTCGTGTATACTTTGAGTGGAACTGTCCTAGTCTGATGCGCTCCAATTCTTAGAATCCCCATTTAGCAAAAGAGCTAGAAGAAGAACTTGTTATTTGATATTTCACACATGTGTAGGAAGACTCCAAACTCTATACTATTACTAATAAAGAATATAATGTTGGGAAGTGATTCTAGCTATCTATTAGCTATCCAGTTACTTTCTATCAAATCAACCCATTGTACAGCACAGTGCTTAAGGGTACCTCTGAGAGCCAGATTGCTTAGGCTTGATGCCTGGCCCCTTCACTACCATCTATATGACTCAGGGCAAGTAACTTAACCTCTCTGTGCTTCAGTGTTCTCATCTGAAAAACGAGGATAATAATATTCCCTGCTTCATAGAGTCGTTAAGAGAACTAAATGAGTTAATCTATGCAAAGTACTATGTTATCCGGTCTATAACAGGCATTTTCTATATATGTTGCTTGTTATTTAATCTCTACATGGGACTTAACACAGTAAGCTATCTGTCCTGTTGATTTAAATTGTTTGTGTCATTGTTTATACAATGCAGTCTACTAGAACGTAACTTCCATGAGAACTGGGACCTTGCATGTATCAACCATCACTATATCCCCAGAATTCAGACTAATGTCTGATAGGGAATAGATAGTCAACAAATACTTCTTGCATGAATGTGTTAAGTGGAATCATATAAAATCCTGACGTTCGACCATTGTTGAACTGCCAAATGGTGGCTTCATATGGTTCAAATGAAAAACAAATAGAATTAAATATCCCGGGATTGAGGACAGCCAATTTGGTTTCTCAGTATAGCTAGCCTCCTAATAGCTATGTGACCTTGAAAATATTTCTTCATTTTTTTCTAATTTATAGTTTGGAGATGATATATACCTACCTTCAAGAGTTGTTTGGGGAATAAAAATAAATAATGTATGTGGAAGTAACTTGCACATAATGAACAAAACTTTTTTTTTGAAACAAAGTACATTTTAACATTACTATAGCACTTTAGAATTCCCAAATTGCATTTGTAAATTTTATATCATTTGTTTCCTCTAATAATAGGAAATGGTACAGATAAAAGAGAACCTTATTAGGTAAGGATAGTTATTCACTACGAAGGAATCCACGTAAAGCTGCAACAAAAATGTCATAGTAATAAGGGAAAAAGGATTCAATTGAGACTTTATCTTGAAAAAATAGATAAAGCAATGAAACTATTTGTTCATAAATATAATATCAGTTATAATAACAATGAGGGCTAATTATTTAAAATAATTATTATTTAAAAAAACATGATTTCTGGCAAAACTATATGAGAACACAATATAACAGCTTTTTATGCTTAATTAACTTTCAAAGTATCAAAAAGGTCACTTTTCAGAAATATTCAAGCATTCCTAAGGACTTTTATTATTATTTTGATATTTAGGTCTTTTTCCTTTACAATTTATGCCTTTTCATCAGTCTTAACCTTTTCTCTCTTCTATAATTTTGAGCTGCCTAACTATGCCAGATCCTTCTATGTCAGTTACTTTGTGTGTGATTTGCACTGTCCTCTAGCACTCTTCTCATTCCTTGCTTGGAATTCTGAAACTTTTCTGAGATTTAGAGTTTTGCTTGGCAAAGAATTTGCATGATATTTATAGACTAATGATCAAAGACATTGATTTATGGGTTAGAGATAAATACAAATCTTAAGAGAGAAGGGATGTGGAGAGCAGACTAATTTCATAAATGGGCAACTCATTAGGGCATTAGAGAATATTTTCAGGGTATAATAGCTTTTCTTTCTTGTTCAGTCTCATTGTGCAGACTCAGATAATAAAATCGCAATACTTAGGCATCTCTGCGTTATTACTATCTTCAGTATATAAATGATTAAAATGCAACTCAGAGAAGTTTAGTGACTTAAGGCAACACAGCAAGTAAATACTCTGCCCTAATCCATGCTCTTTATGCAAAGAAGCAGATAAATTTGGGATTAAGGGTTAATATATTTTTTCCTTTTAGGTTGCACTTTAGATTTATGCTTTACTATAATAAGGAGTCTTTTCAAAGGGCTCATCACTTTGAGTAGATGTTAGGATTTTGAAGTAGTCTCAGGTCCCAGATTCAAGTCTTTTCTTCTGTAGCCGATGTTGACCTCCATAGAAAATGACTGGAGGTACCATGTATGATAATTATTTCTTGAGAAGAATTAATGGCATATTGGAAGAAGTTTTTAACTGAGAATCAAGATTTATGAGTTCTAGGTTTAGCTCTGATGCTAATGAATTGTCAAAAATCAAGCATGCCTTTGAGCAAGAAGCCTTCTCATTCTAAGTCTTGGTTTCCTTAACTTTAAGATAAAGATTCTAAACTCAGTGATCACCAAGGCCCTTTCCATATGAAGATTTCACATGTCCACCTACCACCTGCACTCCCCTACAGGCCAGGTAGGAGATATACTCCTACAAATTTGAACTATGAGATCTGGCGCAAGTGGAGTGTGACTGCAGTTCTGTGCTTTCCCTCTACCTGTAATTCTCCTTTTCCCTTCCTTTAAACCTCAAGTTCTCTAGCAGCCAGTAGATGGATAAGAGCATGACCTCAAGAGTCAGACATCACTGGGTTCATATCTTAGTCCTGTGAAATTAGAAAACTGTCTGAGTTTCAGGCTTCTTATTTATAAAATCAGATTAATAGACAAATACTGACTACTAGTAAAGATTAGATTTGTTAATATATGTGAAATAGTTGGTACATACGAGAAACTCAGGAAACACAAGCTTCCTCACTCTCCCTCCACCTTCTCCAAATACAAAAGATATAAAACACATTTGCTATAGGGCCACCACACTCCCTGTACTGACAGAACATAGAGATACAAATGATTAAGAAAAAAAATATTAATCCAAATGGACTAAGATACCTATTTATAAGCAATGCATATTTAAAAAGCTGAATTTTGAGGCTGTCAGTTGTATATGCATTTACTTGGAAGTCCCTGAACAAAGCACTAATGAGACCATGTATAAGTTAGCATCTTTTAGTGACCTTGGACTTCAGGCCATTCCTTAGCTTTCTTGCTAATATCAGAGAGCTTAGTGTTTTTATTGCCGAAATAATGTACAGGATCAGATCTTCCTTTTAAAGAATTTTCTTAGTATCTCGCTATCTCATTTCTTTCAGATAGGCCAAGCTGAGAATTTCCTTAGATGCACTGAATAGAGGCCCTCTTGGCTGATGCTCATTTCTTCTTCTAGATTTACTTTGGGAGCTCAGTTCCTATTTTATCTATCTACCTATCATCTATCTATCCATCCATCCATCAATCCACCCTGTGGAAACACTGATGTCAAATATTTTCTTGCTTTGGGAACTATGTAGAATATTCACAAATAGGTTTTCAGGGTAAAAAGTAAACCAATTGTTTTTGTCATTGTATTCAATTATCTTCCAGAGTATCTTAATTAAATTTTATTTAATGAAATGAGTTCCTACCATGCACACTTGCATATGATTTCTTTTGAGGAGATCCAGACAAAATTATTGCTATCCTCAAAGCCCAAATTTTAGTCATTCAGAAAATGTCAAGCTGTCCAGCAAAAGGAATTCAAAGCCAGGTCAATCTCTAAGAGAGCCCAGTTTCGCTTCACCATCTCTGTCATTGTCATTCTGTAATTCCGGTTCTCTGTGCAAGGACGTGGGCAGAAAGCCAGGCAGGAGTTATGCCGCTGGTCTGGCAATTGAGTGGTTTAAGAATCTTGTTTTCAAGGTTTGGAATAGTAGCCATTTATAAGTGACTAGAAACCCAAAAATGGCCAAGAGTTGAGGTGGCATTAAGGATTGAAGAAACAGTTAGATATTAGGAGAAGAGGTAAAATTGGAGAAGGAGGTGGGTTTTAGACACATTAAATCAAGACCTGGTGACCAGAGTACAGAGTATGAAATTAGTACAGATGGAACGATGTTTTTACCTAGTTGCATACAACAACCACCTTTTTAATTTATTTATTAATTCCTTTTTCACTCACAAGCTTATGGAATTTAATCCTACTCCATAATCATGGTACAAAAAAATAGATAGTAGCTCCAACAGTGGCTGTTTTTCTGTTTGTTTTCTACAGCAATGTCAAGCCCATCTGTTATATTTCAAATGATGAATGGAAGACAGGGCCATTTTCCTAAATTTCAAAGAGACATATCATTGACACATCTATAAACTTTAGTTTGTATAATTATTTTACAACAATGAGTGGGAGGGTCCAGAGAGCAAAGACAGTTGTTTCTTTTTCTTTCGAATGCTGTGGTCCCTGGCATAGGCTCTAGCTTGTGGCAGATTCTCCGTATACAATTTTTTGAAGTGAGATGCTTAGATTCAGAATGTTAAGAGCAAAACAGATCAAGCCAGCTCTGTTCTGAAACAATGTTGTTTTCCTTAAGCCATCACTTTCCCTGAGTTGGAAACTTTACTTGATCGATAATGGCTTTTCTGGAAGCCATTAGTCCAGAACCCCATAGATTGACTTTCGGGGCTGCTAGGCACTGCACATCTGTCACTCCTCTTTGACAATCTGCAAGGTGCTACTGCAGCATCTGTAGAGAGTGGATTAATAATGCTGTCCTGCTTTGTGTGAGAATCCCCAAGGTGGAACAGGAGGCTCAACACAGAGTCTGCACATGCTTAGCATGCTGGCTGGAATTAAATACCTCATTTGAAAACCAAGACACACAAAAGAAGAAAAAAAAAAGAAGAAGAAACAAATCCCTAGCTTTCAATTGCATTGCAAATGGCACCGAGTGAGGCTTAAGTGTGGACTTCTACCTGGATTGTTCTGAATCTAAATGGTTTATTTCTTGCAGAAGAGTGGTTGGGTTATTTTAATGTTTGAAACTAGGTACAAATATTGAGTATATCAGCTACTTTACCTGACATTCAACGATTCATTCACTCATCTGCCAAATATCTGTTGGACACCCATTATAACCTGCAGATGAAGCAGAGAAGAAGACAAATTTCCTATCTTCATGGAACTTATGTTCTAGTGGTAGAGACAAACAGTGAATAAGGGAACAAATAAATAGATAACATAATGCCATCACTGAATAATAATAACTCACAGTAAGGTTGATATGGCAGTACCCTAATGTCTGATACCAGATACCATGAGTGACAGTGACAGATAATAAGCAGGGATGGTCTTTCTGAGGAAGTACCCTTTAAGCAGAGGCATGAATGAAGTGAGTGTGGCAATCACATGGATATCTCAGGAAGATGTTCCTGGCAGAGTTCAAAGGCTTTGAGCCTTTGAGGTGGGAATGAAATTGGACTTCTGGGAAACAGCAATAAGGTTGGTGAGATTGCATAGAAATGAATAGGGAGAGGGGGATAGGGAGTAGAATGAGGGAGTAGAAGTAGGCAGCTTATAAAATGCATGTTTGCTGGGATTTTGGATTTTGTTCTAAGTGTGACTGAGAAGATGATTGAGGGCATAAGAGAGGGGAGGGAATAAGATCTGACTTCCATATTTAAAAGTTACACTGTCGGACAAGCAGAATAGTGTTCCTCCAAAGATGCCAATACCTGATCCCCGGAACTGTGAATATGTTACCACACATGACAAAGGGGAATTAAAGTTCCAGATGGAAGTAGGGTTACTAATCAGCTAGTATTAAAATAGAGAGATTGTTTTTGATTATCACAGCAATCCCAATGGAATCAAGTGGTAGGAGAAGAGACCAGAAAGATGCAATATGAGAAGGAAGATTCAATCCATCACTGCTGGCTTTGAAAGTGGAGGAATGGGAAAGGTATTAGATTCACATTAGAACTTCCAAAAAAGAATGCAGCCAGCCAACACCTTGATTTTAGCCCAGTGAAACTCAAGTTGGATTTCTGACCCACAAAAGAGTAAGATGATGAATTTGTATTATTTAAACCACTAAGGTTGTAGTAATTTGCTACAGCAGCAATAGAATATTAATACACTCCAGCCTCTGTGTATGGGATGAATGAACCATCTAAGAGTAGAAGTACAGAGTACTGTGTGGTTGCTATTATGATTTTGTCAACCAGAGAAAATAGTGGTTTAAACTAGAGGGACAACAGTGGAGGTGGTGGGAAGTGGTCAGATTTGGGATATGTTTTCAAACTGACAGAAATTGTCTTGGATAATTCCTGGAATTTTGGACTGAGCCATTGTGTCTGAACAGCTGAATGAGTAGTGGTGCATCTACTGACATGGGGAAAACAGGGGAGATATGGTTTGGGGAAGAAAAGCAAGAGTTCTGTTTTAGAAATTTAATATTGTAAACAAATAATGAAGGCAAAGGATCTGTGATAAACAAAATATCAATTTCTAGTAAAAGTAAAATGGTATTACTGATTTCCCCTTTTTTCTCAGTCTCCAATATAGCATCCCAAGCCACTTCCTACTGATCTTGTCATTATTAAAAATGTTGATATTTTGTTCATCAGTTCAATCATTTGCACTCATTTTTATAGTGTAAAATATTGCATGAAAATATTATCTTGATTACTGACTTTTTTGCACCACTTTAAAGTTTAGATCTGAGACCAGCCCCTCAGCTTACCTCATACTCATCCTGTTCCCTCATCCTCCAACCCCTGGCTTTTTCCTCTGGGAATTTTTCCTTATCTGTTGTCCTTTCACTACATCTGAAGTGGACGCAGTGGGGGGTCTCCTTCCTGGTGACCAAACCATGCTCTGCTGATGCAGGTTCAAAGATCTGTAGGTGTTTCGAGAGTATAACTACCCCAGGCTTTGGCCACCCTAGTTTCTTATTCATTCAGTAACATCATTTCCTCAAAAACCTAGTCAATTTCTGGTCTATTTCTGTCTAAAAGTCTATCAGACCATAACAACAGCCAGTGGTCTCATTCAACATATTGCTTAAGTGTGCCTATTCCAGCCATTCATTTTTTGTCCTCTGTGCACTGCACACCCCACCCTGGCTTTTTTCTCTAAGGTAGCTGAGACCATGAAAAAAAAGACTTGGGTGGAAGGAAATATCTTTAGTCCAGTTTGTGCCACTGTGCCCTCTCCTGTTGTCTGGCAGAGAAAACTTACTGGGAACTGCTTGGGAAAAGCTTGGGATACAGCTTATCTCCTGCTACTTCTTCAGAATCACCAGAGTAAAGAAGCTATTAACCTTCCAGCCCTGTAAGGCTCCAAATATCTGGACTCTCCCACACCATTAAAAAAAAAAAAAAAGAAAAGAAAAGAAAGAAAGAAAAAAGTGCATATCTAAACAAAGCTGAATTTTCTTCCATCTCTATTTTCAAGCAGGCTGACTCATGGGAGTCTAGCTTATTCATGTAGGGGCTTTCTAAAAATGGCAAGAAGCAGTCAATAGTATCACACACTGATATTCAGGAAAAAATTCAACACGTTCCTATAGTGAGCTCAGTTAGCCTGGGTTCTGATTTCCAAGTATCACAAGAGACATTGTGGTAAGCAGAATAATGGCTCCCTCCAAGATATCTATGCCCTAACCCCCAGAACCTGTGAATACATTACCTTACATGGGAAAGGGGAGTTAAAGTAGCAAGTGCAATTGAGGTTAATTATTGGCTGATTTTAAGATGGATTATCTAAGTGGATCCATAATAATCACATGGGTTTTTAAATGTAATAGAAGGAGGGAAAAAGAGGAAGTCAACGTGATTTGATGTGAGAAAGATTTGACCTGCTATTGCTGTCTTTGAAGATAGAGGAAGGGGCCATGAGCCAAGGAATGCAGGCAAGCTCTAGAAGCTGGAAAAGACAAGGAAATGGAGTCTCTCTTAGAGCTCACTGAACAGAACACAACCATGACCACAACTCGATTTTAGCCCAGTAAGACCTATTTTGAGTATCCGACCTCCAGAATTGTAAGATAATAAATTTGTGTTGGTTTAAGACATGACATTTGTGATAGTTTGGGAGAACAGTCATGGGAAATGAAGGAAGCATTTTAACCAAATATTTTGCTATTAGATTTCTCACCTGAAATTTTTATATCTTTGCCACTAACTTTGTAACCATTAAGCCAATGTCATATATGTTCAGTTGTATTCTATCATTACCCCATGTGTAGGTACCAGATTCTATTTATTAGTGCATTGCTTCATAGCTCTAACAAGGCCCATATAACTCTGGGTGAAGCAAGATATAACTAGATTTCTGTTTTACATAAGTCTGAAGAGAGGCAGACCAGGGCTGGTGAGGCTGTTCCGTGGGCTGATAATTCAGACCTTTTTCTTGTTCCTCTGACATCCCTAGATATTGCTTCCATCCACATGATTGAAGGAGATTCACCATCATATTTTATTTACTGAGATGAAGAAGTGGAAGTGAAGAGCGCACACCTTCCCTTTAGTGCTATAACTTGGAAGTTGCGTATATCACTAACATTCACATTTTTTTGGCCTGAAATTAGCCACATGCCACATTTAGCTATAAGGGAAGATGGTAAGTGTAATTTTTATTTTGGTGACTATGTGCTGAACTAAGATTTGAGGATTCTATTACTGAAAAGATTGGGGGAGAATGGAAATATCAATTCCTGCTACACACAAGAAGTGGCATTGCATTGTGCAAAGGAGAAACTGATTTCAATTTGCAGTCCAAGTAGAAAAAAAAAAAAACAACTTATCCCAACAAACTGACTTTAACATTTTTCTAATGGGCACTGGAGTGGCATAGGGTCATCACAGAATCAGCATTTCTGCAAGGATAGGATGTATAGCAAACACATTCAAGTAAGAGACTAACAGCTGCAATGGTGCATTGGCAAATAAGTGTTGAAAACAGGCAAAACTCTCATGTAAAGACTAAGACTTAGTGGAAAGCTTTTACACCCAGAAGTGGATGTTCCAAAGGAGAATTTGTGATAAGAAAACAATGTGGCAAATGGAAAAGAAACTCCAGATAAGACCAGCCTAGAGATTCTTTTTTTAGCCACTGTAGTGAAGTGTTATTATCAACCTCCCTGATGAGGAGAAATCAGAAAGTGTTGCCACAATTTACTGTGTATTATAGATTGGCAAATTTAGGAGTAGAGATTAAATTGTAGATGGTTCGAATTCCAGAGTATACATCTACTCATTCTTAACAAATCCTTTTGTCATCTTCATGAAAATCTTGAGTTAAACACCCCATGTATGTGTTAACACATGCAGACATTTGGAGTAATTAGATGTCCAGTTAGAGACCAGATTTAGGAGTCCTGGGAGGGAAAACCCAGGTAGCAGCTCCACTATAGAATTCTGGCCAAACGTGTTACTCAGGGAGCTTAACCTTTCCAAATCACTAAACAGTAGAGAAGTGTCCTGGCAGCTTAGGTCACTGTGCTTTTTCACCTACTGAAGTTCTGACATTTGTGCTAAATACCATTGGTTATTTGCTCACTGTCCTGTGAAATATCAACAATTCAAAAACATCTCAGTGTCTTAGGACCTGGAACTTTAGTGGTCCCCTTGGTCAATGCCCTTATGCCTTAGCTGAGGGAGGAACCTGGTACCCAGAGAGAATAAGTGAGTTTTCATGCTAAATGTTGAGTTATTGACAGAAGTATGCTTGTGGCTTTATTCCTCTGATTCTTACTCCACTATTTTTTGTGTTAAGCTTGCTTTTATATTTAATTTTTCCCCTTATTTCTGTTTTTAATTACCCAATAATATGTGTTTATTATCTTTGTAAATATTATATTACAGATAAAGTACTGTATCTTTACTATATCTACTACTAATAATTTGCACTACTAATTTTAGTTCTTTACCCTTACCCTCAGAAATAACCACTCTTATGAGTTGAGTATCCATGCCTTTTAATATTACATATCCATGTTTGTGTACACATTTCATAGAACACATATAATATTACCTGTAGGTTTTTTGTTATGTAAATTGTATCATATACATGTTGTTCTGTAATTTGCTTTTATTCACTCCACATGTTTTTATGATCTATTCATACTAATACACATATCCAATTCTTTCCTTTTAATTAATGTATGGTATTCCATAATCCAAACAGAACACATTTTATTTATCTATTTTATTTAGTCACTTCCTTTTCAGTACACATTTTATGTGTTTTCAATATTCACTATTAAAGCTAATTATATTTATGCACTCAATATTCAAGATTTTTTTAAATCACTCAAAAAGAAAAAAGAAAACCCACAAAATCCTGATAAAGCATAAGCTACCATCTCTAATTATGGCCCATAAAAGAAAGATTTAGACTTAGATTTCTTAATTTTACATTAAACATGCTTGGGGGCCTAGAGTCATAGATTCATAAAATGAAAAGAAATATCAGAATCTCAAGTTCACTCTCTTTTTTTCACCCTCTTATTTTTGTAGAAGGAATAATAGATGTGAAGAATTTAATGATTCCTCCACCCCAAAATTATAGAATGACAACTGATGGTCTCTACTGTCTGTACAACTCTGTTTCATGGACTATCTTCCTTGCCATCTTTCACTTTAGAATTCCTTCTTGAGCCATCCTTAGCTTTTTATCCTCCCCATTCCCCTTTTTTTCATTTATCATGCCACCTGTGAGAAATCTTCAGTGATCTAAATAACTTCTAATATCCTTTTCCATCTTGGTCCACTCAGAACCACTACTCTATGGTGTAAACCATTTTAATGTAAGTTTGATGATGGTAGAAACTGATTCTCCTTTGTCTCCTTTCGTGACAGATACTCTATGACAACATTCTTTTCTCCTCAAACTGTCAACATAGCCTCAGGATCTTTCTCAAAACTGTCCTACAAGAATTCAAATCAGCAAGTGAAATAGAAGCTATTTGTCACACTCAACATAAAGCTTTGGCTGTCTCTAGGCCATATACTTACTGGTCCCTGCAGATGATGGTTTATACATATCACTTAGTTTTTACAGTTGCTTCATTTTGACCATCCTTATTTGGCATCTCTTGCTCCATGCACTCTAGCTATTGAGATTTTACCTATCCTCAGGGTCCAGTTCAATTCCTTCCTTTCCTGGAAGCCTGCCCCAACTATTCCAGTCCACAGTGCCTTCTTATGTCTTCATTCCTGTGGTACTCACCTTATATTGGTGTGTAAATAACTCATACCTCTCATTTTTCTCCAAGATGCTCTAAAGATAAAAAGTTATGACCTTCCTTTTCTCTGTCTTCTACACAACATCTACTGTGGTACAGAGAACCTAAGAGAATACAGTGACTTACCATGTGAGTGACAATTAGGTAGAGAGGGCACTAAGGAAGTGGAGGCTTTCCATACAGAATGTTTTCAAAGAGTGAGATGATAATTTGTCAAAACGTAGTACCAGATTCTGGCAAGTAACTTGGCATTTTGAAGAAATACACTATTTTAAATAATTTTATTTCCTTAAATAAAAGTAATATATGTTCACTGTACAATTTTTAAAAAGTACAAAAAGAAAATAAAAATGATTTCTAATTCCAGCACTCATAGATAACTTCTGAGGATGTTCAGTTCTTTTTTTCCCCCAGGTTGTGCATTTCTACATTTACTTGCTTATTTATAGGCTAACTCAGAACACTCAGCAAATGTAGTTTTGTATCTTGCTTTTTGCAATTAATATTACATCATCATCATTTTCTCCACTTAATAGTTCATAAAAATGTTTTTATGGCTATATAATATTCCATTACATAGCTATTTCATAATCTTTCCAATCACCTATTAGGAGACATTTAGGTATTTCTAGTTTTTCACTATTACAAATTAATGAGCTAAAAATTACCAAATACTTACTTTGGGCCAGGCATTCTGCTGAGTCTTTTATCTTCAGTGACACTTTAATTATCCATAACAACCCTTTGAGGATGGTATTCATTATTATACTCATTTTTTTAGATGAGCAAACTAATGACTCTAGAGGTCGGATCCTTCATCCAAGATCGTGGAGCTGGTAAATAAGAAAGCCGGAATTCTCACATAGGACATTTGGCTTGAGAACCTTTGCTAACCAGTATGCATACGATCATGATAAATTCTCCTAATATGGGATTTGTTGTCCACAAGACATACTAATACTTTCTAATGAAAAAATAATATTAATAGAAACAGTGAAATTACTACGTCAAGGATGTTAAGAAACTTCCTACTGCCAAATTGTTTTTCTAAAATATTATGCTGATTTATACTAAATAGATACAGTGTAGGAGCCTGTCCCCTCTTCCTGAGACATGGAATCCTTAGTCATACACGTCCTCTTACAGCCTTTTATCCTAACTACTATAGCACGTCTATCATGTTCCATTTGTTTATTTATATTTCAGTCTGTCTTGCTATACTATGAAATCTTTGGGAGCCAAATTGAGTCTCATTTATCTTTTAATTCATCATATCTACCCCTATGCCAGATACACAGAAAACTCTTAATATGACTTCTGTTAAAAAAAAAAATCACCATGACTTGCAGTTTCAGGGGCCAGTTAGCTATATACAAGAATATGTCACTTCACTTTCCTCTCCAGTTCCCACACTTCCATAACATGAAGCTAGAGCTCTAAACATCCCGGTCCCCTACTTATGCTGTGGGTGCCCTCCCCACCTCGTTCTCTCTCACAACCTAATTCCCAACTCTCTAAACCCATCTCGGATACTATCTCCACCCTGAAGTCTTTGCTCTTACCACCTTCCCCTCCAGTGCTAAACTTTTCCCTTCCCACACTCTGTTAAAATGTTGTTTATAATCCCTACTATGACAGTAGGTTCTTACTAATTTAGCATTTTGTCATATAATTTCTTTTTTGAATCTTTAGTAATCATAATACCACTTATTCCTTGTCTTTATTTCTTATTCCCTGATCACCCTAAACATATTTTAAGACTCTGGGCACTTGTCCCCATTCTCCAAGCTTTATGGAGGTGGTTCATTAGAAGCACTCAAAATTCACCCAGGCATTCCCGGTAGGCCAACGAGCTGTCCTGTTTGTAGGCATCTCTCTAGGTGGATTTGTAT
This sequence comes from Cheirogaleus medius, assembly GCA_008086735.1. Lineage (NCBI taxonomy): Eukaryota > Metazoa > Chordata > Mammalia > Primates > Cheirogaleidae > Cheirogaleus > Cheirogaleus medius. Next base: position 57,479,216 of record VBSM01001124.1, on the reverse strand, counting down.
AGCTTCAGCCATCATGATATTTTGGAAGAAAATTCAGGGGTCATTGATTTTTCCCATATCTTCCCATGAAAAGAACTGTGTTTTTTCTCCATCACAGTTCTAACCAGAGACTCCCAGAATCCTATGGATGAGTTTTGCCACTGGAGCATTTAGGGAGCTCACAATTAACCGTTTTTCCTGGTAATCTATAGGACTCATGATTACTATATATACGTATATTTTTAACAGAATCTCTCTCTGTTGCCCAGGCTAGAGTGCAGTAGCGTGATCACAGCTCACTACAACCTCCAACTCCTGGGTATGACTATCTCTCATCAACATAAAGTTACTAAGTTTCCCATGGCTGAAAAAATGCTGTCAGGAAATGAGGCTGATGTATTTGATTACCCCCTCAGTTTTCATTGCAGTTTATCTAAATTTTATTTTTAGTACAGTTTGCATTTTACAGATGACCATATGTTTTTTTTTCCTCTTGGTATCAGCACAGCTTTTTAAGTAAGAATTGTTTGGCATATTAAAATGCCCTAATAAATCAAATACGTATGTCTTTAAACCACAAACACAAATATTCCATTTTCCATTAAGTTTGTTGATACAGTTGATATTATAATATTTTTTTATTTTCCTGTAAGTAGAACTTTCCAATTTTCCTTTTGCGATCCACACTTATACGGAAAATTAATATTGAATGTAAGACCAGGTGTGGTGGCTCACGCCTGTAATCCTAGCATTCTGAGAAGCTGAGGCAGGAGGATCGCTTCAGCTCAGGAGTTTGAGATCAGCCTCAGCAAGAGTGAGACTCCGTCTCTACTAAACACAGAAAAAATTAGCCAGGTGTGGTGGCACGCACCTGTAGTCTCAGCTACTTGGGAGGCTGAGGCAGGAGGATGGCCTGAGCCCAGGAGTTTTAGGTTGCTGTGAGCTAGGCTGATGTCATGGCACTCTAGCATGGGCACAGAGCAAGACTCTGTCTCAAAAAGGAAAAAAAAAGAAAGAAAAATTGAATGTAGAAATTGTGGAGGTTGAAGGCTGATGGAGATAAAGAGAGGCAGCAGTGGGCTAGAGGATTTTCAAAGAGAAAAGGGAAGGAAAGGAGAATCTGAAGTTAAGGTACCTCTGGTTTACAGCAATGTTAGCATAGTAGAAAGGAAAAAAGCAAAAGTACCACCAAGTACAAGAGGAGCCAACAATGAAAAAGAAGCATTAGAAGTGATGGAAAGTTTCAGAAGAGCTGCTGGGAAAAGTGGATGGTGGTGAAACAGTTGGCAAAGATGAAGGTCAACTCCAGAATGAAAACTCATTAACAGAAATAGAATAAAAATGTAGAATTTAAAGAAGAGACTGTACACCTCTCGAGCCTCCAAACTCCATCCTTGCTTTCAGTAGTGCTTTGTGATTTAACAATAACATTCACGGCCAGAAAACTTTATTAGGCAGAGGGGAAATGAGTCAGGAATGAAATTGTTTACTGACCAGATAAATCCTATGATTCCAATAGCTATTGAAGCTCCTTTAATGAAAAGATTGTCTCCAGATTTTGGCAGAAAATAGTTGGCAAAAACAATAACAGTTCTTTGGGCTTGGCATGAAGCTCTGTCTATTATATCTTGCCAGGCCAATTCCACACTTATAAAGAGAGGCAAGAAACTACTGTTTGCCCAGGAGAGGGTGTTCATATTGGAAACAGAGAGGGAATAATATGAGAGTCAAGATTGAAGGACTCATTTTTATTTGTTATTTAATTGACTCATGCAATGAATACTCATTGAACACCCAATAAATACCAAACAAGATTGTAGACTATAAGAAAATAATATCAATATCAATAAGAATAAAGAATTTATTAATATTTAAGGACTCACAGTGGGTTATTCCAGGAGTTGGCAGACTATGGCCTGTGGACCAAATCTACTCACTGCCTGTTTTTGTAGTTTATTGGCCCAATCCTTTACATATTGTCTATGTCCCCTTTTGTGTTAAAACAGCAAAGCTGAGTAGTTGGATAGGGACTGTATAGCCTGGGAAAGTAAAAGAATATTTATTATTTCATCTTTTACAAAAATAGTTTGCTGACCACTGGATAAACACAATTGTTATCATGGAGGCACATTGGTGTTTCATAAGTTATAGGAGGAGAAGCCAGGGACTTTAGTGAAAGCTTCAAAGAAGAGTCGATGTGTGACACTTCATTTCAGTTTTGTAAGACATAAAGGAGTTTATGGGCATGAAGAAATGAGAGTGCTGCTTTGGGAACTGCAGTGACAAAGATAGCAGTGTGAAATAATATGTGAATTTTAGGAATCTGCTTGTTGTTTGTTCTGGCTGGAGCATAGATTTGGTTGGGTGACTAAGAATGAGGGGGTGAGGCTAGACCAGGCCAGTAGAACCCAGATCATATATGGAAGGGCCTCGTATTGAGAACTTCATATGCAAACACTCAGCATGACAAGACACCCACAATTAATAGCACACAATCTCTGACTTTATGAACTCAACCCCTAAAAAGAGGAATAAGACATTAAATGAAGCACATGACAGAATGAGATACATACAATAGAAAAGTCCAAAATATAATAGGGATTTTTCAGTAAGAAGAAATGACATCTGATTGGAGGATTAAAGAATTAATTTATATTACTATTAATAATGTACCCTGAAGAGCGGCTGTAATTTCATTGGGTGGAGGGGGTGGTGTACCAGGCAAAGAAAACAGCATAAAGAGAGATAGGCAAAAAGGAATGCTAAGAGATTTGGGGGTGTCTTAGCCCAGTTTCCCTAGAAAACAGAATCTTAGAACAAAGCTTCCTGCTAATACTTTATTGGGTGGTGCATTCTCAGGGAAGTGGAAGGGAGGGAGAAAAGGGTGCAAGTCAGAGATAGAGGGAGTGAAATTGCGAGGAGAGCATGCCTCAGGCTGGCCACAGCTGTGTAACAAGGACAGCTAATTGCTGCAACTTGTAGGGCATTGTTCTAGAGGCTCTCTGAATTTCTGTGTCATAGAACAGCCCCCTTGGTAGGAAAGGGGGAAGTAAGGGGAAGAATCTATACACTGCCTTTCTTTTTTGTTCCATTGACCATTTCACTCCTTTGGTGATCCCCTGAACCTCTGTGGTGTGCCACCCAGTCCTCCTAGACAGTTGCTGGGGACATAAGAGCCCACATGCCTTCAGCCTGGCTGGAGAGCATGCGTGCCTTTCTCCTTGCCAGTCAGTGTCATGGGCAGGGATCCTCAGTCTCCAGGGGCAGAAACAGTGACCTGACTCCATGACCCTGGGGACAGTGCAGACCCTTGTGAGGACCACTCCAGCCAGAAAGCAAGTGGGCAGGCTTGTGGTGGTGCACATGAGCCCAATACAGGCAGCATTAAATTGTTTGTCTGGAATATAGAGTAGGGACCCAATGGGAGAGAAGACAGGAGGAGTTGGAATGTCTTATGGGACACATGGTTGTTGGATGAGGATCATGTTCTTTATTAGCAAATAGAAAGCAACTGAAGGTTTTCTATAAGAAGATGACATGATCAAGAAGGTGTTTAGTTTTAGTTTTTTTTTTTTTCGGGGGGGATCTAATATGGAAGTGGTACATAAGTAGAGTTAGAAGGCATAGAAATTGGAAGAAGGGCTATTTGTGAGTTAAAAAGAGTGGTGGCAAAAAGGATCAAGCTACTCAGTTCTATACCTTTAGAAGGGCCTCTGGCCCCTACCCAGCCTTCCACATGGGTCATATTCCTTCTTTTTTTAATTTTTAAATTTTTTTATTTCAACATATTACTGGGGTACAAATGTTCAGGTTACATATGTTGCCTTTGCCCCATCCGAGTTAGTGCTTCAAGCATGTCCATCTCCCAGACAGTGCACACCACACCCATTAGGTGTGAATATACATATCCCCCGCCACCTGCCCGACATCCAGTGAATGTTACTACTATATGTGCATATAAATGTTGGTTAGTTAGTACCAATTTGATGGTGAGTACATATAGTGCTTGTTTTTCCATTCTTGTGATACTTCACTTAGTAGAATGGGTTCCAGCTGTATCCAGGATAATACAAGAGGTGCTAGATCACCATTGTTTTTTGTGGCTGAGTAGAACTCTATGGATACATATACCAAATTTTATTAATCCACTCATGTATTGATGAGCACTTGGGTTGTTTCCACATCTTTGCACTTGTGAATTGTGCTGTTATAAACATTCGAGTGCAGATGTCTTTTTTATAGAATGTATTTTTTTCCTTTGGGTAGATGCCCAGTAATGGGATTGCTGGATCAAATGGTAGTTCTACTTGTAGCTCTTTGAGGTATCTCCATATTGCTTTCCACAGAGGTTGTACTAGTTTGCAGTCCCACCAGCAGCCCTTTATCTGGCATGTAGCATGCGAATATTTTCTCCAATTCTGTAGGCTGTCTATCTGCTTTCATGATAGTTTCCTTGGCTGTGCAGAAGCTTTTTAATTTGATCAGGTCCCATTTATTTATTTATTTATTTATTTTGTTGCTGTAATTGCCTTTGGGGTCTTCTTAAATTCTTTCCCTAGGCTGATGTCTATGAGAGTTTTTCCAACATTTTCTTCTAGAATTCTCATAATTTCATATCCTAGGTTTAGTCTGTTATCCATTGTCAGTTGATTTTAGTGAGAGGTGAGAGGTGAGGATCCTGTTTTCAGTCTTCTACATGTGGCTATTCAATTTCCATGAGTCATCTTCCTTCTTGAAGGAAGTTGAATAAATGTATATGTCTTGTTCCAGGAGACAAAATGAGCTTTAGTAGTGTCCATTTTTAAGCAGCATTTGGATTGTACATGCTTATACATTGGTGTGCCCACTTTTAAGATCACAGTAATTAGTTGTTCATTATTTATACTGTACCTGTATAGATTTTAAAAAAACAATTCTTATTTCTTGATCTCAGGAGGCATAGGCACAAACATCCACATCCTGCATCCATGAGGGAAAAGTGAACTACACAGGTGAGTGAGAAAGAAGGGGGCAGTCCTTCCATTGAGCATGAATGGACTCTATCCTTCCTTCCTTTTACCATGGCCTCATTACTGTCTGAAGTTTTCAAAGAAAGTATTGGTCAGTCTGTCAACAACAATCAGGGCATACTGGATGCCAAGACCTGTTGTTGGCACTGAGGCTTGAGGGCAGAGTTGACAACAAAGTACCTACTCCTGGGTAGAAAGTAGGATGTAGTTATTCTTCAAGGTCACAACCATTGGCTTTGGCCATTCCTGATGGCAACAACCATGATGTATGGGGTAAAGTTCATTCTTTATTGAGGCCAACACTGCTCCTTTAAAAGGAAGACAGTAAAGTACAGTTGTTAAAACCACGGGCTCTGGAGCCAGAATGCTTGGATTCAAATCCTGGTTCTACCCTTACTAGCTAGCATTATCTCAATTTCCTTATTTTTAAATGAGAACTATGATAGTTGTCTCCCAATAGGGTTGCCAAGAGGATAAAATGAAATAATATATGAAAGTGCTTAGCATAATTATTAATTAGTGCTTATCAATATTACTACAGGACAATTATTTCTTCCTCATAATTCTGAAGTCCCCCAAATCACTGAAACCCCAGAGTTGTTTTGTAACTCATTGAGTAGCAAAGCCTCATCTGAGGTTAGAGTCTTTATGAATATTACATAGTATGAATGTTATTTTACCTCAAGTCACATGAATTTTATATGTTTCTCTGTAGAAATATGAATGCATTTAATTACAGAGTTTTATTCCAGGCCCTGATGGGACTGTTTTTATGTCATTTTGTTCATATACCACATTCCTAGTCTAAAAGCTCGAGATTTTCAAATTCTGAAATACAATTGTCCAAAAATTTCAGAATAAGGATTGAGCACCTGTGTTAGTTAGAGGTGGGAAATGACAATCTAAGAATTAACACTGATTCCTCCTATCCATCCTACCATAAGAACACATTAAAAATTCTCAGGAAACTTTGAATTGCTTCAAAACATATCCCAGTGTGTGAACTTTTGAAAAATGTTTCTATACGTTTATAACTAAAAATAAAATCCTAATAATCTTCCCACCATTTGTTCCAGCCTCAGCCCACTGATGTAACAATCAGTGTGAACGCTTGGGCATGTATCCTTTCATGCCATGAAATAGTTTAAAGGATGTTCTACCAAGTAAACTATTTGTGGAAAATGGTTTGGACTTAAACATGGAAGACTAGTAATTTAATGATGAACTAAAACAAACAAACAAAAAGACTACATTGCATTTGAGAAAACCTCATTAAGAATTCTCCCACAAAAGTTGTTTGATTTCTATCCAAATGGGGTATTCTGTAGTATAAATTTTAGTGACATTTCCTAAGTCTACATGTATAGAGCTGAAGGCTTTCTTTGAAATAGACCCTTAAAATATGTCATTTTACTTATATCTTATTCCTCTCAAGAAAGAGAAAATGGAGCCATTCAAAATGCCGCTGAGCAAAATCAAATCTCTGAAAACTTGGTGGTCTACTTCTGGATTCCTCAACTTTACTTCTTTATCTGCCTCAAAGCTGGATGAAAGCCTACAGATTTTGCTTTTGTCCATATAAGCTGTAGTACCATACTGGGTCCAATGTGTGCATTTCCCGGCCTTGTCAAAGTAGGGATAAAAGGATTGTCACTCTAGAATGCTTACTTATATTTCAGCCTCCCTCCCTCCCCTGCCCTAAGGCTTCCAGTTTCTGGGATAAAATATCTAATTGCTGCTTGGAAATTTTACCTTTCATTTTGTAAAATCTCACAGCTTTAAAAATCTGTCTAAATTTATTTTGAAAAGAAGTGGAACACCTTTGATTATTTTCTAAGACTTTACCTCTGGCCAAATTCTCCAATAATCCTAGAGTTACTCTTTGATCATACATCAGCCATGCCTCAAAGGTGTCTAACATTGATGTCCTCTTCTGGGACAAGAGATCCCTTATGGCTAAAAAAAAAAAATAAGGAGATATTACCAGAGGAGAGATCATAAGATTATAATAGGACTACATTATTAGAAATATAATTATCACCCTTTAAAATAGTCTTTATGGTGTTGTTTAGGGGTAGACTTAAAAAGAGAATTTGGCAAATCTGTACAATGTGAAAATTACTGATGGCACATGTTGAAGTTTTAGGCATCGTAATAGAGTATACTGTTCTATTTCTTGCCTGAATTCTGAATCATGCAGACAGAGATTAAAATATCTGGTTGTTTACTGATGCCATTATTGGAAATTGAGGCTTGAGCATGAGACAATGATGGGATTTCTCACATTTAACATCATTAATAGAGATTTGTTCACTCAATGTCAGGTAGCACTGGTCAACCACAGGCCTTCCACACAAAAGGACAGGGCTGCTACTGTGATGCTCTTTGCATGACCAAGAAAAAAAGAGAGTGTATTTTCCTAAAATCAGGTAGATCCAAAGACGAGAAGGAAAAAGGAAGGGACTCAGTCATACATGCCTAGTTTTTGTTCCTAAATTTACTAATAAGACAATTTAATACTCCTCCCATGAGGAAAAATTAGTGCAGATGTAGAGGAAGCTAAGAATGTTGTTCTCATGGAAACTTGAAGGGTAAATTAGGTCCCATTTAATAATACACAGTCCTAATAAAATAATAGAAAGGATATGGTTTACATTTGCATTAGCATTCCTGCCTCTGCCCTCCCCAAACAAGGGTGCATGTAGATGGTTCACAATCAGACATTTATTTTCTAGGGGAAAAAGTCTGAGGGCAGCTCTCTGAACAAATTGACTCATTGTCAAGGAATATCAAATGTAGGTGCCACAGGGTAAACCTCTCCTCTTTTAGAGACTAGCTATATAGATCACTTGTGACATACTTTAGGATATTTAGACCTCAGATTTCAGCAGCGGAATCCTAGTTTGCAGTCTATGCATGGCATACTTAACTGCATCAAGAAACCATGGTAGAACCAGAGAACCTTAGCAAAATTTGACTCAGGTGCTCAGAGTAGAAGCTTTCAACAGGGTGCATCAAAAAGATACATCCATTTAGTGGGTAAAGGACACACAAGTGTCTAAACTATCAGATTACATCTTATTCTATCTGACGAGATAGTAATGAAAGATGGTACCAAAGATTCTGGCTTTTGCTCTTTAGCAGGAAACGTCCTTTTCCTGCCTTGGCATCAAAATCATATTAACAAAAGCCAAAGCATAACACATAGTCCAGTGGAAGATGGATGTGCCCATGTTTTCTAGGTAATATTGGCATTTTCAGCTGGTTGAATCATTGCTGGCATAATCCACATATTTAATTAGGAGGCTTTCACCATGGAAGGCAATTCACTCTATAGTGCCATGGAGATCTGTCCTACAAGGATTGTATGCCACTCACTTCTGACAATAGCCTTTTGTGGGACCATATAGGGTAAAAGAGAGGGAGGATGCTCAGAAAAAGGGACATGAACAAATTTCGTAGATTTAACATGTTAGCAAAGCTAATGTGTCAAGTTCAACTAAAAATCACAAGCGACATGTCTGAAAGCAATAAGAAGTCCTAAAAAAATAAGATGATCAGAGAAGAAACTACTCTTGCTCAAGACAGTTTTAGTGCTCATTCATTCGGAGTATGCATAGGAAATAACACACAATTACACGTGACAGGGTCTGTCATCATAAGGGCACTGCTATACATCTCGATGCCATTGTTTCCTATTCTGCTTGATCCAGAAAATGTACTTCCTATTCAGTAACTTCCTATTTGGGTGTATAAGTAAAACTTCTATTCTTTTAATTAGGTGAAAATTATTTTGTTGTAGTAGTACCTGAAGCATATTAAAGCCTCTTAGTAGATAACTTTCCAAATCCTGATAGCTAGAAATGCCATAATCTTCTTCAACTTCCCACTTACATTACCTGGGGAAAAATGAGATAATGGATGTATTTAGTCCAGTGCCTGAATATATAGTGTATCCTCAATAACTTGGAGCGGCTGGGCTATATTTGGGAACCAATGCTCGTCTCAGATCCTGCAACTATGCTGATGAGGGAAAGAAGTGTGTTGGCAGCCTTGCCCCCTCTCCCTCCATCCAGTGGTCCTTGGAACTAAATCTCATGTCTCAGACCCCAAGTCTGCTGTATAAGCTATGATTGATGGGATGCCACATCCTCTAAGCTACCTTAATTCCAACGCAGCTCAGGACCTCCTAATGTACCAAGAATGAGATCTGAGCATCTGTGGAACCCTATACTACAGCCTTTTTCCTTTCACTTGTATATGGTCCTAGCCATGGGTAAGGGCCTCTTTATTTTTATTTTCTCTTTCTTAGTTTCTGCTTAGTTTCCTTGTTCAGTCCTCCATTCCAGCTTAGGATATCACTCTGAATTTCAGCCAGCATGCTGCCTGGCTCTTGCAAGTCTTCTATCCCAAAGCTGAATTCTGCTCTCTGATATTTCTACCTAATTGTGAGAAATCCACATGGACAAACTTAGAGCCAATTGCTGTTTGCCTGTCCTAGGTTATCGTTCACTTCACCACTGGGGTCTTCATTCCTGTGTGCCACTGGCCAGATAAACACTGGCAGTTGCCCGAATCATCTCAGTTCTTGACGCCACTTGGAGTTTGTGTGTCTGAGATGCCCCACTCACCTCCTCCTATGTCCTGGTGACATAGATCTTACTGAAATCTGGCTTCTCACCTCCCTACAAAAGATGTCTTAGTGGCCCAACTTGCATGTCACCTTGCCTTGTTTGGGACAACACCGATTTTCCAGACTGGGCTGCAAACTAACTGATCTTCAAGTACAAGGAATGGGGCTAGAATAGAAAGAACAAAAAAAGAAAGAAAGAAAGAGAATCCTAAGGCTCATCACTCAAAACGTTTATATGTTGAATCCTAGTCCCTCAAACGTAAACAAGCTGAGGAAGTGATTTTTTTCTTTTGGTTTTAGCTTTCTAGAATCACAATCCCTTCAATATTTTGTTCAATAGATTTATTTTCCTTACTTTTTCTGAGCTCAGAATTTCTGTGCGAGATGGAATAAGAAAACTGCAAACCCCCTCAGGCCACAAATCAGGAATTGTTTCAATTACTTCTGTTTTTTTTTTCTTTGACGAAGCCCAGGTCCTGATGAAGCCACATCAGCTCTTTTTCTGTTTTCCTTACAGAACAAATTGCCAGCAGGATTCCTGTTTATGAGGGTAGGAATTGCTTGTACAAATTTCCCATAAGGATTCTGACAGGAAGCTTCTCTCTGCTAAGGCAAAGTATTCGTTGTATCACTGATTTTGGGCATGCAGCCAGCGTAAGTCAGAGATCCCTTATGCCCACCAAGACATCCTTCCTCTTATCTGTACGGTCTGATTTGCTTGAGAAACGCAGTTCATTTCTGTAATTATCTCAGAAGGGAGAAGTCTAAGTCTGTGTAATTATGGTGTTCATGCATATTGAGGATTTTCTCAAGTTTGGATGTCAGCAGCGTGCCCAGGGAAGGGCTGAATGGTGAATCAAAGTATTGAGACCACAAGCAGGGTGGGATGCAGGAGGCCCCATAATGACCTGTCAAAGCCCAATTCCATACCGATCAGGGCAGCTGTGAGAGGCTGGGAAGAGTGACAACAGCATCTGCAGCCATCCTTCCCAGGCTAATTCACTTTGAACAGAAGTATGGATGAGGAGGCTTTTAAGGCCTCCTTAAAACATGGTTAAAACAGTGACAATCAGACTAAGACATCTTCACCTGTGGCATACAATGTGCATGAAGAGTCCTAACAATGATAATAACATTTTATTAAGCATTTAATGTACTGTTATGTGTGCATTGCATCAGAAATATTTTTTAAGTGTCTTCTTATTCCCACACATTCTTCTAGGCACTAGGGATTCAGCAGAGAATAGATGAAACAGACAAGAAGAAAATAGATAAAGTCACTGCCCTTAAGGATCATGTAACAGTAACACTCATTAACCATAAAATACTCCAAAGTCTAAGTTCTTTCTGATAAGCCATGGCACCTCCTCCTGGTTGAAAAAATATACTGTGCTACATATGACAGCAATGTCAACAGTGGTCCCATTTTCAGTTGTGAAGAGCAGCCATTGGTTTAAAGTATTCATCTTCTCCTTGAGGACAACACCACAAAGTATTGTCCCCAAGCTGGTGGCTTAGCTGAGCCTTTAATAGGTCTTCCCATCCTTCCATTAAGCTTGTTGCTTTTGAGTGATGTGGCATATGGCAAGATTTCATGGTCAGTGTTCCAATGTTGTAACTTGTATGTTGTAAAATGCATCCCTTTAATGGACAATGCTGAATGGAATACCATGTCCGTAAGTCAGGCATGCAGCAAGCCCCTGGGTGGTGGAACCAAGGGAAACACAAGAAGCAGGGAAGGCTAAGACATACCTGGAATAAGTAGTCAGGTATTTAAGGATGAATTATTACCCCCTCTGGGATGAAAGAGGTCTGATGTGATCAAATTGCCACAACGTGATGGCGAATCTCTTTGGAGGTTAGTGCCATATCAAGGGACACAATGTTGGTCTTTTGTGGGCAGACTGGACATTCAGCAGTATCAACAGCTAGGGTAGCCTTGCTCAGAGGGACCCCAAGCTTTGGGCCCATACACAGCCTTCATCTCTGCCATCATGGCAACTCAGTTCATAGTCCTATTACATGATTACAAGGGTGGCCAAGGAGAGAGGCTGGCTGACAACTGCTGGGTACATCATCTTGTCCTCCCAATTAAGCGCTGCTCTGCAATTTGGGTCTCTGGTGGATATTATTAGCATGAGATAAAAAGATCACCATGGTTTTTGACCACTTCCATCAGTACTTCTACATGCTTCTTTGTAAGATCTCCTTGTCTCTGATCTAATCTCACTCTTTTCAAGCCCCTGACCACGCGACCATGCCTTTCAGCCCTGCTCAAAGCTCTCTATATATCCTTACCTCGGAGCACTTCTCCATTCATGCGAAGGGAACGGTCAAGTGTACTGCTCACACCCTTGCCCATGTGGAGGAAGTACCCTCACTCCTGTCCTTTAGTGCCATGCCTAAATGGAGCTGTATTGAAGTAGCAGTCCATTTGCAGCTCAAATCAGCATAATGGGAGAAAAAAAGAACACATCATGGAGCAAGTCTCAGGTTTTTTTCTGCCTTCATCATTTAGCTTTAGGAAACCCTCTATGACATGAGGCAATAGATGTGAGTTTCAAGCAAAGTATCATTAACATGTTAAAGTACATCTTTATGTAACTTGTATGTATCTCTAGACCTGCTTGGGTCTGATCCTGAATATATCATTTCTATTGTCCAGTGTCTAGTATATTGCTGCTGTACCCACCCAATATTATGATTTGGAGAGTCTGATAATAATACCCAACTCATGCTGACAGCTTCGCTCACCTGGTAACCTGCTGTTAGTTGCTGAGTCTTTGTCAGCACCCAACAGCACTCCAGGTGGTGCCTTTTAAATGGTAAGTAGTACTCTGCTATGAAAGGGGTCTTTGTGTCTCTTCTTTTGGGGTTTGCCAGAGATTCTGAAATACATCCTTACCTATCATAGAACACCATTGGCTCTACCGGGGCAGGTGGCTGAAGTTGCAGGGCAGCTAGTGCCACAGACTACACCTGTTGCAAAACCTCCTCTTGCTCTGAGCCATGTTCAGAACTATTGGTCTTTCAAGTCACCAGATAAATGCATCAGAGAACTTCTCCCAAATGCAGTCAACATGCTGCCTCCAAAATCCACAGAGGCAGACTAGGTGTCATGGCTCCTTCTTAGTGGTGAAAGGTACAAGATATAAAACTGCTCATCCTTAGAGGGGATTTCCTAGATTGTCTTGGGCTATTGGACCCCTAAAATCATCACTAATATGGTAGGCAGATAATTCTTCATGGGGTTTATCTTGAGTCCCCTGATGTGTATTTATCTGCCAGAGATCTAGAGTACTTACTACTTCCTCTTCACCAGATATTATTAACATGATATCATCAATATTGTGGACTAGTAGGATGTTCTGAAGAATGCTAATGTGATCAAGATTCCTTCTGAATACATTGTGACCAAGATCAAAAGGCTTAATATACCTCTGGGAAAATAAAGTGAATATATAATGTCCTTCCCACAGAAAGGGAAACTGCCTTTGATCTTCCTTTTTGATAGAATTGGAGAACACATTCAGCAGGTCAGTAGCCTCGCACCCAGTACCAGAGTCTGTGTTGATCTGTTTGATAAAGATTTCACATCTAGCACGGGAGCTGAGTTGGGATGACCATAACATTGGTGAGGTTTATAGAGTCCACTGTCTTCCATCAGAACTAATTGGCTTTATCTTTTCAGGAATTGTATGGGGGAATTGAATAAGGATATGTAGGGACCACCATACCTGCATTTTGTAAGTCTTTGGTGGTGGGGCAAATTTCTAAAATTCCTTCTGGAATGCAATATTATTAATATTTATACTTAATTACCTTGGAAAGGGGTGGAGGCAATATGATGAGTTTCCTATAATTTTGATTCAGACTCCATAAGCCAAGAAATAATAACAGTGCTCTGCCAGCTATTAAGTATCTTTGTCTCAGTTACACACTTGGAAATGGGAAAATGTGTCTGTGAACTCAGTGAACTCTCTGTAGGATGGACTTAGAAATCTGTTCATCACCTGGACACCAGGAGCTTCTCCTTCATCTGGAGCTCCTCCTTCATCTGGAGCTCCTGGATGGTATTTTGAGTTCCTTATATCAGTGTCAGATTAAATCCTCTATTCAGTTATCCTTAAAAGTTCTATGTGTTCCATTTTCCTCCTGCATAATTACTGTAGAAAATTGATTTAGTGGAATATTTATTGTCTATACATTTGATGATATTATAGTCCTTCTTCAAAGGAAACAAACCTGCCTTTTGATCAATAACCTCTGGGTCTGTAAATTAATTTAGGTCTGGAAATTGGGTGAAGGACTACAGTTTTGCATTGTGTTAGCTGACATTGGCCAGCTCTTGATTTAGGGAAGGGAAGAAGGAGGGGATTATTTTAATTCAAGTTGAATAATACCTTTGTGGACTGTCCATATATCTTGTGCCCTGGAATATTCTAATTTATGAGTCATTTCCATAGATCCCTTCAGGTCAAGTCACCTTGATTGCTACCTAGCCCTTCCCATTATGATGATCACATCTACTTTGCTTCTGAAGGTTAAGTGCTGCCACTTTGTTATTCTGGGATCATTTCCTAACCACTGATACAAAGCAGCCCAGTACTGATGTAGCACATTCAACTATCACACCAATAGATGGAAGCCTCCACTGTGCTTCTCAAATCTGCTCTCTGTCTTCAGGAGAGGCTTCATTATGGCCTTGGTAAAGGAATATCCATGAATCCTTCTAGCAAATATTCAGTAAGTGGGGTTTTCTGGTCTCACATAATAAATCCATTCTAACATTCTCACTACCTTTAGCCTTCTGGCTCCTTCAGTTATCCGTCTGGGCAGTTCTGGCATCTCTGCCTCATTCTCTGTGAAGCATTACTAGGACTGGGTCCAGAGCTCTTTGCCAGGACAGTAAATCCTGTATCCTTGTTCAGGCTGTGCTGAGACAAGACCCAAGTTATTGGTCTTGGCAAAAAGGGGTGATTGGGAGTGGATCTTGAGGAGAAAAAGCATGAGAGGCATCTTCTTTAGGTAAGGGTTTTTCAAGGTGTCTAGGCAATTGGAAGTTGCTCTGCTCTGATAAGGGGTATTCTTTTGCCAGCTTGAAGTGTTCAGGAGACTCTAGGGATTTAGGATTCTCTGGTTCTTCCATTCATTGGTTAAGGTGTGCCCTGGGGGCATTAATTGTCCTTCACTTTCAGGCTACACAAGAGTCTGGAGCGTGCCTCCCTCAGTTCACCATGCCACTGTGTTAGATAAGTCCTGGGACAGCAAATGAAAAATGGATGGTCCGTGCTTACAGCAAGAAGCTGCCAGTGACTTGAAGACCATAAGAACTGTTTGCTGTAACCATAGCTGAAGTCAGAAGTGAAGCCAAGACAATGTGAGATAGTTTATAAAGGTATATGCAATAAAAAGGAAGGAGAGAAAAAGGAAGTGGAGGAAGAAGACTCATCTCAGTTAAGTAACTTGGTCAAGATGGTACATCTAGTACCTGGCAGATAGTTGGCATTAAAAGCTAGCCTCTCTGATTCCAGAGACCATCCCTTAACTACTGCTACTTTTTTTCTAGGAAAATCAACAGAGTATATAGGAATGGACATTTTGACACTCAGGTTGGGGGTGAGGCAGAGCTTAGCTTATCAGCCATGTGTGAATGCTTCACTTCAGCTTCCAAAAGAGTACAGCTGCCTAGAAAGCTACTGATCCAAAGTCTCAGTGCCTTCTGGAAACTACAAGCCTGAGAAGCACCTTCACTATATAATATGGTGAAATTCCCTAAGGAGCTCCAAGGTCCTTGCAACTTTCCCTAATCAAGTCTAAGTATCTGTTCTTTGAACATTAAGCTTGCTACCGCTCTACAGCCTTTGTTCTTGTCATCACCTCTTCCAGGAACTTTCTTTCCTTGTCTCTTTGCATGATGGCCTCCTTCTTATCCTTCAAGGATCAGTTCAAGTGCCATCTCCTCAGAGAGGCTGTCCCTGACTACCTCATCTACAAAAGCACACACCACTTCTCTCCTTAGTCGCCCCCTATGATAATCATTTCTAACAATGACAGCTGTCCTTCATTGCACCATCACAGCCTTCAACTATCTGGTATTTGTTTGTAAGTTTGTTGTTTGATTCCCTCACTAGAATAAAAACAAATTTTTTGAGGACAGGCAATTTGTCCATTCTATTTATCACTGTGCTCCTTGTTCTTAAATAGTGCCAGACACATAGAAAACATTCCAGAAATATTTGCTGGATAAATGAATGAAATGAATTAATGCATTAAACAAACAATTGTTTTCTGCCTAATGCCTATATATGCCCTTCCAGTAAATACCAAATCACTTAGAGACCATGGGCATGTGATAACATCAGTGGACATTTCCTTAGTAAGCAGGGCCAGTACCACCAATGCACTACACAGAATGCAGAATAGGCTTTATTCTCTTCCACATGCACTTCTATCTAAACGTGACAAAATATTGAGCAATTAGACCAATTATAGTACCAAATGTATAGGCAAAAATTCAGAAGCTTAATAAAGAGTCTTTCAGAAATAAGATGATAACTTTTTATTTATTCTCCTCTCTGGGAAAGCATTGAGGTGGTGTTGTCTTTTAATAGGTGACATCATTGTCCTTGGCCATAGAAATGAGATACAAAACTGAGTTGCATGCTAAGAGGTTCAAAGTATTCTTCTGTACTTTACTTTTTTAAATCACTCACACCTCTTTTGACATTTCTTGTTTTAAATTATTGGACTTTTAACTTCCTATTTGGTTTTCTCTCCAGTTCTTGCCTTGAATTGATTTAGAACCTGGCTCTACACCATGTGCTTTATGACTGCGTATGAAATCACACTGAAGTCTTCACTTAGGACTTACCCTAAGCCTCATTATCTAGCTGAAATCCCAGTCCAGCTTCTTGTGCTTGGTTATATAGACTGGAAATGTAGTTTGTCCAGAAGAGACTGATAAATAGATGTCCACTTAAAACTTAATACTCCAAATTAAAATGTTAAGTATGGGGACAATCTCAACACTTGTTCCACAAATAATAAACTTAGAAACCTGAATGATCTTTTTATTGTTGAGCAAACTTCAAATCAGAAAAGGATATATATATATATGATCATTTTGAGGGATATTCCATTTGAGGTCAAAAGGACAACTAGCTATAGGAGCTTGGGTATAGGACTTAAGAATTTCCAGTTCCCTCATCTATTTTAAAAAATAGTGTAAAAATAGTATCTGCCTTATGGGATTGTGAGGATGCACCAAACAAATGCACATAAAGCCCTTAGCACAGCCTGTGGCCCATAGAAATCATTCAATAAATGATAGATGTTAATGATAACAATAAAAATTTACTTGAGATATCTTTCCTTATTTCTCCACCAAGAAATTTTTCTTTCATCCTTCAAGACTGTTGAAAATTGCTTTGCTCTGTTTCCCCTCAGGTGGCCTTAGTCACCTTCCTTGCTGAGACACCATTGTTCATATTTTTATACCAGTGATGATATCATTATTCATGTATTATAGGGACTAGCCTATGGTAGTTATTCAATAAATTCTGATTGAATGAATGCATAACTTCTACACATTACCCTTGACCTCACCTGAATCCAACAATGGCTTATTGCAAAGTGAGTTTTCTGAAGCTCTCTAACAATTGTTAGAGAAATTACTATTTTACAGGAGCCAGAAGCACACAAAAAAGCCTTCACAGTCAATGCCTGGGCCAACTCCTTTTGTTCTCTGGGCTTTGTAGGGAGTGGGAAGAGATCTAAGTATTCAACTCTAAAAAAGTAAAAGTTTTAACTTTGCTAACATATTTTGAAAAATAGTGGCCTTGGAAGTAAAGGCAGGATCTTGGATCCGCTCTTGGTAAATGCTTTTGCTTGAAATTTGAAAAACAGTTGCAGGAAAAATGCCAACACCTCTGGTATATAACTAAGGCAAGCATTTTCTAAAATGTCTGCTGCTGAAGTCAGCCAGTAGCTCACTCATTATAATGCTCTTAATATTTAATTTAATCAATTAATCAAACCATCTCCTTCATCCTAAATCTATTCTCCTGGGCTGTCACAGTAGTCTCACACGTTCAGAAATACATAAAATTCTTCTCTCCTCTCAGTGCTCAGTGCAAAATGAGGACTAAGTGACCTTTAAGACCCTTCCAACTCTGAAATTCCATGATCCTGTGATTCTCTCAGCCAGATAAAATTTTATTAGTTTTCATGGTTCACGCCAGGATAAGAGAGGCCATCTTACCCATTCAGGAGTAAACTGTGGTGCTGTTAAAAATCCACTAGGTGACTCAAAAAAAGATGGCACAGACTCTTCAAAATGTGTAACTATGGCAGTTTTGCCCAAGAGGCAGAATCTAAAAGGTCCCAAACTTCAGGCATTATTGCAGCCAAACTGACTTTCCCTGCACCATCTCGAGACAAACTCCCTTTCAGTGTGCTCAGCCAACCAGTTTTGTAAACTTCTCATTTCAATATCACTTTACCTCTCTTTAGACTATATATTGCCTGGATATAGCATGAAATGAATGATCAACAGCAAATAAATCTGATGAATCACTTTGATCTCTCCCTCTCTTTCTCTCTCTCCTTCTGTTAGGCTCTTTCTCTCTCTCTCTCTCTTTTTTTCTTTCCAAGAGATTTTATTTCTGACAGTCTCCCTAGGACTCATCTCATGAATCATCCTACTTCTTCTGAGAATATTTGCTCTCAGAGGCTACAAACCCTCCAGGGAAAGTTGTTTCTGGCTGAGATGCAGGCTGCGCAAATCATGAAAATGATTTAGCTTTAGCTGAGAAAGCACTCCCCAAACTTCAACACCACCTCTTTCTTTGCTCTTCTGTTCAGCCATTGTGACTTTGTATTCATTCCTTTATTCGTTCTTTCATCCATCTTTTCCATTCTCATTTACTTTTTCAGTTATAGTTCAACATTAGTCAACTCCAGGAAATTTCACTTAAGTTATTCAAATATTACTTGATTTAGCATTTTGGGTACACAAACTAAATGATGCATTTCTACCTCTGACATTTTTTGATGCATGATTATTGTAAGTGTCCTAGTAAAATAGGAAATATATATAGTTTTTTAGGTCCATTGTTGGGATCACAATCATGAAACATCTTATTAAGTGCCAGGTACTCTGGTCAGCTTTTCATATAGCATCTCCTTGAGTTGCACAATAACCAGATGAGAAGTTATTATTATTATTTTTTTCCTGATTATAAATTCTGACAAGGATAGCATCAAGTCATGTTCCTCATCCAATCATTGATTTCTCTACCTAGTACCTGGCAAATATGAGGTGCTCATTTGTTCATACATGCATTTTGCAAAAAATTGCCAATTATCAAGCCCACAATGGATCATGCACTATGTTAGCCTCTGGGGATGAAGCTAAGTGCAAGGTAGACATCATTCTACCTTTTGTAGAGCTTATACTCTAACAGGAGAGATAGTAAATGTTTGAGGAATGATAAGTGAATGCAGAGGCCAAGGTTAACAGAAGTTAAGTACTTTCTAATTGGTAACAGATTTAAGATTCACACTCAGGTCCAAGTCTATGCTACTCATATGAAACAATTTCAGGCAGAATATTTGACCTCAGGGGGCTCACAGACTACAGAGAATGGGTAAAGGGTAGGAAGGCATAGGAAAGCAAGTAACCAAATAATTACAGTATACCTTATTTAACATTTAGTGAGTCCTTGCTATGTACAAGAACTGTTTGAATGACTTTATGAATATTAATTCTTTAAGTCCTAGAACAATCTTTGAGGCAGGTGTTATTCTATCCCCATTGCACAGACAATGAAAAGAGACACAGAATTTAAGTACGTTTCCCGAGATCATCCAGCCAGTAGGCAGTAGGAATATGCACCCAGGGAATTTGATGCAATAGTGTCTGTTCTTATCACTATGTTATACTACCCCCCTCAGGTGTGACAGTGTTGCAGGAACTAAACTAGCCTCTTTGTATTCAAAAACAAATAAGATATGGCTTCCATTTTTCATGAGCTCATAATTGAATTGGGAAGCCATATA
The DNA here is from genome assembly GCA_008086735.1 of Cheirogaleus medius. Classification (NCBI taxonomy): domain Eukaryota; kingdom Metazoa; phylum Chordata; class Mammalia; order Primates; family Cheirogaleidae; genus Cheirogaleus; species Cheirogaleus medius. The sequence goes on along the minus strand of VBSM01001124.1, from coordinate 57,459,533 downwards.
TCAAAATATAATTATGAAAGCAGATACTCTGGTAAGCTATATTTTATTTATTTATTTTTAATATTGTTTAACGTTAACTATGCTGAATTCGAAAAGTGCACAGTGGCTGTGGTAGACTGAATTACTAGCTCCTGTATTCACACTTTTTTCATGGTCTTGGTGTGACCCACACCCTGACTTTGGCCATGTGACTTGCTTTGATAACGTGGAAGAGACAGCTCGGAGCTTCTGAGTCTAGACCTATGCATCACAGCAGGTTCTGCTCGCTCTCTTGTGCCTCTGGCTTCTCCATGGGAGGAACCTCTCCTGGCTAACCCCCTGGTCCAAGGAGGATGAGAGACACATGGAGAAGAACTGCCTGGCTGAGCAGCCTTCTAGCTCGAAGCAGAGCTACCTAGATCTGCTAGCTTATCCTAGATCAGTCGACCCCTGGCCTATGCACAGTTGTAAGCAAAGTCCAACTGAGCACAGCAAAACTATCCCAGCCAACTTGCAGGATCATAAGAAATAAATGCCATTACGGTATGTGCACTAAGTTTCTAGGGCTGCTATAACAAAATACCACAGACTGGGTGGTTTAAACAACAGAAATTTATAATCTCACTATTCTGGGTGCTAGAAGTCCAAGATCAAGGTGTCAGCAGGTTTGGTTTTGTCTGAGGCCTCTCCCCTTGGCTTGTAGAGGGCTACCTTCTCACTGTGTACTCACATGACAGCTCCTGCATGCCCACACGTATGTGTTTTAACCTCCCGTTCTTCTACGGATACCAGTCATACTGGATTAGGCCCCACCTTATACCCTTATGACTTCCTTTTACCTTGATTACCTCATTAAAGGCTTTATCCCTCAAAACAGTCACATTCTGAGGTACTGGGGGTTAGAGCTTCATGAATGTGAATTGAGGGAGGGGACACAATTCAGTCCTGTAACAATATGCCTTTGAGATTTTGTGTTCATTCTTAAGCAATAATAGCTAATAGCTAAACAATATAGATGGGGAGGGCCAGATTTATCTGAAGATATAAAATGCCTCGTGGGCACAAAAAATATAGTCACTAACTCTTTTTCTCTGATATTAAAAGCTATTGAAGGCCGGGCTTGGTGGCTCACTCCTGTACTCCTAGCATTCTGGGAGGCCGAGGTGGGAGGATCGTTTGAGCTCAGGAGTTCGAGACCAGCATGAGCAAGAGCAAGAGCATCTCTACTAAAAATAGAAAGAAATGAATTGGACAACTAAAAATATATAGAAAAAATTAGCTGGGCATGGTGGCACATGCCTGTAGTCCCACCTACTTGGGAGGCCGAGACAGGAGGATTGCTTGAGCCCAGGAGTTTGAGGTTGCTGTGAGCTAGGCTGACACCATGGCACTCTAGCCCGGGCAACAAAGTGAGATTCTGTCTCAAAAAAAAAAAAAGTTATTGAAGTCTCTTCTAGTGGCCAATGATAACCCAGACAAAGACCTATGACAGAGAAGAACAAGGGGCCTCTGAGATATTATCATCACAGTAGGAAGGAAGATGATCAGTGTGCCCTGAACCAAGAGAGGTGGGTAACAGGGGAAGAGTGTTCTGGATCCATAAGGTCCTGACTCAGCCTTCCAGGTGGTGGGTTCATGACCTGAGACAATAGCTGTTTGAGTAAATTTAAAAGCCAAGATGCTGGGTGGCCAGGCCAAATCTGGCGTGAAGTACTAATGCCTAAGTGTAATGCCGAAAGAAGGACACTTCTGAGTTTCAGGTCCAGCAGCAGGAACATCCAGGAATCGGTTCCTAGGCACAAATAAAACTACAGGGGATCCTGGGACACATGATAGAAAGGAAGTGTTTGTGAAAGGGTAGAGTAAGCCTAATTTGGACAGTTGGGGATCTCAGCAATTATACTTGAAGGGCTTGCTCTTCAAAGTCTGGCCCTTAGACTAACAGTATCAGCTTCTTCCGTAAACGTGTTAGAAACAAGAATCTCAGGTCCCAAACTACCCAAAGTGCTAAATCAGAATCTACATTTTAACAAGATCCCCAGGTGATTCTTATGCACTTTGATGTTTGAGAAGCATTGCTGTAGAGGAGCTATTGGCTGCAAGGGGCCAGGTGGGGAGGTTATTCAGTTAAATTGAATAGTGCATCAAGACTCCCTCATTACGTTATAATTCCACTGTTATTTCTGTTTCTAGAAATCTAATTAGGTTATCTATAATGGTCAGTTTTCAACTTAGTTTAGGTACAGTTCCAGTTATTCAATCTGGTGTTGCTGTAAAGATAACTTGTAGATGTGATTAAAGTCCATAACCAGTTGATGATACAGACTGAATTGTGTCTCCCCAAAATTCATACATTGAAGCCCTAACATCCAGTGCCTGTATTGGTGATGGGACCTCTAAGTAAGTAATTAAGATAAAATGAGGTCATAAGGATGGGCCCCTTATCCCATAGGATTAGTGTCCTTATAAGAAGAGACACAAAAGAGACCCTCTCTCTTGCCCCCCTCCCCACCTCCACCACATGAGGACACAGCAGAAGGCAGCCAACTGAACCAAACTCTGCTGGACCTTGATCTTGGTCTTTGCAGCCTCCAGAACTGTGAGAAAATAAGTTTGTTTTTTAAGCCATAGAGTCTATGGTATTTCATTATGGCAGCCTGAGCAGATTAATACAGTTGACTTTAAGAGAAATTATCCTAGGTAATCAGGGTGTATCTGATTCAATCAGTTGACCGATCTAAAAAGCAGAACTGAAGCTTCCCTATGGAAGAAAAGATTCTCCCTGCAGAGAGCAACTCACAAAGAAGAGTGCCAGCCTCTTTTATGAGCCTTCCTAACAGCCCACCTTATGAATTTTGGACTTGCCTACCCAGCTACCACAATTGCATAAGCCAACTCTTTGCATTAAATCTCTTTATATCACTTACTGCTTACTAGTTTGTTTCTCTGATTGATCCCTTATACAGTTGATTTGTTGTTGTTTTTTTTAACTTTCAGAGTTTTAGCACTTTGTTTCATCAATTGTTTTTACTGATTATTGTTTTCTTTTTCATTAATATCTCTGTTTTATTTTTATTATTTCCTTCCTTTAGCTTTTTTTTTTGGCTTAACTTTCTTGATTTTTTTATTTGAATATAATTCTCCTCTTTCTGTTTTTTATTTTATTAATAAAAATATCTGAAGTTATGGTTTTTTCCCTTTTGTTACTGCTTTAAATATATGCCACACATCTTGATATATAGAGTATTTTTGTTATCATCAATTTTACAAATTGTGTAATTTTGGTTTGTATTTTCTTTTTTATGCAAGGATTATATAATAGAAAGGTCCTTTTTAAAATTTCCAAGAGAGGGTTTTTATTGTGTTGTCAGTTTTTGTTAATTTTTAGTTTTATTGCTTTGTGATCAGATTGTTGTTTATATTATTTCTACTTCATGGGACATATTTTATGCTTTCTTTGTGTCATAATATATGGTCAAGTTTTGCAAATGTTTGAGGTGCACTCAAGAGGAAGGTCTATATTTTTTAATCAAGGTGTAAATAATATATATGTTATTATATACATATATCCATAAAATAAATCTTATTGATTATGTGGCTTCTATTTTTTATATCCTTACTTATTTTCTGTTCACTTGATCTTTGTCTTGAACTGAAAGTACTGGCTTAAATTTTCCTGTTATTAGTGTTTCTGTTTATTTCTCTTTGTATCTTCTGCAACTTTTGCTGTATGATGGTGGTTTCTGTATTTTTGGTACAAAAATATTTATACGTGTTACATCTTCACTATAAATTTATTGCTTTTAATATAATAAAGACTTCTTTAACTTTTTCATTTTACTTTGGAGCCTGAATTCTTATGATAAAAAGATTGTACCTTGTCTTTTCTATTGATTTTGTTCCATTAATACACCCTTGTCCATCTGCCCTACCCATTTCTTTTTTTGCCTTTCTGAATCATTTTGTTTTCAGGCATTTCTGTTCTATTTCGCTTAACTTTCTGCACTACAATAGCTCTATGCTATAGGCCAAGGACCTCATATGGGGGTTGTGGCAACTACCAATTATGTCTATTTTAATTATATGTTCAAGGGTTGGCAAAATGCCTACCAAGTGGGTCCATGAAGCCAGTGGACCATTGTGAGCTGGATCTGAGCCAGGACTCTAATGTGAGGGTGCCATAATAACCCTTCGGGTATTAATAATTAATCGGACTCTATATCCAACAGTCCTTGAAATGTTTGAATGTGCTCCACTCCTCAGCAATAGGTCTCTATTTGAAGGAAAGAGAACCATTTGGAGAAATCATTACCATTTTCACTTGCCATGGTGTTGTAGGGTCCTCTCTCCTGGGGACCTGACTTTCCTTTCAGTCAGTGGGGTCTGGGTTTGTAACCTAACTTGGGTCAGGAGACTGGCATGGAATCATGACTCTTTTTATACTTGGAATTGGGGACTGCAAACTGCCTCCTGATCTGCTTTATGATTATCTGCCCTTAAATTCTTTTGATTGCACACAGCGAGCTGGCTACCCATCAGTGTTGCCTCTAGGAATGCTATCTCATAACTCTCTCCATGTCAGTCCTCCTTGGCTGCCACATCAACCGTACCACTTGTTATGATAGCTTCACTCTCCAGGCTGCTCATGAAGCCTGCACGTTATTATCTAGCCTCTTGTTTTGAGGTCTTAGCACTCCCATTACTATGAGTGAGCTTTGGTTCTGCAATGGCATCCTTTGCTGTCAGCTGTAGACTAAAGAGAACTAATGAACATCTCAGTGACAATGGTTCCCTCTCACCAGCACATTCGAAAGAATGTGCCTTTTGACAGATGGTGTATCTCTCGTCCCCACTCATGCAACATCATTATCTGGTAATTTTTCTAACTTTATATAGTATATCCACTCTAACATGCTCACTTTTTTGAGTCTGTTAATTCTTTTTTCCACCACCTGCTGTGAAAATTCTGGAATTCCTTCTTCACTTTGCATGGGCATTGCTTTTTATATGCTTCTTGTTGCCATCCTAGTAATGTGTTTGCACCATCTTCCCAGGGAGTTTGCCAGAGTGTTAAACCCTATATTCTGGGAGAATGCTCCCATACTGATGATTTCCTTTCATCCAGGTTTATTTCTTCTGCCCTTGGCAAAACACCTTTGGAATCTAGTCTGCTGTGTGCTCTTCCAGGTCCCTCTGGTACCTGTTGACTAGGTCATGCAGCTGTGCAGTCACTTTCCTCCTTTTCCAGGCTCAACATGCTTCTGGCTGGGTTAGGTTATGACTTAACTCTAGCTTCTGGCTTAGTAGTCAAGAAGTGAAATGACAAAAGATTGTGAGAGGTGCTTATTGTGTAGAGAAGAGGCACCTATATCAGGAAGAGGCTGCCCTCTTCTGCTGGTATGATGAAGTGGTTTCTCTAAATCAATTTTGCTATTTTTTTGTGTGGGAGGACTTTTTATGTATATTCTGTTTTATGATTCATTCTCTCTCTCTCTCTCTCTCTCTCTCTCTCTCTCTCTCTCTCTCTCGCCCTCCCGCCCTCCCTCACAGAGCTGGAGGGAATGTACTGACCTTCAGTAGGAAAAGTAGGCTACTTTTGTAGGCTCAAAGGATTGAAGGTATTCAATTGGGGTATTCAAGATTTTCAGGTTCATCAATTCAGATTTCTCCATCTCATGGGTCATGGTTGAGAGCTTAATCTTTGGAAATCAGCTACTCAGACTACTAAATCATAAACCTGATCCTTAGCTTTCACTACCCTCCAGATGCAGGTGATGAGAAAGTTGTTGTTTTGCTACCAAGGAGGCTCTCTGGCATTCACATTTAGATTTTATTTGATGATTAATGATGATGATTTGATGATTTTGTTATCTTTTTCCAGGTCATCCATCAAGCTTAGCAATATCTTAGCAATAGCCACCCAATTTCATTGTCCTTAGAACTTCTATTTCCTTCATTTTTCTCAAATGCCTTTCAAATACCTTTTAGCAATTAATATGTTCCCATTAACTGGTGTGCCACCCCAGCTTACCACCAGTGAAGGTTTTGCACTGTCACCTTGTGCTTTGCCAACCACTAGCAATGTGATCCTCATTGCCAGCTGGCTGGCCAGTAGATGATCCAGCTCCAAAATTCAGTTTAGCATCTGCAAGACCACTTCTTATCAACCATCACAGGTTATATTCTCTAGGAGGTAAACTCCACTTAGATGGAGATTAACATGCTAGATGTGTGTTAGTAGACACTCACTGATGAACACCTGCGGAAGGGAGGTAAAGGAAGCTAGATTGAGAAGAAAGATAAATTATTCAGTGATGCAGACCCCATAAAGGCTCCAACCAAACCCACAGAATACTCTGGAGCTGAGATGCCTTTTGGAGTTATCCTGAGTTGTAGTAAGAGGGGCTGGGCTTTTATACACTCAATCAGTGAGAGAGGATTTGAGTGGCATATCACAGCATCTGTCAGTCCATGTCTACTCTTTTTTTTGTTGTTGTTTAATCTTTTCTTATATGTTTTGGTACTTCACAAGACTTTTATTTGTGTTCTAGTAGTAACCTATACACCGATATGGTAAAAATGTTCTTTATTCTCCTCTTATTTGTTTTTTTTTTTTTTTGCTATTTGGCTTCTGAGCTTTAACTTATATGCTTTGACTCCAACCTTTTTTTCATTTCTATGACTTTTAAAAAGTTTCCCCAGTTATTTCTACCTTGGATGAATTTGTTCTCTAGTAGATTCTTTATGAGGGGTTGGGTATATTCACACCTGATGGTGTGTGGTGTGCACCGTCTGGGTGATGGACAGGCTTAAAACTCTGACTTGGGTGGGGCAAAGGCAAAATATGTAACCTAAACATTTGTGCCCCCATAACATGCTGAAATTAAATAAATAAATAAATAAGAAGACCAAAAGAAAATGAAAAAAAAGAGTATATATACATTATCCCTTGATTCTTGCATATCTAAAGGTATGTTTCCATAACTTTGCTACTTGAAGGACAGATTAACAGGATATGAAATCCTTGGCTCATACATTTTTTTCTTTTTTGAGTTTTTGAAAACTTTTCTTCACTGTTGTCTGTCTTTGCATGTTGCAATAGGGAACTCTTAAGTCAGTTTTATTTCCATTTTAAATAATATGGGGCTTTTTGTTGTTGAATTCAGGGTGTCCCATTCCCATGCAGAAGTATTGGTTTCCAAGACTGCTGCTTTGGATTCTGCTTACATTCAAATCCCCTGCTTTTGATTTTCTTGTAGCCAGTACTCAGATCTACCAGATATTAAATTTGTTCTCAGTATTTTCCAGCTCATGGTGGGCATTTCACTGTTTGGGGTAATTCTGTTTGGATTCTGTCTCCCTGTCTCTCCTTCGGTCCCTGCTCCTTGTTCCCCTTTCCTTGTGTCTCTTTAGTATCTGTACCTAACTCTTCCCCTAAACTGAATTTTTAAAAAGTCCCCTACTTGCCAATGTTTTAATCTCACAGTATTACATTTTCTCTTCCTTAGATGTGCAAAAACCATAGATTATGAGTGGTTTTATTTATTGCTCTTATTTATCCAGATGGATTTTGGGGAGAATGTATAGAAAGAATTAGGTTTAAGAGGCCACCATTACTCTATGTCAACACAGAAAACCCAGATGATTAGATTTTAAACAAAAGAGTGTCAGAAGTAGGATTTAGAAAAATAAAGCTTATGACAGAGTTCAGAAATGTGTTTGACTACCTACTTTCACTCCTCAGATAAAGAAAAACAATGATGAGATGCTTGCTTTCTTGCTCAGGTGCAAGCAGTCCTCTAAGGCACTCACTGTTACCACATCCATCCTAGGGTGAGGCAGAGAACAAATTACTGGGAAAGTTGTCATGATTAACAACCTTTCTATTGTCCTCAGGCCTGACTATGCAGTTTCTTACCTGTACACTCTTTTTCGTCCTGGGATAATATTGTGCCCAGTTTTCTCAAGTCCTTTCAATAGCTAATTTCTACTCACTTTAAGGTTATCTTTAAATATCAGCTCTTTCAGAAAGCCTTCTTATGACCTACAGTAAGCTAGATTCTGGGTATTTTTTTATGTGTGTGTTCAGCTAAAACAAACCATACACACCCCCATCACTGCACTTGACCTGTTATTCTGCTTGTGAAAATGCTTCTACCTAAAAAGTACTGATGCTTCAGGATTCCTTCTTCATTTCTGCACCTCCATAGTGTCTCTCAGAGAGCCTCACATTCAGCAAGTGCTCACTGGCAGAATGAGTGGATGGATAAATACAGGCACATAACTGCTGTCGAAGTGCCTGCACTCTGCATTGTCCCAGCCTATGGGGAAAATGTCTTCCTACCTCTCTTGCTTTGTTATAGTTAGAGGGTCACCGGTCTCTACAGAATGGTTTCCTTTGCTTGTTTCCCCAGTTCCAGGGCCACTTGGACATGAATATTAACCAGACTTCCTCCAGGGCCTGGCAGCATAGAGCCTTTGGCTGCGTGTGCTTTCAGGTGATGTCTTTTCTATTCTTGTCTGCAGACACATCCCATTTGGGACACAAAAATGAATATATTATCTCTATCTATACTAAATAGGATAAGAAAATCCATTCCCAAAGTCACAATACTCTCTTCAGATATCAGCAGAATGAATTCATTTAGCCTAGTTTCCTTCCACCTCTCACCTAATCTTTAATTGTATTTCAGAAGAGTGTTCAGTAATAAAGGACTATTAATACCTGCTTTCATCCAAGATCATTATAATTCTTGGAATTCAAAAGTCTATTTCTTCCCTCTTCTCTAAAGAGACCTGAGATTGTAAGAGTCACCAAAGCATAGAACTTCGAACTTGAAGAGGCCTTGTGATCATTTAACCTTCTCATTTGACAAACACTGACAAACCCATAATTATGCAGCTGGTTAATGGCAGAATGAGTGGTAAATCAAAGTTTCTTGACTCATAGTTTCGTGTTCTTTCTGTTTGCATGTGTGTGTCTGCTCTGGTTCAAGTCTCTGGGATGGTAGCCTCTCCCATAAATCCTCTAACATATTCTGCTTGGCTAAGGGGTGCCAAGCAGCAGTTTGAAAGCAACTTTATTACACCATGGAGGCTTGAGATTAATGATATAAACATCCCCCTGCCATCTTGCTCTAAAAATTTAAAAATTTTGGAGGTGTTCTTTTTTTCCTCTTTTATTTTTTTTCATAAAAAGGAAATAAAATTTCCACTTAAAAATGAAAAATAAGCCAGAATTCTCCCAAATTTTTTCAGGACCTTAAACCATTCTCCATTCAGTTACATTTTTCTTTTCCAAATTTTCCACTAACAAAGGCAGAGTTAATAAAAAATTTGGGGTCCTTTTGGAGAATTTGCAGTCTCAAAATACTGCCTTCCTTTCTATCTGGACCTTCTCATAAAGGGCAACTCTATTTTCTTCGAACACGGAGAACAGGAACTCACAATCCCGTTTTTGCCACACCCCAGGGTGTCTTCAACCATGAAGCAGTGTCAAGAGATTGTCAAAACAAAATTAATTGAAATTGAAACAATAAATCCCTGCCGTACAATGTCTTCAGAAGGTGAAAGGAAGGATGCATCATAGAATAAAGCAAAAGGAGAATGCCCCAAAGGCTGGGAATTGTTGATCCAAAGGGAAGATGGAAAATCTTTTGCTCTAACATCATCCATGTTTTTAAAACCCTGCAGGTTTTAGAAGGAGGAAAAACTAGAATTGTCAAAACAAGAAGCCACATCTTCTTATAAGTCAGGGCCCTCTGCAGCATTTCTGACAGTTTGAACACCAGTTTAAGTTTTTTTTTTAACACCAAATTTAACATGCACAGGCATTTCAGATCTGTCACTAGAAGCAGGATGATGTCAGTGAGAAAATCTGGTGTTGTTTCATTTTCACAAGTTTTTCAGGATCCAAAATGGAGTGTTTGTTGAGCATGTCACTGCAGAGAGGGGGTAATCATTAGCAATCCCAGAAACAAGGTTTGTCGTGAGGTTAAGAACCAAAAAAATGCTTATTAACAAGGAGAAGAGCTGTCAAAGGGAGGAAGGCAGTGAGACAAATGTGGTGCTTATCACTCCTGGGGGCTCCGATTTATTTAGAAGCTTTGGAATCCTATTCTCTGGGCCAAGCATGTGGTAGGACTACAGTCAAATTTACACTTCAGGGGTATGCTGTTGTAGTCATGCTTGGGAAATATGCCATGACATGGGGCATCTTTTCATCCCAAACCATTTGTGCTTTGCCCTTCAGTGCTTCTCAATTTTAAAATTTGATTGAAAAAATGTATGAAAGCCCTATACCAATGAAGATGTTTTTAAAATACCTAAGGCAATAGTGAGATTTTTAGGAACCAAATCTTTCATTATCCTTGCCCTTTCAATTCTCTGCTTCATGTTGAGGGGCAATGTTTGCATTAATTTAGCATTTAATTAGTTTAAAATTAATTTCTGCTATTGGTCTGGAGTTCTCATGAAGAATTTGGAGTGTCACACAAATAGCTAATATCCCTTGTGGAAGAGACTGCTCGTAGTCTCTTCAATGCCAATTTGCACATTTTCATTAGTAACATAATCCAAGTTTTATTTGGGTGACAAGGATTCTGATAGAAGAAGGTATTTCTCCAGCTTTTTATTTTTCATCTAAATGTGGCCATGAAATTAGCTTCTTGCCAGTGACATGTAAACAAAAAGTACATGAAAAGTAGAATACAGCTTCAAAACAGTGTTAACTCACTGACAAATGTGCCCCTTTAATATACATTTCTCCTCCCTGAAAGCTGGTACTTTGTTCTGATGGTTGGAGCTCCAGCAGCCAACTTGATTGATGTGATAATTTTATCTGTCAACTTGACTGGTCCATGGGGTGCCCATACATTCAACTGGACATTATTCTGGGTGTATCTGTGAGGGTGCTCCTGGATGAGATTAACCTTTGAATTGGTAGCCTGAGTAAAGTAGATTGCCCTTCCCTATGTGGGTGGGCCTCGTCCAATTAGTTGAGGGCCTGGATAGAAAAGGTTGACCTTTTCCTGCTTTTGGACACAAACTAAAAAATCAGCTCTTTAGGGGTCTCAACCTTGCCAGCTTTTGAACTGAAACTATGCCATTGGCTTTCTTGGGCTTGGTGAGTGCAGATCTTGTGACTGCTCGGGCTCCATAATCTTATGAACCAATTTCTTAACATAATCTATATGTATGCACATCCTATTAGTTCTGTTGCTCTGGGGAACCCTGATTAGTAGAATCCATGAGGTGGCTTTAAAGGTAGAAATCATGCTCTAGGATGATAAAGCAGGAAGATAGAAGGAGACTTGGCTTCTGACAATTTCATAGAATGATTATACTAGCCCTAGGCTGCTATACTCTGGTGCTTCAAGCTATGTGAGCCAATAAACACCTAATTTGTTTAAACACTGTTATTTCTGGTTTCTGTCATTGGCAGCCAAATGTATTTTTTTAGTTAATACACTTCTTTGCAACACATCAGCTCAGTGAAAGCCAGAAAGAAAATTTATACTTCTTTGTTTCCCCCTCAGTGATTAGTACAAAGATTTGTTTAGAGTAAGAGCTCTAGAAATATTTATAGAATTAATTATTTTCTTTAACAAACATTTTCCAAGCTCCTAATACATGCCTGGTAGTGTGCTAAGAGTGAGAAATATAAGAATGCACAATAAAAGCTCTTTAACCAACCTCTACTTAACCATCTTGAGGGGTTAACCAATGTTCTCCTTTTCTCCTATAACACATAGCATTGGAAACACTTGTCACTCTGTTTTATTCTAAATAATAGAATACTCTCTACTGTGCCCACATAATTCTGCTCCCATAGGTTGAGTTTTCTGCTTCCAAAGAGTCGATTTTTGTTGTTGTTGTTCACAAGACTAATTATGCCAACTGCATTTATTATTGTAATTATATAATTATTACAAGGCCCATAAAATGTGAATGTTCAAAGAAATGGAGTTGCTATTTGTATAAAAACTAAGCTGATTTCTCTGCAAAGAATAAATAAAGGTAAGGCATTAAACAACTGCTGTCAAATTAGGTGGGTAATGATATTATATATATAGTGATGAAACAATTCCTAAATATTTGCATTAGGATTTTTTCCATTGCCAATATAAATAATCTATCTTAGATCCATTTAAACTGCAAAGGTAATTTATTGGCTTATGTGGCTGGGAAGTCCAAGGGAGAATGGCCTGGTAGCATGGTGGGATTCAGGTGGCCTAACTATGTCATCAGGTGTATTGTCATCACTTTCTGCTTATCATTGTTTGCTTTTTGTTTTTCTTTAAAACTAATGGCTTCATTCTCTCCTGCTATAGAAAAGCTTTCTCTGTGTGATGGAAAAATTTGCTGCAGGCAGCCCCAAACAATCCTTGTTGTCACTCATAGTACCAAGAGAAGAGGCTCTCTCTCCCAAATTTAACTGAGGTCCTGTGATCTTAGACTAATTGCAGGATAGTTCTTTGAGTGACCTGGGACTGACTTAGTTCTCTCACTTTTAGCTTTTAAGAATAACTAGAATGGGCTCAAAATGTAACAATCTGAGGTGAGGGGAGACTGGCTAGAAGAGCCTGGGCTCTGTTCCAGTCTCCCCTAGAAATGAGATGTCATCCGAAGACTTTGCCCAGTGGATCATGCAACCCAAGGCATATAACCCAGGGTGAACTGCTTTTAGGGGTCCTCAGCTGCAGTGCAAGTGGAGCACATATAGACAAGACTCCATCCTCATAGACAAGAATCAGGCAGCTCTCCTGGTCCTTGGGGGATTGGCTCACAATGGATCCTGGGCTTCTGTTGTTCCTTGCTGTATATCTGTACATAATAAACCAACTTCATGTATTGTGTGTGTAGCAGGGGGGGTCTGTCTCACTGGACTCAGACAAGTTGCTAACCAATGCACAGGGAACCTGCTTCACACTGATCAATGTGAATAGATCTGGGTTACCATGCCTAACAATTCTGATTTAAAATCATACCAGAGCCACTTGGAATGAAGGAAAAGTAGACAGCCCCAACCTCCCCATTGTTGCAGGAATCTATTCTGGGTCACAGCCTGGGAAACACAGCACATAACCCTCTGTCCTTCTGTTTGCCCTAGGCGCTGGAACCACATGGGGTTTTATTAGCCCATTCTGGAGCCAGCATAAAGCCACTTGAATGCACATCAGAAGACTTGTGAGAGAGTCCTGTAGCTCATTAACTGGCTTTGTATCCTTAAAAAGTTACTCGTGGTTTCTGGGTTTTAGTTTTTCTGGACTGTAAAATGAAGACATTGGACTTGCTATTCTTTAAGATCACTTTGAATCCCAAAACTCTGCAACTATGACTCTACAATTTTGCTTAAGCAATAAATCCTGCTCTAGGGATATTTTTACCCTTGCAAAATTTACATACATAAACTCTACCTTTGATAAATAGTTTGGTGCTCTGTATCAATCTAGAGATGCTAGGAAAGGTTTCTTGTTTTGTTTTGTTTTCTTGGCCATTTTTAGTACTTCAATCTGAGAAAAATGGTGCCTCCTTTATAACAAAGCTTATGTTTTCTAAATAAATCCAAATTACACTGGAAAAAAAGTCGTCATTAGAGAATGAACCATTACAGGAAATGACAGCAGGGTTATCAGCAGGTGGGGGAAGGAACCTAAGGGAGTGAAGAGTCTTGAACGAACATCAACCCCTCCACTTTAGAGAGGGATGAAATATTTTTTCATCTGAAGATACTTAATTTGAACACTGGGCTTTCTTGAAATAATAAATAACAAATTAATATTCATTATGTACTTTATGCCAGGCACTGTGCTAATTCGTATCATGTGTCTTTTTTCATTTACTTCTCATGACGCCTCCATGGGGTAGGTTCTGTTATTGGGCTCACACAGGTGAGAGAAGGAGACCATTGGTAAGTAAGTGCCTTAAGGTCTATTTAGCAATACATGGTGAAGTAAGATTCAAGGTCCGGGAGGGAGCCTGACTCCAGAGGCCTCAGCTCAGAATGACATCGTGGTTTAGAATCCTTTCCATTAGATTTTTTCCTTGTTCTCATCTGCCTCCTGGCTTCCTCCTCTGGAAATCAGTCTAACTTCATCCTATTGAAAGGAAGACCTTGAGGTCCACACATGATTAGAACGCAGAACACGAAATCCTTAAAGAAATGTGGGTACTTCGTGATAGTTAAAGAAAATAAGTGAATTTGCTTAAGGGTCTTCCAGCCAAGGGAAAGAGAAAGGGGATCTTGTTGAAGGCTAAATTGCCTTTTCAAAAAATTTATTAATATTTATTTGAAAGCTATTTAAAATGAAGAAGGCAAGAATGTATTTATGATGCTTACTTTCTCCTGCAAGGTCCATCTGGTATTTCTCAGGTGTGGATGCCAAATTACACGAGTAAAATAACACATACAAAGGGCTGTTCCTTTTATAAATTGAGAATCTGTCTGATTTTTCACACTCTCACCAAATCAACATCTAGAGAAAGATTTTATAAATAAAAATATGTCCTCTGTTGCTACTGCTTCAAGTTGTGATTAAATTAGTCCTAAGTCTCATTTGGAAGTTTTAAAATGTTCCCAGGTAGGATTCTACAAGACAGCAAGAGCTAAGTCTTCCCCAAAGGTGGACATTTAAGCCTTTTCTTCTGAAGATCGGCAAGTCCCTTCCTCAGCCATTGATCCTATAACCTGTTTTCTTGTTTTAAGATTCTTCTGTCTTAAAGTCTATCTCCCATGATACCAGCTTCTCTCTTATCTGGGAAAAAAATGATTTGTTTTTCAATTCTGGGACTACAGACTTCTTGTGAAGAGGGTCTACTTCTTATTGATATCTCTATCCTGAGTGTGCAGCCCTGTGCCTGGGATGGAGAGGGTAGCTCCGCCGCTGTGTGATGCATGGAAATGATTCTAGGTCAAAGCTTGCCTCCACGACGGGAAAGGGTACAGTAATACACGAGCGATAGTTAAGTCCATGGGTCAGAATTAAGAACTAATCTTAGGAACCAAATAAGAAAAAATGAATGCATTAATCAATCAATGCATTATCAACGTGGTTTAGGTAAATCCCACTTATAAACCTTTTTCCCTGATAGGAAAGCTCATGAATGCATTCTCCAAACCACTGGTACCACTCATTTTCTCCATTCTGTGGTTTAAGCATTTGGGAATGTGGCGGTAGGAGCAGAAGAAATTAAATTTCATATAAACATGGACAAAAGAGATTTTTAATTATTTTTATTTGAAGTGATATGTTTCTCAAATGAATATAGAATTGAAAAGATTCAAGAAAGAAGAGTGAGCCAAACCACAGTGATTTTGGAATTTTCATTTCAAAGCAATTCTTTTAAGATTTGTCTTGGAAATAAATTTAAGAGCAGTTCTTCCCCTGTTAGGGTAGGTAGGAAAGTAAGACAAGAGCTGAGGATGTAAGGAACAGGCATGTAAACAAATGGGATACTCAGTAAGAAAACACACTGCAAGGTAAGAGATAAGAGTAACTACAAGTGTCACAGAATGTTAGATTAAGAAAAGTGAGACATGACCAGAGAAAATAGGAAAAGAGGAAAGCGAGCAATGCAAACAAATGGATGCTGAGTAAAAGAACATACTGTAGCAATAGCAAGGCAAGGATAACCACAACTATTAGAAGAAACATAACAGACACACAGCATAGAGCACATAGTACACTACAGTTTCCCTCTCCCCACTCCATGGGCTTGTGATGTGACACCCCAACACATCCAGACCTAACCATGATAAGGTGGAAAATCCCCCCACCTGACAACAGGAAGGAGACAACATCCTCATTGGTCAAGGGAAAAAAAAAAAGAGAGACAACATCACAAAGGAGAGATCAGACATGAGAAAAAGGGATGGCACCGAGACCCCAGCACCACTGTCCGCTGGGACGTGTCCCCACCCCTTTTGGAGTGTGCTGATTAGAAACCCAAAGAGACCCTCGTGCCACAGTCCGCTCTGACGTGTGCCTGCTTTCAACCCTTTAAGAGTGAACTTTCACTTTAATAAACTTTGCTGCTTCAAAACTCTCTCTTGCTTTCATTCTTTAATTGCGAGAATCAATTGTGAACCGAGAAGTTCAACAGCTGGTAACACGCCCATCCCCAGTATTATTTCGGGGCTTGGGATTCTTGTCCCGCATATGCAGCTTTATATCATAAAATAACATTTTAAAAATATTTTCCAGACTTCATATTGCCTAGTGATATATTTGTAGCTAATTTAAATGTTAGGATAAAAGAAATTTTCCATTCTGTTTTGTTTTGTAAATGTCAAATGCTATTACAATAAATACCAGGAAGCAGCGAATTTTTCTGAAATATCATAGCTTTGTCATCAAATATATTTTCTCTTGATTAACTTCTTGTTTAATCAACTAAGTTCAGTCTCTTCCATCTACTAAATGATTAATCTCAAGTAAGTAATTAAATCTCTCCACCTTCATTTTTTATATAAGATTGTTATAGGATAATATGAAAGCATATATGTAAAACCCATGGCATAGTTCATAAAATGTATTAAAAACTCAATGCTACTTTTACTCTCATAGAAAGAAAAAGTACTTGGCATGATTACTTGTCACCCCTGAGCCTTCACCCTTTTAACCAAATAATTCCTTTTAAATATTCTATATCTCCACAACTTTCATCTTTATTATACTAGTCTATCTTGAAATATATTTTTTTCTCCTAGTTGCTGTGAAATTGACAATCAAAAAGAATTTAAGATAGAGTTTTCAGTCTTTATGGAGACTCAGTTCTTTGTAACCAATATGTAAACAAAATAAATTGCACAGGTGGCCACGTTTTAAACAAGTTAATTAGTGTTGGTTAAAGGTAAAGCATTTGGGATAACTGAGCAAACCATCTTTTTTTTTCTAAACAATTATAATAAAAAAAGAATGTATTGCCTGAGTTAAAAGGAACACTTATACACTGTTGGTGGGCTTGCAAACTAGTGCAAACTCTATGCAAAATAGTATGGAGATTCCTCAAAGAACTACAAGTAGACCTACCGTTTGATCCACCAATCCCACCACTGGGTATTTACCCAAAAGGCAAAAAGTCATTTTATCAAAAAGACACAAATATTTTCTACCATTCTGTAGGTTGTTTATTTTCTCTGTTGATTATTTCCTTGGATGTGCAGAGGCTTTTTAATTTAATAAAGTCCCATTTATTTGTTTTTGCTGTTTCTGTGATTGCCCTTGGGGTCTTCTTCATAAATTCTTTGCTTAGGCCAATATCTATAGGAGTTTTTCCAACATTTTCTTCTAGAATTCTTATGGTTTCATATCTTGGATTTAAATCTGTTGTCTCTCATGAATTAAGTTTTGTGAGTGGTGAGAGATATGGATCCTGTTTTAATCTTCTACATGTGGCTATCCAATTTTCCCATCGCCATTTATTGCATAGGGATTCTTTTCCCCTGTGTATATAGCTATCTACTTTGTCAAAAATCAGATGGTAATATGTGGATGGTTGTATATCTGGATTCTCTCTCTGTTCTGTTCCATTGCTCTGTATCTCTATTTTTATGCCAGTACCATGGTGTTTTGGTTACTATAGACTTGTATTTTAGTGTAAAGTCTGGTAAAGTGATGCCTCCAGATTTGTTCCTTTTACTTAAGTTTGCTTTGGCTATTAGGGCTCTTTTCTGGTTCCAAACAAAGCATAGAATTATTTTTTCTAGATGCGCAAAAAATGAGATTGGTATTTTAATGGAGATTGCATTGAATCTGTATGTCACTTTGGGTAGTATGGGCATTTTAACAATATTGATTCTGCCAATCCATGAGCATATGTTTTTTCATTTGTTTATATCATCTGCAATTTCCTTCCTCAATGATTTGTAGTTATCTCTGTAGAGATCATTCACCTCCTTGGTTAAATATATTCCTAGGTATTTTATTTGCTTTGTAGCTGTTGTGAAAGGTATTGAAGCTTTGATTTGATTCTCAGCTTGACTGTTGTTGGCATATAGGAATGCTACTGATTTGTGTACATTGATTTTGTAACCTGAGGCATTGTTGAATTTATTTATTAATTCTAGCAGTCTCTTGGTGGAATTGTTGGGGTTTTCTAGATATAAGATCATAGAATCAGCAAAGAGTGATAGTTTGATCTCCTCTTTCCCCATTTGGATGCCTTTAATTTCCTTCTCTTGCCTGATTGTTCTGGCTAGGACTTCTAGGATCATGTTGAATAGAAATGGTGACAGTGGGCATCCTCATCTAGTTCCAGTTATGAGTTGGAATGTTTTCAACTTTTACCTGTTCAGTATGATGTTGGTTGTGGGTTTGTTGTGCATGGCTTTTATAATATTGATGTATGTTTCATCTATGCCTATTTTGTTAAGAGTTTTTATCATAAAAGGATGCTGAATTTTGTCAAGTGCTTTTCCACATCTATTGAGATGATCATATGATCTTTGTTTTTGCTTCTGTTTATGTGGTGAATCACATTTATGGATCTACCTATATTGAACAATTCTTGCATCCCTGAGATGAAGCCCACCTGGTCATGGTGGATTATTTTTTGATATGCTGGTGAGTTAGGTTTGCTAGAATTTTATTGAGGATTTTTACATCTATATTCATAAGGGATATTGGCATAGTTTTCTTTTTTTGTTGTGTCCTTTCCTGGCTTTGGTATCAAGGTAATACTGGCTTCATGGAATGAGTTGGGGAGGATTCTTTCCTTTTTGATGTAAAGAAAAATTTTCTGCAGTATGGGTACCAATTCTTCTTGGTAGGTCTGATAAAATTTGGCTGTGAAACCATTTGGTCTGGGACTTTTTTGGTTGGAAGATTTTTTATTGCTGCTTCAATTTTTTTGCTCATAATTGGTCTGTTTAGGAGGTCTATTTCTTCCTGATTAAACCTTGGGAGGTTGTGTTTTTCCAGGAATTTGTCCATGTCCTCCAAGTTGCTGAGTTTATGTGCATAGAGATTTTTATAGTATTCACAGATAATATTTTGTATTTCTGTGGTATTCATTGTAATATGTCCTTTTTCATTGCTGATTGAACTTATTTGGGTCCTTTCTCTTCTATTTCTGGTTAATTTAACAAGAGGTCTATCAATTTTGTTTATCTTTTCAAAGTCCCAACTTTTTGTTTTATTAACCTTCTGTATTATTTTTTGTTGTTGTTGATGTCACTTAGTTCTGCTCTGACCTTAGTTATTTCTTTTCATCTGCTTTTCATCTGCTTTTCATTTGCTCTTCCTTTTCTAGTTCTTTGAAATGATTCATTAGATTTTTGTTTATGATCTTTTTGTCTTTTTGATATAGGCATTTTAAGGCTATGAATTTTCCTCTTAGGACTACTTTTGCTGAATCCCATAGATTTTGATAAATTGTGTCCCCTTTGTCATTTAGTTTGAGAAATCTTTTGATTTCCACCTTAATTTACTCCTTGATCCAGTTATCATTCAGCTGTAGGTTGTTTAATCTCCATGACTTTGTGTAGAATTGAGTGTTTCTGTTGGAGTGTATTTCTAATTTTATTCCTGTGGCCTAAGAAGATACATGGTGCAATTTCTATATTTTTATGTGTTGAGACCTGTTTGGTGGCCTAAGATGTGATCAATCTTGGAGAATATTCCATGTTCTGATGAGAAGAATGTATATTCAGTAGTTTTGAGTAGATGATCTGTAAATGTCTGTTAGGTCCATTTGCTGCAGAGTTCCATTTAAGTACAGAGTTTCTTTGTTTATTTCCTGCTTGGAGGATCTGTCCAGTTCTGTCAGTGAGTGTTGAAATCACCAGTAATTACAATGCTGCTATTTACCACTTTGGTTAGATCTAGTAGAGTTTACTTTATGAATCTGGGTGCTTCTGTGTTAGGTGCATAAATATTTGAGAGTGTTATGTCTTCTTGATGAATTTCCCCCTTTACCATTATATAATGACCATCTTTATCTTTCTTTACTATTGTTGATTTGAAGCCTTTGTTGTCTTATAAGAGAATGGCTATATCTGCTTTATTTTGATTTCCATTTGTATGGAATATTTTTTTCCATCCCTTTACTTTGAATCTGAGTGAATCCTCATGGGTTAGATGTGTTTCCTGGAGACAATAGATACTTGGCTTGCATTTTTTTTTATCCATTCAGCAGGCATATGTCTCTGGAGTGGGGAATTCAAGCAGTTCACATTTATTGAAAGAATTGATAAGTGGGGTGCATTTCTGTTCATCCTGTTTGGTAGAACCTAATTGCTTTGTTTTGCCTCTTGAGCCATTATTTTATATGGACTCCGAGCTTTAGCTTTTGGGTGATTTTACACTGATGGGTTTCTGTGTGCTGATAGATGTATAATGCAGGTCTGATAGATGTATAATGCAGGTCTGAGTACTTTCTGCAGGGCAGATTTGGTCTTGAAAAATTTCCTCAGTGTTTACTTGTCTGAAAAAGTCTTTATTTCTCCCTCATACAGGAAACTTAGTTTTGCAGGATACAAAATTCTAGGCTGCCCATTATTTTAAGAAGACTGAAGATGGGGCCCCAATCCCCCAATTTATCTTGATATAAATCTTTTATTAACTGGATGCTTTATCCAAATTGGATTACTGACTTTTTATCAAATTAGTCCTAGGCCTTTTCCTATCCATTCATTTTCTAATGTTTTCTGCTCTCTCTCTCTCTGCTTGGACCTATCTTAAACATGTGGTTTTTCCTTATTTGTGCCCCTGTCTTATGTGTTTTACCAAATTACAAATTCTTTAAAGATAACATTACACTTTACACATAATAGGTATGTGTCACAATAAATATGACACAGGTCATGAGAGAGCAGCAGATAACTGTGCCCTCCCATCTCAATGCCAGAAAAACAAAGCCAAGTCTTAATGTGAATAAGCCAGAGCAGCAGAGACATGCTCTTGTTCAGGTGCATTTCTCAGTCCATAGAGGCCTGTTTGTTTCTGGCAGCAGACCTTAGGGACATAATATACTCTTTTCTCTTATTTAATATTGCCACCACCCATTTTGACCCTTGATGGGGGAGATCTCAGGGAAGACTACAGAGAGGGGGTATCATCTCCTAGACACTATCTTCTTTGCTTCACCAAAAGAAAGATCACAGGATCTTTTCCCTTTAAAGATTGTCCTACTCATTATTAAGGAGAATACAAGGGACAAAATAGAAAACATGAAGAAATTAGAAAGCTTAATTAGTCTATTGCAACTTGATTAGTGCAGTCCCTGGTGGCTTATTCCTTTCTCTTGCTCAGATAGAAACTCAAAGTTACCTTAGACTTTTCTTAACCTTTATTCTTAGAGGTATGCTTCCTGAGAGCAATAATCTTGTCAGAAAGTAGATGTGTATTCAGGTGCCTATGAACATCGAGGGAGGAAGGAAGGCCTAGTGATCAGAGCATCTCTTTGCGGTTAGCAGACCAGTGTTTGAAACTTAGCTCTGCCACCCTCTAGCTATGTGAACCTGGGAAATTTATTTAATGACCCTAAGACTAAGCTTTTTTATTTGTAACAGAAAAAGTAAATGTAATACACCTTATATCACAGAGCTGTGGAAAGTTTAAATGAGACACACGTCTGGAGAGTGCTCTGGGTAGGCATTGCCATGCTTCAGCAGTATGTGGTTTGCCTTCCCCATGACCTTGATACCAGGTGTGGTCATGTGAAATAGCCAGTGGAATATGAGTGTAAATGATGTGTGTCAGCTCTGGATAGAAACACTTCATCGCTGGTGCTGGGCTTTCCAGTCTGCCCTTTGTTGCATGATGATTGTGGATGACCATGTGATGGCCAGGAAAGGCTTTATATGAGCAGAAAATAAAACTTTGGTTGTCTTTAGCTTCTGTAATTGTGGGTTTACATTATCACAGCATAACCTGGTCTATGACTAATACAACACTTAATGGAGTCTCAGAGTAAACACCTAAAAATCGATACTTTTACAAATGGGTGATTTGCATTTCCTGGGCTCCCTAGACTGGGAAGCCATACCTATTAATGGAATCCAAAATAGTCCCACATAAAAATATTTCCTCACACTTGGCATTGACATGCTTTTATGGAATTCTCACTAATATAGCCCATCAGCATATATAGCAGATTCTCATATAACATTTACCTACAGAGAATTTCTTTGCTTCCGTAAGATAAATAGAAACTTTTTGGGGTAAGCCTTTTATAAGAAGACTTCCTTCTAGTGTCCTATGAGCAGAGCTTAAGGGAGATCCAGCTGGAAAAGGAGAAATGTGGTTTACAGAGTTCCAACTCTACCATTGGGAAACAGTAGAAAAGTATAGGTTTGAAGCTGAGACACTATCTTAATAACCAACATAGCCTACCCCTTTGGATATTCACAGTCTATATACACCCTTCTACACATACGTAAATTTTAATACAACAATAAAAGAGTTTTGTGATTCCACTTAAGAAGGTGCAACAATCCCTTTGTACAGGCAAAGATGTTCTACCCTCTCAACAAAGTGAGGAAAGGGAAAATTCCAATAGTTACTGAGTGCATCTCTGGGAGATAGCCATAGTGTTCATTTCTGAAGTTCTGAAAAGCAAGCAGGGTAACTTCTACTGGTTTGTGTGGAGGCATCCACATTTCATTTAAAGAAAGGGATCCAGTGGACTATCATGAGAAGGAAAGTTTTTATTCAGAATGATTTTTCTTGTCCTGTTGACTGGTAGATGGCTTAAAAAGCTTGGTGAAGCTCTTCAGGGCATTCATTTTCAAACTTACTTTCAGCTCAGTGTTGCCTCTAACATTATTTTCTTCTTTCCTTCTTTTTTCTTTCACACTTTTCTTGTTATATTTGTGTAACCTTTCAATCAACTTGAAATTCTTTTCTGGAACAAATTAATGTATAAATAGATACAGAAAACAAATTTTTACCATTATTTTTTACCAGAAAGGTTCTATGTTTGTATATTTCTCAACTGACATAAAAAAATGTTTGCTTCACTCTACTCAAATGAGTAACGCTTTTTCACTTCTTTGAGGATATGATGGGTAAAGAAATTGTATCTCCTAAGTTATATTACCTTGATTATTAAATCAAACTTTTTTATGTAGAATCCATTTACTTCTTTTTCTCTTCTAGAATTTTTATATTCTAATTCTTTATATACTCTACTAAGGCTCTTGATGGACTGTTCTTATAATTTTTATTAATTCTTTATACATTAGAAACATATATGTATCGTACACAGTTGTAATTTTCCACTCAAATTTTATTTCTCTTGTAATTATGTTTTTGCTGTTTCTGCTACGGGATTTGAATCTTGGATCCATCAAAGCAGTTGAAATTTCTCAGGAAGCTAGTCTTGATATCAATGGGAGGATGTAAAATAGGTTAGCCATAATCAACCAGGTATTCAACTGATACTGAAGATTGTTGACATGCTGCCGGTAGACACATTAACCATTTAGATGTAGGTTTTTAAGCTCTTAGTCTATCAGTGAAGGAGATGCCTACATATGATGATGTGACTTTGTCTCTTAGAGTGATAACATAGCAACAGCTTTTGTTAGTTGCAGGAACCAGAAACAGATTGAATTCTTGGCAAGATACAGGAAAAGAGCTTTCACAAACTCAGCTGGTTATGGTGCTCCCTGTGTTGTAAATGTTACTGGAGACAGACCCTGTGAGTGTGGCATTCCGCACTGTGAACGACACATCACTTGGCAAGAGCCATTTTCTCACAGGTCTGACAGAAAGAGAAAAACATGCCAAGGTGAAGACATTAGAAAAGGGGTCATTAAACACTGCCAAATTGCTTTCTTTTCAAAATGGAACTCTTAGGAGCAAGCAATAAAAAAATAAACAAACATACGTCACTACTCTGTTGTTACTATTTCAAGTGAGGAAATTTATAAGAAGGCTACCCACCAAAGTGAGTAGGTAGATGTTGCATGCCTAGATGTTGGCAGAAGTAAAAACTATGACTCAGATTCCAGATAAGGGTCAGGTCAGTCCTGAACAATATTGAGAGATGAATTAAGTTGATTTGATTTCCCTATCAGTGACTCACTGGATAATTGTGGATGCCTATGCTGTTTTTCAATAATAGTATGTATCTATCTACCACTACTCATTCACTTATCATCTAAACATTTATTATCTATCTTAAATAGGTAATTGCTGCTATAAGTAAAGATAATCTAGTATTATAGATGTTTCCAATGTCAGAAAATAAATGCAAACTCCTTTTTCATAGATATTTGTGACTCTCATAACTTGGAAGCCAAAGGAATGAAGTTGGCTTTAAGCAAGAGGGAATTTCAGGGTTAAACTATGCCATCAGGATCCTCTTTCTCTGTTTTTCTGTCCTACTGTCAGGTATTCTTCTTCTTTGTAGGCTTTCATTTCATGAAATCTCTTTCTACATATCAGAAAAAGAGATTCACGGCAGTTTCTGACTTTTTTTTATTTCAAAATATCAAGGAGATACAAAATTTTATTGCATGGATATACTCTATATTACTGAAGTCAGGGCTCTCAGTGTGCTTGCCTCCAGAATAGTGTTCATTGTACTCAATAGGTAATTTTTTAAACCTCACCTCCCTCCCTCCTTTCCTCCTTCTTAGTTTTCAATATCCCTTATGTCTTTTTGTGCCCATGTGCACCCATTGTATAGCTCCCACTTATTAGTGAGAACGTATGGTGTTTGGTTTTCCATTCCTAAGATACTTCACTTAGGATAATGGTCTCCAGTTTCATCCAAGTTGCTACGAATAACACTATTTCATTATTATTTATGAATGTGCAGTAATTCTGTGGTATATACATATCACATTTTCTTTATCCGCTCATGTATTTATGGACACTTAGGTTGATTCCATATCTTTGCAACTGTGAATTGAGCTACAGTAAACATTTGAGTGCAGGTATCTTTTTGATAAAATGATTTCTTTTCCTTTGGGTAGATACGCAGTAGTGGGATTTCTGGATCAAATGGCAGGTCTACTTTCTACTCTTTGAGAAATCTCCATACTGCTTTCCATAGAGGTTGCACTAATTTGTAGTCCCACAAACAGCATATAAACATATCTTTATCTCTGCATCCACACCAGCAATGCCATTCAAATTTTAATAACATAAGGGGATAAACTGTCTCCAAGTAGCCAAATCCTCTAAACAGAAAAAGATGGGTCTGTGTGGTGGTGACACTATTTCGGAAGAGATAGTGAGAATTTCTAAATGAAACTCATTGAACAGTAAAAAGAATAAGTAAAAATATTATATATTTTTGTGCCTTTAAAAAGAGACTCCTGTTTATGCACAAAAGGAGTACAGTCTGACAGGGACAAAAAGCAACCAAAGCACAAGTAGCTATAATAGAGTGTGGTAAAATTTATGATAGAAATATTTTCAAAGGACTATGAGGCAATTCTGCTTCCTATATGACAGAGTAAGCCCCAACAGGGTCTACCCACCTATGAATAACAACTCTAAACTCTGGCCAAAACATAAAAATACCTGAAGGTTATGGAGAGTGAACAAAATCAGACACACTCTGGAGAAGTGTTAAAACTTGCAAAAAGGGAACAGAATGGGGGTAAATGTCTCATTATTGCAAGTGTTAGTTTGAAAGTAGGCTACAGCCTAAAACTCCAATAGAAAATAGACAGAATTTCTGACCTGAAGAGCCAGAAGACAGAGTTTAGGGAAACCACAGCTACTAGAAAGTGAAGTAAGTGGGAGTCCAGGAAAAGAAAGAGCAAGAGAAAACAAGCCCCAAATTCTGTAAACCAATTCTTCCCAAATTGCTAGCTAACCATGGAACAACACATATATGGAGCAGAATTAAAGCAGTCTAGATAAAGGTAAAAGAACTAAACTGAGATTGGAACTATTCCCTAAAACATAGTTTGTAACTTGAATCCAACCAAGCTAACAGTCTACTAAAACAAAAAGTGACTAACCTTTGGAGGAATATAACAGAATCTATAATATCACCTTCCAGGATATGATAGAAAAGCACCTGACATTTAAAGAACTAAGAAAACATGATCCACCAACTGGAATTAGGCACATAGATTTTAAAGCAGCTATGTGTGATGATGTAAAGGAAAATTAAAAATTCTCTAAATGGCCTTAAAAACTGAGTGGAAATAGCAAAGCAAAGAGTCTGAAGAAAATACGGCTTCAGGAAATTGTGAGAGGATATGAAAAGTCTAAGATATGTATAATTGTAGTTGCAGAGGAGAAAAGAAATACAATGGAGCAGAAAAAATTGAAATCACAAAAGCACAAGGAGCAAACACAAAGATAAATTAGATTTCATCCAAATTAAAAACTTTTGTGTGTCAAAGGGCATTATCAAGAAAGTGAAAAGGCAACCAATAGAATGAGGAAAAATATTTGGAAACCATATCCCTATTTAAGAAATATTTAAAGTGCTCTTACAACTCAATAACAAGAAGACAATCCAATTTAAAATAGACAACAGACTTGAAAGACGTTTCTCCAAAAAAGTATTCAAATGGCCAAAAAGCACATGAAAAGATGCTTAATATCATTAGATATAAGAGAAATATAAATTAAAACTACAAAAAGATACCATTTTACACCCCACTAAGATGGCTATTTAAAATAAAAAAAACCCAGAAAATAATGTGTTGTTGAGCACAGGAAACAGACAACCAACAGAATGGGAAAAAATATTTGCAAACTACCCATCTGACAAGGGATAATAACTAGAATATATAAGGAACCCCAACAACTGGAAAGGAAAAAAATAAAATAATCTTATTAAAAAGTGAGCCAAAGGTCTGAATAGATATTTCTCAAAAGAAGACATCCAAATGGCCAACAGGTATATGAAACAATCTTCAGCATCATTAGTCATCAGAGAAATGCAAATCAAAATGACAATGAAATATCATCTCACCCCAGTTAAAATGGCTTTTATCAAAAAGACAAACAATAATGAATTCTAGTGAGGATGTGGATGAAGGTGAGAGGAGGTGGGTGAGGACATTTTCTGAAGAAAGTGATGCTTGATCCAACAGTTGAAGGACACAAAGGATTCAGCTAGGTGGAGAAGCTAGGGTTTCAGGCAATGAATGGGAACAGACGGGGAGAGAACTGTACAGTCATGTGTCACTTAACAATGGGGATATGTTCTGAGAAATGTGTGTTTATGTCATTTCGTCATTGGGTGAACATCATAGAATGTACTTACGTGAGCCTATCAGGGGTCCTCAAACTTTTTAAACAAGGGGCCAGTTCACTGTCCCTCAGACCGTTGGAGAGTGTGCACTGTGGGCCCAGGACGAGTCGGCTGCTAAGCAGGACAGGCAGTGGCGGCAAGAACACCTGGCTGGCCGGATAAATGTCCTCGGCGGGCTGCATGTGGCCCATGGGCCGTAGTTTGAGGATGCCTGGGATATAGCCTACTACATACCTTTCTTGTACAGTGTTGGTGGGAATGTAAATTAGTGCAACCACTATGGACAAATAGTATGGAGATTTTTCAAAAAACTGAAAATAGAACTGCCATATGACCCAGCAATCTTACTGCTGGGTATATATTCAAAGGAGAGGAAATCAATATATTGAGAACGTATCTGCACTCCCATATTTATTACAGCACTATTCACAATAGCCAAGATTTGGAGTCAGCCTAAGTCTCCACCAGTGGATGAATGGATAAAGAAATTGTGGTACATATACGCAATGGGATATTATAATATATAGCCACAAAAAATAATGAAATCCTGCCATTTGCAACAATATGGATGGAACTGGAGAATATTAGGTAAAATTAAAGCAAGCACAGAAAGATAAATCTCACATGTTCTCATTCATATGTGGGAGCCAAATATTAAAAGCGAGTGATATCCTGCAGACAGAGAGTAGAATGATGGTTACTAGAGGCTGGGAAAGGTAGCAGGGAGGGGGAATAAAGTGGGGATGGTTAACGGGTGCAAAAATATAGTTAGATAATTAGATAGAATGAGAAATATTTAATAGCACAACAAAGTGACTGTAATCAACAATAAGCGTATACTTTAAACTAACTAAAAGAGTGGAATTGGAATATTCCTAACACAAAGAAATGATAAATGCCTGAGGTGATGGATACCCCAATTACCCTGATTTGATTAATTCACATTGTATGCCTGCATCAAAACATCACAAATACCCTGTAAAGATATACAATTATTATGTACTCATAATAATTAGAAATCGAAAAAATTTAAAAAGAGGTACATGAAAGCTCAAAGAATCACTAGTCACAATAACCAAATGGTAGAAACAAGCCAAATGTCCACCAATGGATGAATGGATAAACAAAATGTGGTATAGACATATAATGGAATGTTATTCTAAAAAATGAATTAAGAACTAGTACATACTACAACATGGATGAAACTTGAAAACATTATGCTAAGCAAAAGAAGCCAAACCCAAAAGGTCACAGGTTGTACAATTTCATTTATATGAACTATCCAGAATAGATAAATTAATAGAGCACAAAAAGCAGATTGGTGGTTGTCAGGAGCTGGGTGAAGAAAGGGCTGGGGAGTGGTTACTTTATGGGTACAGGATCTTTTTCGGGGGTGATTAAAACATTTTGGAACTGGATAGAGGCTATCATTGCACAACATTGTGAATATACTAGATGCCAACAAATTGTATACTCTAAAATAAAATATACTTTAAAATACTTGTATGCTTTTTAAAACAGTTAATTTTTGTTATGTGAATATTGCCTTGAATATTTTGAAGAATATATGGCAGACATCTTTACAAATTTGGTAAAAGACAAAAATATGATGATTAAAGAAGGTTAGTGAATCCCCAGCAGAATAATTGTGGGGAAAACCATGCCTAGGAATATCATATTCAAAGTACTGAAAACCAAAGATGAAAAGAAAAGCTAAAAGGCATCTAGGAAAACAACATATAAAATACAGGAAAACAGCAATTCAAAAGACTTCTGAATTCTCATCAGAAATGAAGCAGGCCATAAGACAGTAGAAAAACATCTTTAAAGCTGAAAGAAAAAGAAAATTGCCAACATAGAGATCTACATCCTATGAAAATAACCTTCATGAATGAAGGCAAAATAAAAACATTTTCAGATGAAATGAAACGAAGACTATTCATTGCCAGAAATTCTTCAGGCTGTAAGGAAATGATATCTGAAAAAAAAAACCTCAACTCTTTTAAAACAAACAAACAAACAAAAAGCATCTGAAATGATAAATACTATAAAATATATTCTTATTAATTTCTTTAAAGTTTATTTGACTGTTGAAAGCAAAAATTATAACATTTTTCTCACCAGTTTTATAACAGAAGGATATATAATACATATGATGACTATAGCATAAAAAACAAAGTTGGGTGATAAATTAGTTGATACAATTGTAAGATTTTCACATTTTACATGAAGAGTACAATACTAACTTATGGTAGACTGTGAAAAGTCAAAAGTTCTATATTTTAATCCACAAAGCACCAACTTTAAAAAATTACAAAGAGGTATAACCAAAAAGCTAATATAAAACTTGAAATGAAATTTTAATAAAATATTCAAATAATCCAAACCAAGTAAAGAAATGATGAAGAGAGATTAAAAATGAGGATGGGTAATAAGATAGTAGATCTAAATCAAACCACATCAACAATTATATTAACTGTTATAAAGTAAACAACTAAAAAGTAGAAATTATCAATAGAAAAAAAAGCAATTTCATCCCCAAGCTATATATTTTATATTAATATAATAGATGCAATTGATACATAAAGAGATGGACTGAAAATAAATGGATGGAAAAAGTAGCATACAAACAGAAACACAGGAAGGATTAGTGGCTATATTAATGTCAAATCAAAGAAAGACTTCATGATAAAGGGTATTGTCAGAGTTGAGAAGGGGCATTTCATGATAATAAGAGAGTCAATTTATCATGAAGACGTGAGAATACTAAATGTGTGTTTCCTTAATAACAGAGCCTCATGATAGATGAAGCTAAAATTAACATAATTAAAGGGAGAAATAGAAAATTTCAAATAATGTTTGGTAGTGTAACACCTGTCTCTTAGCAATTGATAAAAAAACAAAATTTTAAAAAATCCATAAAGACATAGGCAATCTAACACTCTCAACTACCTTGATGCAGATGATGTTTATAGTACAATAAACCAAGAAATATAGAATCGACATTCTCTGAGTATACATGGCATGTTCAACAACACAGACCATGTAGTGGACCATAAAAAGAATTTCAACAGATTTAAAGTTATAGAAATTACACAGAATGTGTTCTCTGATTATAGAATTGAAATAAAAAGTAACCATCTAGAAAACTCAAAACATCTGAAAATTAAACACATTTTAAATAATATATAAGTCAGTAAAGAAAGCATAGGGGAATTAAAAATTATTTTGAACTGGATTATATTATTAATAATAATACAACAAATAGCCAAGCACAGTGGCTTGTACCTGTAAACCCAGCACTTTGGGAGGCTGAGGTGGGAGGATTGCTTAAGGCCAGGAGTTCGAGACCAGCCTGGGAAACAGAGGGAGACTCATCTCTACAAAAAATTTTTTAAAATTAGCTGGGTGTGGTGGCTACTCCGGAGGCTGAGGCAGAAGCACTGCTTGAGCCCAGGAGCTCAAGGTTAGAGTGAGCCATGATCAGGCCACTGATCTTCAGCCTAGCCAAGACAGAGTAAGACCTTGTCTCTTAAAAAAAATACAATAAATGAATATTTTAGAGATGCTTAAAAATTTAATGTTTATATTAGAAACTAAAGTTATAAAATCCATTAAAGTTTATTTTAAGAAATAAGGAAAAGAGAAGCAAGGTAAACACAAACAAGGAAGACTGTCTAATAAATGTTAGATTAAATGTCAGTGATGAAGAACTCAGACACACAAGAGAAATAATTAAGTAAAGAGACCATTTTTTTGAAAGGATTAGAAAATTTATAAGTCCCTAGCTAGACTGGTAATGAAAAAAAGATCAAGAACATAAAGAACAAATATCAAGAATGAAAGAGGGATTATACTGCAGATTCTACAGATTTTAAGTGAAAAATAAGAGAACATTATAAACAACCTTAGGGAAAAATTTAGTTAAAACAAACACATCCTTGAAAATAACACTTACCAAAACTGACACAAAACAGAAAATATTAGTAGTTCTACATCTATTAGAGAAGTTGAATTTGATGGCAACAATCTTCAGATGAAGAAAAGTCCTGCCCTAGATGGGTCTTCAGTGAATGCTATCAACCAATTTAGGAAGAATTATCACCAAACTTATGCAATCTCCTTCAGAAAGTAGAAAAGGAAAGAACTCTTCCTAACTTCTTTTGAGGCCTTCAAAACTCTAATACCAAAACCTGGCAAAGAAACTACAAAACAAAAACAAAACAAACAAATAAATAAAACTACAGATCAATAACCCTCTTCAGCATGGACGCAAAAATCTTTAGCAAAATAACTGCAAACCAAATCTAGACCTATATAAAAAGGCTTTTATATCATGACCAAGTGGAGTTTATCCTAGGAATGCAAGGTTAGTATAACATTTAGAAATCAGTTTAATTCACCATATTAATAGAATAAAAGAGTAAATTCACATGACAATTTTAATTGATGCAGAAAATGCATTTGATGACATTTATTTTAAACTAGAAATAAATGAATACTTTCTCAATCTTATAAAGGGCATACAAAACACCTATAGCTAATATCTAACTTAGCAGTGAAATATTAAACACTTTCTTCCCAATATCAGGAATAAAGCAAGAACTCCCAGCTCAATGCTGGTGTTAGGGATTAAAATTAGAAAAATAAATTAAAGGCATAAATTTTAGAAGAAGAAATGCAACCCTCTCTATTTGCTGCAGACATGGTTGTTTACATGAAATATTCTAAGGAATTTGAAGAATAACTAGTAGAACTAACAAGTAAATTTACTAAGGTCAATCCATTCAAAGTTAATAAAAAGAAATCAATTTTGGTTTTATATACTAGAAGCAAACAATTGGAAAATGAAATTTTTAAAAAGCTTTTAAAATAGCATTTAAAATATATACTTAGGAAAAAGTTTGCTGGTAAAAAGTGGAGACTTCTATTTTTTATTGTGTTTAAATATGTATAATATAAAATTTTCTGTTTTAACCATTTTAAGTGTACAACTTATTGGCATTAAATGCATTCACACTGTTGTACAACCATCTGCACTAATCTCTAGAACTTTTCATAATCCCAAAGTCTGTACCAATTAAACAATAACTCCCATTTCTTCCCCTCCCCTGGCCCCTGGCAACCACCATTTGAGTTTCTGTCTCTATAAATGTGACTGTTCTAGGTACCATATATAAGTTGAATCGTACAATATTTGTCTTTTTGTGACTGGCTAGTTCACTTAGCAAAATGTTCTCCAGGTTAATCTGTATGGCATGTAGCATGTGTCAGAATTTCCTTCTTTTTTCAGGCTGAATAACGTTCTGTGTAGATGCTGCTTTATCACCTCCACTGGAACCTTCCAGCAAAGATGACAACTCTCTGCTCTTCAAGACAGCAATACCTTCTTTTTTTTTTTTTTTTTTTTT
>VBSM01001124.1:57408497-57426866 GCA_008086735.1 Cheirogaleus medius | reverse complement strand
AAAAAAAAAAAAGACAGCCATACTATTACAATCAGGTCTGACTGTTAAGATGGTCTTGGGTTGCAGCAGGTGATCTTGCTCTTACTTTCACCCATTGATTTGCTCTTTTATGACTAATTTATTTCACTTAGTATAATGTCTTCAAAGTTCATCCATATTGTAGCATATGTCGACATTTCCTTTCTTGTTAATGATATAGACAATGCAATGATCCCTTTGTACAAAGATGCTCTCTCCCTCTCAACAAAGTGATGAGAGGAAAAGTTCCAGTAGTTATTGTGTGCATCCCTGGGAGACAGCCACAATATCCATCTCTGAAATTCTGCAAAGCAGGCAATGTAACTTCCACTAGTTTGTGCAGAGGCACCCGCATTTACCCGCAAAACCACATTTCTCCTCTGCCAGCTGGGTCTTCTTTAGGCTCTGCTCAAGGGGCACTAGAAAGAAGACTAGAGGCTGAAGAAGGAAGAAGTACTTATTTCTGTTTTGCTTCCTGTTGCTGCCAAGTCACTGCAGCTGTGGTTCTTTAGTTACAGTTAGTGGCAGCATCATTGCTTCCAGTGTGCAGTTCTCTCTAACCCTAGAACCAGCCTCACTGCATGTGTTTGGGAATGCAAACACAACTCTGAGCGGCGCCCCTTCCTCAGAGGTTTGAGTTTCAAACCCTCTCCTTCAAGCTCTTAAGTTTTTATAATTTCAACTTCTTCCCTTCTCTCTTATATAGCCTTAGAGGTGCAGTTGCTTTCTCTGGGATAGAATAATATATACTTTTATTTAAAACTGAAAAAAACTTGCTGAATGAAATTGCAAAACACCTAGGTTAGTAGATAGGTATTCTGTCTTATTGGACTAGAAGATTCAGTATTTTAAAGCTGATAATATTTCCCAGAATGATCTACAGAATCAATGAAATTCAAGATTTCAGGAGGTATTTTGTTAGAAACTTGACAAGCTGATCCTAAAATTTATATATAAATGTAAAGCACTTTCAACAAATGTTGCTGGAAAAACTGGATATTCATATGGAAAAAAAATGAATCTTGCCATGATGAATCTCACATCATATGCATACACACACAAATTAATAATGGATCAACTTAACCATAAAAGATAAAACCCTAAAACTTTCAGAAGAAAACAGGAGCCATCTCCCTTGATTATTTGGCAGCAGGAAAAGCTTTCTTAGATCACAGAAAGAAAAAATAATAAACCAGACTTCATAAACAAGTGACAACAGCAAAAACTTCCACTCCCTAAGATACATTGTTAAAGAACTGAAGAGGCAATCCAAAACTGGAAACAAGAATCCATCAGTAAGAAAATGGATGAACAAATGGAGGTACAGTGTATTCGGAAGTTCATATGATGGAATAATGATCACCTATAAAAACAAACAACCACTATGCAACAATATGGATGGATCTCAAAAATGTTTGGCTGAGTGAAAGCTCGTCACAAAAATATACATACTGCATTCATAATTTCATATATAAGATATTCTAGAAAAGATCACTTTACCTCTGGGAAGCAAGGGCTAGTTCTGACTGGCAAGAGGTATAAAGCGAAGTGTTTGTGGTGAAAGTTCATAAAACTTTCTAAAGTTTTATAGGGGTTTGGATCATAGAGGTGTATGCATTTGTCAAAACTCAGAAAAATGTATATTTTATTAAGATATATGCATTTCAATGTATGTAATTTTACAACAAAAACCCATTGTATATTGAGTTACAGATAGATAGCCAGATAGATAGATAAATGATTGATAGATAGATAGATGGATAGATAGATAGATAGATAGATAGAGATATGCTGAACTATTTAGGGGAAAGTATACCATTGCCTGTAATTTAATTTTAAATGCATGAAAAAAAGATGGATATATGGATGGCTAGAGGGATGGCTAGATATGTCATTAAGCAAGTAAAGAATAAAATGCTAACAGTAGAATATAGGTGGTAGATATATATATAAACATACATATTTGTGCAAATATATGTGTATAATTATTTATAGAAAAAACTTTAAACTTTGCTGTATTTGAAATTTTCACAATAAATTTTTGGAAAAGAAGCTATGGGAGGATGGTGGAAGGAATCATGAATTGTGTTCTTTTTTTTTTATTTCAAGAAAATATGAAAGTACAAACATTTTGGTTACATTTTATATCTTTGCCTCTCCCTAGCAAGGGTTAGAGGTTTTAGATAGTAAAGCTACAGCTCAAACTAAAGTCCACCTTCTTTCTCTTATTTCCTTTTACATTGATTTCATTTTTTTGGAGGGATAATTTCTCCAAGAGTATTTTCAAAGGAAATTTTTGTAATAAACTGCCTGAGGGTATCCTTATTTAATGCTTGGATTTTAATGATATATTAGCTAGATATAAAATTCCAGATTAAATGCTAGTTTCTTTTAAAGCTTTAGAATTTTACTCCATGCATTCTGTGTTGCTCTTGGTAATTTTAGTGTCAATCTAATTCTTGATTTTCTTAAGTAATTTCAATATTATATTTTTATTTCAAAATATTAAGGGGGCACAAATGTTTTAGGTTACATGGATCATTTTTGTAATGCTGAGTCCTGGCTAAAGTGTGCCCGTCACCCAAATAGTGTTCATGTTATTTGAGCAATAGTTTTTATTGTTTTTTTCTTTTCATAAGTTTCTCTCTTTTTCTAGGACTTCACTTATATGGACTTTTACACTTCCAATTCTACTATCCTTCTCTTAATTTTAAATTTTCTATCTTTTTATCCTATCCTGATGTCTTCTGAGAGAATTTCTCAAAATGATTTTTTATCTGTATTCTTATACTATTTAGTTCAGTTCTTTATTTCAACTATATAATTTTCTTAGTTAATATCTCCAGTTGATTCTTCTTTATGATTTTTCAGGCTTGCTGCACAGATCCAATATTTTTCCTTATGTCTTTTAGGAAATTTAACGTATTTATCTTACTCTGATGCATTAATTTTGCTTTTATTTGATATAGTTGTCTTTCCTTCATAGAAGTTATACTCTGAAAATATCTTTTCATTGTTCCCTGTAAACTTTGTATTTCTTTAGAGATTTTATTTACCTCTACTGGTAATGTGACTATAGCAGGAGGTACAAAAAACCAGAAGCTAGCTTGTACCTCCCGAGAGTAAATATAAGGGGTGTGTGTGTGTAGGAGGGTACATACTTTGGAGCAGAGAGCCTCTGGGATTGTTACTGCTCCTGATCATGAACTGTTAACCTCAGTTGTAATCACATAGCACTTGATGTGTAGAGGGGATGTTCAGGAAGAAGGGAGGGAACACCAAAAGTCTGACCAGTCCTCTTGCACTGTTGTTAGCTGCTGTCCACTCTAGGAGGGCTTTAGGATCACCCTGAGAGTTTCCCTGCCCTCACTGCAGGGGCTGGGATGGTTGCTCTTGTTCTGCTTTGTAGTTTAATAATCTTCTAAAGGCAATATCAGGGAGAGAAAATAATGCATGGAGAATTGCTTCTCTGCTCATATCAGATGTTTGGGTTGATTATTCCACCCCACTCTGCCCAAACTATATGCAAAGACCTAACCCATTGTTTTCCCGTGCCCCTGGTGTTGCTATATTTTTCGTTATTTTGATCAACTGCTAAATCTTCTTGCTTTTATGGCACTTCCAGGGCTGAATTGAGGGGAGGAAACCAACAGAACTTACACAGCATATACACTGATGTTATTGCACCATCTTGATCATCTTCTGTGCAGCTAAAACACTTTCAATAACTCTCACTGTCTTCAGAATACAGGTTTGCATTCCTTGGACAAGGCAAAATACAAGGCTTTTGTAGACCATTCCTTCCCAGCCTCTTCTGACCTTTCACATTCTTTTATGTTAGACTATTTATAATTTTTCTAAAAATTCACTGCACTTTTCCACTTCTGCACCTCCAGATGCACCAATTCTTTTACCTTGAATATATTTCCCATCCTGCTGTAGAAACCCTAAACATTATGCAAGTCCCACCTTGACTGATACTTCCTACATGAAGCAGTAAAATGTAATGCAAAAGGTGAGTGCTTTCAAGTTCAGGACGCCAACATGGGGCTCTAGCTCTTATTCTTTCAATTGTATATATAACTATGGATTATTTATTTCACATCTCTCTGCTTCAATTCCTCCACTTGGTAAATAGGTAAAATACTACATATTCCACAGGTCTGTTAAGAAGATTTTAGGAGATAGCAACTAGTTAATACTTTAAAAAGCCAATGACATGTTAGCTCTCTGTGTCCAGATTGCCTCTTGTCCTTCCTGCTTCACTTCATCCATTTCCATAATCCCAATAGAATTTATCTTTATTCTCACCTAAATCTCATAACATTTTAACATTTTTTTAGGTCTCTTATCCCATTTAATCTGAGATATAAGCCTGAGTAGAAATTTAAATTCTATTTATCTGAGAAGTTGTTGTTTTGCCCAGGTGTTTCAGGAGAGGGAACAATAATACTAATAAAACAAATGTTTTGGAGTCAGAATCTCTGGGTTTGAGTCCTAGATTCACTATTTGTTAACTGTGTGTTTATGGGAAAATTTTGTAACCTCTCTGAGCCTCAGATTCCTAATGTCTAAAATGAGAGTAATTTTAGTCTCTATAGGGTTGTTACAACAGTTAAATATAATAATATATCTAAACCATTTAGCACAGTGCTTATTATATAATAAGAGCTCAATAATGATAACTCTATTAAGGTAGAAGGAATTAATGAGATTAAAACAGTGGTGAGAAATACCACTTCCCACTCCCAGTGTCCCTAACCTCCCATGCCCAAATGATTGCTTAATGTCTAACCATCTTCAACATCTTTTAGCTCTCTGAGGTATTCCAGGTTTATGGATTTTCTCCTAACTCCCCAATTCTCCTTATTGGTCAA
Organism: Cheirogaleus medius; assembly: GCA_008086735.1. Taxonomy (NCBI): domain Eukaryota; kingdom Metazoa; phylum Chordata; class Mammalia; order Primates; family Cheirogaleidae; genus Cheirogaleus; species Cheirogaleus medius. The sequence goes on along the minus strand of VBSM01001124.1, from coordinate 57,421,971 downwards.
ACTGGCAGAATCGGATTTCTGTTGAGCAGGTGTTTTTGTCCCAGGAGTCTTGGTTCTTTCAGTGTTTAAAGACCAATTCTTACTTTCTTATGCAAATTGATTTTTTTTCTCTCCTATGCTCACCACAAGGAGCTAGTACTAAACACATCAAGGTTGGCATTGGGCCAAAGTTCCCAAAGGCGAGGCTTGGCATATTGGCTTGCATTTGAAGACAATCTTTAATTTTTCCAGGCTTTCTCCCCAAACCATCAACTCTGTAGCTTCATTCTGTGCTTACATATTTTCATTTCAGTCGATGAGGCAGTCCTTTTAGTATGGCCCAAATGGGCTTCACACATTACTAAAATTGCTCATGCAGAGGTATCAGCTTGTACTGTCTGCACTTGAGTTCATTTTGAGAAGTCTCATTTCTCACTAGGGGATCCCAAGTCAAGTTGATGAACACCAGTTTAAATCCTGAAGGTCGCTGCCTAGGATCTTGGCTCCCCTGATTCCGGATGAAATGCATCTTCAAAATGTATCCCTTTCTCTCCAATTTCATGTCAAACTCCTCTCATGGCCCTTCTTCAATCCATATTCTAGATATAATTTTAAAGGGTGATTAACATTCAGCTTCAGAAAAAAAAAAAAAAAACCTCTTCTGCAGTGTCTTCTTTCATATTGTCAATGTTTTGTACCTGACTTGGCTTCCTTGCTTTTCCTCTCTGTCATCTGCAGAAACTGCTAGGTACAAGTCACCAAGCAGGCAGAAGGAGATAAATTAGGAAGGCTTTACTGGCAATTTATCAGGAAGCTGCTGCAAGGCAGACCCATGAATATCCTTGCTAAACCTCCACTTTCCATTCGCCACTCACACTACAGAAATAATGCTTTGTAACTACATAATGGTGCTCATCCTTCAATCTTCAGTGACGTTGCTCACGGTTAATTGGCTCTTACAGCATTCCTTAGGGGAAGCAAGTGTTGTTACCACTGTCCGCAACTTGCCAATAATCGAGACACAGAGTAGTCAGGTGTCTCTTGGAAGGCCATAGAAAGTCACTCAGATAATTTCTTGACTGTTATATCTGTTTGGTCTAATCACTGGGCTTCCCTGCAGCTCATAATTTCTGGGTGAAAGACTGCTAATCAGAGGGTCTCTGGGAATACCTATTAGAAGAGAATTTAAAGAATGGATGCTCCTGGAAGTCCCTTATCCACTTTATCTCTGTAGGAAAACACATGAATTAACAGTGAGTTTTTGTTGTTGTTTTTGATTTTTTATGTTTACAGTCTCCTAGAGTTGGAAGTTTCAAAAAGGATACACTCCCCCATTCTCAACTTCTGCTTTATTATAATAGGAGCCACTGAAAATCATGGGAAGGAGAAATATTAATATTTATGATAGCTGGAAGAGGGAGACTCATTCCCCCAGAACCCAGAATGAAGCTTTGCCTGCCTCCTGGCCTCTGCAGCTATACCCACACCACAAGATTCATTCTCCCATTAAACCCAGCCCAACTCGGGTCCCCGGAGCATTCCTTCCAGCCTATGCTTTGAGGACTCAGCATCAGGTTTTTCTGGTTATAGTCTGTTTTTCTGGAGATTGTACCAAAGCTTCAGTGATTAAGTGAGGCCAAATGTGATTCTTTCAGGACACCCAGAGATGAAGACCAGTTTATGAGTTATCCATTTATTCATAGAATTAATAAACATTTATCAAAACTCTCTTATATGCCAATCACTGTTATAAGTGCTGTGGAATAAGAATAAATAATACACACAATTTCTGCCCTCATGAATCTTAAGTTCAATTATTTCTCTATTTCTTTTATTCCCTCATTCTGGCAGTGCCAGATAATATTAAATATTCCCTGAATTGCTTTTCTGCCCTCTGTCGAAGGTGCAATATCTCAAAAGTCCAAGCACTGCAGGAAGATGACATGTATAGTAGGTTGAATGGTGATCTGCCAAAAGATATGTCCACATCCAAATCCCTAGAACCTGTGAATGTTACCTTATTTGGAAAAAGGGTCTTTGCAAATATAATTAAGTTAAGGATCTTAAAATGAGATCATCCTAGACTACCCAGGTGGGCCCTACATCCAATGACAAGTGTCCTAATAAGAGACAGAAGAGAAGAAGACATAGATGAGAAGGAGGCAGTGTGAAGATGGAGGCAGAGATTGGAGTGACATAGAAGCCAAGGAGTCCGAAGGATTGCCGGCAGCCACCAGAAGCTAGGAGAAAAACCTGAAATAGATTCTCTTCCCAGAGCCTCCAGGGAGAGTATGGTCCTGCTGAAACCTGAACTTAGGATTTCTGGCTTCCAGAATTCTGAAGGAATCAATTTCTATTGTTTTATGTCACCAGGTTTGTAGTAATTTGTTACAGAAGTCAGAGTAAATTAATCCCGTACGGGACATTGGTCTTACGAGGTGGGCATGGAGATGTTCACATTCAACTCATGATCAATGGGCATGTCCAAGTGGCTTCTTCAAAGTCCAGGTTCTGCCTTTTTAGCTTACCTCCTGGGGCTGCCTGATACCTCATGGTAACATCCTCTCATAATTTTGTTACCTCCTCTGAGGAAAGTTCCCTCGCTTTTGTTTAAGATCAACAGAAGAATACTAAGCAAGTAAAATTTCAAAGTTATTGGGAAATATACTTTCTTTTTGTTTTAATATGTATAGATTGTCTTCTAGGAAATATGCCTGCAGATTATAGTATAAATTATGTAACAAGTAGAGGTAGTAGCCACAATTTTCTTATCGCACACATTTATTTTCCAAGAGAAAGGCAGAAAATAAATATTCATATGACAAATGGTGGGGAGCTTCCATATCTGTAAAGGAGAATTTGTCCACAGATATCTTTATGGATTGAGGAGAATTGACTGGTCTAGTTTCTCACCAAAACCTAAGCTTCCCACAGGTGGAGACAAGATTTTATCATTACAGCCTTCCCAGGCCTGGCAGAGTTTCCAAGTCTTGGTAGTAACAATGATAACTATAGCTAACCTTTATTTAATTCTTAACATCTGCCAGGATTTATTCTCAGCGCTTTACATTTATTTACTGATTTGATCCTCAGAGCAATTCTAGGTAAGAGGTACTTACATGATCCCCGTTTTACAATGAGAAAACAAATGCACAGACAGGTTAATACATATTTGTTTAGTTCCTGATGCAAATTATCTCACTGATTGAATTTTTAAGAATCTCTAGCTACTAGGTTGTCTATCGCTTTTTGCTCTCTCTGTTTATGGACATTCTTCCCACATAATTGTTTGTTTTATCAATTTTATTGAGGTACAATTTATACACAGTATAATGATGCAAATTTATTTGTACAATTTAATGACATTTGAGAAATGGGCTTGGTTATTTCAGCACAATGAAAATGAAAAAAATATTTTCATTACCCTTAATTTTTCCCTCATGCCTTTATACAGTAGTCAATCCCCTTCTCAAATTCCAGTCCAGACAACCACTGAACTGTTTTCTGTATCTAAGAATTAGTTTTAAATAAATAGAATCACACAGTGTTGTACCTGGCTCAATATGGTATGTTTAATATTCGTTCATGTTGTATGCATTAGTAGTTTATTTCTTTTAATTGTCTTTCATATGAATATGCCACAATGTGTTAGTCTATTAACCTCTTGATGTATACGTGTGTTTTTACAATGTGTGGCTATTATGAATAAAGCTGCTGTGAACATTTGCATACAAACCTTTGTGTGGACATATGTTTGCATTTCTCTTGAGTAAAATTTCTGGGTCATATGGTAATTGCATGTTTAACTCTGGAAAAAACTGCCAAGTTTCTTCTCAAAGTAGTCCCATTTAACACTCCCATGGGCAATGTATGAAAGTTCAAGTGGCTTCACATCTTTTCTCACACATGGAATTGTCAGTCTTTATAAATTTTAGTTATTCAAGTAAGTGTGTAGTGGTATCTCTTTATAACTTCATTTGCATTCCCTGATGAATAATGATGTTGAACATTATTTCTTGTGCTTATTGGCCACTCGAATATCTTTTTTGTGAAGTATCTGTTCAACCTATTGCCAACTTTTTAATGGCTTATTTCTCTAATTAATAAAATGTAAAGTTTCTTTACATATTTTAGAAATTGCCATATATGTTGCAAATATCCTTTCCAGTCTGCAGCTTGCCTTCTCATTTTCTAAATAGTATCTTTTAAAGAGAAGGTTTTAACTTGGATGAATTTCTAGTGTATCAGTCTTTTTCGTCTATGGTGAGTGATTTTTGTAAGCAAAGAGATTCTTGCCTGTCCAAAAGTGAAAAAGATTTTTTCCCATGTTTTCTTCTAGAAATAATACAGTTTTAGATTTTTAAATTTAGATTTAATGAATCTCAAGTTATATTTTTGTCTATAGTTTTAGGAAAGGATAGGGTCATTTTTTTTTTCTATGTTGTTATTCAGTCGTTCCAGCCCAAATTGTTGAAAAGAATATTCTTTTTCCATTCAATTATCTGAGAAACTATCTCCAAAATCAATATTCTTTCCCATCAATCTATATTGCCATGCTTATGTTCATACCACAGTATTTTAACTGCTGTAGTTTTACAGTAGTCTTAAAATTAAAAGTGTTAAGTCCTCCTACTTTGTTCTTTTTGAAAATTGTTTTGGCTTTTTCATGTTCTTTTGCATATCTACTCAAATTTTATAATCAGCCAGTCAATTTCTAACAAAAAACAACCAACCAAACAAACAAACAAAAAAAATCCTGCAGACTATTGATTGAAGTTGCAATTTGGGTGGAAATGACATTATAGCATATTGTATTTTTTGATCCATAAATATGGTATACTTATTCATTTATTTGTTTTCTTTAATTTCTCCTAGTAATATTCTGTTTCATTCAGTTTATTGGTCTTGAATAACTTTTGTTAAACTTATTCCTAAGTGTTTCACAGTGTTCCAAGTGTTCATTCCTAGTATATGGAAATACATTTGATTTTTGTATGTATAGTCACCTTTTATTCAATTGCTAAAGACAACAAGTAGTTCTAGTAACTTTCTGTAGATTACTTGCGGTTTTCTGTTGTCTGTGAGCAAAGACATTTTTTGCTTCTTTCTTTCCAATTTGTATGCCTCTGGTTTCTTATTCTTGACTTATTGGGCAGACTGGGACCACCAGTACAAAATTGAATAGTGGATTCTAATTATACTTATGTTAGAGCACTTGACATTGTCCCATGGTCAGTGAGGCTATATGAACTTTGTTCTGCTTTCTGTACCTCTGTGCTTCAGTTTAGATAATTTCTCTTGCTGTGACTTCAGTTCTCCAATCGTTTTTTCTGTGGTGTTTAGTCTGTTAAGTGCTTCCAGTCAGTTTTCCAATTTGGCATTGTATTTTTCAACCCTAGAAATTTCATTTCATTCTTTTTTATATTTTTCATTTTTCTCTTTATTATGTTTCCTTTTCCACCAGTGAACATATTTAAAATAACAGTTTTGAAGTCCTTGTCTAATAATTCCATAATATCTGTCATTTCTCTTTCTATTGACTGATTTTTCTCCTGTTTATGGATCTGGACTCCTTGCCTCTTTACATGTCTAGTAATTTTGGACTGGATGCTGAGTATTGTCATTGTTACTCGGTTGAGTATCAGGAGTTTGTTTTCTTCCTAAAAGGAATGTCATTTTTTGTTCCTGGCAGTCAATTACTTTGCATCTAGGCTAACTTCACCCTTCCAAGTCTTGTTTCAAAGCTTTGTAAAAGCTTGTATAGAGAAGTGTAAACTCTGACTAGCGCAACATTGTTTTTGCATTGATTCTTTGAACTTTATTGAGGTATCGTTTTCAAATAAAAATTGTACATATTTAAGGTGTACAATGCCATGTTTTGACATGTGTATACACTGTGAAATGATTACTATAATCAAGCTAATTAACATGTCAATAGCCTCACCCAGTTATTATTTTCTGTGATGAGAACACTTGAGATCTCCTTCCTTAGCAAATTTCAAGTATCTATCAATCCATGAACAAGGGATATTTTTTCACTTAGTTGTGTCTTCTTTAATGTCTTTTATAAGTGTTTTATAGTGTTCAGTGTATAAATCTTTCACTTCCTCGATTAGTTTATTTCTAAGTATTAATATTTTTCATGCTACTGTAAATGAGATTTTTAAATATTTTTCTAGGTACATTGTTGTTAATGTACAGAAATATAACTGATTTTTATATTTTGATTTTGTATCTAGAAACTTTGCTGAATTCATTAGTTCTAACAGTAATTTTTGGTTGGAGTCTTTAGGATCTTCCATATAAAAGATCATGTCATCTGCAAGCAGAGACAATTTACTTTCTTTTCTGATTTGAATTTCTTTTATTTCTTTTTCTGGTCTAATTGCTCTGGCTAGGACTTCTAGTGGTATGTTTAACAGAAGTGATGAGAGTGAGCATCCTTCTCTTTTTTCTGATCTAAGAGGAAAAGCTTTCAGCTTTTGACCATTGAGTATGATGTTAGCTGTGAGCTTGTCATATATGGCCTTTATTACATTCCTTCTATACCTAATATATTGAGAGCTTTTATCATAAAAGAATGTTGAATTTTCTCAAATGTTTTTTCTCCTTCTATTGAGATGATCATATAATTTTGTCTTCATTCTGTTAATGTGTATTATTTGTTGATTTATATATATTGAGCTATTTTGCATCCTAGGAGTAAATCCCACTGGACTATGGTATATATGGATGGAATGTTCTGTATGTGTCAAGTTCATTTTGTGTAAACTGCATTTCAAATCCAATGTTTTATTATTAATTTTCTGTCTGGATGATCTATTCGTTGTTGAAAGTAGGGTATTGAAGTCCCATACTATTATTGTATTGCTGTCTATTTCTCCCTTCAAGTCAGTTAATATTTGCTTTTTCAATGTAGTGTTGATTCAGTTTGCTGGTATTTTGTTAATAATTTTTGTATATATGTTTATCAGGAATACTAGGCTATCATTTTCTTTTCTTGTAGTGTCATTATCTCGCTTTGTTATCAGGGTAATTCTGGCCTTGTAAAATGAGTTTGGAAGTATTATCTCCTCTTCAGTTTTTTGGAAGACTTTGAGAGGGATTGGTATTCTTTAAATGTTTGGTAGTATTCAGCAGTGAAGCTATTAGGTCCTGGGCTTATACTTGTGTGGAGGTCTTTGATTAATGCTTTAATCTCTTTACTCATTATTAGTCTGTTCAGATTTTCTGTTTCTTCATGTTTTAGTCTTGGAGGTCATGCTTCTATGAATTTATTCATTTCTTCTAGGTTGTCCTATTTGTTGGTGTGTAATTGTTCATAATATTTTCTTATTGTCCTTTGTATTTCTGTGATACTAGTTACAATAGCTCTTCATTTATGATTTTGATGTTTGAGTCTTTTTTCTTTTTTTTTCCCTCAGTCTAGCAAAATTTTTTTTTTTAAATTTTGCTTATATTTTCAAAACATCAACTCTTAGTTTCATTGATCCTTTCTGTTGTTTTTCTACTCTCTGGTTCATTTATTTCTGCTCTGATCTTTGTGATTTCCTTCTTTCTGCTTATTTTGAGCTTCTTTTGTTCTTTTTTCCTAGTTTCTTACAAGTAAATTTAGGTTGCTTATTTGAGATTTTTCTTTTTTCTCAATGTATGCATTTATCACTATAAACTTCCCTTGTAGAACTGCTTTTGCTATATCCCATAAGTTTTGGTATGTTGTGTTTCCATTTTGTCCTAAGATATTTTTAAATTTTTCTTTTGATTTCTTCTCTGACCTCTTCCTTATTCAGGAATGTGTTGTTTCATTTCCATGTATTTATAAATTTTATAGTTTTTCTCCTGTTATTAATATCTAATTTTATACAGTTGTAGTTGGAAAAAGATTCTTGATATGATTTCAGTCTTCTTAAATGTGTTAAGATTTGTTTTGTGGCCTAAAATATTATCTACCCTGAAGAATGTTCTAGGTACACTTTAGAAGAATATGTCTTTTGCTGCTGTTGGATGGAATGTTCTGTATGTGTCTGTTAAGTCCATTTTGTCTAACGTGTATTTCAAATCCAATGTTTTATTATTAATTTTCTGTCTGGATGATCTATTCCTTGTTGAAAGTAGGGTATTGAAGTCCCATACTATTATTATATTGCTGTCTATTTCCCCCTTCATGTCAGTTAATATTTGCTTTATATATTTAGGTAAGGAATCCTTGGGTAGAATTTCTTTTCTTCTAATGTTGGGTGCATATATATTTATAATTGTTATATCATCTTGATAAATTAATTGTATAATCATTATATACATAATGACCTTCTTTGTTTCTTCTTACAGTTTTTGACTGAAAGTCTATTTTGTATGACATTAATACAATTACCCATGCTCTCTTTTAGTTTCCATTTGCATGAAATATCTTTTTGTATCCCTTCACTTTCAGCCAGTGTGGGTATTTAAAGCTGAATTGAGTCTCATGTCAGCAGCATATTGTTAGAGCTTTTTTAAAAATCCACTTAACCATTTTATGTCTTTTAATTACATTTAATGCATTTATATTTAAAGTGATTATTGATAGGTAAGAACTTACTATTGACATTTTGTTAATTGTTTTCTGGCTGTTTTGTAGCTTCTTTGTTTCTCTCTTCCTCTCTTGCTATCTTTTATGATTTGATGATTGTCTACAGCGATATACTTTGTTCCATTTTCCTTATATTTTGTGTCTTTCTTATAGGTTTTTTTTGCCTTGTGGTTACCATGAGGCTTACATAAAACAACTTCTAACATTGTATTCTAAGCTCATAACAACTTAACTTTCATTGCATATTAAAAACCCTATACTTTTACTCCTTCCATTTTATGCTTTTGATTTACAGTTTATATCTGTTTATGCTGTTAACCCATTAACAAGTTATTGTAACTATAGATATTTTTAATAGGTTTTCTTTTTAATCTTTATGCTAGAGTTAAAGGTGATTCACACACCACTGTTACAGTATTAGGGTAAATATATACTTACATTTACCAGTGAGTTTTATTATTTTATATTTTTATTTTGCTAATTAGCATTCTTTCATTTCAGCTTGAAAAGCTCCCTTTATTATTTCTTGTAAGAAATGTCTAATGATGATGAGCTCTCTCAGCTTTTATTTCTCTAGGAAATCCTTTACTTCCCTTCATGGGAAAGACTCTTATGGGTGTGTGGCTTCCAGGCATGTTCCAGGGTCTATAAGTACTACAAACTTTTAAACTTTCACATAGTGGTTATGTTATTGAAACCATGCCCACAATCCAACCCCAATCCCTGAAGACAAGGCTGTTCCAAAGGGACTCATGTAGGTGAAGTCCCCACTAGTGCTCTTTTGTCTGGGCCTGTCAGCTGTTGGGGACAGTAGTTATCAGCTAAATTGATAGCATTTCATTCAAGATAATGTCTCATAATCCTGTAGGTTTTCCTCATTCTTTTTTATTCCTTTTTCTGTTCTTACTGCATAATTTCAAGTAAATAACCACCAACTCTGTTCTTCAACAATTAAGTAGAGTTAAAAACTGTCTCAAATAAACAAAGCCGAGGGAATTTATTACCACTAGATATGTTTAACAAGAAATTATAAACGTAGTCCTTCAAGCTAAAGGAAAGGGTTACTGAGTAACAACATGAAAATATATAAAAATATAAAATTTACTGGTAAAAGTAAGTGTAGAGTCAAACTGAAAACACTCTTATACTGTAGTGGTGGTATAAAAATCAGTTATATTTTTAGTATAAATGTTAAAAGATAAAATTATTAAAAATAATTATAGCTACAATAATTTGTTAAGGGGCACAAACTATGGAAGATACAAAACATGTAATCAAAAACAAATTGTGAGGATGGGGGAGTAAAAGTGTAGAATTTGTGCAAGTGATCAAAGGTAAGTCATTATCAGTTCAAACTAATCCTTGGTTCTATCCAAAGTCATAGAGTGAGTATTCATATTTCTGTTTTAGTCACCTGCTTTTCTATGGTCTAAACATGTCACTCAAATTTATATGTTGAAACATGATGGCCAGTGTGATAATATGAAGAGGTATGGCCTTTAGAAGGTAATTAAACATGAGGGGGGAGCTTTTATGAATGGGATACAGGTGATTATGAAAGAGTTGAGGGAGTGGGTTCACTGTTTTCTGCTCTTCTGCCATGTGAGGACACAATGTTCACTCCCTTTTGCTCTTTCTGTTTCTTCTGCCATGCGAAGATATTTAGATGGCACGTGTTTAGAAATGGCTCTTTACCAGACACTGAACCTGCTGGCACCTTGATCTTGGTCAGCCTCCAGAACTGTGAGAAATAAATTTGTGTTCTTTATAAATTACCTAGTCTCAGGTATTTTGTTATAGCAGCACAAACAGACTAAGATGTACTTCTTATCCACATTCTTGGTCTGAGTGTATTTTAAAGGATGGGGTATGAAATTCTTGGGCTGTAAACTCTAAACCTTGATGCTTAACTTTCTTTATCTAGGTTTCTGATTTTATTTCTAAGAGAAGAAATGGTTCAGGTATCTATTTTGTCAAATTGCTGTACTATTTTAAGACTCCTTGGAGAAGTGTCAGTGTTGGCAACAGTAGATAAAATATTTCTAGGATTTATATCAAAGAATGTACAACTTATTTATTGTATTTCATCAATGAGCAGAGCCCACTCAGATACTGGAGTTCAGCTCCAGTATATTAACTAGTTCATTACTGGAGATTAAGGGGGAAGTTGTTCATTGTTGCTAGTGTTAACCTTAAATTTGTGGGCCTTAGTAATCACTTAATGGTAATACTTAAAAATTATTAAAATATTTAAGAAAGCTGAGCTTCAGAGAAGCTAATGGACTTTGTTTATTGTCTCTTATCTGGATATTGGTAAGTCACTGGATCTCATAGATCCCAGGTAATATTATTTCCTCTATAAGACTGATATTTATTTAACAGATATAATTTATTTTTAAAAAACTTGTATGTGGCACAGTAGTTCTTAAATTTTGGAAGCTGACCACACTATGGTCCTCCTCCACAAAATGCCCACATACATGAGTACATACACACATGCACACAAGTACATGCATGTTTTCTTATGCTATTTTGCACATATTTTCAGGGAGTTCTGGGGCCTTCTGGGGCTTTAATGGATCCCTCTTTAAGAACTTTTGATCTATTCTTCTCAGCAGCCCATGGATCCTTCTCCAAAACTGATCACATCCTAGGCCGCAAATCAGATCTCAAGAAAATAGAAATTATACTTTGTATCTTTTCTGACCATAGTGGTATAACATTACAGTTCAATCCCTATAGAAACACTCAACACCTCACAAAGTCATGGAAACCAACAATCTATTATTGAAAAATTACTGGGTCAAGGAGGAAATTCAGAGGGAAATAAAGAGTTTCTTCGAACAAAATGATAATGGAGACACTTGTTACCAAAACCTGTGGGTTACAGCAAAAGCTTACCTGAGAGGAAAACTAATAGCAATAAATGCTCACATCCAAAAAACAGAAAGCTTAGATACTGACAACCTAATGAATAGACTCAAGGAATTGGAAAAAGAAGAGCCAAACCAATTCCAATTCTAGTAGAAGAAAAGAAATAATGAAGATCAAAGCAGAACTAAATGAAATGGAGAAAAAGAGAATTATATGGAAGATCAACAAAACCAGAAGCTAGCTATTCGAAAAGATAAACAAAATTGACGGCCTTCTTGCTAGATTGACAAGGACTCAAAGGGAAAGGACTCTAATAAACTCAATAAGAAATGAAAAAGGAGAGATCACAACAGACACCACAGAAATACAAAATATTATGTTTGACTACTATAAAAAACTATATGCCCAAAAACTACATAACAAGGAGGAAATGGACAAATTCCTGGATTCATACAACCTCCCTAAGTTCACCCAGAAGGTAACAGATTCCTGAATAGGCCAATCTCAAGATCAGAAATTGGAGCAGTAATTAATAACCTCCCCAAACGGAAAAGTCCCAGACCAGATGGCTACACTTCAGAGTTCTACCAAACATACAAAGATGAACTCATACCTATACTACAGAAATTATTCCACACCATTGAGAAGGATGGTATCCTTCCTAACTCATTCTATGAAGCCAATATCACCTTGATACCAAAGCCACGAAAGGTTGCAACAAAAAAAGAAAATTACAGACCAATATCCCTCATGAATATAGATGCAAAAATCCTCAACAAAATTTTAGCAAATAGAATTCAGCAGCACATCAAAAAAATAATTCACCACGACCACATGGGCTTTATTCCAGGGATGCAAGACTGGTTCAACATACATAAGTCTATAAATGCAATTCATCTCATAAATAAAAACAAGAACAAAGACCATATGATTCTGTCAATAGATGCAGAAAAAGCATTTGACAAAGTCCAACACACCTTTATGATAAAAACTCTTAACAAAGTAGGCATAGGTGGCTCATACCTTAAAGTTATCAAATCCATTTATGACCAACCCACTGCCAATATCATTCTGAATGGGGAAAAATTGAAGCCATTCCCTCTTTGAACTGGAACTAGACAAGGTTGCCCACTATCTCCTCTTCTATTCAACATAGTGCTCGAAGTCCTAGCTATAGCAATCAGGCAAGAGAGGGTTATTAATGGCATCCAAGTTGGTGCAGATGAGATCAAACTCTCCCTCTTCACTGAAGATATGATATTATACCTAGAAAACCCCATGGATTCATCCAAGAGACTCCTAGATTTGATAAATGAATTCATTAAAGTTTCAGGTTACAAAATCAATATACACAAATCAGAAGCATTCATATATGCCAAGAACCATCAAGCAGAAACTCAAATCAAAAATGCAATACCTTTTACTATAGCCCCAAAGAAAATTAAATATCTAGGAGTATATTTAATGAAAGATACAAAAGATTTATAGAAGGAGAACTACAAAACGCTACAAAAAGAAATTGTAGAACATGTAAACAGATGGAAAAATCTACCTTGTTCATGGATTGGTAGAATCAATATTGTTAAAATGTCAATATTACCTAAAGTGATCTACAGAATTAATGCAATCCCCAGCAAAGTGCCACCATCATTCTTTACAGATCTAGAAAAAATAATTCTTCACTTTGTATGGAACCAGAAAAAATCCTTGTATAGCCAAAGCAATCTTAAGTAAAAAGAACAAACTGGGAGGCATCAGTCTTCCTGACTTCAAGCTGTACTATAAAGCAATAATAGTTAAATCAGCCTGGGACTGGCACAAGAACAGAAGCATCAATATTTGGAATAGGTCTGAGATTCCAGAGATGAAACCATCTGCATATGGTAACCTAATCTTTGATAAAGCAGAAAAAAATATATAATGGGGAAAATAATCTCTCTTCAATAAATGGTTCTGAGAAAACTGGATATCTACATGCAGAAGAATGAATCAGGATCGCTATCTCTCACCTCTCACAAAAATCCACTCAAGATGGATAACAGATTTAAACCT
>VBSM01001124.1:57346098-57408397 GCA_008086735.1 Cheirogaleus medius | reverse complement strand
TCCCCATAATATGATGGAAAAAAAAAACCTTTGATCTAGATATAGGCTTGGGGCTAGAACAATATCAGATATTTCAGCACTGACTTTCTGCAAATACTGGTGGAAAGGGTTTTTTTTTTAATCCCAGTACTGTCACCTTAGGGTCCAACAAATGTGCCATCCAAGAAGACAAAATTATTTTTGTTTTCTGTTTTAACTTTAGCCAGTTTCTTAAATATTAGCCAGTCTAGAAAAATCAGCCAGCTAAATCCTTCAAGATAATTCCTGGCTTAAATCACACATACCACTGCAAAATTTCATTTTCACACCTTTGCTGGATTCTTTATGGTTGCATTTTTTCCCTTTTTTTTTTATTTCTTACTATTTTTTTTTAAATAAACGGACATTCTAGTCTGTGTCCTTAAATATACTCTGTTTTCACTGGAAAATTTTCTCCAATAACATCAGCCAATGAAACATCTAAAAGACAAGATTAAGAGGCTGTTTTTCTCCATTGAAGTCAAGGATAATAGTATGCCCTTAATAGATGGGTTTTGAAGTGAATTTGAGTATTTATGAAGTATTTCATGAAAAAATATTAACACTATGAATGTGCCAATCCAGGTAGTAGAATGTCAGTGTTAAAGGTAAATGAAATACAGTAAAGAGTACTTTTGGAACATGTAGGGTGCAACACTAACAAGATACCCTCCTTAGGACTTCCAGATTAAAGCAAAGCAAAGTGTGACAATTTGTCTGACCTTAGTACTCCTGGGGTGCTGAGACTCTGCAGTGACAGGGATGGCATCAGACAGGGGAGGCAGCAGCTCTATCAGTCAGTATTATAGGCTTCTCAGTCTTACATATAAAGCACAGTTTTCAAAGCAAAGCAGCTTCTTAGATCCCCTTTTTCTTCATATACATCCTCAGGCTGATGGTTGGCTTTTTGCACTTCATTCCTTATTTAAGGCAGCCTCCGATGTTCCTTTTCTATCAAGTGTCATCCCACAAATGCACAACCTTGAGGGTGAGTGCCCCCTTAAACTTTGGCCCTAGCTACCTCATTTATTTTACGTAGACCTGGCCCTGCCTAGAATAAAAGAGCTAGAGAACAAGAGTAAGAGGGGATTGCCTTCTGCCTGGCACCCTATAGCAAAGACTTACAGAGAACACATGCATGCTCACTGCATAAGTGACTGCCCCTCATTCCTTTCACAATGCCCTCTCACCCAGTTCAAGTTCAAGCAACCCCGGGGCACTCCCACCACAAAGAGATCTGAGAAGAGGCTGAGGTGGAATGCACCAGAAACTTGCCATGATGATTGATATTGACCTCATATTTGACCTTGGCTTTCATGAATTTGAAGCAGCATCTCAAGGACACTTCTGTACCACTTGATATGAAGATTGTGGTTTGAAACAGGCACTAAAACAATTTTTCTTTCCATTCCCTTCTTAAAACCTTCTTCTCCTACATCTAAATGCAGTGTAGGAAGGTTTTGGTGCCCTGGCTCCCCCACCAGATCAAGGCCCTTCCGCTCCCAGAGGAAATGTGCTGCCCTCACTCACATGGAGGTGATGGAAACACTGATGTTATCCTTTTCCAAGGTGGTTTATGGTTTAAAGAAAGCAATGCTTACCCCAGAGGTGAGAATGCTTGTGGTGGATGACTATCATCATCAATATAACTCATGATTCCTGCCATTTTTTATTTTGTAAATCACTTTATTTGTATCCTCTCATATTATCCCCCAAAATAGAGGCTGATATAAATTATGTTCATCCCAACATAATTCTCATCCCCTTTACGGAGGAGAAAGCTAAGGCAGAGAGAGTTAAAGCAACTCACCCAACAACCCAAAATAAGCAATTGTAGAGGGAGACCTTGAACGAAGTATTCCAAGGGAACATTTGCTGTTTTTCCATCACCGAGTGATGCCTCCTGCACCTCTGAGAAAGCACATCTGTGGTAGAAACTTTGCTGATGTCCTTTATCCCTCACAAATGGGAGAGGTCAGTTGGTTCTAACAACATTTGGGGGATTATTTTGTGCCAGGTGTTATGGTAGGTACTTGTGATGGTTTAATTTTACGTGTCAACTTGACTGGTGTAAGGGATGCCTAGATGATTAGTAAGACATTATTTCTAGGTATATCTGTGAGGATGTTTCTGGAAGGGATTAGCATTTGAATCAGTAGACTGAATAAGGAAGGTCCACCCTCACCAATGTGTGTGGGCATCATCCAATCTGTTAAGGACCCAAATAGAACAAAAATGCTCACGAAGGGTGAATTCAGTCTTTCTGCTTGAGCTGAGGCATCCATCTTCTTCCAGCCTTGGACACTGGTGCTCCTGGTCTCTAACTTCTGGACTCAGACCAGGACTTACATTGTCACATCAATTCCAAGTTCTTTTGACTGGCAGTAAATTACACCACTGGCTTTCCTGGCTCTCCAGCTTGCAAATGGCAGATTGGGGGACTCTGCAGCCTCCATAACTGTGTGAGCGAATACCTATAATAAATCTCCATGTGTATATGTGTGTGTGTGTATATATATATATATATATATATAGAGAGAGAGAGAGAGAGAGAGAGAGCGCCATAGAATATATATATTCTGTTGGTTGTGTTTCATGGGTGAACTCTGAGTAAATATAGTACTGAAGATAAACTTGAGAGTAAGGTCATCTTCCTTGTTCTTAAGGAATGTATAGAGGACAAGTGACCACTATTTTTTGGACTCCTTTTAGGTTCCACACATTTTTTTTATTTAACACTTCATCATATGTGAGATTTTGCTGTTGATGCTAGATTCATCTTTCCCAATGGACTTCATGCATTTTGAGTCCAGGGACCATCTCCTGGAACCCTTATTATGTCAAGCACAGCAATGACACAAGGCAGTTGCTCATAAATACATGTGAGTTCATTGATCAACTAAAGGACAACAACAACAATGACATGTGTTTGTGTATGTGCTCATGGGGAAATCCTGCTCTGGACTTTTAACATTCTGATCAATTTCCCTAACTCCGATTCCTGATTCCCTAATGCAAACAAAGGCATGCTTGGTTCTCACAGGAGACACCGAGGCACTTTCAGCCACAGATCTGCAGCTTCAAACGCAGCTTGCTTTTGCTGATCTGAGGCAGACAACAGAGCGTGGCTTCCTTCACTCTGGTTCTACTGCGTCCTCAAGGGGCTCAGACTCCCCATTGTACCAGCTCTTTCTCTGCCATCAATTCAGTTTCAATCTTATCTACTTACTCTGATTCCTCATGCTTTATACATCCGTTTCTGGCATTGAAGCCTTATCAAGCACCTCTTGAAACCTTAACTAAAAGAGGCCCGCCCCAGGAGTACCCTGTCACATCTTCAAAGAATTCTAACAAAGGAAGTGTGTGAAGTGTAGGAATGCCAGGCCATGGTAACTATTCTTCCCTTTGATCCTCTAAAACACATTGTAAGTGTGACTGCTCAGAATCTTTCCCTGGAGGCCCCTCACTATTTTTTATGTTATGCCAGTTACTTCACAGCCTGAGATGTTTGTGCGTTTGGGGCTGTGGTGGGGAGGTGGGGGGTAGGCTGGGGTGGGGAGGTGGTGGAGGGACATGGGATGAAGGAGGCAGGCCCACCAGGACTCTCAAATCCTTTCCTCCTGCTCTCTCTTTCTCCACCTTCCCACAGCGTGTGAGAATACCAAGGAAAATTCCTCCACTCCTGCAGAGCTGGTGTCTGACAGCTTCTAGAACCTATAACCTTGGTTTCAGGTATTATTGGCACATTCTTTAATTTGTCCTCAGGGATGTGGGTAATTAAAGGTTATGAGATTTGGGCAATTATCCAGCCTCTTCCTTCCTAGTGGCAGCCTGCAAATATTAAAATGCTGCTCCGCATTCACCTCTCCGCCGTTGGCAGCCGGGTTCCCTTCGGATCACATCCTTTCATGCCACACTTAATTGGGAATGAAAAAGGCCTTTCATGCTCTTGTTCACCTCTCTGTGATTTTTTCCACCTCCCTTTTTGTTTTCTGGGGGAGGCGTGTGAACAAATTCAGTCTTGCACTGTGTCAGCCCTTGCTCTCCCCTCGGTGCTGGCCGGTGTTGTTCTATCACTTTGCCACATAAATATTTTGCATTCAAGGAGCTGCATGTGCAATCAGCCTTGTTCTAAGCTCTTTTGCTTTTGTTTTAAGAAAGCTCCTCTGATAGCCAGCCTCTGTGCCCAGCCTTAGCATTTTATTCCCAGAGAGTGAAGGGAGCACATGCTTAATCAGGTCTTGTATGTCCTGTTGCAGCTCTTCAGAGAGGCTCACTCCCCCACCTTCTCCGGGAGACCACCCTTTGCCATCTAATCACTTGAGAACTCATAAGCTGTTTGTTAACAACACGGGGTGATGCCTTACTTTTGTTGCAGGCTGTGATTCCAAGCTCACTGATTCCCAGTGGGCTCTCTCCAGTCTATCAGCAAATGAATGAGAGAAAGTGCCTGTTCTAATTAACTGGGTTAATTTTCCTTTATCAGTAGTCATTGTTTATTAAGCCTGATGTTGACAGGCACTTTGCGTCTCTCTACTCTTCTCAACTACCCTACTAGGTAGGGATATTTTGTCTTCCTAGTACAGACAAGGAAATGGAAACTCAGAAGTTGAATAAGTTACCCAGGATCATATAGCAAGTATGATCTGAGAATCCATTGCAGCTTTACTTGAATCCAATGCCTATGCTCTGTCAACCACAGGATGACAGAGACAGGAGTGGCTGACATTTCCAATAATGACTCAAAGGGGATATTTCTCCTTATTAAGCATGGCACGGTTGAAATTTATTCTTCATGGCTTAGATGTACAAGAACCATAACGTTTCTTTTTAAATAACAGGTCTCATCTTGCTTCAAAATTCTCATTCCTGATGATGATGGTTGTGTGTGTGTGTGTATGGGTATGTGTGTATGTGTGTTTGGAGGGTGAGACATGGGGAAGAATGCTTAATAAAGGTAACTTAGTCTCTTTTGGTTTAATATACTCTCTGATGAAAAAAGCATATATATATATAGTGTATTTATGGATACATGTGTGCATAATATATATGTGTATCTCTGTGTATGCATACATATACATAAATTTAGTGGTGTGCTGGCCAAGGTTTAACAATCAGCTTTCTGGGACAGGGAACTCCTGATTTGTGGCATTTTCCAGTTTCCATGGTGTAAATATCCCCACTGAAGTCAATTTCAAGCTACCAACATGATGTCGCTGAACTTGGAGCTGGGAAGAGATCATGCAATTGGCCTTCAGCAGCAGTGCAAGTGGCTTTATCGCCCCCTTTCTCTTTCTATATATATATGGATATATCAGTATACATATATACGTATATATGTGTGTATATATACATGTATGTTCAATCTGAAGTGAAATTCCCTAATAGAACTGTTGCCCTCTTTTCAGGGGTGTCTCCTTCCACGTCCTCCTTTTGAAGACATTGTTTGGGAACAGTCAAATCAGTAGAAGAACACCAAGTCCTCCATGGCAGGAGTCTTCCTCTAGCTCATCTCTGGCTTCCAGTGAGAGGTCCCAAATCCTTCTTGATCACTGGCATCCTAAATTGGTGTCCCTAAAACGCCACTGTTTCACCCATCTGTTCGGTCTTATACTGGTATCCACTGCCGACAACCAGGCATTCTGCCATCATCTCCAGCCATGAGGGCCTTATTTTTGCAGATTTATTTCCCTGCCGTCTGGTTTATTAAGCCCAAGTGATGCTCTCTGTACCCAAGGCTGCTGTGGGCTATAATCTGTGAGGTGTCCTCAGACTTTCCTTAAGCTGTTGCTACTCTGGGTAGCATTTGTCAAATGACTGTCCCAGGTAACAAGAGAGTGTCAGGAGAATTCTGAACAATGTCTCACAAATTTGAACAAAGCCATCAGTCCATAGTAGAAGAAAAAAAGTGTGTGCAGGGGGAGAGTAACAGTCCCAGATCCAGCTCAATATAGAACAGAGAAAAATCCAGTTTTTGACTTATTCTACTGTGTGGTTCCCTTCAGGTGCCTCCAGACGCATGTGACCCTGGCTATGACTCATTCTTTATTCTCCTAGGGTCTATTAAGGTGGACATGAGACAAAGGAAATGCTTACCGCCTTGTTATGGAAGGGATTAGGAAATTTCATGTACTTTGTCAGAGCCGGCAGAGATGAATGGGTCCCAGAATAGTCTTTCAACACTTTTAAAAACTCATACAGGGGACCCTAGCACAGCTGAATAGAAAGCTGATTTTACCATTGTATTCATTTGTATCATCAACCCATTGGTGAAAACATTTTTGCAGAAGGTTAAACTAAATGCTTCCTCTAAATGCACAAAGTAGCAAGTACCATTTTGTTTATATTTGTATGTGTGTATATGTGTGCTTGAACATTTGTCACAACTTGGACTAAACTCAGGAGAAAATCTCAGGCGCGTTTGAGAGAGCCTGTCTTTCTCCCCAGCTGTCAGTAGGCGGAGCTCGTGCTTCATGCATGGCTTCAGTCGGTGCTGAAGAGAGGAAGAGAGAGATGCAGATTTGGGTGTGTAAGACACTGGAAAAAAAAGGCAGAAAAAAGAAAAAGAAGAAAAAAGAAACAAAATCCAATATTTCTCTCAAATATCATCACTTTGTCCAACTATTTTTTAAAAGATAGAAAACATGCGCTATCTAGAATAAGTCCATGACTCTCCAATATGCACTCCTTTCTACCATTTATTTTCTGTTCATAAAAAAGATTTTTCCAGCAAAGTATGGGTTTTACAGGAGTTACACAGTTTTCTTAACTGTGTGTGCAAGAAACAGGTTTCTTTGTGACATTTACCAGTGAAGTTCTAAGTGCTGGCCTGGTAACTTTAACCAAAAGCTCTAAAGAGGGTGGAAGACAGTGAAGTAGCAACAGAGTTGGTTTTGATGAGCATGAAGGCTTTGCCTGTGAAAAGATTTCAGGAGAGAGGGGTCCCTCAGAAGCCCTCCTCAGGCCCTGCCGTGGGAAACGGAACTTGGAAGAACAGGCATGTGTGTGCACCTGTGTTTGTGTGTGTGTGTGTTTAACAGTGGGTATGTGTATGTGATCCGAATCAATGATTGAAAAATTCATAGTAGAAATTCTGCCAACCAGTCCAGCCTCAAAAGAAAAAAAAAAGCAACAAACAAAAACCACAACAAATAAGTAGAAGCTCATTACCAGCATGGAGACATTTTTCCAGAGATAAAGCCATCATTGTTTTTTCATTGACACAGTGGAAGGAAAAGAATAAAAGCTTTATTAAAAAATGGCTTGTGGTATTATTCTTTTTTTCAATAGTGAGAGTTTCTGATCCCATGAATTAAAGGATCTATGCCTATGTATTGGCTAAAATTTAGAATGAAATTATTCATAATTCAAGCAACTTATGTCTGAAGCCTTCTTTAAAGGCAGTTTGCTGATTTAATATATCTTTGGCCAAAAATTAAAGAACAACAACAAAAAAAGAGATGGTGGGAGGGAGGATTTGAAGGAATGCTCCTGGTGTTTTTACCAAGTTTTTGCCTAGTGTGTGTCTGTGCTCTCTGGGGCCCTGCCTGGTGCAACCCTAACAGTTGGAGAGTAGTGCCATCTTGTGGCCAGACTAGAAAGTAAGTCTAGAAATTAAGAGGCTGTGGACAAAACGGCCAATATTTGAAGTGTATGGGGTTTCCAAGTATTTGGGCAGAATCAGTTGAGTCAGGAGCCTTCCTAATGTCCTCATGATAAGGCTCACTTTGGGGGTCAAGGGGTGGAACTTGGACTTCTCTCATCAACAATGTGGGGCTAGGCTGTCACTTATGTAATTGAGTTTAAGTTTTGCCCTTTATTAGAATTAAAATTATTCCAAGAAGGGCATTTATTAGGCTTTTAAATGTCACTTTCCACTTAGTGTAAGCTTAAAAGTAAGCTAGTCCTGACAGGGTCTCTGATACAAGGAGGATATTCCTGTGAACTGGGGGAAGGAGAATTAACATATTTGAACTAGGACAGGGACATGAAAGCAGACCAAGAAAAGAGAACACCATATTTTTCGTAGGTTAATTTTCTAAAAATGAATCTAACAAGAAATCTTTGAAATACTACCTTCTCGGATACTGTAGGAGGAGCTGTTGCTTCATGAGCCACTTTACTTGGCCTATTTATAAGTTTTTTTTCTTTTTTCTTTAATCTGAAAACAGAACTATAGTATTTTTCTTTGTTAAGTGTCCAGAAACTGAAAGATTTATGAACTGATAGTGTAGAGTCATGCTTAATAGGTTGTATTTCCAGATCTGTTTATCTAGTCCAATAATATTTATCATCACAATCTACTGTAGCTTTCTGGGATGAGTTATCTTACCATAGAAGCAAGTAATATTTAGAAATCCTTGGAGAGCACACCCTTTCTTTTAAAGATACTGGTAACATATTATTCTGGTTTGTTCTACTGCCTCATTGCAAGTGAATGGTCTTGAAGCCAGGTGACTTATTTTTAAACAGTAAATGATATTTTTCTTAATAATTGCAAATAATGTGAGCTAGATCAAAGTCTTTACATTCATTTAAAATATGTTCATGTAGAATATAAATGCACATGTGTCATCTTGGAGAGGTGAGAGACAAGTGGTACAGTATCTAGGATAACATTCAAATTCCAGATTGGCTACTTACTAGCTACCTAAGTCTAGGCAAATTATAAAATAATATGAATCTCAATCTGTAAAACTGGAGCAATGTTGCTAATCACAGAGGGCTTTTGTGACGATCGAAGAAGATAACATGGGTAAAACACTTAGCCTGTCTTTATTATAAGAAGGTACAGGCAAATTCTCTTTAGTTATGGGATGTTGATCTCTATTCCAGTTTCTAAGGCAACTGCAGTTGAGTCTGGCCTTAGAGAAACCGTCAATACTCCTTATTCCATGTGGGAATCATCACAGAAGACAAATGACATTTGCATTTTCCCTAAGTTGTAGAGGATAACTTTGCTTTACACAGGGTAGGAATTTGGACCAATAAAGTACCACAAGAACATAACAAACACCCTGAGAAGCCGGGGGTGCCAGGAGTAACATTTAATGGCAAATTTTTACCTGCGTTTCTTAAAGAACAGATCTTTATTTTATTTTATTGGTAAAATTGGCCTGACAATCTTGTAAGTTTGATGTGAAAACAAATGTCTAATCACAGTTGAGTGCTTGATTCTTCATTTCCCCAACTAACTCTTTTCCCACTCCCACCTCTGCATCAATATATTTCCAGAAACTTTTCAGGAAGTTGAAAGCTCAGATGAGCCTCCCTGTTGGACAGACCCTCAGAAGCAACCTTAAGCTGCTCCAATAACCTTAGCAGCAGCCAAGGCAGCTGCGGTCAGCCTGATGTGGTCCCCAGTGCTTCAATAACTACACACAACATGGCCACGCATATTCAACTAGTTTTATTTTCACTTCCCTTTGAAACTGGAGCGGTATTGAACATCTGACAAATGAAAAGGGTTTATTTAACCTGACAGTGGGCTGGTGTTAATTTCAAGCCTTAGAAATAACATTGTAACCAATGAAAATCTCTTTAATCTATTAAAGATGGGAAATGCTTGCCTGATTCCAGTAAAAAGAACAAGGTTTATTCCAGTAAAAAGACAATTTTTGTTACAATGTATTGAATCTCATATGTGCATGTGTGTGTACATACATGCACCTACCTGCTGATATGAGCACGCCTACATGCCATGAGTGAGAATGGCAGGTATGGATTAAGTAGTCTCCAAAATCTCTTGCAACTCTGAGATTGTATAATGTAAGGGAGCAGAATATTAATAGTATCCATGTTTCATAGATGTGGAAACTGAGCCTTAGGACTTGCCTCTATTCTTATAGGTATTAGAAGCAAGATTTGAATCAGTTAAGAAATGTCCAAGTTAGAATGAGCCAGCTATGAATTCATGTAGAGTCTTATCTAGACTTTGGCTTTTTCTCTTTGAATATAGGTCTTAATTGTATTCATTGTTTGGGAGCTGATTGATACTATAGGACTTATTTACAATAATTAAATTCACAAGAGACTGATAGATAAAGCAGACACCAACTAATTAATACATAATGATGAAGATACTTGGAATCTATTGTCCACAGTAAGTCCTTTTTCTTTGTGAGCCAGTTCAAGATACCAAGAGAAAGCAGAAAGTTGCTCAACAGAGAATTCAAGTGAAGGTAACTGGATAACTTCAAGGGCTTCTTCCGTTAAAATATGGCAGAATAACCATGATCTTTGTAGGGTCTAGAGATATGTCTGCTTCCTGTAAGCTCCTTCACTGGACTGCAATTTCCTTGTGTGTAGGAATTGTGTCTTATTTTTCATAATATGCTCAGTGTTCTGGATTAAGCCTGTGATGCAGGTAGGTATCCAATAATTACTTGCTGAATGTATAAAGAGAAAACTCTTTCCCACCAGACAACTTTTATACTAACACTGTGCTTCTTCCTCCACTTGGTTTCTTTGCTTTATCTTTCAGTATTTTCTTTGCTTCTATTTCCTAAATATATGTATTTTCTAAAAGTTTGAATTTAGCTAATTTTCCCTTTCTATCTAGAGGAGAAATTTCCAGATCAATCTAGAAGCTAAGTGAAAAAATGGGTTCTGTGATCATATAAATTTAGAAAATATTCTATATGACCTCTTTGTTCTGAAGGTATATCATGCTCATTAGCAAATCAAAGGCCAATAAAGAAATCAGTTTTTCTTTGCAAATCTAGCATTTCTCAATTTTTTTAGACTATGAAACTGTGTTACTTAGGGTAATGCTAAGTACTATCACAAAGAACCCCAAATGTCAGTGACTTAACCCAATAAAAATTTCTTTCTTTCTCATGCAACAGTCCAACAAGGTTCCTCCTAGTCTGAGGGATCTTTTGATCTACCCTCCCCCATGTGATGACTCACAGACCCAGGCTCCTTCCTTCTTGTTGCTCTGTTTTCCTGTAGTCCTTGGTCTCTCCCTTCAGTGGGAGGATGATGAAAGAAAGGAATGGACAATGAAAAGGTTTATAGAAGGCACTTATCATTCCTGCCCACATTCCAAGGGGTATTTGGCCACACCTAACCATAAGGAAGGTTAGGAAATGTAGTCTAACTGTTAGGGAAAGAAAAACAAGTGAGAGGTGATAGAAATTTTTAGAGGCAAAAGATAAAAAGGAAGAAACAGTTGCAGAAAGACCAGTAGAAGGAAATGTCCATGCACAAATAGGTTTGACACAAACGATTATTTAGACTTAAAGAATGGGGTAATCAGACCATAAAACCATGACTACCCATGAGAAACTGAAAACTGCAAAATCAGATTTGGACGGTAAAGGGACTTTCCCCACCACACACATGCACAGAGGGGAGAAATTCTGACTGACATATGACCTTTAGGTCATTTCCATACATTGCCATGGTAAAAATCACTCCCCTAAACACCATGACAGTTCACAAATTCCATAGCAACCCCAGAAAGAGACCCTAAAAGGCCAGAAAAGGGGTGGAACTGAGATTCCAGGACATCTCCTCCCATTTCCAAGAAATATCATGAATAGTTATGTAGCCTTTATATGAACATAAACTACTAACATATAAGAAGAAAATATAGAATTAGTCAGGGCCTTCTCCACTTGCCGAAACAAACCCATTTCCCCTCAGGAAACGTCTTTCACTTTGCCCTCCTGTACTATCTTATAATAAAAGTTGCTTAAGTAGATATTCTGGGTGTTGGCTTTCCTCTTCGTCACACTGGCCAAGCTTGAGATTCCTCCAAGGTAGGAGCAGAAGAACTGGGGTGACCCACCATGGAAATTCCACCCTGACATAACCTAAGAGGAAAAGGAAATTGGTTTTGATGAACATAGCTATCTCTGATTTTTTATTGCCACATTCTTCCTCTGAGAAATAGTACAGGTTAACCTACCACCAGGGAAGCCATTTTAAGTCCCATCCATCCAATGTACTCAGCTCCACGGCCAGAATCTATAGGTGATGTTTATGTCTAGATGTGGTTCTTTTTGGTTCAGCGACCTATGAAACCAAAAAACAAGTTACTCTACACACCTCTTATCCAAAATATGCAAATATAAAATAATGAAGATTGTACAGGATAACTATAATTTAAAATTCCTTTTTGAAAAAAAAAAAGAGAATGGAAGACATACAGAAGTTATGGGCTATAGAAGTTATGAATCTTTCTGGGAGGATACACTAAAGACTTCTACTCTGGGAATAGGTAAGTTCCCTTTTTAGGCTCTCATTCATTGTCTCTGGAAGGAATTCCCTTTTCCATTGTTCTCCATGGCCCCTAGCTCTACTCTTTATGTTTATTCTTTGTCTTATCTGAACTTGGTGTTCCTCCCCATGCCAGTTTGGATCTACCATGAGAGCAGATTATTAGACCTGGTTTAGGATTTCTCTGTAATAAAAGATTCTCTGAAACTGGGAGGTTTCTAATATAAATGTTTCCATTTACTGTCAATAATCAGTCGAAACTATTTTTTTCTAGATAAAATTCTCAGTTCTGCCTCATTTCTTCTATACCTCATTGCCTTTCTTTCTCTTTCCCCTCCTGTCTTCTTCTCTCTTATTGTAATGGAAACTGCATTTCAGCCTATCAAAACATGATATTTGGTGAGGGAATAACTCTTTTAACTGGTCTTCACCTCAGGTAGAGTTGTCTGGTTTAGCTGAGAATTATTTTGGGCCTTTTATGCTCAGACCTTTGTCTATTAGGAATCTTACTGTTGGGAGTCCATAAGCCCTTTCAACCCTGTAAAACACTTGATCTCTGTATTTTTTCTATTTCTTTAAATATCTGCTTTAAAACCAACTAATTATTTTTAAAAATTAATTAACTTGTTTTTATTGGGAAATACTTCACATACTATAAAATTTACTCTTTTAAAGTGTATAATTCAGTGGTTTTTAGTATATTCACAGACTTATATAACCTGAAACCATATGACTATCTAATTCTAGAACTTTTTATTTGTCCCTGAAAGAAACCCCATATCCATTGGCAAGCATCCCTCATTCCTTCCTCCCACCAGTCTCTAGCAATCACTAATCTGCATTTAGTCTTTGGAGATGTGTTCATTCTGGACATTTCATATAAATGGAATTATAAAACATCTAGCCTCTTTTTCTGACTTTTTTCACTTAGCATAATATTTTCAAGGTTCATCTGTGTTGGAGCATTTATCAGTATAACATTTTTGTACTTCTTTTGTTAAATTTATTCTTGAGTACTTTATTCTTTTTGAATAAGCTGTAAATGGAATTGTTTTTCTTTATCCATTCTACCAATCTGCGCTTTTAGTTTAGAGCATTTAATCTGTTTCTGCTTAATGTAGTTACTGATATGGTAGTGTTTATGTCTGTCATTTTGCTATTTGTTTTCTATATGTCTTATGAGTTTTTTTGTTCCTCTATGCCTCCATCACTGACCATCTGGTATGTTAAATAGATATTTTCCCTTTAATCCCATTGTCGTAGTGTACTACCTAACCTAATTCCATTGTTGTACCATTTAATTCCATTGTTGTGTCTTGTGCTATATATTTTGAGTTATTTTCTTGATGGTTTTCCTGAAGATTACAATTAACATTTTAACTTATAACAATCTAATTTGGTTAAATACCACCTTAATTTCAATAGTATATAAGTATTTTCTCCAAGATACCTCTGTTCCTCCTATTTTGTGCTATTATTGTCATGAAAATTATATCTTTATACATTGCATAATTACTGATTTATGTAGGTGAAGGAATTCCTTTAGTATTTCTTATGGGACAAGATTAGTAGTGACAGATTCTCTCAGTTTTTGTCTATTTTGTTTTGCTGCTCAGTTTTGTTATATCTTAATTTGTTCTTCAGTTTTAAAGAATAGTTTGGCTGGATTTAAAATTCTTGGTCGACAGTCTCTTATTTCCGCCCCCCACCCCCCAGTACTTTGAATATATCATCCCATTGCTTCCGACCATCATGGTTTCTACTGACAAATCAGCTATTAATATCATTCAGAATCTCTTGCACATGAGTTGCTTCATTCTGCTTTGAGATTTTCTCTTTATTTTTGCATTTTGACAGTTTGATTATGATATGTCTAGGTATAGATCACCTTAAGTTTATCTCACTTGTAGTTTCCTGAGCTTCTTGAAAGTGTAATGTTTTTCATCAAAGCTTGGACATTTTTAGGCATTATATCTTCAAATTTTTTCTGCTTCTTTTTCTCTGTTCTTTTATCATGTTGGTATACTTGATGGTGCCCTATAAGTTTCTGAGGCTGTAATAATTTTTCTCCATTTTTTGATCTTTCTTTTCCTCAAACTTTCTGCACTTCTTTCTTTTACTTGTTCAACTGTGCTAGAGCTGTGCTAATGAATTTTTTATTTCCTCTATTTTACTTTTCAACATAGAATTTCTATTTTGTCTTTTGCACAATTTATATCTCTTCATCAATATTCTCTGTTTAGCAAGACATTATTCTTCTTTGTAACTTTTCTAGACATGGTTTTCTTTAGTTCTTTGAATATGTTTAAAATAGCTGATTTAAAAGTTTGTCTATGTAGTAGGCTAAATAATGGCACCCAAAGGTATCAGGTTCTAATTCTGGGAACCTGTAAATGTTATCTTATTTGGAAAAAGGGTCTTTGCAGATGTGATTAAGTTTAAAATCTTGAGAGGAGAAGATTATTCTGGACTAGCCAGGTAGTCCTAAGTGCAATAAAAAATGTTCTGATAAGAGAGCATCAGAGTGAAATTTGATACCACACATAAGAGAAGATGATGTAAAGACAAAGGCAGAGATTGCTAAAGGCTCAATAAGAGAATAGTCTCCCTTCCACATTACCATATGTGAAAATTTTACCAAATTTTATCAAATGAACATGATAGAACTCTCCAGATATACAGTCCATTATGTCTTTTTCCTTCTGACTCATCGCTTGACTGTTAAGCCAATGTCATATATTTTAGTTTTTTGTTTTGGTCACATTGTGACCCCAAATCAAAGAATAAGTTTCTCTGCCATTAACATAATGGCAGCTACTGAAATACAAAATCCTCCAACTCTTAATTCCTTAAATAATGAACATTTAATTTTTACTCTCACAGCAGTCCAAAGAGGGTAGATCTGGTTACATGGATCTCTTAGGCAGTTCTGCTCCAAACAGTGATCCAGGGGTTTAGGCTTCTTCCATTGTGTTGGTTTGTCATGCTCAGAGTTCTAGGAATAACCCTCCCTTAGTCAACACATGGTTTAAAAGAGATAATCAATAATTCAGAAAGTTTCTATGGACCAGGCCAGGGAGTGATGCTCATCTCTTCTGCCACATTTCATTGATTTCGTTGGCTGGAACTCAATTATCTGGCTGGAGAACGGTAAAGG
The DNA here is from genome assembly GCA_008086735.1 of Cheirogaleus medius. Taxonomy (NCBI): domain Eukaryota; kingdom Metazoa; phylum Chordata; class Mammalia; order Primates; family Cheirogaleidae; genus Cheirogaleus; species Cheirogaleus medius. The sequence goes on along the minus strand of VBSM01001124.1, from coordinate 57,392,997 downwards.
GGCTGAAATGTAGTCAAATTGTGCATCCAGTTGGAATACAAAATGGGTTGTGGTGATCAGGGTACTTGATACTAAATCATTTCTTTTTTATGAAAAGCCTTTTCATAAATTTATTGAAGTACAATTTTTCCATTCTTTGCTATTAAAAATAAAGCTGATATGAATGTTTGTGTAATAGTTTTTGTATGTATATATGCTCTCATGCTCTTGAGTAAATATCCAGGAGTAAAATATCTGGGTTATGTGGAAGGTAATATGTTTAACTTTTAAAGAAACAGCCACGTATTTCCCAATCATTTTACATTCCCATTGCCAATATATGAGAATTCTGTCGTTCTATATCCTCATCAATATTTGGTATGGTCGGTGTTTTTAATTTGAGCCTTTTAAAATGTGTACGTAGTGGTATATCATTTTGGTTTCAATTTACATTTACCTAATGAATAATGATGCTGAATATCTTTTCATGAGCTATTTTGACTTCTATATATTTATTTTGATGAAAAGTCTATTCAATTCTTTTGCCAATTTTTTATTGGGCTGTTTTCCTACTTATTGTTAAAAAACAAAGCCCTTTATATATTCTAGTTACAAGTCCTGTGGCAGATATATTTTTTGGCAAATATCTTCTTCCACCCTTATCTTTTCTTTTCTTTTTTTATTTTCCTTTTCTGTTTCTTTGTCTTATGTTTTTTTTTCAGGAGGATGAAAGAGGAGTTTATTAATTTGTTGGCAATTGAGGAGGATGAAGACTACTCTCTAAAAATGCCATTGCCCTAATAATAAACAGAAATATAGAGCTTTTAAAAGGAGGCTATTTCAAGTATCCATCTTAATTGATTGATTTTTCTCCTCATGACAGATCATAGTTTCCTGCTTCTTTGCCTGGCCAGTAATTTTTTATTGGAAGCTAGATGTTGCACATTTTAACTCATTGGCTGGTTTTGTGTACCTTTAAATTATTCTTGATCTTTGTTTTGGGACAGAATTAAGTTACTTGAAAATTGACTTATTTTTTCAAGGCTTGATTTTAAGGTAGGACCAGAGCGGCATTTAGTCAAAGACTAATTCTGCCCCAGTGCTGAGGTAATGCTCTTTGGAGTACTCTGATTCTTTCTCATATTACAAAGTTCTTCAACTCTAGCTGGCAGGAATACAAGCTGTTTCATGCTCTGTGTGAATCCCAGGTGCTGTTCCTTCTAATCCTTTCTGATGATTCCTTTTCTAGTCCCAGGCAGTTTCCTCACATGTATGTACTGAGCAATATTCACATAAGTCCCAAAAGGAACCCTCTGCAGAAGCCCAAAGCTCTCTGTCTGTACAGGCCTCTCCTCTCCATAAAGCAATTTCATTTCTGGTTATTGTCTCTATAAGTTAGAGCCACGGTGGGTTGCCCAGGTTCTCAACTCTGGTCACCTCAGTGAGACTGCTGAGCATCATTTGGATTCCCCTTCCCTGCAAACCAGCCTAAAACTCTCTCCAAGTAGTACGTTTGGAAATATAAGCCTCACCTTATTTGTTTTTCTTATCGTATTCTTTTGTACTCCCTTTTGTCCAGTGTCTGAAAACCATTACGTCATATTTTTTTTTCTATTTGTTTAGTTTTTCTTTAAAGTAACAGGGCAAATCCTTTCTTTCATAACCATGGCTAAAAACAGAAGTTTGAAACACTTTATAGATGTTAATGCTTTGATAAACATAATAGATTGGAAATAGCCCTCTAGAAAATGTCCCATAGTGTGCATGTCAGAATCCTATCTTGTTCCTGATATACACTTGCAAATTGAGGTAAATAATTTGAAGCCAGCTTGTTCATTCCAATATCTACTCTGTTTGAGAGGTTCTATTCTATTTGAACTCTCAATACATGCTATAACAGCTCATATTTTTGTTCACATTTTGCAGCCTGAAATCACCCTTGCTCAGCTTGACTTGGGCTAATTGCCAATCCATTGCTTGGATCACTGCCTGGTTCAATTTAGCTGTAAATATAACTAAAATAATGGTTTCACATATGGTCATTTTGGCCATCATAATATAAGCAGATACAATCTGCTGCTGGCTAAGTATTCTGATGCTCACTATTCACCATAAAATTTCAGTATGGTCATGCTTTATAGAGATGACCTTAGTAAGCATAATTGAATTTTTCTGGCATTGTGGAACTAGAACACATCTGCAAATCACAGCTGGCAACTTCTCTGGTTAATCTAGGCATAAATACAGCTGGGCCAGAGAATGAGCATTCACAAAGAAAAAAATCGAAGACAAACAAAAAACCAAAACATAGCTACAATAGAACCAAGAGTTAATATAGAAATTCCATTTTATTAACCTATTTATTTACCCAACATCTTGAGTTAAGTAGTAGAATATATAATAAATCCAACATGACACATATCCAAAGCAGTATTTGGTTTATTATGTCTTACATTCCATAAAACAAATACATATAATTGTGAAGGAAAATAGTTTTGAAACATTAACCAGTGTTAAGTTTGCCATTATTTTTCTTAGAATTACCTGTTGCTCCTTGACTCTTTAGCCAGTTCAGGCCACAGTTAGGGCTTTGTATATGCAATGTTTCAAAGTAATGATGATCCATTAAAACAGATAAAAAAAAGAAAGAAAGTTTTTCCCAGATTTTGAGTTTCAAAGTCTGGGTCTCTCAGATGATGGAAAGGAAAATAGCAAAGCCCCTCAGAATTGATACTAGAAAGAGTCTCTCAGAGTCAAAGAAATGTGGAGAGTCAGAGAGAAAACATTTTGAGCAGCTATTTGGGCTCCTGCAGAAGGGAATATTGGCACCTTGTCACATTTCATGTGCAATCCAGAAGAAAGAAGAAGGAATGACAGGCCCCAGAAGACTTGGGGAATCTATGCAAAAGGAATCCACGCCCCTTTCCTTGTGAGAACCTAGGGAAGCAATAAAAGTAGAAATGTCCACCTGTTGCTTCCAGTTAGACAGGTCCAAAGCCAATGCATTTTGTTGCCTTTCATCCCAACAAGATACAGATGCTTCAGAACAATTCTTGCATATCTAAGAGCAGCTCTAAGCTTCTTTAAGTTGAGGATAACCATGAGCTTCCAAAAGAGGATTAGGCAAGGATAAATCAGACTCTAGATACTCGCTTACATAGACCAAGACAGAGAACTGTTGATCTCTATACCAGAGAACTACAGAGTTCAACAACTAGGAACAACAATATCCAGGTTTTCCCTCCTGAACCCTTGCACATCCTCACTGTGAAAAACTTCCAAAAGTTAAACACAAACCTTGAGGGAGGAGAATTCCTAAATTGACTGGGAGAATTTTCCCCCAACAGAATAGGTGGTTTGTAACAAACATAATAAAAAATGAGTGTCATCATAACAAAGTTAAGTTGCTTTTCTTACACATCTGTGTTTGGGAATTAATATTCCAACCAATTATACAGTAGAAGTTCCTGTGATACATTTAGTTTACTACTTTCTGGGCCTAATCACTAATATCAGCATTGCAAAGATATTCATTCAATAAGTCCTGGGCAGAAATGCAATGAGGACTGAGAGAAGGAATATGAGATAATATAATCTGTGAGATACTGCAGCCTAAACTAGTCCATCTCAAAATCCAGTGGCTAAAAGCAACCATTATTTATTATCGTTCACATATTTTTGTGTTGGGCAGCGTTTGGATGTTCTGGGCTTGGCTTGGTGTCTCTGCAGATGGGCTGGGGCAGCCTTGCTTCATGTGTCTTTGAATTGCCTTCTTGGACCAGCAGGCCAGCCAGTGTATATTTTTCTTATGGTGATGGTGGAGGTGCAAAGGGCAAGTAGAAACATGTGATTCCCTTAAGGCATAGGCTAAGAAGTAGCCCATTTTCACTTCCACCCACATTTATTGGTCAAAGCAAGTCATGTGGTCAAGCCCAAAGCATGGGATGGGAAAGTGCACTCTGCCCAAGATGTGGTCATGGCAATGGTGTGGATTCAGGCAGGGGTAAATAATTGGATCCAGTCATTCAACTGACCACAGATGAGAGTGAACATTTTTTTTGAGAGCCAACTAGTAGCCAGACACTTTGCTAAATGCTTTGCATGCTACTTATCTAAGCCTGTAAAGTGGTATTATACAGTTTGCATTTTTTAACCTTTTTTCCCCCTAGCATATAAGGAAACTGAGACTCAGAGGGTCCAAGTAACTTGCCCACTATGCGTAGTTAACTTGAGACTGAGCTGAGAGCCTAACCTATGTCTGTTAGACTCCAAAGCCTGTGATTTAAAGGACTCACGTCTCTGGTTGCTTGATGTTTAGTCAAGCCACCTTTTTCCTGAGTGGCCTTGTCCCTAGATGATTAGATAGCTGCAAGAGGTCCTTTCTTTTTCTAGTTTCATGCACAGTCTTCCTCCCTTTCCTTTTTGACTTGCTAATTAATTCAATTACTTTTCCTTGATTTCTATTAGTAGTTCGCACCATGATTGATACCATCTGGAAATCATTTATCCAAGTCTTCAGTGGAAAGTATCACAGAACAGAAAATGTAAAAGGAGGCCCTCAAGAGGAGCTGTCTGCGTAAGTGATAAATTACTAGCCCTTGGATTTTCTGCCAGGAGCTCTCCCTCCAGATTTGGGAGCAGTACCTCTCCTGCTGCGGTGCCAGCTGTATTATTTACCACGTGTTTAGGAAAGCATGTGTCCTCTGAATGAAGCGTGGAGGGTGGAACCACTAAGCTTGCATAAACTAGCTTTCAATAGAATCTATTTTCCTCCAATTGTCTCAAGTGCCTTCTCCCTGAGTAATCATGCTTCATACTTTTAGAAGCCCAGATACCAACAGCTGGAGGTAAAACTCCCAGTGTAATGAAAGAAAACATGTTGATACTTTTAATTGGTCCCTAAAGTGAAACCCAAGGAACAATTTATTGGTTGATGGATTTGAGGCTTAGCAGAGTTGGGAAGCATATGGTAAAGATAAACACATTAGAAATTTGTGGCTAATTATTAGAAAGTTAATTGTATTTCATTCAGGATATGATAACCAATTGAAAAATCACTTTAAATTTAATTTATTGCTATAGACATTAATGATGCATCTACTTACCTGCAAGCATGAACACCTGCATCTTAGACCCTGCTGCGGCTTTCTACCAGTCTTGAATACTCTGAGGGTCCTAAACCTATAGACTGAAATAGGCAAAACCTCTATTCCCAACCATATAACTTTGTTATTCAGGTGGGGACGATCTGGTGAGACCCAGGAACTCTGTGAGCACTGAGAAGCTGGCCATCAAAGACACATGACAGCTTCAAATACTGCATGCCTATATTCATCAATGATTATTGCAATAACACTGCATAAAAATCAACTCTCAAACCTCAATGGCTTATAACAACATTTATTCCGTACTTATGAGTATGTATATCAATTTCTTGCTCACAGGAATGCAAGTCAGCTGGGCCCAATTCTGCTTCAAGTTAAAGGCCGGGATCATGTCAGCTCCTTGTAACTTTCTTTCCAGGACCCAGAATCAAGATGCAGAATCATGGGCATGTTCTTCCTATGGCAAAATGCAGGAACACAGCAGGGTTACAGAAAACTTGCTATGTTTTTTAAAGCCTCATCTTGGAATGGGTGCATCATCACTTTGGCCTATATTGCTTTAGCTGAAGCAAATCACATGGCCTTAAGTCATAGACCAGGAAAATATACTCTTTCTCTCCCTACCATGGGAGAAAGTAAATATTTGCTGAAAAATAATCCAATAAAACATACCTTTATTTTTATAGACTATGACCTTTGTCTTCCTCTTCTACGCAATTTAGGGCAATTGAGAATGAAAGTAGAGGTGTATGCATATGAAGTAACCTATGGAGAAACAAACAGAATAAGGAAGTGTGAACAGTTTTGTAAATTGTGAAATGGCATGCCATGCTACAAATAGGAAACCATTTATTAAGCACCCATTATGAGCCCTGTAATGTGAAGTGCTGAGAACAAATGATTCATACAAATCATTCTGACTCCAAAGCCTGCTAGTCTGTACTGTAAAATGGATTAAAAATATGGTTTTCAATAATAAAAATCCTAGTGGTAAGGGCCTTCTAGTTATCCCCTTAGATCAAGGTTAGATATGATACAAGACATTTTTTGACTGTTCATGGTGGGTTGCAGAATTGGTTGAAGGAGGGATAAGGAGGGATATAAAAATGAATAAAATGTGAATTCTATACTCTAGAAGCTTAAACTAGTAGAATGAAATGTGTTCATGAGGAGCTATAACCCTTCCCTTTCTCCTTTCTGTCCTTCCTTTCATTCTTCTTTCTTTTTTTTTTCCTTGTCTTCCTTCCTTTCCATACTATGATGGGGCACAATATAATGGTTAAGTGTACATACTCTGGAGCCAGACTTCAAGGATTTGAATCTTGCTTTATCTATTATTAGGTCTATATTCTTAGGTAAGTCATTTAACCTCTGTGTGTCTTATAGAAAGTTTGCTCATATGGAAAATGGAGAGAATAATTATAACAAAAAATGTCCTAACACAGCCCCTTGGCATTTCCCTGCATGTGCTGGAGGCTGTTTACTATCAATATAAAACTCCTGTGAATCTTTGCCAAGGAGCTTTTCATTTCTTTTCTTTTTTTCTAGTCATAAAAGCATGCTCAGCCCACCTAGAGTACCCCTTGAAGGAGCTCTCAACCAATGATAGGTACAAAGATAGTTGATAAATACTTCCTCTTCCTCACTACTAGTTTGGGACGATGCTGAGGTTTATTCTGCCTATATTTCATTGTCTCTCTTTTTTAAAAATCTCAGAATATTATGGGGGTGCAAATGTTGTGGTTACATGGATTGCTTTGTACTGCTTGAGTCAAAGTTATAAGTGTGCCCATCACCTAGATACTCTACATTGTACCTGTTAGGTATGATTTCACCCATCCCCCCCCTGCATGATTTCCCTCCAGTTTTACTTCCATCTGTGCACATGAGTGCTGATTGGTTAATTCCAAATTAATAGTGAGTACATGTGGTGTTTTACCATTCTTGAGATGCTTCACTTTGGAGAATGATCTCTAGTTTCATTGTTTCTTAATGAGATCAAGCTCCAGGTACACATTATAACTGACTTCACAACCTATCTTTTATTGTCTTTTTTTCCTTCCCTATCTTACTTCTCCACTACCTATCATGTTTCCTGGAATCACTACCCGAATAAACTATTTGTAAGCAAATTCTTGTCTTAGGATGCTTCTGAAGAATCTAACACAATACAATAATTATGGCTACATTGTACGGGTTGTTATGAAGGTTAAACATCTCATTAGACACCACTGGAGATGGCTAATCTCTAATCATTTCTCCAAAATTTAATAATCAAAGGAGGAGAATTAAACAGTTATCTTGCTTTTCTGGTTTGCTCTGTATTTTGAAAGCTATCACATAGCTTTCATGGATAAAGGAAAGTTCTTCTATACAGAATAAATCCAACTAATAAATACAAACACAGGTATAGAATTAGAAAGCCTTTCCACAAGCTCAACGAAATACCTGATTCAGATAGCTGTCAACTTAAAATTCACAATTTATAAATTTAGAAAGGAAAGCTTTATTTTCTTAAGAAGAGGATCACACCTGCAGGCTAGGAAGTGGGTCTCTGGCAGAAACTGGAAGCAGACACTTTGAGGGAGGGAGGAGAGTATGGGACAGGAATTTGTCCAGAACAGGTTGGGCATTGGCCAAGTGTACATACTCAACAGATTACAGGAGGAACTATGACTATTCATGAAGGAGGTCCTAACACATGCATACTGAATACACTTGTATGTTACATATGACCCATGTTCACTTTGGGGTGGAGACTTAATATTTCAATATATTATAGTTAGGCCGTATACATCAAAATGTGAAGCAGGGACATGAAGGCCCTTGGTGGGCAGCCTCTGTAAGCCAGCCAGAACCAGTGCATGGTTGGTGGTCTCTTATCAGGAGAAAGTTACTGAAATCAGTCTCTTGTCTAATCAAAGCTATAGTTATGGCTTGTGGAATGGGTGGGGGTCAGTTAGTTAGCATCTAACTGTGGATGAACTGCAATTGTTTCAATATTGTTTCTCTTGAGGCCAGTGCTTGTTTAGCTACTAGAGGATAAAACCTCTGGCAGTTAGTTTATTCTTTAAATGCAGGGACGCATGACTTAACCCTTGGGCCTTAGGTCTTGTTTATAATCTAGTGTCTTATTGCCACAAAGAATCCATTCTGTCAGTTTTATGGTCTCTATTTTAACATTAATACTGGTCAACTATTATGTCTAAACTACCAAAGGAAGGAGTATAATGAGCTGTGTTTGACCTCCTGTCCCATCATGGCCAGGAATTCAGTTTTTAAGGTTTCTCTTGGGTCCTCTTGGTCAAGAGGAGGTCCATTCACTCAGTTGGGGAGCTTAGGATTTTATTTTTAGTTCTCACAGTGGTAATAAATCATTTTACAAGTGGCTTTCAAATTGTGTTCCCCTGTTCAGCAGCAATGTAGCCATCACTTGGAAATTTGTTAGAAATGAAACCTTTTAGTCCCAGATCAAACCAACGAAATCAGAAATTCTAAGGATGGGACCCAGTAATCTCTGTCAGTACAAACTCTCTGGGTCATTCTGATGGAAATCAAAGGCTAGTAACTGCTTTATATCACACGGGATCACAATAATATGTCATTCTGCAGAAAATCAAGGAAGATTAGGCTGATTCAAAGACATTGAAGTATCTTATACAAATGCATGTTTTTATTGTTTTCTTGTTTTGGCCAGGGCATAGATTTGGAGGGGATGGACATTTCTTTATATTTTAGAGGCTCAATAATGCTGTCATATCTCTTCTTCCATTGGTTCTGACCCTCAGTTAAAACGGTATCTCAAAAACAAGTGCAGAAATGTCAGAAAGATATTTTCAATCCAAACTTACTACCTGGATTATCAAATAATAATTTGGTTTCTGAAGCCTCCCTAAGGAACTGGGGCAAATTGAGTTAATCAAATTTTCTAGACTCCTTTGATTCTCCTACAGCCATACAGACCTGGCTCCTGTCATTCTGAATTTCTGAGCTTTTTTTTTTTTTGTCAAGAAAATTGAATAATGTATTCATGTACTTTAAAGGAGCTTGTGATCCTCTTAGCAAAATGACCTACATGTGATAGAAATGTTGCACCAACAATCCATGCATTGCTTCGAGCTTTTTATTTGGCCATTATAGTGTGTACAGGTATTCTTAATTTGTATACACTGCTGGAGGGCTGTGTCTGAATCCTGTGGAGTTCCTTTTGTCACAAGCCAAATGCTACATGCCATTAGGTATTAAATTAAGGCATTGTGATGATCAAGCTGCTCTGAAAAAAAATGTTCCTCTTTTGAAATATTTGTGTGTGTGTGTGTGTGTGTATGTGTGTGTGTTCCACTGGCAGTCCTTTGTTCTGTAAGTCCTTGAGGTATCAAAGTCCTCAAAATGCCTGCGACCTGCAAAGTCCTCAGCTCATATAAGGTAAATCAGGATTGTGATAACATAATACCATTTCTCATCTCTCCCCAAATGTTGGACAGGGATTCTTGCACACTACTCCAGTATTTCTCCCAGGTGGTTCTGAGATCCCCCACTGGTGTTTCACCTATGAGTGTGTGCCGTGTGGGGTCTGCCATTTATTTGCCTTCTAGTCCTACTCCAGCTCCCTGGGGTGACATCTCCTAGTAGAGTCGATCCCAACGCAGCAGCTAAATGGATGGTGCCTGCCTAGCATAACAACGGAAGATGTCAAAAAGCTGCTGCTAAACTTTGCCCTCCACACTCATGCTGCCTAAGGAGCCGTGCTGAAGATGTTGACAAGGGCAGCATTCCCCCTTGCTATCCTGTGCCCTCAGTTCATGATATTTGTACTATATCATGACCCCTTTATTGAATTAGCTTTTTATAGTTTTTACTTGACCCTCCCTTGTAGCCCCCTTTCCCTCAGAGGTAGGCATGTGGCTGAGCTGGCAAATTATCAGAATGTCAACTTCAATACCCACAATTTCCTTCCTTCTGTTCTGGCCCCTTGTCTCAGATCCTAACCCATGTGCTCAATGCTCTTGCTTCAGGATGAGATTCTCAGACCCACTTCACCAGTCCTCTAGACATGCCTGGATGTGCCTGCATACTCCGATAAACACAGCTTGATGGAAGTTATTTTTATCACTGTTTAGACAAAGTTGGAGGATAACGTGGTGAACCTAAATTAAAGAACAATATTGGATCTGACTCCTTGGAAGCCGTCGGAGCAAAAAAAAAAAAAAAGTACATTTTAAATGCAAGGGAGAGAAGTAGCACAAAGTCCCAGAATCTCTAGAAACATGTCTTCATTTACTTGAGCAGTCAACAAGTATTTATTAAACATACAATGTTCTAGACCAGGGATTGCAAATTGGTTCCATCTTGTGTGCCAGCTCTGATCAGTCGGTGGTTACTGCCTGTAGCAGTCTGAGTCTACATGTGGGCTCAGCAGGAAAGTGCCATGAGTGATTAGCAATGTCAGCTAAGGAGGAAAGATTAAGCAGTAGTGGCAGCAAACACACCAGGTATTTGCTATCCATTTCCAGTCTCTAGAGATACAGCAATAAGTAAGACACACGCAAATCTTTAAGTAGCTAAACTCCCTGGCAACAAGAATTCACAGGGTCTTACTTCATTTTATTTCAGGGCCCATATTCACCTTCCCAAGAGATGTCCCTCAGTCACTGAAGCCAGTTCTGCCAATCTTGGCATGTGCTTGTGTTTTTCTCCTACAGATTCCATGTTTTCATCTGGATGTGCAGCATCTGAAGCTGGCCATAGCCTCACTCCTTGTTGTTAATGCACAAGACTAATTCATCTCCTGCCCAGAGGAATTGGAAATGACATTACAAAGAAAAATTGCCCCCCAACTCAAGATAAGTCTGTCTTGGACAAATTTCAAAAAGTTCAGCTCCCTGCAGAATGATACAATTTGACATCCTGATTAAAGTAACCAGGGAGAAGAGTCAAAGAGGGAATGAAAGGAAGAGACTCAACGTTTCAAGCAGCAAAGAAAAACCATTTAGTTGACTCGCAGGCAGATGAAAGAGACCTTAGCTCCAGAAGCTAATTACCTACAGCATTAATTCAGGATGTGAGAGACAAAAGATGCACCTTAGTAAAAATGCCTCAAGATAGTCAATTGAAGCTGATTAGTAAAAGCAAAGCTGCGGGGTGGGTGGGGAGGAGACTGTGTGCAGGAAGTTTTGATTCATGGTGTCTTGTCTAATTTCCTAAAGAATCGCCAGCATGTGAGTTCTATAAAAATCGATTAATCATTTGAAGCCAGATGCATCTTTTATTGAACCTGGCCTTTCCTTATTAAATATAGTGATTAAGACCAGAAATAAGGAAATAATACTTAGAATGATCCATCATTGTTACTATATATTTTACTGCTAATGAAGCAAAAATAGTTTTTATTCAATAGATATTGAGATAATCAAATATAAAGCCAAACCGTCTCTTCAATTTCCTAATACAATTAATGGTTGAATAGAATGTTCATTTAAAAGCAAGGCTTTCCTTCACCTTCACAATCAAAGTAATTAAAGCATCTGGGTTGCTTTCCCTTTGGATCTCAATAATGGGGGGAAAATGATCCTGGTTCTGCAGATGGCAAAGTTTCATATCATGCTTAGACTGCTTTACAAAGAAAAAAGAGCCTTTGCTACCGAATCTCTGTTATCTGTATTGTTATACCATTGTTTCTTCAATGAAAACTTACCATTTTGTTTTTCTCTTTCTTTTTTTTTCTGGGACAGCACTCTCTATCTTCTAGGACCTGTCCTTTCTTCGCCCAGTTCCGACTTCAATGATTTCCAGTAGAAATGCCTATATTTAAACATGATCTTGCTCTGTTCCTCCCTAGTAGAGATCAAGGGTTGGACACCAGGATCAAGATAGGTCAAAGTTCCTTCCCTGATAGTTTCAAACTTGGAAACAGGGGGAGACTCAGGCTGTCTTTCCTTACCAGTGGAAGCCCTTGGCAGGCATGTTTCCCACCCTGCAACATGGAAGGCAGGGTAGCCAATGTACAGAAAGACGGAGAAGAATGAAAACGTCTGAGGGAGAGAGAGAAAGTCCCTACTGAATCTCATTTCCTGCAGAAGCCTGGCTGTATCCATTCCTGTGGATGCTCAGTTCTTACATGAGATGCTCCAGTATCCTTCCTGTTCATTCCTCATTTCAGTGAAGCTAATTCAACTTGAATTTTGGCGGCAAACAAAAAGCCCAAACTATGGCAGTACCTACTGAGTGTGCTGACAATTCAGGTTGTGGTAATGCTAAGCAGCTGGGACTATTTCATCTAGCCAGTGGGTAGACAGATATCGGCAGGAAGACTTTAAGAAATAGTGGGGATTTGAGAAGGTTCTAAGGGATAGGTGGGAATGGGTAGGGAGGCTGGGGCAGTTTTTGCTCTAAGCAAAGCATGGCAATTTTGGCATTCATGACCAAAGCCCAGGCCTTGTTCATTTCAGAATTATTGATGAGACCCTAGCCTAGCATTTACACAGCGAAGAAGTCCAATTGCTAGTCTCTCACCTCCTCTCTCTCTTCAACTACCTGCTGTCCATGCCTACCTTTGGCATCACTTACCAGCATTGACATCCAAATCCCTTCTTGGCATCCCCTTTGGTCAAACCTTACCTTTCCCTGTTCTTTGGCTTCATAGGTGAATTCCTTCCCAGGTTTGATGTCCATGGCACTCATCCACAGCTGACTCACTTTTGTTCTAGAACTGACCAATATAATGGCCACTAGCCACATAAGTCTATTTAAATTTATAGATTTTTTTAGTGAAAATTATAATCTTAATGTTTGTAACCCCATAATATGCTGAAATAAAAAAAACAAAAAAAATATTTAAAAATAGGGCTACTCAGACAGATTTCAAGTACTCAGTAGCCACATTTGCCTAGTAGCTATTGTAGCAGACATTTTCATCATGGTAGAAAATTCTATTAAGCAGCTCTGTCCCATAAGATAGCCCTTGCACGACCAGACCACTCTTGGTTGCCCTCTCGGCAGATACTAAGAGAAAATGCAGAAGCAGCATAATGAAATACAACAGCCAGAAGGATCCTTATTTCTCCCAGGGATGGAAAATCTGTTACAAGTGTCTCCATGCCTCACCTGTGTCATGCCCTTGGTGGACATCACTAGTTAATCACAACGCTATTTCTCACTGAACCAAGACAGCTTTTACAATCTTTCTGAACACTAAGCTGATAGAAGCTTCTCATGAAAATGATCAAGGTGGGTATTTGAAATAAACCAGTTAGAACCTGATTCAAGTCCATTCGCCTCATTTAGCTTAAGAGGAAATCAAGGTCCAGCAAAGCGAATGAGTAATAGAACCTGGACTAGAATTTAGGCCTTCTGATTAAAAGCAGTGTTCCATGATAAGCAAGTCTATGCAAACCTACCCACAAAGGCCAACGGACCTGAGAAGCTGACAAATCCAGTTTCTCAGAAAGAAACATTTAATAGAGACTTATGAACAGAAGCCATGTCTCAGGCAGCTATCAGATGGCTTATATACCACAGGGAAGAAATGTGTAGGACAATTGAAGTTGACCCCTCAGGGAAAGGCAAGAATGCCATGAGCATCATAGCTTATAATTTGTCTAAGGGTAAGATTTACAGTAAATACCTCTCTTACGAAAGGAACAGAAGATTAAGTAGAAATCTTAGAAGCATTCCCAGAACTGGGGTTAATCAGAAGTCAACATGGCAGATTAATATCCAAGATGGAGTTGCTTTAGCCTCCACAAGCAGTGTAGCATGTTAACAGGCAAGTAAGTTCTAGAATTAAACTTCTGGGGTTCAGATCTCAGTTCTACCTTTTAATTTCTGTGTGCCTTTGACTTATTGTTTTTAAGCCCCAGTTTCCTCATTTATGAACCAGGAATTTTAGCAATACCTTCCTCATATGGGTGTTTTCGGGAGTTACTCTGATAATTAGTGTAAGGTGCCTACCATATAATAAGTATCAATTAAATGATAGTTATTATTTTTACCTGTGTGGCACTTAGGGTCCCTGTTGTTATTTCTATCATATACATAAGCAGGACAAAAAATCAAACAGATGAGGCCAACATCAAGTTCACACAGCTACTTCATCACAGAGTAGCGGTTCTCACCTAAGTATTCCAAATCTGGTACTCTAACCACTATAACATGTTATCTTAGCAAATCTTGCTTCCATAAATTCTCTAAGCTAATTTTTCACCTTCCCAGTGCAGGGTACTGAAAAATTCATGTATTTGTGTACTTACATAGCCCTTTGACACAGCCGACAAAGATCCTGTCAGATAAATTTGCGTGGACCTGTCTTGCTGGAGCCTGCTTGGCTGAGTAAGCTTTTCCGCAATCTGTCCATCACCTAGTCAGAAATGGACATCAAGGTCTAGGTCACAGTCTACTTTCTCCACTGCTTCCTAGATCTGTGAAAGTTGTGACTTAACTGTGTAGAACTAATAAAATTGACTTATAAAAGATGCATTTTCTAACCAATAGTTGTTATCTTCATTTTATGAATAAGGAAAGCAGGCTCAGAGAGCATGAGCAATTTTTCCAAAGGCAAACATCTAATAGTTAGTGGAATTGAGATTCAAAGCTAAATTGAGGTGAGACCAAGTTAACTGTTCTCAATTACGTGTGACCTTGAAGGCTGAGCCCTCTGTAGCAGAAGACTTAAGGATGTGATGGAGAATGAATGGAAGGGCCAGTTTTACCAGAGGAATATTGCTGATTTTTTAAGGCCACCCTCATTTCAGCAAAAGCCTCAGACATCATGCCTGACAGCCTATTAGTTGAGAATGTCATTTTAATAAAACTATATTAAGGCCACTTGTTCATTACTTGCTACTGCAGAATTAACAAAGGAGCCTAAAGCTTCACCATTTTCAAAATTTGTTATTTAGGCAGAATTTTGGTCTTTTTCTATTTCCCTGAAAACCTTAACCCAACCTTTATATTCTTACTGGAAATTCCTTCTGTCATTTCTATTTAGGGGCAAGTGGTACAGCTCTTTAGGTGTAAGGCTGTTTAAAGACTCCTCTCCAGGAAAAAAAAAAAATCAGCACCCTTTTATGATAAGAACTCTTAACTACATAGACATAGATGGAACATACTAAAAAATTATAAAATCCATATATATGACAAACCCACAGCCAACATCAGACGGAAAGGGAAAAATTGAGAGCATTCTCACTTAGAACTGGAACCAGACAAGGTTGTCCTCTGTGACTACTTCTATTCGACATAGTGCTGGAAGTCCTAGCCAGAGCCATTAGGCAAGAGAAGGAAATTGAGGGTATCCAAATGGGGAAAGAACAGGTCAAGCTATCACTCTTTGCTGATGATATGATCCTATATCTAGAAAACCCCAAATATTCTACCAAGAGACTCCTGGAACTCATAAATAAATTCAGCAAAGTCTCAGGTTACAAAATCTGTATACACAAATCAGTAGCATTCCTATATGCCAACAACATTCAAGCTGAGAATCAAATCAAAGACTCAATACCTTTCACAATAGCAACAAGAAAATAAAATATTTACAAACACATTTAACCAAGGAGATGAAAACCCTCTACAGGGAGAAAACTATGAATCACTGAGGAAGGAAATCACAGACAATGTAAACAAATGGAAAACCATATCATGCTCATGGATTGGCAGAATCAACATTGTTAAAATGTCTATTCTACCCAAAGTGATTTACAAATTCAATGCAATTCCCATTAAAATACCAATGTCACTTTTCTCAGATCTAGAAAAAATAATTCTGCACTTTATATGGAACCAGAAAAGAGCCTGAATAGCCAAAGCAACCTTAAGCAAAAAGAACAAATTGGGAGGCATCACTTTGCCAGACTTCCAGCTATACTAAAAGGCTATAATAACCAAAACATCATGTTACTGGCACAAGAACAGAGTTATAGACCAATGGATCAGACCAGAGCACCTAGATATAAAACCATCCTCATATTGCCATCTGATCTTTGATAAAGCAGACAAAAACATACACTGGGGAAAAGAATCCTTGTTCAAAAAATGGTACTGGCCAAATTGGATAGTCACATGTAGAAGAGTGAAACAGGTTCCACACCTCTCACCACTCACAAAAATGAATTCATGATGAATAAACCTAAGGCATGAAACTGTAAGAATTCCAGAAGAAAATGTTGGGAAAACTCTTACAGACAGACATCAGCCTAGGTAAAGTATTTATGAAGAAGACCCCAAAAGCAATCATAGGAACAACAAAAATAAATAAATAGGACATGATAAATTAAAGAGCTTCTAAACATCCAAGGAAACTATCATTAGAGCCAATAGACAACCTACAGAATGGGAGAAAATATTTGCTGCTATATATCCAATAAAGGGCTGATAACCAGAATATACAAAAATTCAAGCAAATCAGCAAGAAAAAATTCAAATAACCCCATTAAAAACTGGGCAAAAAGACATGAACAGAAACTTTTCAAAAGAAGATAGACTAATGGCCAAGAAATATATGAAAGAATGCTCAACATCTCTAATCATCAGGGAAACACAAATCAAAACCACAGAGAGATATCACCTAACTCTAGTGATAATTGCTTTTATTAAAAAATCCCAAAACACATGCTGGTGTGGATGCAGAGATATAGAAATACTTATACACCATTGGTGGGACTGCAAACTAGTACAACCTCTATGGAAAGTAGTATGGAGATACCTCAAAGAACTAAAAGTGGACCTATCATTTGATTCAGCAATGATCCCACTACCCAAAGGGAAAAAGGAAATTTTATAAAAAAGACTCCTGCACCTGAATGTTTACAGCAGCATAATTTACAATTGCAAAAATGTGTAAATAACCCAAGTGCCCATTAATACATGAGTGGATTAATAAAATGTGGTATATGTATACCTACGATGGAGTGTTACTAAGCCATAAAAAAATTGTGAACTAATACCTCTTGTATTAATTTGGATGAAACTGGAGACCATTCTTCTAAGCGAAGTATCACAAGAATGGAAAAACAAACACCACATGTACTCACTATTAAATTTGAACTAATTGAACAATACCTATGTGCACATAGCAAAATAAAACTCATCAGAAATCTAGCAGGTGGGATCAGTGGATCAGTAAATTCACACCTAAGAGTTACAATGCACACAATCTGGGTAATGGGTACACATATAACTTTGATTCAAACTATACAAAAGCAATTTATGTAACCAAAACATTTGTACTCTGTTATACTCTGAAATTTAAAAAAAAAAAATAAAGACTTCCCCCACCCCAAAATGAATGGTTGATTTATCTTTTAAAAAATGAAACTTTCTCTAGGAAGATATTTTATGAGTATGAGTGATTTTTCAACCCAAATATCATCAATCTTTTCTGTTGTTGTTCAGAAAAATAAAGTAGATAATCTATCCAACAATTGTATATCCTTGTTTTATATACTAAATGTTAGTCTCATTCCTCAGGTAGTAGCCAACCTAAAGGCAGTTCTTTATGACATAAGGCTGTGCCAACATGGTGAAACAGCTAATTTAAATCTTTTTTAATGAGCAGGTCAATTGATTATTCTCATATGACATCAAATACTTGGATTAGCTGATTCCTCCCCCCAGCAAGAAACTTGTCTATTTTTTAATTCAATTGGTTAAATGAGTTAAAGAAAGAGTAGACAAGATCTAACCTTTTGCACATTTTACATTTATCGAAGCAACCAGCAAACCTGTTTCAACAGGATGTAGAAGGAGGTAGGAATATTATGAAACAGCTAAGTGGCGTTTGTAAATGTTAATTGTTAGCAAGTTTCAGCTGAAGGTCACATTACAATATTGGAAGCTGTGAGATATGCAAAATTGGAGCATTTTAGAAAGGAGAAAACAATTTTAAAATCACACACAGCATTTCGCACTAGTTTATCCTTTCCTCCATCACTTGTTCTAGGTATTGGTTGAGGCATGATGTAAGTTTAACTTAAATATATCACCTATATTAAATATGTACATATATATGATTATATATTATATATTATACTATATATTAAACTTACACAACAATATAATATTAAATATGTATTATATGTAATATATATGTATAAGAATCTATTTTCTGCATGAGAAATTCTGTTTCTCTGAACCTGGTGGTGAAGGCTATTGTCATTCCTGCGGGGCTAGGCTGATTGCTGCTCTATTGTCTTCACAATCATTTCAGGACCAATTTTCTCAGGCGTAGAGTATGTGCAGATGAGATCTGTATTTTCTGCACGCTGATGTGCTCCTGTGCAGCTGAGTCTGTCCCAGTTCACTGCCCCAGAGCAAACAGAGACTATTAATATTTTAATGAAGTACCTTGGGGGCACCATGAAAAAACCAGCAAGAGTGCCAGTTTCCCTCAGGGACTCTGAAACCAAGAGTATTTTCATCCATTGTCAGTCTTGCTCCCTGAAATGTTTTCCTTGTTAAATCCCAGCTGTGTCATCTTTGGCTATTTTGGCATTTCTGTGCTGAGAGTAGCAGAGACATTCTTAGCCTCCCCCCCCCACCTCGGTTTTACAATCTTCTAGTTCACTGTTGAGTAAAAATGATTTCTAGGTAATGCTTGCTACACATTTTACAATCATTTGGGAGAAAAGCAAAAAAAAAAAAGAAAAAGAAAAAAAAAAGACATATTCCACCCATGATAAAGTAAAGTCATTTCCCATTTTCCAGAGAAATAAAAACCAGTTTTCAAATCTGATTTTCAGTTTGACTGACTGACACCATGATGCAAGACTTGACCTCATATTCCATTCAACACCAGTCAAGATGATCTCTTATCAAAGGTCCTGAACTGACAAAGGGACCCAAATAATAATGTGTGTGGATCTCCAGGTGGATTTTGATTGTACTTGGTCACTATTTTTAAGTCTGGCTTCTTCCTTAGGTTCTACTTCTGCTGGGTTTTCAGCACGTGAAATCTACCTTTGCATAAAGAAGTCTACAAAGCATGAGGGAACCACTAGATGGCAGGAGTGCACCGCCTAAAATCGGAACTGCAATTGTGCGGCAAGCTTTGGCATTCCTCTGAATACTGGCGGCCAGGGAGGGGGGAAGAAGATGCACTGACTATTGATTGGTCCACTGACCCCTGTCTCCTCCTGCGTTTTTCCACCTCTAATTGCAATCCTGGACGCTGTTCTTCTGTAGTTTCTCAAGCACTCTGCCAGGATGGGAGGCTTTGAAGACTATCCTGCTGGACTCCAGTAAGTGGATCTGCAAGATGACAGAGCAACTTTAGTTTAAGTTGGACTGAAAGCCTTTTTGACTTCCCTAGCACTGTGGTCCTGGCAACTGTTTGAAGAAGGTCCTCATATGCCTGGGATTGGGAGTCTTGGCTTCTATTGAGAATAAAGCAATAAGTCAACAAGGCTACTACTAATAAATAACCCCTGTTCTCGGCCACATTTGTGTTTGTTAATTTATTTCGTCTTTCTTTAAATGTGTATCTAGTTCCTACCATAACCTAGGCACTTGGGATACAACCACAAATAAGACATTTTCAGGCCCTGCAAGAAACCTACAGTTTGGGTATGAGACACAGGCAAATAGGCAATTAAGATGGGTGATAGTTGCTACAATCAGGGTAAATACAAGACACATGAGCATCACAGATGTACTTTCCCATGTAACGACCACAAAGAGATCACAAGGACAGCTGGAGGGAGCCAGGCAAAGGGTGAAGGGAGGAAAATTCCAGCCTAGAGTCTAACCTAGAGTTAGAAAGAATCTCACCCAACTAAGATGGGAGAGAGTGCTATCATCTGGGCACTTATAAAGTTGTCTGGCTGAAATATAGAGTGGGATGATGACACTGGAGGAGCAGAGAAGGGAAGCAAGTTCCAGAGTAAAGGGATCTTGGGTGGCATGTTCAGGAGTTTACGATAGCCTGAATTTACCTTATTAGTGGGAGCCACAAAAGCCGATATACACAGCAGCATCCTGGTCACATTTGCTCTTTAGACAAATCATTCTGGTGGCAATTAGAGATTGGATGGAAGGAAGCAAGAGGGGAGGAAGTTAAGATGAACATTCCTGATGGCCACAACTTAAGGGAGTGGCCAGAGGACAGAAATAAGTGGGCAAAATCAGGAGGATAGACAGGATATTTGGAGATTTATTATGTATGTAGGGTGAGAGAGCTGTACAGAAAGTCCTCACTTAACGTCATTGATAGGTTCTTGGAAACTGAGACTTTAAGCAAAATGACATATAAGGAAACCATTTTTTTTCTTCATCAACATTATAAGGAAATTACATTGAACAAAACAATGTTATTCGAGGACCTGCTGTACATCTTTCTTAAAGTTGCAGTTTCCAGGAACCTGTCCATGATGTTAAGTGAAGATTTACTGTAGACTCAAGAACAACCTCTTGACCTTTGTCTGGGGTAACTGCAGAGATTATGTTGCCATTAAAAGAGTATAGTACTAGGCAGACAGTTAATACTGAACCCTGATAATCTGCAATGTACTTTGTTAAAACCTAAATAGCATAAAACTATAATTATTTAATATTCATTCAGCAATTTATTCATTCAAACAACATTCATGGATCATCTACTTTACATAGCATAGGCAATATGCCAGGTCTGTGTACAACATCAGGATAAACAAAAGTAATTGTTTTCTAATCTTCAAGGAGCTTAGAGAACTTTTTTAAAAAATATGTTTTTCTTTCTTCTTTTATTGTTTCTATTACATATTTTTGACTTTGGCTATATATTATTTTTAAAACTTGTTTTCATAGAAGTCTTATCACTTCATCTAGATTAAAATTTGCTTGTGGCCAGGTCAACAACTGTAACATTGATGGCTTCACAAAAAACATTTTGAAAATACTTGTTGAATAAGATGAAATACAACTACGATTTCTAAAGCTACTTTTGACACATAGTTTAGGACTCTCCTACCATTAGTATTATCGTGAGAACTGAACAAAAGAAGAGAGAAATGAAAAACAAAGAATTGAGTTTCATCTCAATTACTCTTTTTTCTGGTGACATTCTCATAACACTGCAAACAAACATAGCAAGCAAGCAGAACAAACAGTTGAATAACTAGGTTCTGTAATGTGCGAACTGAACATCCCTAATATCTAGGACACTTATCATAAGGTCATATACAGCAATGGTCAACTGTTTGAAAGTTCAGGCTTTGAAAGATTTTATTCATTCATCTAGTTACATGAGCACGTATATCCTTACTAAATATTTGCTGAGCTCCTATATGTTAGCACTACACTACGTGCTGCTGATAACAAGAATAATGAAATAGGCACAGTCCTCCTCATGATGCTTAAGATCTGGTGAGGACAACAGATCTTAGACAAGAAAACACAGCATAATGTATTCCCACAATGAATTTGAAGCTGTGTTAACCCATAAAGATTTTTTTCCCTTGTGATTACACATTGGTGGAGGAAGTATGTAGTTGTGCTTAGAGGCAATGAAAAGCTAACCAGGCCATGAGGACCCAAATCCATTGCCTGGGTCATCATTACAGAGCTCGAATTCAGCCATATTTATGGTCAAATGAAATAAGCAATTAATGAGAAGAGACAGATAGTCTCCTAAGTCTTTAGAAAGAGCCTTTGCACCAGAGGTGGCCAACACGCTAGGCTGCATCTCCTATAACAACTCAAATTGATTGGAAGCAGCTGCCTGGAGCGCCACGCTCAGCAGGATTTAGTGGGAAAGAAGGGTTTTCAAATGAACAATTACTTAAGGGAGGGGGAGGCACATGGCACGCATTTGTTAATCTTTCACTACTCTATGTCTTAATGATATTGACATATTTAAAGAAAGAAGTCATGGAGACATTGAGATGTACTGTCTCGAAACACGGGGCTCAGAGAAGTAACCTAGGGTAGGGATGACCACTTTCCTCAATCTGGGAGACCCTGACATTCTGGTCTCTAGGCAGGTGAATGCTGTCCAGGGGGCAGGCATATTTGATCAGGCTTCATCATGGCATCGGGACCCTTGAGAATCTATTTTTCTTTGCTTAAATACTATGCTCAGTAGGGCCTTTTAATTCAGCTGCCAAGTTCACCAAGACCAGGAAAGAATACAGCTGATAAGAGGTTTGGGGTCACTACAAACAGCTAAAATCCAGTTTCTGGAATTGTTAGCCTGAGGATTAGGTCACTGGTTATGGCAAATTGATTTCAAGATGATGCCCTCCTAAGGTTTCTTGTTGGTCAAGCTGGCCTGGCCATAACATTGTCTGGAAGTGTCTGTCTTTTGACTTTTATGAAACCCTCATGAAGTTTTATCAGTTAGCCAAATAAGTTAATTTGTAAAATATCTAACCAATGCAGAAAACTGATAACAACAGCAAATTATTCAAGAAACTCACAAAACTCACAGTCTATTTTTGCATCAATACAAACTTTAAAAATAAACTAATGTGACAATTAAAACATATATAACTTCAATTCTGGAGATTTTCTAGTGAGAAAGTCCTATGCACTGTCTCTTTTCACTGGCATCTTCCCCCTGATCTACTTGCAAGTTCTAAAGCAGTCTTTGTTTTTGAATGTATTTAAATGCAAATTTTAAGTTTATCCACATACACTGTTAATGATGTGAGAATTCTAATGTATTTTATTTCTCACTTAAAAGATGAAGCAAAATGCAAATTTGAAGAACATTGAGAAAGTTTTCTTTCTACCTTTGTAAATACCTGGAACAAGTGCCATCCTTCAAGTTGAAATACACAGAAAAAAATGCCTAATAACATTTGCTTCTTGGTCTTGGCAGTTGGCATTGTTTTTTCCTATAGATGAAAACCTCAGGATTGAATCACAGAAATTATGTGCCAGATAAAATTGCATGTGAGGTAACTTTCTCCAAGGAAAAGAAGGACTTGAAAATATCATAGACTCAATAAAACACTGCTGTAAGGGCTCAGCAATCTAAGTAGTTCATTCGAGTGGTGCTAAACTGGAAAAGACTAGAAAGAGGACTGCAGTTGAGAGAAGGCAGAAGGCAGGTAGAGGCAGGGAAGAAAAAGAGTCATAATCATCCAGGACTTCAGCCATGACAGGGTGGGGATTGGGTTTGACATGGTGGAATATGTGACAGATGAAGATCTGGTCTTAAGTATCAGGTTAAGACATTGAATCAAAGGGTTAAGGTTTTCAAGGCATAAGCCAAGCTACTCACACAAAGCATATTATACCCCTTGTGATAGATTTTTTAGTGGCCACAAATTCCTCCCATCCCAATATGTAAGCAATGAGACTTTGTCACTTTTCCCATCGAAAGATGGAGTCAAAGTCCCTCTCACATGAACTCTGGGCTCGGCCATGTAAACTGTTTCGGCAAATGGGACTTCTGCACCCGTGACATGGTAGAAGCTAGAAAAGTGTTTGTGCAAAGGGGCTGGCTCTTTGGCAACACTACTTGAGACCTGGTGTAGCCTACTGAAGGATAAGAGACTGAACTAGTTCCCTATTACTGCTATAACAAATTGTCACAAACTTAATGATTTAAAACAACACAAATCTATTATCCTATAGTTCTCAAGGTCAGAAGCCTAAAATGGGTCAGCAACACTGCATTGCTACTGGAGCCTCTAGGAGGGAATGAGGACCTTTGTGACTAGATTGGGCCCACCTGGATAATCCAGGGTCATCCCCCATCTCCAGATCTTTAACTTAATCACATCTTCAAAGTTCCATTTGTCATGTAAAGTGACATATTCATATTCACAAGTTTCAAGGATTAGAGCATGCACATTTTTGGGGGACCATTTTTCTGTCTACCACTGAGGCCAAGGATAGGAGAAACAAGGAGCCCTGTCCCAGAGCCAGCACCAAGGTACCAGGTATTTGACTGTGGCCATCTCAGTTTTCTATCCCACTCCAGAATGCAGCCATGTCAGGCTGAGACCAGCAAAAAAACCACCCAGACATTGTACAGAATTACAAGAAATAATGTCACTGATTTTTAACTCCTTAACATTTTTTTAAATTTATTCAAAATATTCTGGGGGTACAAACATTTTGGTTACATATAATGCTTTGCTCCACCCAAGCCATAGCTAAAAGCGTGTCCCTCCCCCATACAGTGCATTCCGCTTCCATTAGTTGTGGGTTTACCGCCCCCAACCCCTGCTCCTTGACTGGCACCCAATGAGTATTACTACCATGTGATCACCTAAGTGTTGGTCAGTTAATACCAAATTGATGGCGAGTATATGTGGTGCATGTTTTTCCATTCTTGTGATATCTCACTTCAAAGGATGGGCTCAATCTCTACCCAGGATAATAATACAAGAGGTGCTAGATGACCATTGTTTTTTGTATTTGAGTAGTACTCCATGGCATACATATACCACATTTTATTAATCCATTCATGTATTGATGGGCATTTGGGTTATTTCCACATCTTTGCAGTTGTGAATTTTGCTGCTATAAACATTCAAGTGCAGATGTCTTCATTATAGACTCTTTTTTTCCTTTGGGTAGATGCCTAGTAGTGGGATTGCTGGATCAAATGGTAGTTCTACTTACAGCTCTTTGAGATATCTCCAAATTACTTTCCACAGGGGTTGCACTAATTTGCAATCCCACCAGCAGTGTAAGAATGTTCCAATCTCTCCACATCCATGCCAGCATGTGTTGTTTTAGGACTTTTTGATAAGGTCCATACCACCCTGAATGTGCCTGATCTGATCTCAGAAGCTAAGCAGGGTCAGGCCTGATTAGTACTTGGATGGGAGTCTCTAATGTTTTTGTGTGTGGACCATGTAACCCCCAAACCCTAATTTAAATTTTTTTTACAATAATTTAAATCAAGCTTTTGGAATCTGGAAATTTTACATCTTTATTGGCAAGGGTGAAATTTTGAAGAGAGGAATAGTTTTATGACTTCTTCAAATAGTTACACTCCTAAGGATTCATATTCTTCTTATGGAGAAGGAGAATTCATATCCTTCTTATGTTGTACCATAATTAAAGTATATCTTCCAACCTACCTCTAAATATCACCTTCTTTTTGGAAAGGTTAAGAAATCAAAGATGGAAAGGATTTTTAATTCAATATCCTAATTGATTTTCTAGTGAATATTTGGTTGCTTCTCTCAAACTTTATGTCTCTTTTCTTGATATAATTTTAAGTAATATAAGGAATTTGTGGTCCTTAACAATGCCACCGGAAACTGTTCTGATTTCTCATTTTCTGAAATCACCGATGCTTGAAAATATTCTCTTATTCATCCTGACTTTTGGAATTACAGGAAAATCTATACCACAGTCTCTGTGGTATTTTTATATCCGTAAGACATGTTTGGGTGACTCTGTTCCAATTAAAGCATCATCTATCATCTGAAATTTGTTAGGTACTAAACTCTGCATTGGGTTCTATGGAATGACATACAAATCAAATTTAAAAGACAGAGCCACATCTCTCCAAGAAGGTCAATAAAATTTAATTCAACAGGCTCATTGGGGGACGAATAAAAGGTCTCTTTGGTCCTTCATTAACTCAAATATTAAAGACTTGATTTGCTAAAGCCCCTGACTTTGAAGATTATCGTTTTGCCTTCTAGGTCATCTCCTTCTTGGCACTTTATTTTGAATGTCAATTTCATTTTCTTGGAAACTGAGCAAAGCTAAAATTGATTGCTCTTAATTACATTTTTTTATTGTGGAATGTCAATTAGGGTGATAAACACAGAGAGGAGTATATGTTCTATTTACCAAGATTTCTTTGATGGGTATAGGTGACTGATTAGTTCATCTATCTTTATATTATATGTCCTAGGTTGCCTGAGGTTTCTCCCTCTGTGACCATGTGGCAGTTTTAAAACATGTCTACAAATTATTTGAAACTTTCTGCACTTAGAAGTGGGTTCCCTCTTCTCCTTTGTATCTAAGCTGGCCTTGGCAACTCACTTGTAAAAAACAGAATGCAGCAGAAGTGAGGCTGCATAACTTCAGAGACTGTCTGAAAAGGCCTCACAGCTTGTGCTTGTATTTCTCAGGACACTTGCTCTAGGGGAGGCCAGCTGCCATGCAAGACACCTGAGACCACTGCATAGGCCCTGCGTGGGCACTGCAGTCAGCAGAGCGTCCAGCATAGAGAATTCAGTACCAACTGCCACCCATGTGAGTGAACCCTCTTGGATGTTGTGCCCAGCAGAGCCTTCAGATGACTGTGACCCTAGCCTTTCGACTGCAACTGCATGAGAGACTCCTGGTGCCATCTACTCAGATAAGTTCTTCCCAAATTCTTGACCTTCAAAATTGTGAGCAAAATAGAATGGTTTGTATCTTAGGCCACTACATTGTGGAATAACTTGCTATGAAACAGCAGTAACTAGAATAGTCTCAAAAAGAAAAGCTTGAATAGGTATCCAGCTGTATGTAAATCAATTTTCTCCTTGTGAGAAAAAACTAAATTCTGATTCCAGGTTCAGGAACCTGTTCTAGGAGGGAGACATCTTGCTGAGAAGAGGTACAGAAACTTGAGTGTTAGGAGTTTAAGTTTCCAGACCAAGCGTGTTGCTAATTTCTGTGTGAGCTCGGTTGGATTATTATCTCTCTAGGACCTGGTTCTCTCATCTGTAAAACAGAAAATTCGGACTAAATAATATATATTATTTCTTCAATACTTTAAAATTTTATAATTCTAACAATTTTTTGGAACACTGAGATGGACAAATCAATAAAACTACTTGCATGTAATAGATACTACATCTCCTAGAAGAAAGCAGCCAATTTCCAAGTGTGATGGTTTGCCTGTAAATTTGTAGGACGTGCTGTCCAAAAATATCAAAGAGCTTTATTTCAGGTTTGGAAAATGATGTTATTTTTATTGAACTGAAAACAGTGAGCTTTTTAAAGATGACAGTGATTAGACAAAGCTTTCCTAATTCCTCTGTCATTAACTCAAGAAAGGTGTTAGGTGTTATTTGCAATTACTTCAATGTGACATTTACTTAAATTATTTTCTGTAGGAAACAAAGTCATTTCTTTCTTACTTGTAAAATATGTGAGCCCTCCATTTTCCAGATTATTTCTATTTTCTTCTGAATGTGATCTATAAGGATTGAGACAACTGTATGTGTGAATTGCAATTCACCCCCACTCTCTGGGGGTATGGGAAGAAGGGGCCTTTTGATTTTTTCATATTGAATATTTCTGTAATATTTATAACCACATTTTATAACAAGCAAGTATATGGCTTTGTGGTAATAAGACACTAAAGACTTAAATAGTTTTCAGATAAAGAAGGGAAATAAAGATGATTTTTCATGATTTCAGTTATTCTTATGACTGCCTGCAACATCACATGTCATAGTTGTTGTTTTCACCTTACTTTATTGTTGCCTAACTTCATCTTGCTGTCTGTGTAGACTAATCCAAGTTGGGTTTAAAATTATTGTTTGATTTATCCACTTTTTAATGGGATTATTTGTTTTTTCTTTTCTTGTGGATTTGTGTTCCTTGTAAATTCTGGATATTAGTCCTCTGTTGAATGTATAGTTTGTGAATATTTTCTTCCATTCTGTAGGTTGTCTGTTTATGCTGTTTATTTCTTTTGCTGTGCAGAAATTTTTACTTTAATTAAGTCATATTTGTCAATTTTGTTTTTGTTGCATTTGCTTTTGGAGTCTTAGTCATAAATTCTTTGCCTAGGCCAATGTCTAGAAGAAGGGTATTACCTAAGTTTTCTTCTAGAATTTTTATGGTGTCAGGTTATACATTTAATCCACACTGAGTTAAATTTTGTGTATGATGAGAGATAGGGATCTAGTTTCATTCTTCTTCTTATGTTTCTCCAATTTTCCCCAAACCATTTATTGAATAGGGTGTCTTTGCCCCAGTGTACATTTTGTCTGCTTTATAGAAGTTCAGTCAATTGTAGGTATATGGTTTTATTTCTGGGTTCTCTATTCTGTTCCCTTGATCAGTATATCCACTCTTATATTAGTACCATGATGTTTTGGTTACTATAGCTTTGTAGTATCATTTGAAATTGGGTAATGTGATGCCTCCAGATTTGTTCTTTTTTCTTAGGATTGCTTTGGCTATTTGGGCTATTTTGTGATTCCATATGAAATTTAGGATTTTTTTTTAATTCTGTGAAAAACGATATTGGTATTTTGATGGTAAATTGCATTGAATTTGTAGATTGCTTTGGGCAGTATGGACTTAGACATGTTGTATACTAAAAAGGAAAATGCTATATTGAGATGTCCACAAAAGGCTAAGGGAACACAAAAGAGGAGATAGCTAATTTTGAATCAAGTAAGGCCTCTGAGGGGAGCTGACATTTGCATTGGGCTAGTAAATGGCAGAGCTAGGATTTCAACTCAGTTCTTCTCATCCCCTAACCTCCAGCTGTCAGTCCTGGACTGGATGGCTTTACCGGCTCCCCATTCCCAGATTTGTTGTCTGTGCCTAACTGCAGATCAGACCTGGTTTCCTTCCTGGGCTTTTATGACTATGGCAGGTAGGATCACACAAACACTAATATTTTAAAGACTGACATCAAAAGTAATAACCAACACTCTGAGCACTCACTAGGCACCAGGTCTTTTATTGACAGGGAAATTACATGCTTTATCTTAGAAACAGGGGCACCTTTTAAAAAACAACTTTATTGTGGTATAATTAACATATAATAAACTATACATGTTTAAAATATGCAATTTGATACATTTTGACATATGTATTCACCCATGAAGCCATCATTGCAATCAACATAGTGAACATTTCTATCACTCCTGAAAGTTTCCTCATTCCTCTTTGTAATCCCTCCCTAGCACTCATCCTTGTCTCCAGGCAACCACTGATCTGCTTTCTGTCACTATAGATTGGTTTGTATTTTCTAGAATTTTTTGTATAATGGATGGAATTACCCAACATTACTCTTTTTTGTTCACTCCGTGTTGTGTGCACCAATAGTTCATGCCTTTATGTTGCTGAGTATTATTCCATTGTATGGTTGTGTCATGGGCCATTCATTCACCTGATAATGGGCATTAAAGTTGTTTTCAGTTTTGAATACTACCAATAAGGCATCTATGAGCATTCATGTAAAAGAAAAAAGAAGATAACTTAGACATGGACAAGCAGAAAAGGCTAGCCTACTTTTAACTCTTTGAATCCATTTCCATCCCACTGGATCTTAGCAGACACCATTCTTAATGCCTGAACCCCCTCTCCTTTGAATGCCTCATCCATGCTCCCATTCCCATTGTCACCTGGCAATCTCCATCTCACTTTTCATGTCTCAGCATAGACCTCACTTCCTTCCAGAACCACTACCCTGACCATCAGCAGCAGGTTGGGTACCCTTCCTGTGTCCTGGCATAGCACCCCATACTTTGCCCATTACAGGACATATCGCCCTATATTGTAAGTGCTTCTTTACAGATATCTGCCTTTCTCAGGATCTCTTTGAGAGCAGCACCATCTCTTAAGTATCATAGTATCCCCAGAATTTACATTGTCTGGTGAAATACATGTGAAATGGTTGAATGAATGAGTGAATGAATGATATGAATAGGATCAATGATAAGCACAAGAGGGAATTAGGAATATTCTATAATCGGATTGTTGTGATGTTTTCACAACTCAATGCATAGACTGAAAATCACTGAATTGTACAAATTAAATGAGTGAGTTGTATAGTATGTAAACTATACATCAATAAAGCTGTTTATGAAAAGGGAATTAAGAAATAGTAAGTTATCCTGATGGAAGAACATATTACATTAGGCTAGTAAGAATCTTTAACATTTAAGCATCAACTCTAAATGTGTTGGAAGATTGAATGATCAAAACTCAACTTACCATCCACGGTCTTTATCCCAATATTGTCTTTTTACTTGATTCATCTGCTTGCTTAATTATTCATTTTTGCTAGAGATCTTCAAAGCATGTTAAGAATAGGCTTCTAACTGCTTTTGTTTAAGTTCCCTGCTGTGAGTAGCAGTCTAATGTAGAATGGATAGCACAATAATTTAGGAGGAAAGAGGAGTTCATTCCATACTTGGAACCATCACTCTACAGGAGACCTGATGCAAATTACAAGCTCTGTTGCCTGCATCATGAAGGATAGTGAAGATTTACCAGGATGATAACATCAAGAAGGGCATTTTAGACAGATTACAACTGAGTTATAAGAGTTATCATCTACAGAAATGGCAGAAAGGCATTCATCATCAGGATCACTGGAGAAGGATGTGTCCTGTGGTGTAAAACTATGCAGTGAAGGTGGGTTGGGGAAGGAACACAAGACTAGAGAGGAAAGTCAGTATAAAAGTTTTTTGCCTTAGAAAGAGCTTTGAATTTTATCCTGTGATCAAGGGATAGATAGCCAACATTTTTTAAAAATCAGGTTTTTAAGAAGAAATAAATATCTACAGGGTCATTGAGAGCATAAATGCAATAACAGCTATGAAAACATTTCGAAACCCTGGGAAGAGAATACAGACAGATCAAAATTTCTTGTACTTATTTAATTTGACCATAGCATTAATTAGCTTCTCATTTGAATTTAAACTTTTATACCTGTCTCCATCTCCTCTCTCTACTTCCCTAAAAGTCTCTGGTTCCAACCATAGGTTTGAATCCATCCTCTTAAGTGCTTTCAAGAGGTCTTATTTTGTGTGTTTAAGATCAAGAAGAGGAGAAGAGATATGTGTTCTTGGCTCTTCTCCTTTTGGGAGCTATCTTTTATCACCACAGATATTCTACCTTCAATTGAATGTTATCCAGAGCAATCTGTCTTGAAGGGAATCATGCTTTAACCACCCTGATTTTTATCTATGTCACTTGATTTTCATTGATAACTATGTCTTGATTTCAACACTTTATTAGATACACATTCATACCCATCAGTGGATTATCTCTGATAGGACATGTGCATGCATTTGTATATGTGAGGATAGGTGGCGGATTGTGTTCATTTACATTGTTGCATAACAAATTACAACAAACTGTATGGCTTGAAACAACACTTATTTATGAGCTTGAAGTTCTGTAGGTCAGAAGTCTGAGCAGACTCAGCTAATTTCTCTGCTTAGGATATCACAAGACCGAAATCAAAGTGTCAAATGGGCCAGGTTCTTATCTGGAGGCTTTGGAGAAGAATTCACCCCCACCCCAAACTAATTCACATTGTTGGCAGAATTCAGAGCAAAGATGTTCTCTTACATAACTGCAGTATATTTATCAAAATCCAGAAATTTAGAGTTGATAAAATACTGTAATATCATCCACTGGAATATTCAAATTTTATCATTTTTTTCCAATAGACCTATTACAGGTTTTTTTCTTCTGCAGCCTAGGCTCCTACAGAATGACCCATTGCATTTATTAATAGCTGTCATGTCCCTTTGGTTTCCTTTAATCTATAATCATTCCTCAGCCTTTCTTTATCTTTCTTGACAATGACATTTTTTAGAGAATAGACTGGTTATTTTTAGAATGTTTCCTAATTTTTATTTTTTTGATGGTATTTATTGATCAAATTCAAGGTAAGTATTTTTGTCAGGAATGCTGGAGATGCAATGCTGTGTCCTCAATGCATCACATGGGAAGGCATAGAATGTTCATTTGTCCCCATATTGGTGATATTAGCTTTGATCACTCGGTTACTGTGTTGTCTTCCACTTTTCTCCACTGCAAAATGTCAGTGCTCCCCTTTGTGAGTAATTTTGTGGGGAATTGCTTTATTGTATGTGTAGATATATTCCTCATCAAAGTAAATAATTTTAGCATCCGGTGATGATTTTGTAAATGTCATCATTTTCTCTATATTATAGCATTTTATAGCATCCTACTTTAAGGGAAAACTGGTTTGTTTATTTATTTATGTGTCAATATGGACTCATAGATTCTTATTTTACTCAGTGCAATCATTTATATTCACATTTATATTGAGGCTCAGTTGGACCCAGATTTGGTCAGTGCAGGTCCTCTCTACCTGTTCCCACATTTTATTAACACATCTTCATCATCTCTGAGTATTTCCTTATTTTTTGGCATAGGAAAATGTTGTAGGCTTATTTTGTATTTAAGCCCAGGAGTCAACCTGTTCTCCAACGAAAAGTGTTGCTTTTTATGTAGCTTTAGAATCTAGTCACTAGTCATTGCTTCTGGCATCACTTTTGTGGCCTTTGTGTTGAAGGAACTTTATTCAATCAGTATTAAATTATATTTTAATGTATATACTATTTTTTAGAACAGTTTTAAATTAAAGAAATTTAATTGTCATTTTTCTTTAGGCTCCTCTTAACTGCAACAGTTGCTCAGATTTTTTTGTTTTTGTGACCTCAATGGTTTTGAAGAGTACTGGTCAGGTATTTTATAGGAAAATTTTCTATTGGTGTTTGATGTTTTTCTTATGATTAGACTGAGATTGTATGGTTTTTGGAGGAAGATCACAAAGGTAAAGTACTATCTTCAACACATCATATCAAATAACAGAAAGTATTCTGTGGGTTTGGATTGAAATTTAACATTAGAGCATAAAACTCATGGTTGTAGATTTAGGGATATCTCTGACAATACTCCTTGCCTTGAAGTCTGTTTTGTCTAATAGTAAAAATAGCTACTCCCACTTTCTAATGCTTACTGTTTGCCTGGTATTACCTTTTCCTAACCTTTTATTTTCAGACTTTTTGTCTTTATATTCAAAGTGAGTTTCTTTTAGATGGCAATAGTTGGATCTTGTCTTTTTACTGGAAAATCTCTGCCTTCTAATGGAAATGTTAAATCCATTTATATTTTATAGAATTATTGAATCTCAATGCAGTCTTTATTCACCCTACAGCCCCACATTTTCTTGTAGCTCTCTTCTCAGGTATCCTGCTCTACAAATTCTGGCCACTTCAAAAAGTTGTAATTTCAATTTCTGCCACCTTAACGTAGTGAGACCCTCTACTCTGCTTGAGTTTTTTCCTGTTCTGCAGCAGAGAGGAAGTCTTAATGATCGTGGTGTCACCATGGTCCCTGTCTTGTGTGATTCTTTTATTTCAAAGATCACCGTTCTGTGCTATCTGTTGTTTAATGCCTAACAACACTTGCCTCACATATTTTAACTACTTTTATTATGTGCTTTATTTTTTTAAATTTATAGTTATTTTTGGTGAGAAAGCAAATCTAGTGCAATTACTTTATCACACTTAGAAAGAGAGGTACCCAAACAATCTACCTTTTAAACCAAACACAATAATAAAAATACCACAATTATACTATAAAGTCAGGTATTCTAGCTACTTTAACACATGGATTGGTTTTGCAGACAAATCTCAAATAACTTGCACTGCTGAATTACCCGAATATTTTCAAATAAGTTCTTTAACCCTGTTGGCTAAGTGTAACTCTAGACAAAGAGAGAAAAATGAAAAGATGTGTGGTACAAGTGACAGGAAATGAATATTGTCCAAGAACATGGTACTTACATAAGCATGGTACTTTGTTGTTTATAAGTTATTTTATATACTTTCCTGTTAGGACTCTTCTTGGTTACAAAGGACAGAAACCTAACTCAAAGTGAGTTAAGCATAAAGGAACTTGTATACACAACATCCCAAGCTATCTGGCTTCAGTTATACTATTGGAAATCTGTCTCTCTTCATTTCTCAGCTCTCCTTACCCCTGTGTTGACCTTACTGGCTGACAGTTTGACATTAGCAGCTTATATTCTGCTAGTTTAGCAAGCACAGAAAAAAGATGGGCTCCTCAGTCCATCAAAAAATAATTATCAAAAACCTGGTACTTAGGAGATATGGGATACATATAATGGTGAACCGCATAATTAATGTCCTCGCCCTCAAAAAGCTTACATTCTGATGATATATGAAAGACAATAAAGAAGTGAACATAAAAATAATTTAGGATCCTGCAATGAATATTAAAAAATAGGATAATGTGGTAGAAAGTAAATGTGATGGTCCATCTGTGTAGGGGGCATTTGACTTAAGACATACATCATTATGAGTAAAAAGCAGCCAGGGAAGGATCTAGGAAAATAATATTGCAAGTAGAAAGAGTAACAAGTTCACAGCCCCTGAGATGGGAACCAACATAGCCTGTTTGAGGCACAGAATGAAGTGAGTGTGGAGGAAATAGTAGATAATGAGATAAATAAAGTAGGTAGAAATTAGATAATAATGGCTTTATGGGCCATGGTAAGGAGTTTGGATTTAATCTTGGCTATGGTGAACATTATTGGAAAATAGCCAAAGGATATGATGTCCTTTAAAATGATCATTCTGAAGCCTGTTTTGGAGGATTTCCCAATAATAAACCAGGGTTTAAAGTTATTAGTCTGGCTTGAGTGATGTGCCTATTCCTAAATTAATCATTATGGCCAGGGTAATGCTATGCTTTGATTGGCCCATCTCAGATTATCCTACTCCTGAGGACAGGTGATGAGGTCAATCCCATCTGAACTATATGAACTAAAAGTAGGAATGGGGTAACGTTCTCACATGGAGGTGTTATTTTGAGAAGAAGGGTAAATAGATGCTGGGCAGATACAAACAACAAAAAAAATGTCTGCTCCATTATTGAAATAGTAGTTGCCATCATTGTAAAAGTTCTGGAGCCCTGCTGTGTTCTGGAAGCTATTACACCAACAGTCAAGAGAGTTTTCTTCACCAGCTAGAGAGGTAGCATCTGAACATTGGGAATGAGTCTGAGTACTGGTTATTTGGGTTCTCACGAGGTCATTTGGGTTCTAAAATGATACGCAAATGTGAAACCTCTCATTAAATAAGAGGAAGATAATGTTTTCTGTTATTTTATTTTTCTAAATTATAGCCAAAGATCACGGAATACACCACATCTGTAGGGGAAGAAAACTTGTTTGGTGTTATGTTCTAACAGACTGAGTACATTTCTATAGCACAAATTTTCCTTATGGGAAATTCAATTGTGTCTCAGTTTTTAAGGATGCAGTTCTTGAGTAACTTTGAGGAACTCAAGCTAGTAAATCACTAGTATTCCTTGATATTCATCTGAGAATTCTGAGGGAAATAAACTGTGAAATAGCGGCACTGCCGGTAAGGATACAATATATCCTCTCTATAAACAGCAGCTCTCCTGAAGGTTGGAAGAAAAATTGCTAATGCTGCACCCATCGGAGAAAAAATGGAGGAAATGAAAGGAGATTCTAGAAATTACAGATCACTGAATCTCATCTCATCATCTCAGTTGCAGGAAAAGTGATTGAGGATTTAATTAAGTTTGGATTCTTGAATAAGTATAACTAAAAAGAGTTTCACTCACAGAATTTCCATATAGCATTTGAAGTTGCATAATAAAACCTGTCTTCAGGGAAAACCTGGCTTTCTAGCTCAGAACTTTTATAAAATTAATCATGAAAAAGAATATCTGGTTTCTTTTATGCCGTCTCTTCTGCTGTGGCTAAGGTTAGAGTATGGATAATTTGAAATACTATTTTTTTTCTTAATAAAGTGTTTGATGTTTGGGATAACAGTGATTTGGGTGTTCCACCTGTTACAGCGCCTTGTCTATTATTAGCTTGCATTACCTGCTGGTCGAAACAGGTAGTCATCATTGTTAACCACAAACATTTATTGTGTCCTGCTCTGCACAAGAACTGTGTTAGATGTGAAGGCACAAAGATTTATGCTCCTTATATTTAAGAAATCTGGTTAGAAAATGATGGCATGAACAACCATTCAGAGAGCACAAAGCAGCATGGGTATTGGGGGTTATGTGGGTGTCATTAAGGCTGGGATATTATTTGGGTCTTAAAGAAATAAGTAGCCATCCTATCCAAGTATAGAAGAAAGGTATATGATTGGAACCGTGTCATTTTTGCTTTTTTTTCAGTTTATACATGTTCCTCCTGGGTTAGCTTTTTTATTCCTATAATTTCAAATACTCTTTCTTTGAGCTAATGATGTCCTACTTTATATTTCTAGCCCAGGCCTCTCTCTATACCAAATTCACATTTTGCTTCCTACTGCACATCTCTATTATAAAAACTTTAACTTCAGTGTGTCCAAAGCTCAATGTATTTTTCTTTCCTAAATTTGCTTTTCCTTCTGCAGTCCATATTTTGTTTCATGACACCACCAGTCGCTACCAATTTATGCCGCAAACCTCAGAGTCATTCTTGGCTTTTTATTTTCCCTTCACTTCCTTATCCCAGCAGCCTCTAAATTCTGAAAATTTGATTTCACTTGTTTCCTATTATATCCTCCATTTACATTTGGTATTTACTTAGATTTAATCACTAATCACATGGTATTGCCTATGAGTATTTACACACATGTGTGTGAGTTCTGGGTAGAGCCTATGGTTTCTTAGTCTTTGATTCCATTTCCAGTGTCTAATGCCAACATAGACCATAGGAGGTGTGCAAAAAAATTCTTATTGCAGGAATTGTGTGTTAGACATCTATTATTTATTCAATAAGGTATTTAATAATTTACCCAACACATTTATGGAGGACTTGGTATGTGATGGGAATTGTGCTTGCTTGATATTGAGGACACAGAGATGAATGATAGATATCCTCTGTGCTCTCTGATAGCTCATAGAGGTCTAGGAAGAACAAACATTCGAACAAGTAATATTGAAAAATTGAAGTCAAGATGGACCCAGTAATCTTTACATTTATCTTCTTTAATCTCAGCGTATGTATATATGTATGTGTCATCTTATTTGATAGTGATGTTGCAGATTTTGTAATGATCTCTCTCTCTTGTATTATTTCAATGCAGCATAAGCTAAAATGTGTTAAAAATCTCATGTTGAATTATTACTAACAAAGTACTTTCGAGAATAAAAACATTTCCTCTTAAAAGGACATGTTTCTGTGAATATGAATCCTGGCTAGGAAAACAAAAACACTATGGAATCTTATAATTAAAACCACTCCTGATAAAATTAAAAATTCATCTCACAACTGCCCACACTTGAGCATAAATCAAGATACAGTGATTTTAGGGACTGTAGCCAAGAAGTCAGTGATAAAAATCTGAGAATATTGATTATTCCAGGTACACTGAAAAATTGACTTAAGAGATTAATTAAACACCTCAGAAAGGGGGAAGAAAATAACAAACCTTAGAGTCTTTCCCAGAAATCATCTCATCTCGATCACTTTTTTTTTTCCAAGAAGAGGCTTTTCCAGGTAAGTGATAATGTTTACCCTGAAAGTTTCACTTATCTGACTGCCTCCAGATCTGCTTTGAAGACTTCTTTTAAAGATCAAGTAAGGTTCTAGTAGCTCTTTTGAAGTATAAAAAAGAAAGAATGTTTTTCTGGTTGAAACAACTTGCAGGTTATTATTATTACCACTAAAAAATTGAAAAGGTTCTTGATGAGCTTCCAAGATGGAATTAGTCTACATGACTACAAAAACCAAATGTTCTTTATGTTCAGAACAGGAGAAATGTTATTAAATTTTTTTTCAGAGACAGGCCATAGCACAAAGTAGGCAAGGTACATTAGATCAGCAGTTAGTACAGCATTTCATTTTAGCACACCATTAAGTGATTAAGTCTCCCTTCTCCAAATCATATCACACTCAATCTCAGTAGACACTGACTCTTCCTTCATCCTAAAAGTTGAAGTCATTGAGTTTGCTCTCCCTTAACAGTATGCTCTGCCTTCTACCCCCATATGTATCTATGTCCACTTCTGCCCTCTAATCCTTTCCTTTCATCTTAGAGGCTGTGGGAAGGGACCACCACATTGGGACTTGTTTGACTGCTTATAATAGAGTCCAGAAAAACAGTGGCTGAAACAAAATAGGGAGTTCTTTCCCTCCATAGCACTAAGATTAGGAAGAGGCATTCTTCTTGGGAAAAGTTGGTGCAGACACTCTGTAGTGACAACAATGGCCCAGGCTCTTATGATTTTTCTGTTCCTCCTTGCTTAACACTTGACTTTCACCCAAATAATTGCCTCATGGTGAAAAAGTGGTCACTGTAGCTCCAGCTGTCATATCCACATGCCTGGAAGTAGGGAGGAGGAAAGGGAAAAAGATCAAAAAGTCAGCTTCCCGCTTAGACAGACATCTTTTTAAGGCGATTTCCTGGACCCAGTGCTTGTATCCCACTAATCAGCATTCTGTGAAAGGAAAGACCCACTGGTGAGCCTTGGCACATTGCCACCTCAAAAAAACACAAATAAGCAAACAAAAAACCACAATAAATGAATTCTGTAATAAAAGGAAAAGGTAACAATGGATTTAAGTTACTCACAGTCACTGCCATGGTATCTTAAACCATTTCCTCTATGTTCGAATGCTTCCTTGTTGAAGTGCTATGAAAACAATGAGGAAGAGGAACTGAAGTTTTGGATCAGACAGAGATGGGTTCAAATTCTGGGTTCATCACTGATCAGCTCTTGGATCTTGCTCAGGTTATTTGAAATTTCCAAGCCTTAGTCTCTTCACATATAAAACAGAGATGAAAACACTTATTGTGAACATCTGTTTGGGAACTAAATAAATGTAAAGAACTGTTATGGTGCCTAGAACATAGCAAGTGATCAATCACTTGTGTATATATAAAGACCATGAAATATTGTGTTAATCCTCTTAGAAACAACATGTCTATGCTTTTTCCTTTGTTCTTTTTTGCCCCTGAAGACACCTTTGGTTTTCTCTGTCAAGTAAATATTGATGTTTCCAGGCTTTGTTCTTGGTTCCCCAATCCCCTCATTCTGTTTCTCATCCGTTATCTTGGTTTAAATGAGCATTCACATTTGGATGACTCTCAGCTCAGCCCCCTTCCTCAGCTTCAGAATCACCCCTGGGTATCTCCAAAGTGTCTGTAGAAAGTTGAATAGTGTCCCCCAAGGGATAAGCTCCCCCACAACCTCAGAATGTGACCTTATTAGGAATAAGGGTCTTTGAAGATGTAATTAAAGCAAGGTTCTTGAGATGAAGTCATCCTGGATTAGGGTGAGTCCTAAATCCAATGACAGGTATCCTTAAAAGAGATAGAAACAGAGAAGGCACACACAGACATAGGGGAGAACGCCATGTGAAGACAGAGGCACAGATTAGAATGACGTGTCTACAAGCTAAGGAACACCAAGAATTGCCGTCAGCCACCAAAAGCTGGGAGAGAGACATGGAGAAGATTCTCCCTCATGGCCTCAGGAAGGAACTAACCCTATGGACACGTTGATTTCAGACTTCTGGCCACCAGAACTCTGAGAGGATAAATAGATTTCTGTTGTTTTAAACTGCCAATTTTGTAGTAAATTGTGATGGCAGTCCTAGGCAACTATACAATATCCCAAACTGAACTCTTTACTCACCTCTGGGAATGTGTTCTTTGCCCATACTTTCTAAGTTATTTTGTGACACGACTATTCACACTGAAATGTAACTTGTTATCCTTGACTTCACCTCTACCATCTACCTCCTCACACAACCAATTGCAGAACTTTATATCTAAATAATTCTCATATCTGGCCTTTATTTGCCAAACTCATTTGCCGCTTCTCTGGGTTCAAGCTGCTGCCATCTTTTACCTGGACTTGTACAAGAACCTCCCAACGTTTCTTCCTACTCCTACTCCTAGGCTTATCCCACTCAAATACAGCCTCTTCACATTTGCCAGAGACCTTGCCAAAATGCAAAATAAACCATGAGCCTGACTTGCTTAGAACTTGGTGATGATGCTTCTTTTCCTACAAGATAAAGTCCAAGAACTGTGCCAGTGGTCACTCTGCACATTCCAACTTGCCTATGTACCTTTGTGCATGCTTTCCCTGTTCCTGGCATAGTCTGCTGTTCACTACCACGTACCTACCCTGCCATCTAATATCATTTATTATCCATGATGACTCACTTTGTGCATCACTTTGTCTAAGAAGTCTTATTGATCCCTATCCCAAGTAGGTACCTTCCTCTGAGTTTCTATAATA
The DNA here is from genome assembly GCA_008086735.1 of Cheirogaleus medius. NCBI lineage: Eukaryota > Metazoa > Chordata > Mammalia > Primates > Cheirogaleidae > Cheirogaleus > Cheirogaleus medius. The sequence continues at coordinate 57,352,993 of VBSM01001124.1, read as the reverse complement.
CCTTGGATGTTTACCTTGATCTGCATGTTTTGCACATGGTATTACATTTAAGCAAATTCATTATGGCAATAAAATAGAAAGTTTAATTTCCCTACTAGTTTGAGCTCCTTGTAGGAAGGAACTGTTCTCCTTGACCTTTTTATGAGAAATCTGCACAGTGCTTGGTAGATGCTTGTGCCTGGTGGGCCCTCAATAAATGTTTGTTGAAGGACTGAAGAGCTTAAAAATTTCTCCTATCAAACTATCAATTTTTTTACAATGTTTTATCTCCATCATTGGCAGTCCTGCTCAATTACCTCAAATCCTTTTTCTTATTGGTCACTGCAGCCAATTCATCCAAAGTCCCCAATTTCTTCTTTGATCAAAGAGGGTCTCTACAGAGACCCAAAGGACCAATGGTTAAATGTACAGCCTTCAGGGACAGAGGGTCTGGAATCAAATTCTGGCTTTGCCACTCCTTAAATGTGTGACCATGGCCAAGTTATGTAATCTCCCAGAGCTTCATCCACGCATCTGCAGAATGGGGGTGATCATAGCACCTACTTCATAGGATCACTACCATTTACTGGTCATTAAGAAAAAGGCATGAGATAAAGGTAGGGAATTGTATCAGATGAATTAAGAGTTACACTGCTCTCTTCCTAACTTCAGTTCTCTACATAACCTCAGAAACCCTGTCACATAGATATGGGCTTTGAGCTAAATGGTAGAGTATTAATCATTGCTTCCCAATGATGCATAGATGACTACCATATCCTGTATCTATTCTTCCTTGTGATTTGCAAGCCTTGTTTATGCCAGGACCACATTTTTTTTTCCAGAATGATTTTTTACCAGATTCTCAAGTGTTCTACTTTTTCTTACTTCTTGACCTTAACATTAAACACTCTGATTTTTTATGAAGTACAAACTTCCCGTTCCAAAGTCTCATTTTGATCAGACTACCCCTTCTTATGGAAATGAAAAAAAAATCTTTTGGGTTTCCACCAAATTAAAATTCTTCTTCTGAGACTTCAAGGTTCTTATCAAATTGTTTTTACCACAACACTGCTCTGACTTACTTGTCCCTCTCAGTTTCCAGCAAATGTACTTATTGTCCACATCACACAATATGCCTGATGTTTGCCTGAAAGCCACCATGCATTTTTAGTCAAGATAATATTTTGGAAAAATATTAATGTACTTTTCTCCTTTGCATTTTCATGTTTATAGTCTTTTCTCTAGTGGGGCTGAGGCATCCATCCATCAAGAGAAAATAAAATTTACCATATGAAAGAAGTGAGAAGGAACAAGGTAATGTTGAACTTCTGATATTCAAGATAGAAATTATCAGTAGGGAAATAGCTCATGGTCAGGTTTTCTGAGAAAGAAGGAATTTCCAAAGTTCTTCTAGCTCTTCTCTATTAGTAAAAAGAACAAAACCCATCGGACATGTGGAGCGTCTTCCGTGATGGCCAGCTCGTGAGGTTTGCTGCTCTGGCTAGGAAGAATATGTCACAGGGAGAGGGAAAACCCCATCTTTTCTAGCTTCCGCAGCTCACGGGATGCGAATGACACGTGGAGACACAGCAGTTGAGTCTCCACAGTTCAGACATGGGTCAGAAGGAGGGTATCTGATAAATTAAAGAGTATACTTCCCTATTTCCTGGCTTCCATTCTCTGAATAATGTCAGCAACTCTGTCACATAGATAGAGCTTTGGGGTTTTGTATTTTTATGTCTTTTCAATTTTATTCTCTTCTTTGTCATAAAGCTGTAAGATCCTCCAGGGCAAAAAACAAACTTCCCACATCCCATAGTTTGGTTGCTGAATTATTGGTGCCAAAGAATGGGGAGTTTTTTTTTCTAATAACCACACAAATCATCATTGAACTACTGCGTAGAGGTTGTGAGATGAAAATACATCAATAAAACTGGAGAGAAAAAGATGTAAGATCCCTATCTACATCTTAAGGCTAACAAATGTTCATTGCCTTTCAAAGAATTGCAGCCATGATGAAGTATGTGAGGAAAATCCACATTTTGGCATCCCACAGGTTGTTTTAAATCTGTATGCAAAGCTGTTTCATATATTGCGTCTCAGATCCCCAAGACCAACCGAGAATTAGAACAACTATTTATGCTAAGAGTTGCTGAAGTAATTATGGGGACTGTGACCAGACAGATTTAGTGATAAATAATTTATGAAAAGGCAGACTGGGGAAAACATATTTTAAATAAATTGATTAACCTTTTATTTGCAGAGTTTTGAACTATATGCCAGGAAATGTGCTCAGGCTAGGTTCCCAGAGATAAGTGATGTTCAGTACCTTTACATAGCTGATATTTATGGAACACCGTTCTAAATACTTTCTACAAATGACTTTATTAATTCTAACAACAACTTTATGATTTATAAGCTATTATTACCTCTTTATTTAGATGTTGAAGGTCATACAGTTAGTAATCAGTGCAGCTGGAATATAAATCAAAGCAATCTGGCTCTGGAGTTGGTACCCTTTACCAATGTGGTTGATAGCCTATAATATGGTTATATGGATATGCATAAGGTTGGCATCAGAGAAACCTGGGAAAATATCAGAAGAAAATTTAGAAAAATATTTATATATTTTAAACTGAAAAAGGGCTTTCTAAGTATGCACTAAACCCAGAAGCCATAAAAGACAAGACTTATATGTCGCTATATGACAAATAAAAACCTATGTGTAGTCCAAGAATCCATATATGAAGTTAAAATGTAAATGCCTGCCTAGGGAAAAATATTTGCTATATACTTAACAGATAAGAGGGTAATAATGTTTAAAGAAATATTATAAATCAGTGGAGGAAAAAACAAGCAAATAGACAAACAAAAGGTGTAAGAAATAAAGTAGGAAAGGCAAATCACAGACGACAAAACATGATAGCCAGTAAGCCATAAAAAAGATGCTTAATATCATTAATAATCAAAGCAAATGGAAATTTTGAGATACTTTCATCTATTTAATTGGCAAATATTCAAAAGTTCAATGGAAAGTAGAATTGCATAAAGATGTGAATGCAAGTCCCTGTTTGACTCAGAAATGGGAAAGCCTCAATCAGAATCTCAGGGATTAAGTAATGTGCAATGATTTGGAAATTTCAGAAATATTTATTCAAAGAGGTACATTAATTTTTCTTCATTCTTTAAACTTAATTGATATTTTTATGTTGATAAAACTCATGATAAGCCAGATAAGAAAACTGAAACAAAATACAAAAATTTAAAGGTACTTAGAATAATTATTCTGTAGTCTCCTGGGAACCTACAGCTCTATGTTAATCCAGAGATACTTTCTGTACATATTATGCCTTCCTGGAGAGAACATTTGTAACTACAGGGTGTTTATTTTATATTATTTTTTCTTTGCTTTATTTTTACACACAAGACATTTGCTTTCCCAAAGACCTAAATTAATGAGAAGTTCCTGAAAATCTGATGAAATGTGACAAAAATGTAGAATTAACACCTGTTCCTATTACTCCAAATAACCAAATCTCTTGAGTGTTTCAAGGAAGCTAAGAATTTCCTGGTACTTTAGGTAAGGGCCTTAGAACTATTCTTAAAGAAGCAAGAAAACTAGAGAAGAGAAAAAGTTAGTCACTGCAGAAAACTTTGAAAGCTGCTCCAAACAAATAAGCAATTACCATGTGATAAACACTGCATTTCACAGACCAACTCTTTAACAAGATATACTTTCTGCTGACTCACTCAGATATATCGTGGTAGAACTTCAAAAATAAAAAAATGAAGAGAGTTAAGGCATGATCCCATTATCCTCCTGGGAGAATTGCTGACTTCCTTGGCATCAATACTCTAAAGACTTATGTAAATTTTTCAATTGGGTAGCTAGAATCTTTTTTTTTTTCTCCTGTAAGTATGTTATTAAGATTCTCTCTGGATAAATGCCATCTTCTAACATTTTCTGGATGAACACCTTCAAGAAGGATCGAATAGAATACTCTTCTGGCTTTTTATCCAGTTTGGCTCTCTGTAGAACTTAAAAAATAAACCCTTTGGAAGACATATTAACTCTTACAGAGCACACAGATATCATTAGGAATTCATAACAATGGAAAAAGCCTCCTGAGCATAGGGTTGGAAAGATGCTAGGCTGAGGCATAAAAATTGGGTGTGTTTTTGGTTTGAGGATTTTTCAGACAATCTGTTGCCCAGGCTGGAGTGCAGTGACACAACCATAGCTCATTGCAGCCTTGAACTCCTGGGATCAAAAGATCTTCCTGCCTAAGCCTCCAGAGTAGCTGGAACCACCATGCCTGGTTAATTTCTTAAATTATTTTTTTAGGAACAAGATCTTGCTATGTTGCCCAGGCTGATATTGAACTTCTGTCCTCAAGCAATCCTCCTGCCTCAGCCTTCCGAGTAGCTGGGATTATAGACATGAGTCACCGTGCCAGGCTCCAGATGGGTGTTTAAGCTCAGCTCTGCCCCTCAGTTGCTAAGTAACCATAGGAAACTCAATTAACTATTAACTGCTCTGAGCCTCAGGTATTTTCATCAGTAAGATAAAGAGGTCATACTCATGTCCTTTGAGCTTCTGAAGTCTGTGATAGGATGGAGTCTAATAAAATATTATAATACCTAAAATATAAATCTGATAGCTATTAATAATGAGATGGTACCTTTTAATTGTGTTCTTATACAGTATCAATGACTTCTATGAAGCTGTTGAATTGGTAAAGCTGTTACCAATTTTATCCAAAGCATTTTCTCTGTTGAAATTTTATTTTTTCCCTTATGCTTGACATCATTTCTAATAATTTTGAACCTAGTTTTAAATTCAACAATTCAGTATGCCAGAAAGATGATTTCATGGCCAAATAAATAAATAAATAAAATCATTTTATATGAGGCAGCATAAGCTTGGTTATGCTGCAGAAACAAATTAACTCAATAAAGCCATAGCTTATTCAAAGTCTAGTAGTCTTGCACCTCTAGGACTGCACCTCTAATCATCCTGGCTTCTCCCACCCTGTGGCTTTCTCGTCTCAATCTAGATCCTCCATAATTGCTGCAGCAGAGCAAGAGAAAACTAGAAATTTACTCAGTGGCTCCTAAATGCCTTGGGCCATATCATACTGGTCATAGCTCATTGGCCAAAACTGATTACATGACATTGCCAAACAGTAAAGGGGCTGAGAAATGTGAGGCTGGGGCAGATAGATAGTCAATGAGCAGTTTACCTCTTCCATGCCCACACCTTGTTTTGTTTTGTTTTGTTTTCTTTTTTTAGCTACCATAACCTCAAGATGATCACCCATTAATCCATCAATTCACTCATCATCTCACCTTTATGAAAGACTCATTAACTGTAAGGTACTTAGTAGATAACTTAGGTGACATAAAGATGAATAGTACCTATTCTGTTCGCATTGACAAGGGAATAAACGATCTTCCATAAGCTGCACAGATCTTGTTCATTTAATCTTTCCATTAATGCTAGTAAAGGCATGGATATTTTCTCCGTCTTTATGGAGAAGAAAACTGGGACTCAGAGAGATGAAGTAATGTTCCCAAGATCACACGGGGAATATGCAGCCAGTTAATAATACCTACCCTGTGACTTTCCTTTTCCATCATAACCCATGTCTGGTCAGTCTTCAGTTAGCTAACGGGAAAGACCAGCTTGACTTGGGGCATTAAATGAACAGATGGTTTGTGTGTTTCTCACACAGGGACACATGAAAACGGGATGCAGTAAATTATAGACAACAGGCAGTGCAGTGTAGTCAGTGTGGTCTAAATGCCCAGCATTTTAAACTTACTAGCTTTGTTTACTTGGGGGAATTACTGAACTTCCCTGTGTTTCAGTTTCTTCATCTATAAAATAGATTCTTGAGATAATTAAATGGAAAAATAATTCTATATAAAGTGCTTAGAGCATAGTGAGTGTTCAAAAAGTGTCATCATCGCCATCATTATTATCATCATTTTAATTACTGCCATCAGTGTAATTCAAGCTCTTGCCTAAGAAGGGCAAAGTGTTTTCTGGTTATGATCCTGTGAACATCAATCATGACCCAGTTTCTCGTGGACATTTTTTTCCTGGAGCCGAGACTCAGCTTTTTATTGCAGATGGCATTGTTAATTTATTCCGGGTCTTTAATTTTAAGCAAAGGGTCTCTAAAAACATTTTAAAATTAAATCAGAGTTCATTTTCTTCTACCTTATCTACTTTACCTCATATTGGCTTTTACCATTTTTTAAAAATTAACTTCTAATTCACGTAAATCTTTATTCTTTTAAATAGGTAAACAAGAAACATTGGTATAAGATGATACATAGAAAGCTTGAACCACAAGCAAGAGGGGGTAGGAAATGTTTACCCCAATAGCTTCACAAAGATTGAGTTCCTTGAAACTTTTTCAGGGACATACCCTCTACCTTATCCTCACCAACAACTTCCCTACCTCTGATTCACTTTCTGAACCATACTTACTTCAACATATACCAATACTCTAACTTTACCCATGCAGATTGTACTGAAAATTCCAGTTCATGGACCATACCACTTTTTCCTATCGACCTCCTCATGTTTTCAGATATCTCCTGTCAAGCTTCCATTGTTTGCCATCACCATCACGCCCTTGCAAAACTCTAAATTCTTAACGCCTCCTTCCTCTCTCCCCACATTGTGTTTGCTTGGCGAAGTTTCCTGTCTTGTTAAACCAAACTATCTACTTATTTTGCCTGTACTCCAGGAGCTTAACATTTGTGAAAAGATAAACAAACTTGGTGATGACTGTTCTCATCTCAAAACCAGGACTCCAAATCACCTGGGGCTGCTCAACATAGCTGTTGTGTTTAATACAACTTCTCTTGCTTTTCCATTCAACTGTTTTATAGTTTCTTTTCT
>VBSM01001124.1:57324036-57345998 GCA_008086735.1 Cheirogaleus medius | reverse complement strand
TCTTTGCAACTGTGAATTGTGCTGCTATAAACATTCAAGTGCAGATGTCTTTTTAATAAAATGACTTCTTTTCCTTTAGATAAACACCCAGTAGTGGGATTGCTGGATCAAATGGTAGGACTACTTTTAGTTGTTTGAGGAATCTCCATACTGTTTGCCATAGAGGTTGTACTAATTTGCAGTCCCACCAACAGTGTATAAGCGTTCCTTCCTTTCTTCATCCACGCTGGCATTTATTGTTTTTGGACTTTTAATAAAAGCCATCCCTAACTGTGGTAAGGTGATATCTCATTGTGGTTTTAATTTGTATTTCCCTGATAATTAGTGACATTGAGCATTTTTTCATTTGTTTATTGGCCATTAGTTTATCTTCTTTTGAAAAGCTTCTGTTCATGTCTTTTGCCCACTTTTAAATAGAGTTGTTTGATTTTTTCTTGCTATTTGCTTGAGTCCTTTGTAGATTCTGGTTATTAGTCCTTTATAGGATGTATAGCTTGTGAATATTTTCTCCCATCCTGTAGGTTATCTATGCACTCTGTTGATTATTATGGCTGTGCAGAAGCTTTTTTATTTAATCAAGTGCCATTTATTTATGTATTTTCGTTGTTGCTATGATTGCCATGAGTATCTTCTTCATAAATTATTTTCCTAGACTGATATATAGAAGTGTTTTTCCAACATTTTCTTCTAGAGTTCTTATTGTTTCATTCCTTACATTTAAGTATTTTCTCCATTTTGAATTAATCTTTGTGAGTGGTGAGAGATATGCATCCTATCCCTGACTTTTGATCCCCAAGCCTTTTCAAAGGTTTTCAAAGCTTCTAATTCCCTGTGTTAAATCCCTTTCTGTTTGAAATATCTGGAATAATCTTTACTTTCCAATCCAAACCCTGAATGACACATATGTCAAAACTTATTGCCTTACAACTTTGTCGTATCTCACTTTTTTATTCTGAAAATATTAAGGGTTTTCCACCCCTGATCTTTATGTAACTGGCTGCTTCCTTTTTGACATTTGGATTTCAGCTTAAGTAATACCCCCTCAACCAGCCATTCACTATCATATCACCTTATTTTAATCTGTTGATACATTTTATAACTCTATTTGTTTTCTTATTTATTTATTCATTAGAATATTAGTGATCTTGTTCATCTGTGTATTTTCAGTTTCTAGAAGAGAATTTGACACCTATTAGGCATCCAATAAATTAAAATGTTGTACCATGATACAATATTTTTTTCTGTACCAAAGAATATTAAAGTTTTAGATTCCTCTGATGAATTTTTGGAGAAATCTATTAAGGGCAAAAGAATGTTTTAGGTACCATGAGAGATACAAAGTTCCATCAGAGTCCTACCTTTGAGGAACCAGTAAGGGAAACATGATGCCTATATGGCTACAATGTAAAATAGAAAATGGTATCATTGTGCACATATTAAAGCTATGGAAGTTCAGAAAGGGCTATGCTACTTCCATTTGGGAAGATAAGTGAAGTTTTTCCTAAAGAAATTAATATTTGATTTGGTCCTTAAAGGAAAATTAAGATTTATGAATGCTGAATGGGTAAGAAGGGCATTGTAGGAATATGATAAAATGTTATCAATGGCTCAAAATTAGGATAAGGCAAATTCAGCATATAGGGAACTGGGAATAGCCCCACTTGGTTGGAAATTAAGGTGTGAAAAGCAAAGTAGTAGGAAGTAGACTATACTCAGAAAATAAAGACATTGCACATAAATCCCCAGACAGAGGGAGCCACTGGTTTTCACTTAAAAACTACTTACTCTTCTACAAATGCAGATTTTTAAGTTATTTAATATGGGTATTAAGTTTTCTGTTAGGGAATAGCTCATTTATGCTAACAGCCTTGAGGCTCTAAGAATTCTGTTTATTACATTAGAAGCCACACCATGTTCTACATTCTAAATGCTCTGTTTCTGATTCTACCTTGTGAATTTCTGCTTGCTGTCTGAATGTGAAGTAGGCTGTATGCAAATTCATTTGTTCATAATGAGCTTTTAGCATCTCTCTTCCTCTCTGAGGATGAAATCAGTGTACATGCTGCTTCTTAAGTCATGTCAGTAATCTTCCTGGAGAGAGCACAGGATGATTAAACCTACTCTAAATCATCATAAGCCTATTGAAAGGCATTCTCCTCTCGAACTTCTCCTTTACTCTAAAACAACCCAGCAATTGAATTTGAAACTGTTGCATGATGAAGTTAAAAGAAGATATAAATCTTCCTTGATGTTCTTTAACATCTAATAATAAAGTGATTGTTGCTATATTATAACTTTGTTAGTTTCCTAGACACTCTCTTGCTTACCACCGATAAGCATCCTTAAAGAGTGCATTCTCCTGTGTCTTACTAAACAGATTGGCTTCAGAAACTATATTACAACTTCTCAGTTGCTCAGTTAAAATAGTTGTTCCAAGACAGCTATCATTGTTCGTTTAGAGTTAGGATGAGGTAATATATTTTGTTTTCTATAAGCTCTAATGTCACTGGATGACAGTAGTTTGTGTGTGTTTGTGTGTGTGTATATATATATATATAGAGAGAGAGAGAGAGAGAGAATCATTCACAACAAAGATTCGCAGGTTTTAAATTAGTCATCAAAAATAAAGTATTAACTCAATAAAAATTAAGATACAATATCATTGGGAGTTATACAACCTGTAAAAGTATACAGGTTCTGCTCTTTTTCTGTGCAGGAAATAGGGAAGCCATTTAGACATTCAAATTATGTATATTTTCCCATTTAAAGATGTACATACTCATATCTACATTTGGAGAAAGAAAAGCTGTCAAGACAAATTGGTTATTTGTATATGTAATGCTGAGTTTCCTAAGTCTAGGGAAGAATTTTTGGGGAGTCATCAATATCAGGGAATTGAAGTTTCCTCCTTGAAAGCAATAAAACATGATTCATGATCCTAAAATGACCTTTTAGAAACATTCCATTCATCACCCTCCCTCTTATGTTCTTGTATAGATATACATCTTTGATCATCTCTACTTTTCAGAAATTCTGAGAATTTTTGATTCTCACAAAATCTCTGTAATAATAGACAAATTGAGCTCTGTGAAAGGAAATCTATTAAAGTCATTTATTACAGACAAGGACTGTTTCTAATGAGGTTTAAATCCTAGCAGGAAGAAACTGAAAAGATCATCTGAAGTGGAAGTCAGTGATTGGACCACATTTTTTTTTTATTTGAATTAGCTCCCAGCAACCAATATCATACCCAATGGGCCCACTTACTAATGTTTGTCTGGTCCCTACAGCTAGCTCAGGTTTCAATCCTTATAATAATACTTTCTCGTTTTGTGGCTGAGGAATTAGATTCTCAGAGAATTCAGATGTTTTAGTTCAAGTCATACCGCTGATGGATAACTAAACAAGGAATGTATTGAGATGAAAAAATTTTAATATGCTATATTGTATCATATTAATCCCCAAATTCATATATGTCTCTACCATTTCATTTATATAACTGTGAGTTTGAATATTTTTAAATTAGAATTAGTGTTGGAGTTAGAGAAAAGTGACTCCGTTTCTAATAATTGTCATTTGATATTTTTTCCCCAAAGAGAAAAATGAAGTCATTGATTCTTTTCTAATTTACTACAAGTCACATTTTAAAAATATATACTAGAGAAACATAATTAGAGATGTATAAAATACCTGGACCACAGAGAAAGCACAGAAAAACATAAGTAAGCATAGTAAAGAGATAAATAACACAGAGTAAATACCTTCCTAATTCAATTATTTTGGCATTTAGGAAACTGGGACAGGACTTGGCTTAAAAAATGGAAAGTAACATTTTTAAAATTTCTACCAGCTCCTAGGCACTGTGCATAAGTTATCTTATTCACACGATAATCATTCAAGGAAAGTATTTGTCATCATTCTTACAGGAAAGGAATCTGAGGTTGCTGAGAGGTTGAGAAACACTCCAAGTATACTCCACTAGTAAGTGGCCAGGTGGGAATTCCAATGAGGTGTGATTCCAAAGCGTGTATTACTTCTAGGACATAATTTGCTTATTTTCTTAGACACAAACTTTGTGCAATTTAAAAGTATAAATAATTTTGTGGAAGAAATATTTTAAATGATGGGGAAACAAAGAGTGAGTCAAAATTTAAGGTACCCCCAAGAAAATCTGTTCTATATTACCATGGAATTAATTTGAACAATTCTTTTCCACACATGAAAGCAAATTCCCTTAGGACATTCATTAGGCACAATTTTTTTAATCTGAATTGCCTTCGTGCTGGGGAGTAACCAAAAGGCATTTCTTTGGTGCAGAATATTTCCTAATTCAAGCTCTTCCAGAACATGCAGTTGGCCTTATTCAAATTTATACAAATTTATGACCTATCTTTTCCCTGAAATAGTGAAATATGGAAGTAAATATACCCATATATGTATATAGATATTATATATATATATACACATATCATATATATGTTTATAAATTTCCCAAAGCATCTCCAAGTCACTCACAAAGATAAGTAAACATGACTCATTTCTTATGGACAACAACACATTTCCCTTCCACGGCTGCAGAAAATCTTTCCTTTGAAACCTTTTTGACTGAGAGCTAAATCTCTCCAGACAGGCTGAGGAGGATTAGAGTGTATTCCTTTGGGTAGCAGCCCAGCAGGGTCAAAGGAAGATAAAGGGATTTGCAAACATGGTTCTGATGAAGAAGACAGCCAGAATGAATGGCTGAGGGACCTGTAACTACTAACCTAGGATACTTTCAGCCCCAACCAAACCCCAGAAGAGCTGCTTCCTTTCTCAGAGCCTGCTGAAATAAATTCTGTGCCCTTTCAGAACAGATTTGAATGGTGAATTACCCCGCTTAAAGATGGAAAAAGAGTAGGGAAGCTTTTCTTTTCTCACGAGGCAGCATCCCTATTTATAAACGGTAATGAAATTGACACAGGTAAACTGATTATGCTAAGTATACTGGGTACACAGAATCTCTAAACACCATTTCCTTTGCCTGCTCTTTTGGGTTTAGACAGAAAGCTATGGAACTGGGGCTCAGAAGCTCAAGTCCCAATCAGTGAATAATTTATTAGCCTTTAATAAGTTGCTGATCTCTTTGTACTTCAGCCTAAAATATGAAGTAATAGCTCTCTTAGTAAATTGTTTTGAGATTTCTTATTGAAAGGATAAATATGTAGTAATTATGAAGCCCTTTTTAGCAACATTCCAACAAGGGATTCCAAGCTAAACCCCATTTGACATGAACTGGTTTTTTTTCATCAGCTAGAAATAAACTACTTTGAAATAATGAAGAATGAAGCATATCTTGAGTGATATTTTCCTATAAAAATTAAGATAGAATTATCTAAAATAGAGTATGAGAAAACCAATATTTAGTTCTTGAGCATCTGCTATTGGCTGGATGCTAGAGCTAAAAGTGGATAAGATACCACTCCTGATCTCAGGACACTCTCAGTCCCGAGGGCCTGACTGCAAACAAGCAAGCAAGTACAATAGTAGGAGGATACACACATCCAGGGCCAACATAGAGGACAGAGTCACCAACCGGGAGAACATCGTGGCCAGGTTTTTATGTCCAAATCAAAGAATTTTAGAGCTGGAAGGTATCCTAGAAATATTTTCAATTTAATTTTTAAAATTACAACTAAAAATTGCATATATTTGTCATGTACAACAGGATGTGATGGTTTGAAATATGTATATATTGTGGAATGGCTAAATTGAGTTAATTAGCATAAGCATTATCTCACATATCATTTTTATGATATGAAATATGAACACTTAAAATCTACTCTCTTCGTGATTTTCAGGAATTGCAATATATTATTATTAATTATAGTCACCATGTTGTACAATAGATCTCCTGAACTCATTCCTGCTATCTAACTGAAATTCTGTGTCCTTTCATCAACATCTCCCCAGCCCCGGTAACCACCATTCTACTCTCTGCTTCTAGGTTCAATTTTTTAGATTCTACTTATAAGTGAGATGATACGTTATTTGTCTTTCCTTGCCTGGCTTATTTCACTTAACGTAATGTCCTTTAGATTCATCTACATTGTCAGAAGTGACAAGATTTTCTTCTTTTTAAAGGCTGAATAGTATTCCATAGTGTATATATACCACATTTTCTTTACCCAGTCATCTGTTGATGGACACTTAGGTTGATTCCATATCTTGGCTACTGTGAATAATGCTGCAATGAATACAGGAGTGCAGACATCTCTTCAGTGTACTGATTCCTTTTCTTTGCATAAATATATATCTAGTAGTGGGACTGCTAGACCATATGATAGTTCTATTTTTACTTTTTTGAAGAAAAATTAAATTAATTTGTTTACTGTTTTCCACAGTGACTATACTTATTTACATTCCCACCACGAAGTGCAAGAGTTCCCGTTTTTTCACATCTTCACTTCATCTTTTTGTCTTTTTGACAATAACCATTCTAACAGGTAGGAGTTGATACCTCATTGTGGTTTTAATTTGCATTTCCCTGATGATTAGTGATGTTGAACATTTTTTCATATACCTATTGGCCATTTGTATGCCTTTTTTGTGAAATGTCTAAATCAAAATCCTAGAAACATTTATTTAGGTCAGCTTTTTTATGGTTTAGAAGAGGAACATGAGATCCTGAGAAATCAAGAGACTTGACAAAAATTATGGAAACTCACAACTCCTGATTTTCAGTCTGGTTCTTTTTTCGTTATATAACATTGAAACCAACTCAAGCAGTTAAACCTATGAAAGATAAACACACATACATACACACACACAATATTATATATAGTATTCTTAGTGAAATATAATAATATTGATATATCATAAATGTGGTATATATGATTTATAAATATATTCATAAGTTCATTATGAATATAATATAGAATTATAAAGTTATTTGTATAGTTATATCAAAGTATATATAATCAATATTGTACATTTTATAATATAATGTGCCTTATATATTATTATATATTTATAAGCATTATGTATATTCTATTATATATTATATATGAATGTCAAAATAAATAAATGTACAAAAAATATTGCTCGACAACTCAGAAAACTCATACAATAGCCTGGATTCTTCACTTTTCATCCATAATTTTATTCTGAGAAGATCCACACTTTTCTCATTTAAATCATATGCTTTCCTCCTATCCCACCATAAATGACAGCTCTTCCGGGTAACTTCGCTCAATGACCCTAAATCACTTCTGTATATTAACAGCCTTTCTCCAGCCTGTACCACCAGACAGTGGACTCCTAAAGAGACACTTAATTGAGAAGTAGTCCCCATGGTTATTGAGAACATAACCTTAGAATCAGGCTGGCACAAGCCAAGGTCGACTCTGCTATTTTCTAGATGTGAGTTAAGAGCAATTGCCCTAAAATCTCTAAACCTACTCATTTCTTCATCTACAAAATGACAGTAATATTTGTACTTATTGCATTGTCTTTCAGGATTCAAGTGCACATAGGCACATAACACTCAGTAAATACAGGTCTTTGGTCCTTTTTTGTGGTTCTACACACCGTGAGTGCTCAATAAATGTTTGTTATGCCAAATCGAATTTGATGTTTTCCTTCAAATTCTTTTATGTTTCTCCCTCTTCAATTTTAGCTCTATTCCTTTAATTTTGTCTCCCAGATACTGAGCGATAGATCATAAAAGGTATTTTAAATTATTTATATTCACCTTTGGGTGCTCCAAGAAAACAAACAGCAAGCTGCATCAGATTTCGCCGACAGCATTCTCCCCTTGTCAACACAAAGCAACAAAGGCAGCTATGGAAGTTTGTAAAAGCATTTTTTTCTGTTGACTCATCAGCAAAGAGACAGAGACAAACATCAAATGATAACATGAACAATCTTAGTAAATAAGAAGCAAACTGTGTAGTTTCTGAGACTTCCTTGGGGCAGAAACACACTGATTGAAGGCTTGATGTGGCCATTATCTGCAAGAATCAGCCAAAATAGAAACTTTCCTTGGAAATTTCCAGGCATTAATTGAAGCTGAGCCGTTTAAACCCAAATGATCTCCCTAAATGCTCCAATCCCCTTCTTGAATTTATGATAGTCTAATATCCCTGCCAGATTTCTTTTTCTTTTTTCTTTTTCACCTGTCTGGATTATTATAAGGTTAACTTATCAGACCCACCTTCAGATACACAACTCTGCCTCATCATCTGTTTCCTGATCTCCAAGAGCTATCCTGTGAGCAAATGGGCATGTCTCTCTAGCTATGCCTTCGAATCCATCCCAAATCCACCTCACTACCCTTTCACCTCTGACCTGAACTTCTGCAAGAGTTCTGTCTCCTCTCTTTCTACTCTTACCACCATTGATTCTCCTCACTACAGCCACAGCCAATGATATTTAAAATATTCAGGTAAACGCTCCATTATCTTTAGAATAAAATGCAAACTCCTTACTGCAACCTCCAAGGCCCTACGTAATTAGGTTCCTGACTTCCTGTTTGCCTTCATCTCCTATCACTGTTTTCCTCACTTGTGTCCAGTCATTTCTCAAATGCACCAAATAGAAGACAACTAAGGACATTTGTCCTCCTTGCCCTCTCTGCTGAGAAGATTCCCTCCCTGGATTTTTGCATGACTCATGCCTTCCATAATTCAGATAGCTGTTAAGAGAGGCTTTTCCTGAACACCCCCACTAAATGGCCCTCCCTACCCACCCTTTTGACTTACCTGAGTCTACTTTCTCATTCTCACTTATTTTCTGGGATTAATAAGTTACACTTTGATATTATCTCCATCTCTGCACTTGCACATAAGCTTTGTGCAACTTTACCAACAGGATCTGAAATAATACATGACACATAGCAGGTACTGGATAAATAGTTTTTGAATGAATGAGGAATGCAAAAAAAAAATATTTGTTGTTGGTCCCATAATACACAGAGAATTAGTTCTTTAAAAGTTATATAATTTGAAAGATAATGTGAAATCAGCAAAAATGTAGAATGAGATCATACTAGGGTAGGATGACTTCTGATACTATGCTAGGAAAAGTCTCAAGATGCCAGTAGGTAGAAAAGAGGCCACACTGACAATTTCTCCATTATATTCATTCCTATGTGAATGGATGCCACCCAAGCTATTCCAAATTCTACCAGATACATGCCCTTGTATTTTTAGACATTAATCAACCCTGGTGCATAGATTAAACTTAGTAACAGAGTCTGTTTACTTGCCTTTTATTTGCGTCTAGGGTGCAGCATGCTACTGAGCACAGCTCCTGTCTAGAACTGATGGCAACACTACTATTAGGAAACCAGACACTCAGATTATCTTCAAGGCCAATGGAAGTTTGATCTTGACACCTAGACCTTCTTGTTTTAGGTAGAACACTTCAGGGATTTAATATCAAAAGCATTTTGGGACAATGTGCAAAGCCTCAGAAAATTCCATTTCTATCGCCCAAGATGAAAGAGTACATTTTTACCAGTTCTGAGCCTTTGAACTACATCTGCTGTGTTGCCACCGTGTTTTCAAGCTTGTTAGCCCTGACGTGCAGGCAGAAGCTATTATTTTAATTTGCATTTCTGGACAAAAACATTGACCTAGATTTCCTTGTAGTCCATAGTCTGTGTGAAGAAGTGATTCGGGAGGCTGCTCCCTCAAGCCTCTCTATATAATTAGCTACATCTCAGACTGAGACAGAGAAAAAGAACAGGTAGGGGAAAAAAAAATTGGCCTGGCCTCATGCTAACTCTGGGAACCAAATGTATTTGTTTCTTTGAAAAAACTGTCTCCCAAGTCCTTGGCAGAGTGCTCAAAGTAGCCTTTATGTAAGTGCTGGAAGTTGTCTTTAGTCCAAGGCCAGGGACTGCAGTTCAGTGCGTGCGAGATCAAACGCAGGTGCAGCGGAGACGCTGTGCAGTTCAGCAAGTCACCCTGGGGGAGAGCCAAGTGGAAGATTGTGGGGGAAAAGCGTTTCATATTTTAAAAGATATTGAAGTACCGCTGCCTGGAGATGCGAAGTATTTAAGAGACCTCTTGGAAAATTCCTTTTTACCACACAAAATGGCAGGGATACAATTCAAAATAAGAATGATTCCTCCAGAGAAGTTCTGTTTTTACCTCCATCACAACCCTTTAGAACTCTGAGGTAAAAATAAACCCAGCCAAGATTTGAGATCTCACAACTTGGTGAGGAAAGCTGGAAACTTCACTCCAGCAACATAATTGCCTTGGTTTCATGTTCTTTTGTTCATTAAGTATTTATCCAGTGCCTGCTACGTGCTGGATGTGGTGGGAAGCAAATCTTGAATTTCTCTCGTGGAATCTATAGTTTTGTTTCCACATAGAGCATGTGCCTTTGCTTTCTTATCCCAGCTGTGGTGAATGATTTGAGGAAGTAGAACAGGAATGCTCTCCTGGCATGGTTATAGCCCTGTGAAATCTGGGCATTACGAAACCTACAGGAATGGAATTTTGTTTGTTTCTCCTTTCTTCCGTTATCATTTCTCTAGATCAGCTTCTTCCCAGGCACTTGCAGATGTTAAAATCAAAAATCTCCTTCAGAAACCTACCCTCCTTCATTGGTACTTTCCCATAGCTCCAGGGCGCACTTCACAGCATGGTAGAAAGAACATGGGTCTTGGCATTGCACAGAGCCAGGTTCAAATCTTGGCAGGTCTTCAGAGGCTACCACGTATGTGCTATGTGGCTTTAAATAATTTAGATTTGAATAAATGCTCCATTGCTTCCAGAGTGTAAATTAAATTCTGGCTGCATCTCAATCGTATTCTCATGTATATACTGAAATTATTTTTTAAAACCAGCACTTATTGAGTCCTTTCTGTACGCAGGCACTGGAAAAACAAAGCCAAGTAAGATACGTTTGGCCTTGAGAAAGCCAGACAAATTTCTATTTTTTTATTTCAGCATATTACGGAGGTATAAATGTTTAGGTTACATATATTGCCTTTGCTCCACCCAAGTCAGAGCTTCAAGTGTGTCCATCCCCCAGACAGTGCACACCGCACCTGTTAGGTGTGTATATACCTATCCTTTCCTCCCCACTCCGACCTTCTCAACAGCCGATGAATGTTACTACCACATGTGCACTTAAGTGTGGATCAATTAATACCAATTTGATGGTGAGTACATGTGGTGCTTGTTTTTCCATTCTTGTGATACTTCACTTAAAAGACTGGGCTCCAGCTCTGTCCAGGATAATACAAGAGGTGCTAGATCACCACTGTTTTTTTGTGGCTGAGTAGAACTCCATGGTATATATATACCACATTTTATTAATCCACTCATGTATTCATCAGCACCTGGATTATTTAAACATCTTTGCAACTGTGAATTGTGCTGCTATAAACATTCTAGTGTAGATGTCTTTTTTATAGAATGTTTTTTTTTTCTTTTGGGTAGATGCCCAGTAATGGGATTGCTGGATCAAATGGTAATTCTACTTTTAGCTCTTTGAGGTATCTCCATATTACTTTCCACAGAAGTTGTAATGTTTGCAGTCCCACCAGCAGCGTATGAGTGTTCCTATCTCTCTCCATCCATGCCAACATTTATTGTTTTGGGGACTTTTTGATAAAGACCATTCTCACTGGAGTTAAGTGATATCTCATTGTGTTTTGATTTGCATTTCCCTGATGATTAGAAATGTGGAGCATTTTTTCATATGTTTATTGGCCATTATTCTGTTTTCTTTTGAAAAGTTTCTGTTCATGTCCTTTGCTCACTTTTTGATAGGGTTGTTTGATTTTTTTCTTGCTGATTTTCCTGACTTCTATATAGATTCTAGTTGTCAGCCCTTTATCTGATATGTAGCATGTGAATATTTTCTCCCATTCTGTAGGTTGACTGTTTGCTCTGGTGATAGTTTCCTTGGCTGTGCAGAAGCTTTTTAATTTGATCAGGTCCCATTTATTTATTTTTGTTGTTGCTGTGATTGCCTTGGGGATTTTCTTCATAAATTCTTTGCCTAGGCCAATGTCAATAAGAGTTTTTCCAACATTTTCTTCTAGAATTCTTATAGTTTCGTGTCTTAGGTTGAAGTATGTTATCCACCATGAGTTGATTTTTGTGAGAGGTGAAAGGTGTGGATCCTGTTTCAGTCTTCTACATGTGGCTATTCAGTTTTCCCAGCACCATTTATTGAATAAGGATTCTTTTCCCCAGTGTATGTTTTTGTCTGTATAGCCAAAGATTAGATGGCTATATGAGGATGGTTTTATATCTGGGTTCTCAGTTCTGTTCCATTGGTCTAAATACAGATGTCATTATAGTCTAGCATGGGTAGTGGGATTAATACTACCGGTTTTAGTGTGCTATGCAGGGGAGAATAACTAATTCTGCCCTTAACTAGGGATGATAGGAAGGGCTGGGCTGGGGAAAGGTGAGATTAAGATAGATTGTGCAGGAGTTTATCAGATGGACAAAGTGGAAAAGGATGTTCAAAGCAGAAGGAACAAAATATACCAAGACATTAGGAGGTTACGCATCTTGACCTATGAAGAAAACAGCAATTATTTGAGATTGGATACCATATCTGCCTTTATTTCCTGTGTTTCTTGGAATTTCCCTCCAGCCACTATATTTATAATCATATACCTCCAGGTTTGTAGTTGCTGCTTCATTTATTTATTCAACAAATGGCTTTGAGTATATTCTATGTGTTAGGCAATGTAGCAAGTTTGATCCTATTGATATAGTCAAATTTCGTAGCTGAAGTCATAATAGATGAATTAATAATAGTAGTTAAATGAATATTTCAAAGTTTTTTTAGTAATGTTTCTGCTATGTGATTCTATTCTGGGGTCATAATCATTCTAGCACATTCTGGCACAATAAACATATTTTGAAAGAACTCGGTGCCCATTTATGCATTGATCAAAGAGTGAACTTAATAGGGACCTTCTCCAGAAGGTTTTACAGGAAACTGACAAATTGTCAAGTATCAATTATCAAATATTTTTATAAAAAGTAAAATACTTAGAAATACCAAAAATATCATACTCTTATAAAAGCCCTTCCCACATGATTATTTCTAAGCAGACTGTGACATCTTTTCAAACAAGATACATCAGGGCCATAAGCCAAATATGTCTCTTTCCTGGCTCCCAACAGGGTGCAGAATCCCTGCAAACAAAGACCTGAAAGACTGTTCTCCGCTTCTGCTTAGCGAAAATAGACAGCTAAGGTACAGCTTTGAGACGCTAATGACTGCTTGGGTTGTGTCGACCTGACACTGTGGAAATGATGGCTAATGATAAGTTATGTGTGTTCTACAGAGACAGAGATGGCTTGTTACTATGGCAATGGTTATCATGGCCTGACTTTGTTAGTATTCACAATGGTGAGTCTTAGTCATCCCCTACTCGCTTCCTTGCTGCCCACCCCAACCCCATACACACAAGATACACACAGTTCTGAGGTGGATATTTCTAGAACCAGACCACTAACTGGCTGTTTATGAGAGTCTATGTGGAAGGCTCTCTTACTGATGGATGTTTCTTTGTAGATATCAAAAAGTACAGAATAGAAGATCCCTGCCTTTTGGATCCCAAGTATTACAAGGGAAGTGAGTTGACCCGAGGGGTTATTTAATAAACACAGAGCAGAACTAAGATGTAGCCATCAACCTCATCTAAACCCAGTTCCCAGAGACTAATTTTGTCTCTGTGAGTTAAGTAGCCCCTGCTTACCTGTCTTGTGCACAATAAGTCATGCCATACATTGTAAAGAAGGAAGACTCAAAGACAAGGCCCTTGTGACCCCACAATACCAGCCACCACTCATTACCAAATAAAATTTTAGTAGAGTCATCAAGGGTAATTCATATATACCCATCCTCCCCTTTATTTATTCATTTAATTATTCATGCTCAATGCTCATTTGTTTAGCAGTTACTACATGTTAAGCACTGTTCTAGTTGCTGAGGATGCAATGATGACCTCTCTACAGTCAACCTTTAGTATGAAAGGAAGTTTTCTAAACAGACATTTGTAATGAAAGGGGAATCAAGGCTATAATTTGTTTCAACAAAAATCAAATTGAACATCTACTCTGTGCCAAACATTAAGTTAGGCAATGTAGATATACTCAAAGAGTTTAGTAGAAAATGTATTACAAGAGAAAGACATGTTATTATCATAGTGTTACAAGTACACCAACAAAAAGTATTAATATATGAAGTGTAAAATAGTCTCCAGGAGCAGTTAATATCTTTATTTAGAGACAATCAGAGAAAATATGCTGGGAGGTGACAATCTCAGTATATTTTAAGAGACACTAAGGGATTCACCACATGGACTGTTTTAGGAGGGATATTTCAACATGCAAAAGACACAGATGAAGAAATGATCACATTTTTCACTTCAGGAGTCAAACTGGTAGAAAACAGCAAAACTTGCTTATGCAGTACCAAATATCTTGAATTTTTTTCCTGTAAGTAAAGGGGAAAGGGAAGTATCAAAGATGAGGAGAGATAAAACTGTAGTTATATTTTAGAATAATCTCTCTGGTAGAAAAGTAGAAGTTGGACTGCAAAAAATGTCCCTTCTCCTTGGCCACAGAAATTGGCCTAAAGGTCAAAAGTGGGCACTTGATCCAATTGAGAACAGTAGGAATCCTTTCTGGGATGATTTCATTCTAGGGCCAAGAATGATATCTTTCCTTTCCTCTTACCTTGGTAAGTTGAGTTGACATAGTTGGGTTCTGCCGTGTCTTGTGCTATATGGAGCAAGCTTGTCTACAGTGAAAGAGAGTATGGCCAAAAGAATTGCAGGGATGAGAGAAATGGAGGGAGGGAGAGAGGAATGGAGGGAGAGAGAGAGAGAGAAAGAGAGCAATTCTAGTATCTGGATCCTCTTGAATCTGAAATCATGATTTCCTTCCTGTTTAAATAATTTGAGTTGTATCTGTCAGTTACAACTAAGGGCCCTGGCTCATGTAGAAAGTTTGGACTCAGCTGATGGTTAGAAATTTAGCAGCCAGCTGAAAATATAAAAGGCTTTCTGGGCACAGGGTGCCATCATCTATAAAAGGCCAGTGTATGTGATTTTATATGGTGAAAGTGTAGTGCTGTGGAGGACAGTGGGAAAAGCAGGTGGTGAAGTCGGAGAGTTGCGTGGAGACCAGGACATCAGTGACCTTATAGATCATACAGGAGCTTGGGCTTTATCCTATACATCAGCATTTCTCAACTATTATGGTAAAAGACCCATTTTTCTTTTTTTAATTTTTATTCTATTACCAGCCAATCTTTTTGTAAAATACATTAAAACTAATAATTAGGAAAAGGAAAAGGAAATAAAGACATACAAAATACTAGCCAAATCTTTAATTATGAGATTAAACTGACATAAAATCACTATTTCAAGTAACTATACACTTACTCCCCATTTCTGTACTTATCTTGTTTAAGAGTGAAAATAAACAGTGCATAGTCCAACCCCAGTTCACAGACCACACTTCAAGTGACACTGATAGTGACGATGCAGAGCCATTGAAATGTTTTCTTAAAAAAAATTGTCGAGATAGAATTTTAGCTTCTTATAATGACTATACCAAAAGTACATAGATTAACAAACATGTCTTTAACGATGCATTGCGAGTTCTGCTCTGAATCAAATCCTGTCCAAAATATTCTCAGGACCTTGAATGAGCGTACAGAAAGCATGCTGATAAAAAGCTGACAACAAGTTGTTAGGTCTAACTAACACTTTGAATGAAAGTATTAGGATTTTATCTTTTTAACTGTTGGAACTGCCCAGGAATGGAATGAAGTAACTTGTGAGATGCTAAATTTCTTCTTGACACTGGCAGTAGAAATAGAAAGAGGCAGAAATTGTGTGTGTGTGTGTGTGTGTGTGTGTGTAGGCATGCGCTTGCTAGAGGTAAAGACTGTAGTACCTATGGAAGGTCTCTTCCCAGTTCTCCTTTTGGTCAGTCTAACTGGCAAGCCATTTAGTCAAGCACAGAAAAAGAGAAAGAAGGATGCTCTGCCCTGTAAGTCTCCCAGGTACATTACCTAGGTATCTGTATAATTCTCTCGGGTTGGAAAACATCGGCTGTGGTCTGTGCCTCCTTTACCTGCTTATGTGAAGTGGACCCTTCCCTGTTTCAGAGTCAGTGCTTCAAAATGGCCTTTCTGTAGTACATTTTCATAAAAATTATAGTTTATTCTGTGGCATATATTCTATTTTAGAGAATATGTCCTGAAGAGCAAATAAATACCCCTAAATCCCAGAGATTGAAACAAAAATCTTCTTGGAGTGAAATTTGAAAAGATATATACAAAACTCGGCAAGTAAAAGGAAGGATTCTCCACATGGGGTTATCACATAACATTTTTCTTATACAGATCTAATAATTCAGAGAAAATGATCCCTCTGCCTGACTCCTCATGCTCTAGAAGGCTGTCTGATATCCTCAGCCACAAGCTGTCAGATATATTTTTGGAGTCACCTTTGAGGATGATCTTGATTGAGTTAATCAATCAATTTCCCACAGTGCTGATGTTCTGACTTCCCACTAACGGCTGTAGCAGGAAGGCACATAATTAAACTCCCTGCACACTAATAAACTGCACTCTTGCACTAGAGAATATACAATCTATTTCTCAAACATTTTCTATTAGGGAAATATCTGGGAAGATTTTCAGATCATATATGGAAAAGATTCAAGATATTAATCATCATCACATCATCATCATCACAATCTACTTTTTATTGAGTGTTTACTATGAGCCAGACAATATGCTAAATATTTGAATATGTTAGCTATATTATCTGATTTATTTCTAACAGTGACTCTGTTAAGAATATTTTATTATGAATTCCTTTCATAATAGAGATAGGGAAACTCATATATTCAGGAAGATTAGGTAATTTGCCCGAGGTGAAAAAATTAAAATCTAAATAGAAATGCATTATAAATGAAAAACTTACATACCATTCAGGGGGTGGAAAAGTGAATAAAGAAGCTGGAACATTCTAAAAGAAGTCAGAAAAAAAAGAGAAAAAAGTAAAGGAAAGGTTCAAAATGTGGTGAGAGAAATAAATTCACATTTATCAGTAACAATTATGAATATATTAAAAGAGCTATTATTTTTAAGAAAAAAATTAAATATAATGGCCTTAAATATTGAAATAAACAATTTAAAATATGCCCAAAAAATACATAAATAAAGCTGATGTGCCTCTATTAATATCAGAATAATTACTTGTGACAATTGACTGACACACAAAAATTAGACAATATATATTTTGTTCTATTATATAGGGATCATTTTCAAAAATTGCCCCCAAATTTGTCCACAATATAATTCTCAAAAAATGTCAAGGAATTTATTTCATATGGATCACATTCTCTAATGACAAAGCAATAAAATTAGAAAACTATTGCAAAAGTGTATTGAGAAAATTTAAAATGTACTTCTAAATAACTCATGGGTTGTGGAAGATAGCATAAAATTTCCCGAGCTAGAGTACAGTGGCATTATCATAGCTCACTGCAACCTCCAACTACTGGGCTCAAGCCATCCTTGTGCCTCAGGTCCCAAGCAGCTGGGACTACAAGTGTGCACCACCACACCTGGCTAATTTTTCTATTTTCTGTAGAGACAAAGTCTTGCTCTTGCTCAAGTTGATCTTGAACTCTTGGCCTCAAGCAATTCTCTCACCTGAGCCTCCCAAAGTGCTAGGATTACAGGCATGAGCCACAGCACCCAGCTGAAATTTGTAGTTTTAAATGTATGTATTAGAAAAAATTAAAAGGTAATATCAATAAAATAAGAATAAAACGCAAATATTAGAAAATGAGCAACCAAAGAACCCAAGAAAGTAGAAAGAGAAAAAGAATAATGATGATGGTAAAAATGTAAAAAATTGCAAACAAAGACACAATAGGAGATTAACAAAAGTAACCTTATTTTATTTGCTGGAGTAATTAAGTGAACATATCTGAGACAAAATTTATCTAGAAATTATAGGGAATTCTCATAAATAGCATTAGGCATGAAAAGGACAAAAAACTGGAGATGCAGTAGCAATGGAAAAATTCATAACTGAATATTCTCAATGCCATTATGCTAAAAAATTTCAAAACTTAGAGAAATTGAACTATCTTCTAGAAAAACAAAATTAGTCAAGACCAATTCAAGGTTAAAAGGAAAATTTGATTAGATTTATAAACCTGAAAGGAATGAAATAAATAGTTAAAAATAATTCATTATAATTAGTTATCTAAATAACTCAAAATCTGTGAGGGATTTTACAGGAATTTTTATGTAATATTTAATCTGTATTTTATAAAAATTACTCCAGAATATAAAACAAGGGATAAATCTCTTTTTAATGGGTTGATTAGTGGTCTCCCAAAATATGTGCATGCCCTGATCCCTGGAACCTGTGAATATTACCTAATGTGGCAAAAAAGTGAATGTTTCCTTATATATATGGCAAAGTATATGGTTAATTTGAGTCTTGAGAGGAGGTGTTTATCCTAGATTATTTGGATGGACCCTAAATGCATACATATTCTTATAAGAGAGAAGCAGAGAGAGATTTGAGACAGAAAAGGAAGAGGCAATTTGTTATAGCAGCCATAGGAAACTAATACACCTCCCCATTCCATTTTTAAAGTATAGTAACATTTTGATTTTTAAATTAGACAAGGCAGTATGAAAAAGGAAAAATTTAGGCAAAAATTCACTTACAAATACAATGCAAAAATCCTAAAGAAAATATCATGCTACTGAATGCAACTGAATATATATATATTTATGTGTAGAATATGCATGTACCTACCAGTACTCTACTGATTTTCATTCTTTCATCTTTTCTAATACATGCATTTGGGAAATTTTAATTTGTAGTGTTTTCTGTATATACATGTGTATATACAGGTATAAATAAACATAAAAACTTATGAGATGCACAAAAGGGGAACATAGAAACATGGAAGGGAGAAAAATTATTAATATAATAGTCAAGAAAATTTTCACAACTGAAGTATATCTGTTTTTAGATAAAAGGAGCCATCAAGCAACTAATAAACAGATTGACTCTAAGGTACAACAGAGAAATTTCAAAACACTGGGGACAAAGAGAACATCCTATAAGTTTCCATAAGAAAATAAAAGATCACAGATGAAAGATTTGATCAACAGAAAAGCTGGTAACTAGGAGGCAACAGACAAGTTCCTTTAAAAATCTAAAGGGAATTATTTTCATCTTAATATTTGATACTGAGCCAAACTATCAGTTAAACGTCAGCATAGAATAAAGACATTTTTAGACATATATGATGTCAATACATTTATTTCCCATGCA
This sequence comes from Cheirogaleus medius, assembly GCA_008086735.1. Classification (NCBI taxonomy): domain Eukaryota; kingdom Metazoa; phylum Chordata; class Mammalia; order Primates; family Cheirogaleidae; genus Cheirogaleus; species Cheirogaleus medius. The sequence goes on along the minus strand of VBSM01001124.1, from coordinate 57,326,644 downwards.
ACCTTGCTCTAAAAACTACTGAAGAATATGCTTCACAAAAGCAACAGAGAAATCTGGGGAAAAGCATACAACAGATACAGTAAACAGAAGATCACACGTGGAAGGGGGATGAAGGAAACATTCAGGATGATAGATTGGGGAGAGGCCAGGATGACAGCTGTACACAGAAGAAAACTAGTCCAGAAGGGAGATTCATAGATAAACTGCTTTAGGAAAATAAAATAATAGAGTCCTGATGTATCTAAATATCTTAGAATGAGATTTAAAAACTCTTCTAGATATCGGCCTTCTAGACAACACAAAGAATTTATGAAGAAGACCTGAAGGGCAATCACAGCAACAGTAAAAATAAATAAATGGGATTTGGTTAAATTAAAAAGGTTCTACTTAGCCAAGGAAACAATCAACAGAGCAAATAGAAAACCTACAGAATGGGAGAAAATATTTGCATGCTATACATCCAATAAAGACCTAATAACCAGAATCTACAAAGAACTCAAGCAAATCAGCAAGAAAAATTCAACCCCATTAAAATGTAGGCAAAAGACATGAACAGAAGTTTTTCCAAAAAAGATAGACAAATGGCCAATAAACATATGAAAAAACGTTGCCTGTCACTAATCATCAGAGAAATACAAATTAAAACCACAATGAGCTATCACCATCATAAATCACCTGCATTATGTTAATGACTTCCTTTAAAACACAAATCAATTAATTCATACCCCTCACACATAATGAGTGCAATGTGCACCGCCTGGTGGATGGACACGCTTGAAGCTCTGACTCGGGTGGGGCAAGGGCAATATATGTAACCTAAACATTTGTACCCCCATAATATGCTGAAATAAAAAAGAAAAAAAATTCATACCCCTCCTTAAAATCTCAGTGGCTCTCTAGAGCCCAAAGGATGATGTCTACACAAGACCATCCATAATCAGCCCTATGCTGACTTCTCTAAACTTAACCCTCACCACACCTGCCCTGAATGGATGTTGTTCCCCAAAGGCCTGGAGCTCTGCTATGTCTCCAAAACTCTGTGCTATGCCATTGTCTCTGGAATATTTTCCCCAATCTCTTCTGCACATCTATTGGCCCTTCTGATCTCAGATTTCAAGTCATCTTCCGTAAGAGGCTCTATTAGATTTATAGGGCTTTTGTAACAAGTTACCACAAATTGGGTAGCTTAAAAAAACAAATGTATGCACTGACAGTCTGGAAGCTAGAAGTCCAAAATCAAGGTTTCTTCAGGGTCATGCTTCATTTGAAGGCTCTTTCTTGCCTCCCCAGCTTCTGGTGGTTGCTGGCAGTCATTGGCATTCCTTGGTTTAACTCCAATCTCTGCCTCTGTCTTCACCCAACCTTCTGGCCTGTGTGTCAATGCTTGGGGTTGGGCTTCTGGATGAAAGGTGGGGGTTGCCTATAGGAACTGTAGATAGGGGCTGTGCAAGTTCCCAGGGCACAGAGTGGAGTCCTTCCTTTTGGGGTGATCTGGGAGCAGCATATGGTAGCTATCAAAGGACGGTAAATGCAGCTCTGAGGCAGGAACCATTGTGTGTCCACCATCCCAGCAGGCGCCAGCTGCTGCCTCAGCTTCCCTATGGCTTCTAGCCACTCACAATGGGCAGTGCTCTCTCAAGAGGAGCCTGGTGGTCTACACACCTAGGTCTTCATACCTTGTGGTCCCTCCAGGTCCAACTCTCTGGTCTCAGACCATTTAAACACTTACATACACAGTTAGTATGAATCCCATTGGCTTTGTTCCCTCTCTCACCTTCTCTCTATTCTAATGAATCTTTTCTTTTTTTCTCCCTGTCAAGTGGGTAGAAAGGGCTTGGGCTTACTCCAAAATGTTTTTTCCAAAACTTGTATCTGTTCCTTAAGTCCATTTCATTTTCTTAAAGGCCCAGGTATTTGAGACCTAAAAGGCAGGTAAGAATCCTTTTTCTCTCTTTTCTGTTATCATCTTTTTATTTTGGGGCTTTGGAAAGCAATTAGCTCAGACCAGCATAGTTTCTTGGATGAGAGGAAGAGAAACAGTCTCCACAAAGTGATGGCTAAGTTTAAGCTGAGCCATAAGAAATTGCTGGTATTCAATCCCTTTAACTTACAAAATAGCAATGTCAAATTGTTTAACTAATTTTTAAACCTTCTCTCACTATATAAAAGTATTAATATATCAAAAGGCTTTACTATGGCTAAAAATCACTATTTTTTTAAAAAAAGTGTAATTGTGCAAACTAAGAAGGTAGAATTAATCGGAGAGCTTTCTAGAAGAGAGGAGCTATGTTAGTCTTAAGGTAGGGACATGGGCTAGTGGAGAGAATCAGAGAGGGCACAGCAGGTGCAGGGATGGCTTTAGTGGGGAAGAGTTGCTTGAAAGGCAAATTGATTGAATGAGACAAGGGACTTTGTATTAATTTTCATCAAAAGAGGTGGTCAGCCAACTGACAAGGAGATTCTCACCGTTGATCTGAGTTTGTGATTCTAACTGTGTAAACCTGTCTCCTCTAGCAAGCAACATGGTATAGTGGAAGGAACACAAGACTGAGAGTCAAAAGACCTGAATTTTAATTCAAACTCACATGACTGGCTGGGAAAGCTTGCA
>VBSM01001124.1:57292141-57306257 GCA_008086735.1 Cheirogaleus medius | reverse complement strand
AAAAAAAAAAAAGAATAAAGTACTACGGAGAAGAGTAAAGCAGGGAAGGAGAACCAGAGGGGAGATGAGGGTTGCAATTGTAAATAGGGAACTGTGACACTGTAGCAGAGACAACGGAAAGGAGGTGAGGTATGAGGTGTAGAGATACCTGGGGGGATGACATGGAAGTAACAGGGACAGACATGGGATAATGCAGGAATCCCAGGAAAAGCAAGGAGCTCGGGGCAGGGGAGCAAGTGGAAGAGGGAGAGTAATAGGAGGTGAAGTCAGAGCACTGACACAAGCACAAATCTACGGGCTTATCACCCTTTTCACTGTGTCAGCTTTACTTTAAGTGAAATGCAAGGCTATTTGAAGGATTTGGGCAGAGAGATATATGATCTTAGAGTCTAAAAGCATCACTCTGACTACCAGTCTGAAGACAGAAGGGACAAGGGCGAGTCAGGACAGAAGCAAGGAGACAGCTTACCAGGCTACAGTCATTATTCAAACAAGAAACGATGGTGGCTTGGGCCAGGAGGGGGTGAGAAATGCTGAATTCTGGGCATATTTAATATGCAGAATCGCAAGATTTACTGGTAGGTAAGGTATGTGATGTGAGGAAAAGAAAAAGTCAAGGCTGACTTTGACTTGAGCAACTGGACATTTGAAGATGCTATTTACTGAGTCAGAGAAAACTACAGAAGCAACAGTTTGGTGGGGGAAGGACTGAAGTTGGGTTTTGTATGTGTTGTTTAGAAGGCCAAGTAGATTTCCAGGTGGAAATATTGAGTTGACATTTAGATAATTCTAGTACTAATTATTTTTGATGGTTTTAAGAATTTAAAGAGCTTTACTATCCAGCCCTGTCTACTTTTCCAATCGCATCTGCCACCGTGTTTTACCACCCACCTAGTACTCAGTACTCAATAGAGTACCATTTTGTTGTCTTTTTCATCTCCATATGTTTGCAGGGGGAATTTATACCACAGGATGATCTTCCCTTCTTGTCTATCCATTTCCTTCTTTTTGCCATGTCTTATTAGCCAATATTTAAATTAGGTTTTGTCCAATTCCTCCCTCCTTTTATTTTACAATTCTGAGAGAAACACAAAGAAGTATGATTTGTTTAAGACCAATATCACTTCCTCCAGGAAGCCCTTCATAACCTCTCTGTGTAGAGGTAAGAGATGTCCTCCTTTGAGCACTTTTAGGGCCTTTCTGGAGCTTTAATGACAACTTTTATCACATTTATTATGGATTAATAATTAATTTCTTAATCATCACTGTACTTAACTGATTTCCATGAGCCCCATTAAAGATGAAACTGTCCTATTTCATAAGAAGTATTTAATTGGTATTTGTTGAATGAATAAGTAAACAAATGAATGTTTTATATGGCAGAAACAAAATGGGGAGCCCATTACTTGGAAAGAACTTCTGCAATAGAACATTTGTCATGAAACTGTTTTGAGCAGAGGCAAGTCTTGAGTGGTCATCTCTGCTGGAACTCTTCCTAACTCAATCTGTTTAGCCTTGGTGTCCTGCTCAGTGCCTAGCACAGAGGATACATTTATTAAATGTCTACAGATAGAGCAGCCAAAGGAACTCTAGAAATGAGTCACAAAAGAAAATCTTATCTGCAAGTTAAGAAAATCTTATCTCCAAGTTCTATGCAATCATGGAGAATTAGTCACTTGAATAAAATTTGGAAATTAAATTTCAACCCCTTTGATAGAAAGTACCCTGCAGAATTATTTGACACTAGTAATGTTGTCACAACCTTCTGGAAGGAACTTATTCTTAAACACATCTTAAAAGTGCCAGGCTCCAAAGCCTCCTGTCAATATTGGTTTGCCAATATCAGATAGTTAAGAAGCAAATGTTTTTGAAAACAGCAGCTGCCAAGCATTTCTGAAGGAGGCACCCAGGGTGTGCTGATGAATGCTAAGCAAGAACTACTCTCCCTTCCCTAAACATGCCAGGTTATCTCCCTTTGACCGTTCACCCACCTGGAACACCCTTCCCCTCCATTTCCCCTGGCTAACTTCCGCTCCTCCAAGTTTCAGCTTAATGTCACTTCCCCTCAGCAATTCTTTATTAAACCTCCAAGATACATCATGGTCCCTTTCTAACTGTTCCCAGAGCACCCCATAAACCTCTCTATCAGGGCAATGATCTCCTTCATTATGGATCGTTGGTCAGTTGTCTGCCTCTTCTCTCTGTTATAATTTCAGCACACTTAACTCAAAGACTAGAATATTGAAATGTTCAATAATATGACATACAGCAGTAAGTTCTGATGGTTGGGGGTGATTTAAAAAGCACTGGTGGACAAGGCTCTTCGGAAGGATTGGCTCACATGTAGGGTGCTAGAAATAGAATGTTCCAGGCATCAGACATCACGTCATTCATCCTATAATTCAGCCTGGGCCAATCCCACTTATAATGTCCTGGTAAAGTCACCATGGCTGAGTCATGCTATTATGTTATTATGAAATTACTTAAATCTCTTTTTTTAAAGTATATTTTACCTCAGTTAGAGAATTTGAAGGCCTAGGCCATGTATTCTCTTCTTTATAGTCCTTCAAGGTTTCTAATCGTGAATACAAACATCTAAAATTAAGATTTGAAAATCTCAATGTTTGTCCTGAAAAGAAATTGTATAATCACTCCCACAAATCTTCAGGTATTTCTGAGACGTCTAATATATAGCATACTAAGGTTAAAGTGTTTCCTTTCTTTCTTTTTCTTTTTTTCTTATGCAGTGGGTCATTCCAAATCACAGTTTTGAGTGGAGTGGGAAAATTGTGGTGGATTTAGTCGGTTCCTTTTCCTGTATATCCATAGAGTTTCCAGAAACATGCCTGGACAAAACCCATCTCTGTGTTTCTCTGATTCTCTGCCAAGATCCTTTGTGTCCACAGCAAATAATGCATGAAGCCTTGAAACTACTGAACTCATTAGTTGTCAGAGTGGTAGATTGAGTACAATTCACAGTTAGAGCACCACTGAAAAAAGAAATCAGTTATAAAACAGTCCTAAGTCCACTTAACATGCAGGTGATGTTAAGCACTTAATATAAAATAAGCAAAGTCATTACCAAGTTGCACCAATCATTCCATGACCTCATAAATGAGGTCAGCCTAATAATACCTTACAAACTAAGCTTTCGAAAGAAAATGGCTGTTAGGGAAGGTAAAATTCTCACATTTTGATTATTGAAAGAAATTAAAATTTCTTTGCCAAGTTTTATTTGGTTCTCAGACACTTTTTTAAAAAAAAATCTAGTCTGTAAATAGACATTTATTAAATGCACACACATATGTGTGTACTACATGTGCTAAAAATCATTAAAGCCTAATATCAAATAAGGAAACCAAAAATTAAATTCTAATTCCTGCTTTAGGATAAATTAATACTGATCTCTAAATTTATAAAATTGTATTTTTAAGTTAGATATTCTATTATGTGTATGTCTATTATACCTCAAGAGCAAGAGAAACAGAAGAGAGAATTAGAGTTTTCTAATAATATTGAACAAAAGACAGCTACATGTGAAATCATTGCATGAGTCCCAACTCTGGAAATATTAATGTATGGTTATACAGTCCACCCATTTCTTTTGGCAAATTCAAAACATTATTATTTTGTGACAAATAGCAGTGACTTTAATGAAGCAGAAGACCATAGTTCAAAGAAATAAATGTTTAAATTAAATTAACTATGAAATATGGTAATATATTTTCCCAGTTAAAATAGTCTTTGCAAGTTTTTTCTGAGATTTGTGGTAGACTAACTTGCTGCTTAGTTTATCCTCCCACTGTTTTTCATTTGAGCTTTATAATTTTGGATCATGAGCACATCTTCAGCAGATTCCTGGGGAAATCCTGAGAAGTCTGGATTTAGGATGTGTCCCAAGAAATAGATTAGGTGTTTGCTTCCACCAAGTGCCACAGTATCACCAAACTGCAACTGTTTTTTGTTTTATATATTAATATCAACCTGAGTGTTTTCTTGAAAATACAGGTAGTGGAAAGTCAAACTTCAAATCTATATGTTTACTAATTTTAGAAGTGATCCTCCCCCACCAAATTCTAGGTAGAAACAATAAAGCTCCCTTATCTTCTTCTCGTGGTGGTGGAGGAATCACTTCTTCCCTACCATTTCAATCAGAAGGCAGCATTTTGAGACTCAATATCAACTTATTGTTTTGTGAAGACTTAGAGGCTTCATTTCTTGCCCCTACATGGTTAATGAATCTTGTGCATTTGAAACCTACAGATCTTTCCTAACTCCAATCCCACCCCAGGTGTAGCTGTTGAATTTTCATCTTTCTAGGAGATCTTTCCTTATTTTCTTATGAGCTTAACTATGCATTTTAAAATTTCATTTTTCCCAGCATTTCTGGATGTTTTGCTGCAGGAAGGTTTTCTGGTTATGTACTCTACTACACTGCCAGAAATGGAAATTTAAACAAAATCTTAACTGAAATAGTGACACATACTTAAAACAAAACAAAACCCAAACATACAAAGTAAATCTCAACCCAAGTTAATTTTGTATTGTTCATAATTGTGTAATTCTCAAAATATGTTACTTTTATAATTACTATTTTCCAAAAGCATAGCTACTACTATATAATTGCTTTATTTATACAATCAGAAAATTCAGTCTATTACATACACAATATAAAAAAGAACTTATAATGGCTTATAATAAAATAAGAAATTAAAAATAAGTTAGACTGTGTATAACATATGTTTAATGTACATATGTTCCACTTATGTAGGATATAATATCAAAAGAAATCTATATATGCCAAACATTCTTGGAATGATTTGTCAAATATTTTAAGAAAATATTTTGTTTTCCGTCTACCAGTTCCGTCAATTACTAAGAGAGGAGTATTGAAATGCCCAGTTGTACTTTTGAATTTGTCTATTTTGTTTTAATTTTGTTAGTTTTTGCATCATGTATTTTGGAACATTGTTGTTAGGTGCATAACTATTTAGGATTGTTAAGTCTTGGTGAATTGAGTTTTTTATCATTATGTAACATACTCTTTATCCCTCATAATGTTTTAACTCTAAAGTCTACTTTGTCTAATATTAATATAGCCTCTCCAGATTTTTAAAATTAGTATCTGGATGTTATATCTTTTTCCTTTTTTACTTTCAACCTATCTATCTCTTGGGTCATCAGACTTTTTTCTTAAAGGATCAGATGGCAAATATTTTAGGTTTGTAGTCCATGTGGTCTATGTCACAGCTGCTTACTTCTACCATCATAGCATGAAAGCAACCATAGACAATATGTAAATGAATAGGCATGGCTGTGTTCCAATAAAATTTTCTTCATAAAAACAAGTGGCTGGCTTATAGACCATAGTGTACTGACTCCTATCTATGTCATTATATTTGAAGTGAGTTTCTTGGATACAGCATATAGGGAAGAGGTAGAAATTGAGATTTTATAAAACAGCTTTATTATAGTTTATACTGTAATATTTAAAGTGTATAGTTTGCTAAGCTTTTACATATATAGACCCTTATTATCACTATAATCAAGATAATGAGCATATCATCAGCCTCCAAAACTTTGTGTCTCCTACCACTTCCCACCCACCACTCAGCCCTAGGCAACCACTGCTTCCAGTCATTCTTCATTAGTTTGCATTTTATAGAACTTTTTAAAAATAAAATCATATAGTATGTATTCTTTTTGTCTGGCTCCTTTCACTCACATAATTATTTTGAATTTTATCCGTGTTGATAAGTATATCAATATCTAGTTGTTTTGCTTTCAATTTAGTGGGTTTTTCTTTTTGATTCTTTTATTCTCCTTTCTGCCTGCAAATGTATTGATCCCGTTTTCTTGATTTTATTTTTCTCCTTAATTAACTTAAATGTTATACATTTGATTTCTATTCTTCTGTGAGTGCCATTAAATATTTAACACTGTTTTGTATTTGACCAAAATATAAAGGAAACCACTGCCTTTATCCTTCTTCTGAATTATATATAGTCCTTAGAACATTTGTAACTAAATTTTGTCTCCTAATTTCATGTCATTGTTATTTAATGCGTGGGCTTCAAAGAGTGTGGGGTGGGGAAACAAACACTGCGCACGATGGCCCAGAGAGCCATTGGCAGAGCTGTCTGTGCCCCAGCTTAGCACCAAGTTAGTGAAGCCAGGAACCTCTGAATGGACCAGGAAGCCCTGGGCAAAGAGCACCAGGGATGACAGCCCAGAAGCAGTGGAGTTGAAAGGCTCTTGCTCAAGTTCACCAGGTTGCATAAGCCATTTCAAACCCAGGGCAACCAAGGTGAAAAGAGCTCCTCAATAAAGGAATATTAGCTATCCCATCATGGTTCTGGAGCCACTCAGAACCAGATTTAATCTGGTTTAGAAAAATAAATCAATGTGATGGTCCACGTGCCTAAATACCATGAAAAAAATCTACCATATACCATTCATTGATACCATATTTTCAGAACCAGGAAAGTGCTAATTTAGAAGCAAAATAAATACCTGACGCAAACCTGTTATATTCTCCAGATTCCATAAACTTTCTTATAGCTAGGGCAATTAGCACCAAATGAACAAAACTCACAATGCTTTCTGTGGTTTTCCTACTCTCTGTCTCCTTCAGTATAAAAGAGGCTTTATAAATCTCAAATAGTTTTATCACTATCATAGTATAAAAGTACCATCCAGCTTCTCATAGCATTACAGGGAAGGAGGATTCAACTCTTTTACTGTCACAGACATCTGTCAGCCTCTATTCCGGTGGATGTTTCCGCTGCTGGGCCTTATTATTTTTTACCATTGTTGAAGATGTACACCCCTCCATCACAGCCTGCTCAGGTGTTTGGCTGATTCTACCACGGAGACCACAGTGGCTGCCCGATGTCTGGTGTGTGAAATAACATGTCAGCATCCAACCTCTCTCAGTAATGAGAATCAGCATTTCTAGGAACTCCAATTCTCCGGAGCTGGTGCCTTTTGCTGAGAGTGGATAAATATATAGATGAAAAGAGCCTTTATCGCTCCTATTCACTATCTATCTGATTGCATATTGTGTTGTTTTGATTTATAACCCACTCTCAAATTCCTGGATTGGTAGTATCTATTATCTGTGGTTGTCACTTGCAAGAATTGAACTTTATTTTCTTTACTGCTCTTGTGTACCTGTGGTGAGTGAGAAATGGTCTTCTCTGTGCTTTCATTTTCACAGGCTATACATAAAAAGTTGACAGAGGAGTCCCTCAAATGCACATATGTAGTGTGTATAACAAAGGGGGAAAAAAGAGCCTGAAAGAAAAAATAATGAATTATTAGCAGTGAAATAAAGGGAAAAGGAAATAAAGTGAAATAAAGGGAAAGAAGAAAAATATGCTGAAGTCATGTTTTTGAAGTTAGAAACAAAGGGAGATGAAAGAACTCAAAATGAGATGTCAAGATACCTGGCTTCCCTGCCACTTTCTAAGTTAATTAATATTTCAGAAATGAATATTTTCATATTTCAAGCAATGATTATAATCTCCCCCCACAATTTTGTTTTGAAGATGAAATAGACAACTTGTGGTACCTGGCACCTTGAAAGTACCTGTGTCAGCTTTGGCCAGGTGGTAAATAGATAGCACATTCAAACTGACTCAGTGGAGAATGTCTAATCAGTAGACTCTGTACAAAGGTGAGGGTAAAGTTTAGGGAACTATACGGGATAGTGTAGCACCCCAAGGCTAGCAACAGTGGGGAGCCACTAGCATTCCTAGGGTTGAAGTGGTTACCAGGACTGAGGAAGGCAGATGTGGAAGAGATCACCTAGCAGGAGCTGGGTGTATTATAGTAGAGTGAGCCAGTCAACCCAGCAGGGAGAGGGTCAGAAATATACCCCAAACGCACTCTCCTCCTGTTCCCACATCTGCTCGTGTCCTACTCCTACCCCTACCCAGATTAGCAGAGAAGCCAGAGGGCAAGGGAAGCTATAGATGCAGCACAGGGCAGAGAAAGGCAGAGAGAAAAAGGCTAGTGAAGACACCCAGAATGACAGTAAAGGTTGCTCTCTTTCCTTTTTTTTGTTGTCGAAACCACAAGGAGGTTTCAATCTAGGTCTAGTTGCTTGTTGCACAAAGATCCAATTATAGAGGCAAGAAGGATTGCACAAAGAAGAAAGGAATTTTTAATAAGACATGCATCTTCCTGGGAGAATGGGAAAAACTGCCTCTAATCTGTCTCTCAGACTAAGGAGAGCATGGGCTTTTAAAGGAGGGGCCATGTGCCTTAGGTCAGGTCATGTGCATTGGAGACAGGTTGTGGGGGATGTTGAGTCATCAGAAAGTCTGCTCAGGGGCCTTCAGAATCTCAGCTCCTTTGTCTTGCAGAGAATCCACAATATCTTGGAAATGACTCAGGTAGTTAGATAAAGGAGAAGATTATATAAGGGTCATTGAAATTTGTTCAAGGATGGGGACAGTTACACTTTTATGCCTTTTACTTAAGGATTTGGGGTAGGTTGGTATACATTACTTCTAAATATCCCACTCATCTTTCCTGTTCTTCATTTTCCACAGAACATCTAGAGTAGTCTTACCAACTTGTAAATCTGATCGCATCTCATCTCTTCTTAAAACCCTCATCAATTTGCCATTGCACTTAAAAAGCCCTGTCTGATCCGTCCCTGCCAATCTCCCCAATCTTACCTGGACCCCTCTCCTCCTGGCTCATGACACTCAACTAACACCTCACCCATCTTCCCTCCCTTCTTTAAAAAGCTGCACTTGTGTCCACTCCAGGGCCTTTGCTCTAACCACTTTGCTCAAGTTTTTCTTAGAGCTGTTCAAATGTCCATTTATCCCTTCATCTGTAGCTCAAATACTATCTCTGCTGAAAACCATTCAAGACTATTCATTCTAATGTAGCCCTCCTGGCAGACACTATTGGTTTTCTACCCAATATATAGTCTTTCCTTCTCTTTCAAATGAACAAAACTTCATTTTCTCATTGGACACATTGCTACCCAACTGAAAAGCTACATTTCACATCCTCTTGCAAGCATGTAAGACCAAGTGACTGAGCTGAGACTAATGAACTGTGAGAATGAGCCTCCTATAGGAATGCTAGGCAGTCTTCTAGAGATATGAGGTATTTCCTTGTCCTCATTCTTGGTCATCTGGCTGCTTGGAACACAGATGTGATGGCTAGAACTCTGCAATCATCTGGAAATATGGGAACAAAGGTAATACCATGAAGACTAATTAAAGACTAAAAAGCAGGAAAGATGTAAGATCCCTAATGACCAGGACTGAACTTCCAAACTATGAAATTTTGGTTCAATGAGTTTAAACATCCATTATTGGGTGTTTGCTTTTTCACCCCCCTATCTCTTTATCTGGCAGCTCCCAACCCTTCTCAGGGACCCTTTATAATATTTTTTCATTTGTTTTTTTCATTGGACTTATCACTCTCTGAAATGATCACATTTATGTATTTGTTCAGCTGTGCATTGCCTGTATCCCCTCACCAGAGGACAAAAGTCCTATCAGTCTCAATCACTATTTTATCTCCAATTCCTAAAGCAGTGCCTGACACATCACGTAAGCATTCAATAACTACTCTGAATGAATGAATAATTTTCCTTTACTTTAGTTTTACTTCAGATGAGAATGTTGGCTAATAGGTCCTATTTTCTTAAATTTTTTAATTCTCCATTGGAACAGTTAGAGGGAAGAAGAATACAGCTACTGTGGCTGTTCAGAATCAAAGTAATAAAATCATTTCTAAAGTGAAGTGATTTTATATTTAGTTCATTGGAAGGCCAGTACTCTGTTGGAAACCAGGACCTAAAAGTCATGTAGGTACTGTTACTGTACCAAAAGACAGCTTGAAATTAATTTTTTTTATTAAATTGGTCTTATACCTTTTAAAAGAATCAATTTAGGACTTTTTCATACAGCCACTAAGAGGAGGGTGCTGCTAATGAAAATCTGCAGGAACTACCTGAAGGTCAATACACATGCACATTTCAGATTTAATCTTGTGGGGTTCTCTTGCAAAAGTTAATACTGTGAGGAGTTTATCCTCCAAGATAAAACATTTTGTAACTCTTAACAAATGCACTCTGAATCTTGTCTACAATGCAGTCTTTCCAACCCCACATCATGTAATTCAACTCTAGTTTTGTCCACTCAGTCTTATTTTTAGTCTTCTGGTGGTGATAAGTAAAGAATGTGTAGTTGTTTGATCTCTTCTGGATTAGCAGCTCTTCAGTTGTATTCATTGCTCAAGATGATTTGGTCTGGTATAGATTTGACCCTGAAAACAATAGGAGAACAATAGAGCATGTTGACAGAGATGTTTGGGATGTAGGTTTGTGAATCTGGCAATCTGAAGTACTCTGGGAAAACTGGAAAAATTAAAGATTCTTCTTATTTAGATATAGGTATATTTATTATAAGAATAATAATTGATAACACTTACTTAGTATGTCCCAGACACTCTTCTAAATCCATTTTATTTACTGTCTAACTTAATCATCTTACCAAGAGGTAATCTTCTCATCCCCCATTTTATAGATAAGAAAATTGAGGCACAGAGAGTTTAAAAAATTTGGCCAACATCATGGGGAAAGCAAACAGCAGAGCTAGGTTTTGAATTTTGGCCATCCTGACTCCAGAGTCTGTGCTGTGCTCCTAATCATCATGCTAAAATTACTTCTGAAAATAAAATCTTACTTTGTGAAACATTTCCATATGTGATACCTTATTTGATTTTCATAAAAACTATATCTAGAAGTACAAGGCAGACATTAACATCCTAATTTTTAAAGATCAGAACACACAGAGACCAAGAAGTTGAATGTTTTACTTAAAGTCATAGGAAATTTGAGATCAGTGCATTGTAGTGGGACCAGCAGAAATTGTCCAGCCCAGTGAATCTATGTCAAATCCAGGTTGCATGTTTGGAATGTCATTTAGCTCTTTGAGCCATAGTTTCATCATCTCATCACCTATATAATGGGGTATAGAACAGGGTTTCTCCATCTCAGTACTGTTAACATTTCGGCTGAAGACAATTCTCTGTTGGAGCTGTCCTGTGCATTGTAACAGGAAGTTTAGCCACATTCCTGGCCTCTAATCATTAGATGCCAATAGCACACCCTCTTTCACTTTCTCTCCCCCAACTATGGCAACAAAAAATGTCTCTAGACATTACCAAATGCCACCGTGGTGGTAAAATAGCCACCAGTTGAGAACCACTATATGTACCTCACAGTATGTTCACAGGTATTAGAGAAAATGCATGTAAAGTGATGGGCACACAATATGTCCTCAGTGAATGTGAGCTAATGTTAGTTATACTTGAACTTAGCTCGCTCTTAGACCAGTGTTCTTTCCCTGGTAATAAGGACATCACTTTCACAGGTTGTTGGAGGGATCAAATGAACCAGTGTATATGAAAATGACTAATGATTACTCAAAACTTATGGGCCTTCTTGGAGCAAGATCAGATCCTGAGGTATAATAAATGAATTAAAATGTTTCATTTTTTTGTAGTGCTGAAGTCAGTATTCCAATTGCACTTGCCTGAGGCAAGAGAAAATCCAGAATATAAACACGTGTATGCACACCCAGCCCTAAGCTAATTCTATATTTCACACTATGGGCACAAGTCTTGCCTCTGGATTGAGCACTGCTATTTCCAGCTATAATTACAGTGCTTTCCAGTTTATCTAATATTAGGTTTTGAGTTTTACGGAAGCCAAAAATTCTTGAAAACTTTTTAAGATTCATTTCCTATCACAGCTTCCCAGGAGGCCTTCTTGCATTGAGCACTTTGGCCACCTATATGCTTTTGGTCATTGTAGGATTTCAGTCAGAGACAGTTGCAAAGTATTGACCATGGGCTAGCTATTTCTGGTCTTCCTTCTTTGCTTTGCCAGTAATTGAGCAAAATAAAGAAGGACAGTTTGTGTCAGAGGGAAGGATGGAAGAGGAGAAGACCTACTTAATAGTACCTCTTCCTGGCAGAGGCATTTGAGACTCCATTTCGCAGCCTAAAAAAGTTTTGAGTAGATTTTTTTCCCTACAACTTTCTGTTGTGACAATGATGTTTCTGTTTGTATCTCTTCAGGGCATTTTTCTCCTGTTTATTTAATACACAGAGGCATAGGGGTTCTAGGCACCTATTAACAACACCAACCACACTGGCATCACTCCTCATGGATTTCCTGTTTCTATATTTTGCCATATCAAGAAACAAATCAAAGTGCCTATCCCCAAAACATTTTACCACAGTTTGCATCATAGACAAAGCAAACCTTGCCAAGATATGGGCATTTCTGGCTTGCTTCTACTCCTGGACAACCCTCTTTTTAAGAAGTTTTATACATTTCCTATTTTATTCTCTACAAGTGTCTGTCTCAAATTTACCCTTTGATAATTTCAGTCTCTCCCTTTCTATGGCTACTTTTCTCTTATTATCCAGTTGTTTACTTCTAATTCCTAGAATGAGCTCTCAAAGACTATCAGTTAATAGCCTCCTACATATAGCCTGAAGTCTACCAAAGTTGTGCCATCCACCATGTTCTTTGTATGGTGTCTTACATCCCTACCTTCTTCTACAGTGTCCACATTGTCTGGATGCTCACATTCTGCTCTCATCCACCAAGATTGCCATTAGCCACCAGGGCTCCTTTGTGAAAGTTAGAAAAAGACAGCTCTTTCTCTAGGTCAGTGGTTCTCAAACTGTGGTCCCAACACCAGCAGTGTCAGCTTCATTTGGAAACTTGTTAGAAATGCAAATTCTCAGACACACTTGGACCTACTGAATCAGATCCCCCAGGGGTAAGAACCAGTAATCAGCTTTGACAAGTACATTGGGTGATTCTGATGCATGCTAAGGAAGAACATTGATATAGGGGAATGGCCAGAACTGCCAGTGGGAGAGGGAGGCAGGATTTTAGCTCTGGCCAGCATCCCTGAGCCAGGATCCCTTGACAGAATGGTCCTCCCTCACCCCTGCAGACATATAGCCTGCCTATTATATTCTACTCATCATTTCAATACTCATATAAACTAATATTTTAATAGACCAAAGAAGCAAATACATATAAGGACATCTGTAAATGTTGGAAAAGTATTTTATAAACAGAACTCTAGAACAAATTGACCTAACAGACATTTACAGAACATTCTACCCCAAAACCACTGAATATATGATCTTCTTATCAGCTCATGGAACATTCTCTAAGATTTATCATATCATCAGCCACAAAACATGTCTCAAGAAATTAAAAAAATAGAAATTATACCATGTATCTCCTCAGACCACAATGGAATAAAATTAGAAATCAATTCCAACAGAAACACTCAACTCTACACAAAGTCATAGAAATTAAACAATAAACAACCTACTGCTGAAAGATTATTGAGTCAAGGAGGAAATTAGGATGGAAATGAAAAGATTCTTTGAACTGAATGACAAAGAGGATACAAGCTTTCAAAATTTATGGAATACAAAAAAGACAGTGCTAAGGGGAAAATTCATAACCTTAAATGCTTACATAAAAAGACAGAAAAGATCACAAATTATCAACCTGATGTCACATCTCAAGGAACTAGAAAATGAAGAACAAACTGAACTTAAAGCCATCTGAAGAAGAGAAATAACAAAGCTCAGAGTAGAATTAAATGAAATGAAAACCAAATAAAAAATAAAAATACAAATGATCAATGAAACAAAAAGTTGGCTCTTTGAAAAGATAAAATCAATAGACCACTAGCCAGATTAACCAGAAAGAGAAGAGAAAGAAGCTCAACCAGAAATGAAAAAGGATACATTACAACTGATACCACAGAAATACAAAAATATCATCCATGCATACTACAAAAATTTCTATTCACATAAACTAGAAAACCTAGAGGAAATGGATAAATTATTGGAAACACACAACCTCCCAAGACTTATTCAGAACAAATAGAAATCCTGAAAAGAACGATAACTAACAGCAAGATTGACACAGTAATAAAATATCTTCCAATAAAAACAAGACAGATTCACAGTCAGATTCCACCAGACCTACAAAGAAGAATTGGCATCTATCCTACAGAAATTATTCCAAAACATCAAG
>VBSM01001124.1:57236451-57281834 GCA_008086735.1 Cheirogaleus medius | reverse complement strand
AAAAAAAGCTTAACAACACTAATCATGAGGAAAATGCAAATTAAAACTACAATGAGATACTGCTTTACCCCTATCAGAATATCCATTATTAAAAAAATCAAAAAACAATAGATGCTGGTGTGGATGCAGAGAAAAAGAAATACTTCCACACTCTTGGTGGGACTGCAAATTAGTACAGCCTCCATGGAAAACAGAATGGAAATTCCTCAAAGAAATAAATATAGACCTATCATTTGATCCAGCAATCCCACTGCCGGTTATCTACCAAAAAGAAAATAAGTCATTTTATCAAGAAGACACCTGCACTCAAATATTTATTTCAGCACAGTTCACAGTTGCAAAGATGTGGAACCAACCTAAGTGCTCATCAATACATGAGTGGATAGAGAAAATATGTTACATATTAATATGTACCATAGAGTTCTACTCAGCCATAAAAAGGAATGAAATAATATTGTTTGCAGCAACTTGGATGGAACTGGAGACCATTATTCTAAGTTAAGTAACACAGGAATGGAAAAACCAAACACCACATGTTCTCAGTAATAAGTGGGAGCTAAACGATGGGTACACACAGGAACAGAGAGATGTAAAGGACATTGGAAACCAAGAAGCAGGGAGGGTGGGAGGGGAGGTGTGGGATAAAAACTTACCTGTTGGGTACAGTGAACATTATTCTGTTGACGCGCACACCAAAAGTCCAGGCTTAAGCATTATACAAAGTAGCCATGTAACAAAAATATTTGTAGCCCCTTAATATTTTGAAATAAATAAAATATGCAGAAATACATGTTTAACTATAAACATGATTAGTAATATAAAGGAGACAATCAGGATGCTATGGGAGAACTATATGGAGGACCTAAGCCAGGTGAAATTGTGTGTCATTTAAATCAGGACTTGAAAGGGAGTTTCGCCCTTGTTCTGTAAGGAAGAAGGTGAGAATCTTCCAGGCAGAGGAATAGAATATGCAAAGTTCCTGAAGGAGAAAGTTGGGACTTCTGATGAACGAGGATGTGGCTGAAGTATGAACAGAGGGAAGGAAGAGAGATGGCAGATGGGGCTGGAGAGATGGATTATGAGGGAAGACATCGTCAACAATAT
Organism: Cheirogaleus medius; assembly: GCA_008086735.1. Classification (NCBI taxonomy): domain Eukaryota; kingdom Metazoa; phylum Chordata; class Mammalia; order Primates; family Cheirogaleidae; genus Cheirogaleus; species Cheirogaleus medius. The sequence goes on along the minus strand of VBSM01001124.1, from coordinate 57,280,730 downwards.
TTGATATTTCAGACTTTATTTGAAGGACGCTGAAAGGTTGCATGGAAGATTTTAAGCTGGAGTATGACATAGCAATAACAAGCCAGGGATTCTTCTAAGCATTTTACATTTTTTTAACTCTACAACCCTACTGGGGGCATAATCTGATCATCCCTATTGTACAGATGGGAAAATTTAGACTTAAGAAATTTCAGTAATTGATATTCAGACAACCGAGCAAAAAGCTGAACTGGGACTCACACCCAGGCAGTCTGGCTCTGGAGCCCAGATGAACTTTCACCTGACACTGTCTCTAACGAGCAGCTTTTTGTATCAGAGGGCAGTGGATTGGTGAGCATGTTCCATACATATTTGTTCAGCTGGAGTCAGTGAACGAGAGTGTCGACTAGGATTTCAAAAAGAAATCACTGGGCATCTATTTGCCTTGGCTGCGTACGCTGGCCTTTTGACAAATGTGAACATCACTACCAGAAGTACTTTCTGCACCTATTAGACATTTTGCACTTAAAAGCCTCTGCAGGAGTGGGAGACAGTCCATATTTCAGCAACTTCCATTTAGCTGTCGTATACCTTCCCCACATTTCCTGCCGTATGGCGAGCATTGGATTAATAAAATCTTCTTTACTTAATGAAAGTTTTCTGCCCTCACCTACTCAGCCACACTGTATTCTGCTCCTGATATCACAGCCTAATAATGTGAAAGTGAGATGCACAAGGTCAAACCCAGACCTTGGATCCTAGCGTGGCTTTGAATTATTTAGCAACTGCAGCCAACCTTTAATGAAGGCTAGGTACTGAGCTTTTGCTTCCCCTCAACCATCCACTATATAAAACTCTGTCCCATCTAATCCCTGAGTGTGAGAAACAAGGGGACTATAGTAGAAAAAACTAATAGTTTAATTGTGCTTTGTGTATTTTTGTGTATGGAAAATTTGAGGACCATAGATGTAGAACTCTGAAGTTAATGCATTTTAACTAAGCATTTTAAGCTAGTGAAAGTGATTGGTTTTCCAAAATGTAGTATTTAAATAAGTAATATATTCACAGTACAAATACAAAAACAGTTTTCCACTCATCTTACTAAAAACTATATACATATGCACACACATACATATGTGTATATGTACATATATATGGAGACATATGTACATAAATATGTGCATATATTTGTATATATGGAGACAGAGAGTTTCAGTTCTTCCCCCCTCTCTAAATCACTCCATTCCCACCAGGCCTCCTCCAAATAGGTAACTTCTGTTATTCATTTCTTTTATATCATTCCAGAGAGCCCCCAGGCATATGAAAACAAATACAAATATATATTCTTATTTTCCTCATTCTTAAACAAAAGTTGGTATACTATACACACTATTCTGTTGTTAATTCTCATATAACATATAAGTATTTAGGCAGCTTCTTCACTTTTTTAACCATTAGTCTTATGTGATTATTGAGCAAATTGAGGAACTTTTTGTTTGTAAATAGCTTTATTGAGATATAATTCATGTATCATACAATTCACTCATTTAAATTGTACAATTCAGTGTTTTTAGTATATTCATAGAATTGCATACCATCACCACAATCTAATTTTAGGATATTTTCATCACCACCCAAAAAACCTAATACACATTAGTAATCAGTCCCCATTCACTCCCCTAAAGTCCCCTCCTTTAGTCCTAAGAAATATTAATATACTTTCTATCTCTATAGATTTGCCTATTATTGACCTTTAATTTAAATGGAATTATACAATATGTAGTCTTTTGTGACTACCTTCTTTCACTTAGTATAATGTTTTCAAGGTTCATCCATGTTGTAGCATGTGTCAGCACTTCATTTTTTTATTCGTGAATAATATTACATGTATGGATATAGCACATCTTATGTATTCATTCATCAGCTGATGACATTTGGGTTGTTACCAATTTTGTCTGTTATGAATAGTGTTGCTATGAACATTAGTGTTCAAGTTTTTATATGGAAGTATCTCTCATTTCTCTTCAGTATATTCATAGGAGTGGAATTGCTGGGTCATATAGGAAATTCTATGTTTAATATTTTGAGAAATTTCCAATTTGTTGTCCAAAGTGGCTGTACCATTTTACATTCCCATAAGCAATGTATGAGGTTTCCAATATCTCCACATCCTCACCAACACTTGTTATTATCTGTCTTTTTTATTACAGACATCCTACTGTATGTGGAGTGGTATCTCGTGGTTTTGATTTTCATTTTCCTAATTAATTATGATTAATGATGTTGAGCATATTTTAATGTGCTTATTGACTATTTGTGTATCTTTGGAGTAATGTCTATTCAGATCCTTTGTCCATTTTAAATTGTGCTGTTTTTCTTTGTATTATTGAGTTATAATAATTCTTTATGTATTCTAGATAAAAGCACTTTATAAAACACATAATTTGTAAATATTTTCTCCCATTTTGTAGGTTTGTCTTTTCTTTTGATGATATATCATTTGCAACACAAAGTTTTAAATTTTGCTGAAGTCAAATTTGTCTATTTTATTAGTTTATGTTTTGGGCATTGTACCTAAGAAATCATTCCCTAACCCAGCTTCTTGAAGATTTACTCCTATGTTTTCCTCTAGTTTTTGTAAAACTACAAAGTAGAGTTTATCGTTTTAACTATAGGTCTTTCATCCACTTTGAGTGAATTTAGATCTTTGATCTATATTCAGTGAATTTGTGTGTATGGTATGAGAAAGGAGTCCAACTTCGCTCTTTTGCACATGGATATCCAGTTATCCCTACATCATTTTTTAAAAAGACTCATTTCTCCCCCTTAAATTGGTTGGCACCTTTGAGGAAAATCAATTAACCATAAATGTAAAGTTTTATTTTAAGATTCTCAGTTCTATACCATAGAGTTATATGTCTATCCTTAATTCTTCTTCTACACTTTCTTAATTACCATTCTCTTGTAAGTTTTGAAATTATAAAGTGAGAGTCCTCTACTTTATTCTTTTTCAAGATTGTTTTGGTTATTCTGGGCCACTTGCATTCCCATATGCATTTGGGATTGGCTTGTCAATTTCTGCAAAAAGCCAGGTGGAATTTTGCTAGAGATTTCATTGAATCTGTAAATCAATTTGCAGAATATGCCATCTTGACAAAATTAAGTCTTCTGATCCATGTGTGGGTTGTCTTTCCATTTATTTAGGTCTTTAATTTCTATGAAGTGTTTTTATAGTTTTCAGTGTGTAAGTCTTACCCTTGTTTTGTTTAGTTCTAAGTATTTTATTCTTTTTGATGCTATCATAAATGGAATTGTTTCTTAATTTCATTTTTGAATTGTTAATTGCTAGTGCATAGAATTGTAATTGATTTTTGTACACTGATATTACCATAAATTTAATGAACTCATTTATTAGTTCTAATAGATGTTAGCTGATTTATTAGGATTTATATATACATTAGATCATGCCACTTAGAGATAGTTTTCATTCTCCCTTTCTAATAGAGATGCCTTTAATTTTTGTGTGTGTGTGTGTGTCTGATTGCCCTGGTTAGTGCTCTCTTCAGCAGCACACATACTAAAATCCGAACGATACAGAGATTAGCATGGCCCCTGTGCAAGAATGACATGCAAATTTGTGAAGCATTCCATAAAGAAGAAGAAGAAGAAGAAGAAGAAGAAGAAGAAGAAGAAGAAGAAGAAGAAGAAGAAGAAAGAAGAAGAAAAATAAGAATTGCCCTGGCTAGAATGCAATTATAAATGTTATAAATGCAATAGTAAAATATTGAATAAAAGTGAGTGGTGAAAGAAATATTCTTATCTTGTTCCTGATCCTAAGAAGAAAGCATTCAGTCTTCCACCATAAACTACATACAATGTTAGCTGTGGATTTTTAATAAACGTCCTTTATCAGGTTGAGGAATTTACCTTCTATTTCTAGTTTTTCGAACAATTTTATAATGAAAGGGTATCTGATTTTGTCAAATACTTTATCTGCATTTATACAGATGATCATGTGGGTTCTGTTCTTTATTCTACTAATATAGTACATTATGTAGATTGACTTTTAGATGTTAAACTAATCTTGCCTTTCTGGGATAAATCCCACTTGATCACGGTTTACAATCCTTCTCATATGTCCCTGGATTTGGTTTGCTCCTCATCCCTTTTTTAAAACTGCATATTTTTCCAGTGTGTGGATAGTTTATTTATCTAGTCCCATATTGACAGAAATTGGGAAATTTTTAATTGTTTGCTGTTTACAAATAATGCTGTTATGAGTAACCCCATATTTCTGTCATTTCAGAAGTAGAAATGTCATTCACAGAATACATAATTATTTTGATATATAATGTTAAAAATCCTTGGTAGATAGGAACATTCATACACTGCTGTTGGAACTGAAAACTAGCATAACTTCTATGGAAAGTAGTATGGAGATACCTCAAAGAACTAAAAGTAGAACTACCATTTGATCCAGAAATCCCACTACTGGCTATTTACTCAAAGGAAAAAAAGATATTCTATAAAAAAGACACCTGTACTTGAATGTTTATAGTAACACAATTCACAATTGCAAAGATGTGGAAACAACCCATGTGCCCAAAAAGACATGAGTGAATTAATAAAATGTGGTATATGTATACCATGGAGTACTATTCAGCCATAAAAAATGGTGAACTAATACCTCTTGTAGTAACCTGGATGTAGCTGGAGACCATTCTTTTAAAGAAGTATCACAAGAATGGAAAAACAAACACCACATGTACTCACTTATTAAATTGGAACTAATCAATGAACACTTATGTGAACATATGGAAATAACATTCATTGGAAATCAAGCAGGTGGGAAAGGGGAGGAGTGGATGGGTAAATTCACACCTAACACGCATAATGCACACTATCTGGGGGATGGGCACACTTGTAACCTTGACTCAAATGATACAAAAGCAATATATGTAACCAAAACATTTGTACCCCTGTAATAGTCTGAAATTTAAAAAAAAATCCTCTGTAGAGTTTGAATCCATTTATATTCCTGCAAACAATGCATGAAATTGACTATTTAATTACAGGCTTGACAACTGTCATTAAACTTTTGGAAATATATCTATTTAATATGTAAAAAATCAATCCATTTCAGTGACCATGAGCATGTTGTCATGTGTTTGAGAGCTATTTGCAATTCCCATTATTTTCAGTGTCTATTCCCAGGCCTTGCTTATTTTTTGAGGATATTAATTTTTCAAGACAATTATAGTTATAGAAGCACTTTTTATATTAGGAAAAAATGCAATTTGGCCTCATGTATTATTTATTTTTTCCATGCAGGATTTAAAAAATATTATTCAGTAAAATTTATATACCATTTTTATGGTTTCTGGATTATTAGCCATAAGTAGAAAGATCTGCCTTACTCCAAGGTAATAAAGCATTTCCCATATCATATCTTTTTTTCTAGAACATTTATGTTTTCTTCATCACATTTAAATAATTGACCCATTTGAAGTATATCCTGGTGTAAGATGTGAAGATTTACAATGTTTTTTTTTAAGATGTTTGGTTTTCATCTCATCAATATTTATTGTATCTTTATTCACTTGAGATATCACAATTTTATATACTATACTCCTACATTAATATGGGGTCAATATTTATATAATGAAGTCCCACATTAATATTTTCAGAGTTTTCTATCCTGTTCCACTGGAATTGTCTTTCTGTTAATGTCTCAGTACCATGCCACTTTATTCATTTAAACTTCATAATGCATTCTTTTTTCTTTTTAGTAATCTAGTAGGTTGATTCCTCAAAATCACTTTTTAAATGTTTTTACCTATTCCTTGATATACTTATTTACTTATGTTTCTATATGAGCTTAGAAACAGCCTATCTAGTTTTTTAAAAGTTGATACTTTTATCAAATTAACATTATATTTATAAATTAACTTGGATAATCTTGACATTCTTCATAATGAAAAATGTTTCTCTATAAGTCATAGCATCTATCCTATTTTTCACTTCATTTTTGATGTCCTTCTATAATGTTTTACCTTTTTCTTCATATATATTTTACACATTTCTTGTTGAGTTTATTTCTAGGTATTTTATCTTCTTTGTTGCTATTGTTTATAAGTTTATAAGATTTTTTTCTATCATATTTATTAGCTCATACTTGTTTTGATATATGAAAAATATTGATTTCTATATAATATATTTGTAACAGTATGTTTTTCTGAAAACTTGTATTGTTTTCAATAGCTTTTAGTTGAATATCTTGGGTTTCCAAGGTTTATATATAATTATCATCTGGAAATAGTGATAGTTTTATCTCTTTCTGATTTTTAAAACTCATTCTCTTACATAATTATGTTAATTCATACTTCCACACCAAGTTTAAATAATTGTGTATTTGTGTGCTTATATATAAAGTAGATTTCTTGTAGGCAGCATTTAGTTGAGTCTCATCTCTTTTTTTTAATCCAGTATAACAATTTTTGCCCTCTCAATTTGGTTTTTAGGCCACTTATATTTAATGTGATTTTTATATGATTGCATTTATATCCATTATATTATTTTTATTTGTCCTATATGTTCTTTGTGCCCTTTTCTCCCTTTTTAGGCCTTCATTTGGGTTGATTGAATTTTTTTCTATGATTTCATTCTATCTCTTGTTGAATTAGTAACTGCAACTCTTTGTTGTTTTATTTTATTGGTTGTTAGGGTTTATATTACACATCTTCAACTTATCACAGTCTCTTGTCAAGTGATACTGTTACACATCACATATAGTATAAACATATTACAATACTTTTCTCCCATTCCTCTCTTCTGGATTTTCTGCTATTGTTGTCCTTTGTTTTACTTCTACATATTATACAAGCCCCACCTATAAATATTATTTTTTTAAGAGTCAACTTTCTTTTAATGGGATTTTAATAAGAAGAAATATCTTTTTTTATTTTTGTAATTACCATCTCCAATGTTCTTAATTACCTTGTGTAGATGAAAATTTTCATCTCATAACATTTTTCTTCTGAATGAAGGACTTTAAAAATGTAAATCTTATAGTGAAGGTCTAGTTGTCATGTATTATTTCAGCTTTATTATGTTGTAAAAGTTTTATTTTGTCTTTTTTTGAAATATTTTATCACCAGTAAAGAAGTATAGACTGACAGAAACTTTTTCTTTCATTACTTTAAAGATGTTTTTCTCACGTCTTTTAGCTTGTGTTATTTCAAATGACAAATATAGCATTATCCTTGTCTTTGTTCCTCTATGGGTAATGTTTCTTTTTTCTCTTGCTACTTTTAAGATTTTTCTCTTTATCACTGGTTTAAACAGTTGGATTCTGATAAGCCCTGGTGTAGTTTTTTTTTTCATATTTTGTGATTGGAGTTTGTTGAGTGTCTTAGACCTATGGGTTCATAGTTTGGAAAATTTTTTTGGCTGATATTTTCTCAAATATTTTTTGTGCCTTCTAACTTCAGTTCTCTCCCTCAGATACCCCAACTACACAAAAATTTGACTACCTGAAGTTGCCCTACGTTGTAATGATATTCCATTCTTTTTTTTTCCCCCAGTCCTTTTTCTTTCTGTTTCATTTTGGGTAGTTTCTATTACTATGTCTTCAAAATCACTAATCTTTTTTATCTGCAATGTCTGTTCAGCTAATATTTTCATTCAGTGTATTTTTCAGACAGTTTCCACTCCTAAAAGTTTGATCTGAGTCTTTTTTTATATCTTTCTTGTTTCTACTTAGCATTCTCAATCTAGTTCCCCAAACATATGGAATATACTCCTAATAACTGTCTTGATATCCTTTACTAATTCTATTGCCTATTTTATATTTTGTGTTAATTTCAATAGATTGGCTTTTCTGCTTATTGTAGTTTTATCTTCATGCTTCTTTTCATTCTTGTTACCTTTTCTTGGTCCCAGACATCGTGAGTTTTACCTATTGGGCACTGGATACTCTTATATTTTGATAAATATTCTTGAGCTTTGTCCTAGGAACTGGTTAGGTTACTTTACAAGAGTTTCATCCTTTGGGTCTTGCTTTTAGGCTTCATTTGGCAAAGCACCATTTATTCTAGGATTAACTTTCCCTGCCATTAAGTGAAGCTCTTTTTCAATACTCTAACCAAAGCTTCTTAAATTATGAGGTTTTCCATTCTGGTGGTTGGGAACAGGCAGTAATCACAGTCTTGTCTGAGTTAGGAATTATTCCTTTTTATTCTTTCAGGTGGTCCATCCCAGCCTTGACTAGTACACTCACTCACATGCACTGATCAGCACTCAGCTAAGGATGTGCGGGAGGCTTCAGGCGGATCTTTGGATCTCTCCCTCTGTGCAGTCCACATCTCTAGTACCACGTCCTGTACACTCTAGCCACCTTGGCTTCCTCAGACTCCCAGCTCTATCTCTTCCAGCTCTATCTGCCAGTCAGAGAGACTTCCAGAGTCTGCCTGGGTCGCCCCTGCCTGCCCAACAGCCTGGAAACTTTTTCAATGCAATAAACTAGGGAAATTATTGGGCTCACCCTTTCAACCCCTGTCTCTCAGGGATAATTTCCTTTGTTGCCTGATGTTCAATGTCTCAAGAGCCATCCCTTCACACATATCATCTATCTTTTATTTGTTTGACAGGGGGGTAAGTCTCTTTTACTCGATTTTGATTGGAAGTAAAAGCCTCAGATCTGTTTTTTGTGATCTGTGTTCTACTAAGGCTTTCTCTCTGTGTTTTTCTTTCTTTCCATGCATCTTCTGCTCAGTTCTAGCTAATGCTGAAAGTCTTATTCAGAGTGACTGAAAATGGAGTATAAAGGTTTTAATTTCCCCTTTTACTTGTTTTACCCAATAATCTAAAAGAGAATGTGAAAGAAGTTGACATTCTCCAATAAAGCCATTTCAGTTTCCATTTCAGCAACAGATAGCTAATAAAGTGCACAAAATTCTAGTTTCCCATTCTTTAAGTAGAATAAATTGAGGTATATTTAAGGTCAACAAGTTTCTCGGGACATTTAACGTTTTCAGGACATAGCATATGGGGGTTGCATTTATAATTCTATAGCTAATGGACCTTAATAATATTTTGAGCATTATTCAACAGCCAGGAAAATTATCTGGCCATTATTATCACCATTATTACTAGTATAATTGCCTTTCTCAAATGAGGCAAAATTTACTATTCTCTGGGGTGGCAGGTTTGGGAGGCATAATTTTAAAAATGTAGTACGACTTTACCTTCTTTATTTTTAGTCTGGTCACTTCAGCCCCCAATTCATGGCCTCACCTTTTTCTACTATTGAGAAATTTTGCTCCTTTGATGCCAAATGAGGAAATTGAAAGTTCCTCTTGCCCTCCAAGTTATTTTTCATGTTATTCATGGAGCCATAATGAGAAATGGGCTGGGGGAGGACTATAGAATAAAGTTTTAGAGCATATGTTTTGGAATGCCACAAACCTGGGTTTGAATCTTAGTTCTATTACTTGTTGGCTTTGAGCAAGTGACTTAACCTCTCCGAGCTATTTCCCATCTGTGACGTGGAGGTTATCATACATACATCATTAAGTTTTGCTGAGAGTTAAATAAGAAAATGTATTTAATTCTTCAGCCTAGTGCCTGACACTTTGCCAGGCACCATTATCATTATTGTTGATATTATATCTACACTATATTACAATTATGATTATCATTTATAATGAGGAGAGATTAGAAACAAATTCATCCCCTCCAGCAGCCAGATCAGTATCACCTCTTCCCAGTCCAAGACTTTTGAAGGGATGTGCCAAGCTCAGGCCATTATTGCCGGTTTGATTATTTAAGTTCCCTGAGCACCGAGACAGTGCAGCATTTATGGGAACACAGCATGAGGTGGCGGCAACCTCTCCCACTCTGAGTTGAGTAGGAAACCTGGAGCTGGCCGCATGTGTGTCTGAGAACAGCACAGCCAAAAACGACCATCTGGACCAGTGCAATCAGAGCTCCCAGGAAACCTGTGGAGCCTCTGACTAAACCAAGTTATTTGGCTTCTAATCAACTTAACATTAAAATTCTCCAAGCCCTCCCATCTAAGATGCTAATTCCTCCTAAAGAGGCATGTGATGTATAGGAGCCCACATCAATCAGGCTGCTGTTTTCTTCTGCCTCATCTCACTTCTGTCAGCTAGATTGATCCATTGGAAATCAGATTTTTCCCTTAAAGTAAAGCAAAACCCTGATTTGAATAAACACCTTTACTAAATCCTCACTTCAAGAGACCTGAACACACTTGAGGACTTAAGACCTTGCCACCCAATAATACTTCTCCTGGAATAGATGCCAGATTCTCTTTCTTGTTAGAAAAGTGAGCAGGCTTTTTCAGGCCAACCGTACCTTCTAGAATTGCTCAGTCCTTGACCTCCTACCCTTCCAAAAAAATGTCTGATGCCCAAGGATGTCCTGAATTCTGGGCATAGCACTAGTACAGAAGCTGTCTTCTCCAACAGGTTTAATTAGTGATCGATTCTGTTCTAAGTCATAAAATGCATCCTGTAATTGCCTTTACTTCATTGCTTGCTTCAGCCCAGGTAAATGACATTAGGAGAAGTCTGACTGTCCATGTTCCCACAATGTGTTAAGAAAGACCTTCCTATTTAACCCTATATTACAAATTTGACCTATTTTACCAACAATTCTGGGGGAAACTTTAGATCAGACCCTCTGCCTCATTTTCTATGTAATTACCTTGACTTCCCTGAATACAGTTCCAGGCACATAAAAGCTATTCCATCAATGTTTGCTGAACTGACAATAACAGTTGCAACCAAAAGAATCATTTCTCCACTTCCATGGATTTGTATTTGCAATCTCAGTCCTCTTGGTATTTGTTTCCAAACCTCATAGCCAAGTAGTATTACAGGAAGATCTCAATAAGCAATTCTACACAATACAGACAAGCAAATAGTGTGCATTGGTGTGAGAGTTTTAGAAATGTTAAAGGTTGGAGAGGGTAAGAGGGGTATCTATACTCCCATGGAAAGAGGTAAATCTATTGTAAAATTTTTACAATCTATTGTGACCCAGCCATCATTGCAGTTAATAACAATAATGATGATGACTGTGATTATACTATGGCTTGTCATTCACAAAGTGCTTTTGCCTATGATATCCCATGTGATCTCTGTAACAACTGTGGAAAGTAGGAAGGATCGGATTCTTATTCCCTCTTTACATATAGGGCAACAGAGCTCCTAGAGTCAGCTACTGGTAAGTCACATGGCAGGATTAGCCATGTTAACACCTATCCTGATATACTTCCCATCACCTCTTCCCAGCTGCTCCTGGTATTCCACTTCCTTAAGGGCTCCATCCTGAATCACTGAATCCACTCCTACATATTAGAAGTGAATATATTGCATAATTATTAATTCAACAAACTATCCAGTGATTAATTAGATATGAGGCACCATGATGGGTTTTGGAGGAGGAGAACATGCTAAATAAGATAAAGATCACTACTTCTGTGGAACTCAAAATCTAGTCAGGGAAATCAAAATTGTAAATCAATATTTCTGTGGAATGTGATAAGTACCTACAAAGTGTTAAATAGACAAAGAAGAGAGAAGAATAAACTCTTCTGAGGGAGGAAGTCAGAAGAGCTTCAGAAAGTGTTGATCTTTGGCAGGGTCTTGAAAGATAAATAGGAGTTTTAAGGAAGAGAAGAGGAGGGAAGAGAAGAGAGGGTGTTTATTTTGGGCAGGAGAAATGAGCAAAGGCAGAGAGTCATGAACAAATGTGGCCTCCTTGTGAAAAGATGAGAAGCTCAGTGTGTTGCATGTACAGGATATTTAGGAAAAGTGGTAGTAGGTGGGACTAGAGAATAAAATCAGGCCAGATGAGGCCATAGTGAGAAATCTAGTCTTCAAACTTATGTGTTACGTATATTTTCAGTATTTAATTTTTAAAAAGATAGTAAGTTTTGTAAATAAACATTTCACCTAAGCACTTGGTTAATAAACGTTGAAATTACTTCTCTAGAAGGGGACCAAGCTTGTTCTGAGGTTGGTGTAGAGAGGGTATGGACCTTGAGGTCAATCGTGGAGGTTGTCTGGGCACCGTGGCTTTTCTTGGTGGCTGCACAAAGGAAAGGGACAGCTCCTTCAGACCCTGAGAAGGAAGCCATGCCTTAGAATAAAAACAAAACCAAAACACCACATATGGGTTTATTTTATTATAATCTCATTTAAGTGTTGATGATGGCAGATAGCAGAAAGGCTCCATAAAAGGGATGCATCTCAGGAGCATGGAGATCGGACTGACTGGTCACCCAGTATCCCACCTCTCCGCCTGGTGGTTCTCCTACCCTGACTGTGGCTTCTGTTTCCCTCCGTAGTGTTTTGCTCTGTGTGAGTGTGTGTATGTGTGTGTCTGTGAATACTAAATATTAAATAATTAATAAATAAATAAACTAAGCATTTCTTTACAAGAGGTTTTAGAGTACCTGGTAAATCTTTGGTGTTTTGTCTGAAAATGTATTTTGCCAGAATAATATAAGCCTAAAGAACAGCAGCCTGCCAAGCTTCTGCTGTGGTTCCCCTTCCACAAAGTGGAGAGCTTTGCATGTGCAATAAAATCCCAGCTCCTTCCCATGGGCTAGAGGGCTTTCTCCCGTTGCAGCCCAGCTTCCCGTCCTCCTCTAGCCTGACTTCCATGCTCAGGCGTGCTGGCTTCCTTTCTTTCCCTCAAGGTTGCCAAGTTCTCCCTAGCTCAGGCCTCTGCACATGCTGTCCTTCCTCTGCCTCCACCTCTTTGCATGGCTGATTCCTTCCTAACTTTCTGGCCCAGCCCAAATGTCACCTCCTCATGAAGGACCTATGTGACCACCCTGTATCTACAGTCACCTTTCTCCATCCCATGCCCAATTATTACCACACCATTTGGTTTCATTTCCCTCTGACCACTTATCACTATCTGAAAATGTCCTATTTTAGTTCTTTATTAATTTGTTTTTTGTCCATGTCCCCCACTACATAAGGGTTATTATCACTAATACTTAGGTTGTTGACTAGCTTGCTAGTGCTCAACCACTGTATTAGATAGGGTTTAATGAAACCACATCAATTACTTTATATTACATATATATATTGGCCAGGTATTGAAGAAATGAAAGGCAAAAAGATAATATAAAAATAGCAGAGGTAGAATTGCAGACTGCAGGTAACTCCTCTAAGGCTTAGGGGATTAATAGAACTCAAGCTTGGAGCTAACCCCCAACAGAGCTAAAACTCTGCCCTCAGAGGAGGAGGCACTGTCTTAGCCTGCAGAGGACCACCATGGAGCTGGGATCTAGACCACCAAGGAAAGAGTACAACAAGGTGGTGCTTTTCTCTGAAGTGTTGTGATGAGGATGGTTCTCCAAGCATTGGGTAAACTGCAAACTGGAAATACTGCAGGAATGAGAATGAACTGCTGCTGCCAGGGTGAAGAAGCATTGCTGGGTTGACAATGTTTGAAAGAGGACTGAGCAGGACACAAAATATGAAGAAAGTCCCCCTTTCCCCCCTCCTAGACTTCTGATCTCCCTCTAAGGCCTCCTAACAAGGAGCAGTCAGCAAAGGAGAAATGTAGTTAACATAATCCTTGGCCCAGAATCATGAAGCCAAAGATAAATGAGTGAGTTGGGAGCTGAGAGACAGTAGCTTAACAAGTGGTGCAACCAGGCAATCATGCTTTAATTATTGTAATTTCACTCTCTACTCTCCTGGTTGACAATTTCACTCTGGCTCCTCTTGTTTTAAATCCCAACACCTTCTCCTTAATTGTCACTCTCAGTTGATGGATGACCTTGCTTCACACTTCACTTGGAAAAATGAAGCAATCAGAACAGGATGCTGGATTGCCTCCAACACATCTACCTGTCTACCAGCAGAATTCTGTTACTGTAGACACTCTGTGTTGTGTGTAAATGCCCCCAGCTGGAGCCAGGCCCTCTATTTGTGCACTAGAGTCCATCATTTCTTGCTTTCTCATGTACACCTCTCCAGCAGTTTTCTCCTCTCTCGCTGAGTTAGTGGAAGTTAGTACCCACCAATAATCCATGTGCTTCTCTATATTGCCCACCTTCCTTTCAGTTGGGTTGGGTCTATGTGATTAGTTTTGGCCAGTGGACTCTGAGCAGAAGTGGGAGGAAGTATCCCCTTAAGAGACCCTGTAAGTGACAAGTGTAAGATGTGGCTAAAAGCCAGAATTTCTCTCCTCTCTCTCTTCCCCTGTTACCGCAGAGGCTAAATGTTCCAGATGCAGCAATTACAAGATGGAAGAGTCTTCATCACCATGTGCTGCATGATTGTGTGACACCAACAAGACTACTACCCTTTGTAACTTCAGCCCAGACTCATATAAACAGCTGCCTGTCTGACATTTTTATTTGTTTGTTTAACAGCTCAACTTGCCTAATACCAAATCCCAATCCCACCCCACCTCGCAAGCATCCTCTCCTCTACCCTTTCCCCAGTCTATTTCTGAGATCTATTCCAGAACTAACATTTCGAGCCAAACACTAACACTCACATCATTGCCCAATACTTGCTATTGTACAATGCAGACACTGACATCTCAGGAATGGGAGAGGGGAAGTGAACTGAAATACTTCACCAAGTCCTGGAACAAACAGGAAAATTTCATCAGGAAATGTGACTAATTCCATAATTTCATTACACTTGAGAAATACCTTTATGAAATGTATTTTTTCAAGGGAGAAGCAGTGCAAGTGGGTTTACTTCTTAGAGTTGATGCCTACCACGTGAGTAGCAGCCTTTTTTTCAGGTCCCCTAGGGTTTAGCACTTCAGTAATTTTCAAATCCCTGATATGAATAATAGTCTTCTAGACTAATATAAACTTATCTAAAGCAATATTATACTCCCTGACACTGTGCTTGACGTGTAGCTGATCGATAAATATTAGTAAAATGAATTAAATAAGTGAATTAAGTAAATGAATGAATGAAAAGTCTTGGGGACAGAATTAGGGCTTTCTTTAAAATCTATCTATTGAAGTGTCTATATTATTGTGAAAATATATACTCAGGTAAAAAGACTTTCTTAGTTAAGGGTAAGTGGTAAATTCCAGGCTGTTTAAAAGCCACCAAGATGGAGAAGAAGGAGAGAGAAATAGAGAAAGAAGAAGAAAAAAAATAATTGTATGTCCTCATCAGCTATGTTTGATCACACACGATGTTTCCCTTAGATGTTTCTGTTTAGTCAACATCAAAGATTATCTAATATGAGATCCTGAAAAATCCTCTTCATGGCTTTATGTTTATAAGAGATTGGAAACTGAATGAAAAGGAAATCTGCTTCTTGTTTATGAACTCAGAGTTTACTGAGCTGGGGAAATCTGAACTGTCCTTCCCCCATCTAAATTGATACAAGGTGCTGAACTCCATGATAAGGTGGAAACCAGAAAAAAGAGATTTCATCTTTCTGGGCCATTAATTATTCATAGAAAGTATTGCTCTAAAGAAATGTCAACACAGGGTATTCATACTTTTTTGATCATGGACTTTTGTCATGTCAGAGGCAATTTTGGAGTGGAGAATAGGAAAGTAACAGAAATTCTTGTTCATCATTCCCATGTATATGCCAAACAAAATCTCCTCTTCATTTCTGAAAAACTGGGAGAGAGGTTGGAAAAGAAACAGGCATTGGTTTATTAAATTTCTACTGATTCCTATTTGAAGAATGCATTTTAACTTCAAATGAGACCCCAAATTCACATCTGATCCTAATTCCATTGTATGGGTTAACTCACCATGGTTTATAATGTCTTCAGTACAAGAGGTACTCTTTCTTCTTCTGCAATACCCCCAAACACTCCTAAACTCTATAGATCTAGGGAAACAGCATTTGACGGTACCATTGGCTGTGTACAATCACCACATGGTTTTAATGGCTATAAATAGGACAATTATGTTTTCAACAAATGGGTACCCCTTTGAAGAAAGGAAATACAGGGCAATTATACTGATGCATTGTCTCCAAGGCTTGACTAACTCTCCTGAAAGGGGTGCAATTCAGCTTCACATCTCTCATCACTTCCTGGCCTTTATGGTGGAAGAAGCACAAGTTTGTTTTTTACAAACTGTCAAGAGCTACCACTGCCTCTGACCATCATCTTCCTCCCCCACTGGGGTTTCATGCCTATGACCAGGATGATTTCAAAAGTACTCCCAATTCTAACACATCATCTTCTATTTCTCTTAGATGAATCAGCTCCCTAAATGGTTTCTTTCCTTCAGTGAAAGATGGAGAATGGAAGAGTGTATTCTCATTACCGTCCTCATCGCTGTCATGAAGAGCAGTTTCTGCCACGATTTTGGTGATAAAAAAAAAGATGATGACTTAACCCAACTCTCTTTTTTCCCCCCTTTGTTTTAAACAACATGCATTACCATTTTAAAATAGAATTTAAACAGGTGCCCAGTAACAGAATGACAAACGTTAAGTGTGAAATTGGAAAGTTAAGAAACTAAACCGCAGATGGTCACCTTTTTTTTTTTTTTAACATCCGCCTGCGCTGGACTCTTGAGTGGGCTCGTCACTGTCAAGCCAAGAAGGACTCGTAAAACTCTGGGATGTGGGCATTCAGAGACAACATTTGCTTGGTGCCTTTAATGATTTCTGTAATTAGTCATTTAAACAGATTGCCCTGTGATCCAAAACAGGGAATACAGAGAGATGGGCTGAGAAAATCATTTCCTGAAGGCGCTTTAGAATTAATTGTGGAAAATGAGGCTTGTCTCTTTGTGGGTTCTCTGGATCACATTTCACTGGGTGAGAGGGAACTGGAGAGCAGCATCTCAAGGAATCTATAAAATGGATATGCCTGGGAGCATGGGTTTCTTTTTGACACCGGGGTGCTAAAGGCCTTTGTTGGTTCCAAATCATTTAACAGATACTAAGAGCCCTAAATTTGCCATTGGCGATTTAGAAACCAAAGGAAATGCACCTGAGAGCAGATAGGGGCTTCACGAGAGAGAGAGAGAGAGAGAGAGAGAGAGAGAGAGAGAGAGAGGCAGGCTAAGGAAGTGACATTTCACAGGACGAGAGTAAGACTTGGGAGACCTATGACTTTGTCTTCTTTGAACTGGACAGTTGTACTTAGTGTTAATAAATGTACTTTGAGTGACTAATTCAGCTTTTACTTTCAAGATGAAAGTAGACATTTCCAGAGACTGTCAGAAAGGGATTTGACTATTTTAATTAATCCATGACTCTCACTAGGTAACGCTCTCTCAGTAAATGCCTTTATCTCAGCAAGTATCCAGGGCTCCATGTTAGAGAAAGGCCTATTTAATTCTCACCAATAATTTTGCCACTCTCTTGTGGGATTTGTGTTGAAGGCTCAACATTTCTTAATAGTTAGGATAATTTAAAACTCTGTGATTGTGCCCGCATACATGTGCACTCACTTTTGTATATAATAATAAATAATGGTTAATATGTACCATGTGCTACCTACATGCTATGCCCAACTCCAACCCCTTTAAGTGTCTTAATTTATTAAATTTCCATACACTTGGGTAGGGAGGTTCTACTGTTCAGGAAATAGCAGATCAGAGCATTGAAGTAACTAGCTGGAGGTCACAGAGCCAATAAAGGGAAGAGCTAAGATTCAAACTCCAGCATACTGACTTCAGAACTGATGCTTAATGTGTAAACATTCTTTCCTTCATGTCCTTCAACATTCTCATTTCCCATCTGTAACCAAACATATGGAACACATAAATTTCTTTTATGGGCCCTAACATCACCACAGAGCCGTAGATAAATCTTCGCTGGGTGCTGGGCGACAGAGAAGCATATTAAAGAAGGAGGGTGGCGGTAAAGTTGACCTGATTTCAGTACCCAGAAGAATAAAGTGTGTTGCTTTGAATGACATGAAAGATCATTAAGGTTTTGAGAGCTGGAGTGAATACAACGCCACAAAGTAAAGAATTCTACTACCCTATTTCACTAACTTCAACGGCCTGGAGTTCTGACCACACCAGGGAAGGGGCAGGGGAGGGTCAGAACTTTGAAACTGATGTACAGTGCATAAAGCCCCTTGGTGGCATCTGCTTTTTCATCTTAAAATCCTGAAAATCCCCATTGCAGATTATATTGCCACTTTATCACAAAAACATCTACCATTCAGAGTTTTCTATTTTTTTTATTTCAGAATATGATGGGGGTACAAATGTTTTGGTTACATGAATCACTTTTGCAGAGTTTGAGTCAAAGCTATAAGTGTGTCCATCACTCATATAGTGTGTGTTGTACCTATTAGGTGTGAATTTACCCATACCCTCCCCGCGACCTGCTTGATTTCCACTGAATTTTACTACCATGTGTGCACATGAATGTTGATCATTTAGTCCCAATAGTGAGTACATGTTGTGTTTGTTTTTCTACCCTTGCTATACTTCACTTAGGAGGATGGTCCCCAGTTCCATCCAGGTTGTTACAAAAAGTTATAAAATGTTCACCATTTTTTATGGCTGAGTAATACTTCACGTTCAGAGTTTTCAGTCTAGCAAACTAAAAAAGTAGAATTTCAGAGAAATAGCAGAAATAGCCCAGGGCCATGGACAATTCCTTTGGTTGACACACAAATCTCTCACCCTTAAGATTACCTGATATTGAGTGCATTTCTGACATAAAATCAAATCTCAACATGATTTTAAAAAGGAAGCAGAATCAAACAATTACACTAGAATATGTGATTTGCCAGGTCATCTGGTCTTCAGGGCCCTGTCCTGTACAAAATATGGAAAAGCAAAACTATTCAGTGGCCCCTGAGACAGGAGCAATGATTTGGCATGAATGAATCCTCGCTTCCACCTTGAGAGCCAGATGTAGCAGCAGACATTAGGAACCTGAGCAGCTCAGATCCCGGTTGCCTAAACATGCTCATTGAGGTGGGGGACAGGTATATTTGTCTTCACTGAGCAGGGAAAGCCGTCAGCAGAATGCTAAGTAGCTGTTTCAGCGGCGCTGATTGATTTGCAGAGATGGCACAGATGTGACCTCCTCAGTCAAAGTCAATGTTTTCTTGGCCCTCAAATTTCAGAAAAATACAAATGTAAATGAAAAATAATGACAAGGCCCACATCTAACCCCAGGGTCGGTGCCTCACCAATTATTAATGCCTGCTAGGTTTCCAGCACACTGCTAGAGGCTAACGATGACATAAAAATCATCTAAGACATAACTCCTGTTCTCTACAATATTAATAATCATAAAGTTGCAAAATTTATAGAGTTTTAAAAATTACAGAGTTGAGAGCCTTCTTCGCCACATGTAGTTTGCTTTCTGAAATGAAAAACTAACAGACAAACATACAGCATGCCTTGCACATAGTCTTCCTTTTGTCTAGAATGCCCTTCTCTTCTTCAACTGCCTGGAGAATTTCCATACATAATTCAAAGTCCAGCCGAAGTGGCTGTCACCTCAATGACATGAAGCCTCGCTGGCCATGCCCACTCAGCAATACTCATTGCTTTCCCTTTATACGCCCCCCCCCAACATCATTGCAATTCCAGATACTGTTGTAGTTGTCTGGGTATATGTCTGACTCCCCTACTCAGTGACTGTCTGTGGTTGAGGTTCCTTAGAATCAATTATCCCTGGGTAACTTTAAAAAAATGCAGAAGTCCAGGTTCCAAACTAGACCCCAAAACCCGGGATTTCCAACATGTCAGCTTGCACGTCTTATTTTAGTTTACTCTCCACAGGAGATGTTCAGTTACAACCAGGACTTAGAAGCACCCACTGCATCCTATTCCTCTTTAGAGCTCCAATTTTGAACATAATGCCTGTAGCACAAAGCGGGGCTCAGACCCTGCTTGTGGAGTGAATGAATTAATTGCATCTTCTTTATTCCTCCTTGAAGGTAAATATCTAAATTATCTGTGGCACCAACTTGCTGGGGTGAACTTGGATGTTTCTGCAGGCTCTTCTTGGAGATCTCTGGGTTTCCACAACCACATTCTTTGGTTGGTCCCAGTGTTTGAGCACTCTGCCAGGTGGAAATAGTTTCTTTTGAACAGTGATTATATGCAGTTTTGCAATAAACAGTTTAGAATTTAAAAATAAGAGGGATTTATTGCCAAAATGTGACAGAGAGATAAAGGTTAGCCTCTCTGTATATTCACACACATATATGGTCCAAATTCAGAGTAGAAAAAAAGTCTTATTATAGCTTGGTGGGAGAATCAAGTTCTCATGGGGTGTCAGCCTCCAGATTCTTTTTGATCCCTGTCTTGGCTCTTCCTATATTTGTTTCTCATGTTTGGGGGGAATTTTGTAACTATTTCTCCCTGCCACTGATTCCTGGCAAGACTTTCCTGAGTTCAACTTTACCCACTCATTCTCAGGATGCATTATTGAAAGAGAGATGAATTCCTTATTGTCTGTAATTATAAACAGCTATTATTTCAGCCCTACTCAGGAATAATCTATAAAGACATTCTTATTATTGAAGACACTACTGATGACTATGTAATCCAGTCGATTGATGGATCTCAATGTATCTTTGTTCATGGTGGGTGAAGCTAAAGAAAGGATAAGATGTGCATTGCACTGTGACATGAATTTCTTAAATTTCTTCCTTCAGTTCTTCTTTAATTATGATCTAGAAACTGCATAGCAGCAAGTTTGAGAGTGACATCACACTTGGGAAGCTGACAGTGTGACTGAGTTAGTCATGGGGGTCTTCACAGAAAAGGCAGTCGAGGTCCTGGTCAGCTGGAGATTCCATCTGAATGGTGAGTGAGTGCACGGTAAAGCTTTTGCTGAGGGCTCTAGCAATCTCTCTTCGAACAACATTGCCATCCTGGCTGGCTGCTGTTGATAAAGAACCACAGTGGTGTTAGCACAGGTTGCACACACATGGGTGACTGCTGCTACTCTGCTTTCAAATCCTGTGT
The DNA here is from genome assembly GCA_008086735.1 of Cheirogaleus medius. Taxonomy (NCBI): domain Eukaryota; kingdom Metazoa; phylum Chordata; class Mammalia; order Primates; family Cheirogaleidae; genus Cheirogaleus; species Cheirogaleus medius. Next base: position 57,259,800 of record VBSM01001124.1, on the reverse strand, counting down.
CTTTGACCTGGTGGGGCACAGGCCTCGCACTCAGAAAAAGCCATGTTGGCTCTGACACTCAGCTACCTTCACACAGGCAAGACAGGGGAAATTCTGTTGTAGCAAATTACCCCGTCACTATCCTGTGCATGGTCATCTCTGGAGTCTGGCACTCCTAGGAGCTAACTATGGAAGGGGAGAAGAGCCCTGGAAAAATCCAAGACAGAACTAAAATTTCTTATACAGCTCTGCTTGCTATCCCCCTGGGGTCTTTGGGTTGCAGATCTTGTATGTAAACAGAATTTATATCAAGGCTAGTGACAGGAACCAGGAAGCATTGAGAGTTCCCCACAGATGTGTCTTAGAGCAGTGACACTCCCTGCCATCTTTTTTCTATCCCAAATAGTATCAGGAGGCTCTAAAGTCCCATCCATAGTAACCTGATTGTTTACTAGACTCTTTTATTTGAAATGAAATATTGGTGTAGTGAATGCTGTAAATTCCCTGAAGCCAGACCTGAGCCCCTTAGAGATGATGAGGATGTCTGAGAAAGCACAGTTCTCAAATGACTGTCACCGGTGTTCCTGTCCCCTGCCCCGAGGTAACTTCTTGAGTAATTTTTTAGCAGCAAAACCTTTTTTCCTTGGCTTGAGCTCTCTCCTGAGGCAGTGAAAGACCTCCCACTGCCTATTCTCCCAGCTCTAGGACATATTGTGGACAAAATCACCTTCTAGTTGGAAAAAGTAGTTTTTAGCAAAAACCCAATATCATAAGAATTATCTCACATGGTTACAGAATTTCTAATCATACAATGAAGGATCCACCATAATTCCTATTAACACATCTCTTAGCTTGTTAGAACTGTTAGGGTGGGGCCTGTGTCTCTTTCATCTTTCTATCTTAGCATCAAGAAAAGCATCTTATGCACAGGAGATACTCAAGATTAATTGTTGAATTGGTTCCTATTATTTGACTGACAGGACACCCAGCCACACAGGTGAAGTTAAATTTTTAGAATCCAAGGCCTTGAAGTTGAAGTTGAATTTTAGCCCTTTGTTCTGTCTATTCTCTACCCTCCACAGGCAGCCCCAAGAATGTCATCAGTATCGTGGTTTCTATGACAACATCGATAAGCAGATTGGTTTCAAAGGCCCTGGTGGTACAAAACACTTTACAGATGTTTTGACGAGCAACCGACAATAAAGACAGCTGTACTAAAAGGAAAGAAATTACTGCCTTTACAGGGCAAGGACTGAATTTTGTCCAGGGTGTTTATAGAACTCACTGACCTGTAGCAACATGAGCCGAGAGAATTACTTGGTTCATTGTTAGAGACCAGATGTGCAGGCTGTGCACAGACACCACCCCATCCACTGCAAGGATGAGCTCTTTCACACCATCATAGTTCAGGCCCTTTGGCACACCTGACAAAAGTAAGAGTGGGAGGCTCTTGTTATTCCAGTAACCACAGCTCATCAAGAAATGGCTTCAAAGTCCTCTCCAAAATATCAGTGTGCCCTTCTCTTTTCTGGTTTCTTACTTCAGATGTGTACAGATCAGATTCATTGGACTATTTTGAAGGGTTTACCATCCATCAAAAGTTCACAGACAGAATATTTGCAGAATTTACTATGCAATAACCAACAACAGTAATTATCCTTACTTTTTAGGGCACATTATTAAACTAATTTTTGTCAGCCAGGCGCAGTGGCTCACACTTGTAATCCTAGCACTCTGGGAGGCCAAGGTGGGAGGATCGCTTGAGGTCAGGAGTTTGAGATCAGACTTAGCAAGAGTGAGACTCCTACCCCCTTCTCTAGTTAAAATAGAAAAATTAGCAGGATGTGGTGGTACACGCCTATAGTCCCAGCTACTCTGGTGGCTGAGGCAGGCAGATCGCCCAGGAGTTTGAGGTTGCTATGAGCTAGGCTGACGCCACAGCACTCTAGCCCGGGTGACAGAGTGAGACTTTGTCTCAAAACAAGAAAGAAAAATTAAACTAATTGTGCTTTTCCCAATTATCTTTACATACACTCTGGAAAGCAAAATGAAATAACATGGGATTTGGTATGAAATAATCATAGGTTAGCATTCTGACTACAACTATTGCGAATTTACCCAAATGGCAGAATTTCTCTGAGGCTCAGCACATTTGTAGTAAAATAAGGGTGAAAAGAACAACATATACATCACAGAGTTCTTTGAGGAGCAAATCAGAAAATATCTGATCATTGTAAACTGTAATGCTACACAAATGTTAGTCATCCAACAGGTTATTTAGTGAGCTGTGTTAGTAGTGGATCCTAACGTTGTGACACCAGCTTATTATATGGTTTGTAAGTTTTCTATCATTTTAGCTACACTAGCCAGGATTTAACGTCTGGGTCACACAAGTTAATAGTTTGACTGTCACTCTTGTTTCTAAAGGCACAGTGTAGGGTACACAGGAAGTTGAGGAGTCAGGCTATTCTATAGGACTGAAGGAGCTGGTTATCTCCAGCCTGGTGAAGAAAAGGCTAAGGGAATTAAGAACGCTTTTTTCAAATATTGTAAGATTTCTCATATGGAAGTTGAGAGAATATGAACATGTAAGGACACTTGCTCTGGCTAGCTTCAGAGAGAGAAATAGAGCCAATGGTTGGTTGGCATACTAAAACAGATATCAGTTCAATATTAAAAATATATATTTTTAAATCAATTCAACTAACAACAATGGTACAACAATGGCATAACAATGGTAAAGCCATTTGTTGAGATAGGAAAATACCCGTCAACTAATGATGGTTCACAGAGGATGCTGTAGAAGAGATTTCTAAGTACAACCCTTTTTAAGCCTCTACTTCAATTACATATATACAATGCAAACATCTGGGGTGTTTATTTAAAATAAATATGCCACGAATCCATTCCAAACTGCCTCCTAAAGAAAATGTCTATAGATGAGGCTCTAAAATCTATAGGTTTTCAGAGAGGTTCTCAACCTGGGATGCACATTAGTACCACCAAAAGAGATTTTAGGAATCCTGATGAACAAGTTAACACCCAAGACCAATTGATTCAGAATCTCTGTGAATAAGACCCAGCATCAGAGCTCGTTTGGTGACTCTAGCATGCATCCAAGATTGAGAACCATCACACTAAGATTTATAAGCCTCCGCAGCTCTGCCTTGCAGTGGTTCTCAAGCCTAGCTACACATTAAAAGTATCAAAACCAGTCTCAACCCCAGACAATTAAATCAGAATCACTAGGTGTAAGTATTTTTGTAAAGCTTCCCAGATGACTGTAGCTAGCAGCTAGAGCCATGAACCACCTACTTAAAGAAATAGGGAATACTTAACCCTCCTTTTTCAGGATTTAAAAACCTTGCTCCTGGGTGATTTCCTTCTTGGGGCTAACTAAGAAATTCTCTACAATTTGAGTTGAGTTTATTCCCACTTAATAATGTTTTAAGGAAGTAACAAAGAGCTGTTCAACATGTTCTTTCACTCTATGAGTGGTAAAACAAATTAAAGGAGTTCATGCCTCAGATTAATTTTAGAATGTGCATGAAGTCATGGGTAAAATTGTTAGATTGTAATAATAAGAAGAAAACTTTATTGAAGACTTACCATGTATAAAGTTTGTGCTAATCACTTTATTTATAGCAATTATCTTATTTAATAATACTAGGAACTTTAGGAGCTAGTTATCAATGTTACAATTTCTGTTTAACTAGGAGAGAAAAAAGTGGGGTCAGAGAGGTTAAGAAACATGGCTAAGGCCACATAAATAAGTGGCAGAACGAGGGATGTCAGATTCTAATGTCCATGCTCTGAGTGCAAAGTGTTATGGAAATACTAGAGTCTAGGTATTTCAATCAAAATGGTGACTATTACTTCTAATGTGTGTCATTTTGCAAAAGGGACTTTCAGTTGATCCTTTGAAGACCTGCTGTCATTCATATAGGACCTTTAAAATGAAGTCATGATCCCACTATCCTTTTTCTCTCTTGCTTCCTTCATCTCTTTATTATGATGGAGAACTCAAAACCGCCATGACCTATTTCACTGTAAGAGGTAATGTGGACAAGCAAGAGGCATGCCTCCACTGGCCTCAGTGCTCCATCATATCCTAGAAACCTCTTTTACTGGGAGTAGTCTGTAAAAATATTAATGCATCAGGAAAATATCCAAATTGGTGTTTAAAAAATAACTTTCCAGACTAATAAATATATTTTTAAACCACTCAATACCACACACAGAGAACTGCATTTGAAATCAGTAGGATATAATGTTTCACCTATCAGATTAGAAAAGAATCAACAGCTTGATAAAACCCAATGCTTGGGTGGATATGAGGAAATGGTTGTTCTCATATGCTATTGGTGGGAAAGAAATTGATGTGGTATCTTTGCTAGAAATGGCAATATCTATAAAATTTTAAAATGCACATAAGTTTTAAAACAACAATACTGCTTCTGGGAATTATTCCACAGACATACAAATGCTAAAAATATATATGTACAAGAGTGGTCATTACACCATTATTTGTAATGTGCATCGTAAGACAGTACTTCTATACAGTGGAGTAATTGTAGCTATGAAAAAGAATGGGGTATATCTAAGTAAAAGATCTCCAAGAGAAAAAAGCGAGGTGCAGAACAAAATATGAATCAACATGTAATCCCATTTTTAGTAAAAAATACACATTTATATATCACATTCATGCATATACATATATACATGTATATATATGTAAATGCATAAATACTAATTTGGAAAGACATGTCAACTTATTAATAGGTATTACTCCTGAAGAATGGGACTGAGAAATCAGAGTAGAAATATAGGGAGATGTTTTCTTATTATTTTATACTTTTCTATATACTATTTTAAAATTTTACTATTATTTTATACTAATTTAATTTGAAAATGTAATTTTTTTGACAGAGTCTTGCTCTGTCACCCAAGCTAGAGTACAGTAGTGTTATCATAGTCCACTACAGCCTCAAACTCCTGGCTCAAGCGATCCTTCTGCCTCAGCCTCCTGATAAGCTGGGACTATAGAAGTGTACCACCATGCCAGTTAATTTTTCTATTTTTTTTTTTTTGTAGAGAAGGGAGTCTCACTCTTGCTCAGGCTGGTCTCAAACTCCTGAACTCAAGCAATCCTCCCACCTCGGCCTCCCAGAGTGCTAGGATTACAGGTGTGAGCTACCATGCCTAGCCTGAAAACCTAATTTAAAAATTAAGTGTCTTCCAGAAAGGAGTTATCTGCCAGTTACAATAATTAGCTGAGGTAGCCCAATATCTGCACTTCTCCTTCAATAAAATAAGAAAGATAATCCCTAAGACAGAACTATACTAAGACAGAAAAAGTGGAAAATAAGTCATCTCAAAATGTGCACCAACTTGTCTTGTACCCACTTTAAGTCAATAGCTTCCATAATGGCCACAACAGCTGCAGGTCAGCCCTTGGCCCTTAGGAAGGAAAATGAATGTATCTGTGACTTGAAAAACCAAATATTCTCACATTTGGAGCCAGAAAGTTCATGTGTTATTCCATGATGTTTGACTCCATTATCCATTTCACTGTTGTCAACACCATCATCTTTCAACCATTTTATTGCCCACCAAGAGCAAACCCTTAAATATATGCTCAACAGCGAATGCTAATAAAGTGTGAGCTGTCATTGAAGACAATTGCACTCTGAGACTGTGTCTACCTTATGTCAAAATGTGCTGGATAAAAAAGAAAAGTTCCACTAATGTCTGGATATTTGCAATCCTCTGGACGTTTGATATGATACAAACCTCTAGGTCTGACTGAATTTTCCAGGTGACATTCTCAGTGCCATCATGTAGGAATCCCTTAAGTTGTATGAAAAGATTAGACCAGTTGATCTCAAAGTGTGATTCCGATTCTGGGACCATTGGCATCTTGTTAAAAATTCAAATTCTCACCTCTCTTGTGCCCCAGCCAAGACCTACCACTCCAAGAACTGTAGGGGTGGGCCCAGCAATCTGCATTTTAACAAACCTCCGAGTGATTCTGGTGCCACTAAAGTTTGAGGACTGCTGGCTTAGTCTAACAAGGGTTTTAGGTAAGTCTTTGATAATATATATTTTCCTGGAATGTAGAATTGAAATAATGTCACTTGTGTCAATTGCAAATGGTCAGTGCAGCAATGATTAATCACCTTGCAAATATAATCATGTACCCCGTGCCTCTAATATACATTAGTATTCTAAGATGACATCACTAAGATGACGTACCTAGTTCTCCCATTTCAAGCACCACTGAGTAGTTTTCCTGCTATTGAGGAAAGATTTGTTCTGATCAGGACTCTCTTTTTTGGTCCTTCTGAGGCCATCAGCATCAATGGCTGACCAGGGCTATGGGCACAATCTGTGACCAAGAATTGGGAATTTCTTGGTATGAGGATAAATATACAGTACAGGGTTCACCTCCACAACCTAGCTTCATATTTCCTATATTCTAGTCAACCAAAAAAGCCAGCTGAGAATTTGCATTTCCTGAGTATCTACTGTGTTCTAGACCAGTGGTCCCCAGACTTTTTGGCACCAGGGACTGGTTTCATGGAAGACAATTTTTCCATGGACAAGGGGCAGGGGAGGGGAAAGGCAGAGCTCTGTGAGCAATGGGGATCAGCTATAAATACAGATAGAGTTTTGCTCAGCTCGTTCACCTCCTGCTGTGTGGCCTAGTTCCTGAGTTGCATGGAAGACAATTTTTCCATGACTGGGGGTGGGGAGAGGTGGAGCTCAGGTGGTGATGCAAGCGATGGGAAGTGGCTGTAAATACAGATGAAGCTTCGCTGGCCCACTGCCCACCTCCTGCTGTGCAGCCAGGTTCCTAACAGGCCATGAACCATACTGGTCCATGGCCCAGGGCTTGGGGACCACAGTTCTAGACATTCTATCTTTTACCTCATCTAATCCTCCCAACAACACTGTAGGATGGATGTTGTATTCCCATTACTGAGTTAAAAAAACTGAAGTTCAGAGAAGTTAAGGGTCTTACATGAGGTCCCACAGCTAGAAACTTACATGACTAGAATTTGAACTGAGGTGTGTTTGATACAAAGACTTTGCTTTTTCAACTACATAAGCTGTCTCTATGAGCTACCTCTACCAGCAAAGAGGTGGCCAAGAAAGGGCAGAAACCAGCAGTTCTTCAAAATCTTTATGCCAAATGAAAAGAAAATCACCAAAACACAGAATAGAGGTGGGAGAGGCAATCAGTAAGAAAGAATTTATTTAGGCATAAGAAAGAATTTCTTGGCAGTGAGGGTTAATTATGTCATCTGATCCTGTGTAATTGGAAGACCCAAGGAGCCAAATAGGGATTCCACAAGCCAAGGAGAGTAGTCAAAGCTGGACTCTGGCTATGGAAATGAAGTTAAGATGACTAACACCCTATCTGGGGTCAAAGTGGACCTCAGCAAAGCCTCTGTGACCACTGGCTCCTATTCCCCAGCCATGTTAAAATCCCCAAGAAAAGGCCCACACCTCTTCTTTGCAGCACTTAAATCACTATTTCATTTCTGCGTAATTATTTGAATAATCTCCCTCTCCCCTTACTAGGGTTTTAGCCCCATGAGGGCAATGCTTTGCTCTCCTCTGTAACTCTAGCTTTGAGCACACTTATCGAGCACAGCTGGGGCTCAGTAAACATTTGCTGGACAAATAAACAAAGGCTCACCCTGGTGTTCTTGCACTATGAAATACCATTTGACTAAAATGTTTAGCCACAGTGCTGCCTGTGGTGTAGATTTATACAGTCTTTCTTAGGTCTTTTCCAGGTATATTTAGGAAATAATTTATATTTTTAAAGTATTTCCCTCATAGTGTTTGTAATAGTTATTGTTTTTACACTGTGACATGTTAACAGTTGCTGGAACAAAAATAGAAGCCAGTTCTTTGTATTTGTTCCCATGAGAATTAAAGTCAAATATTTGTTTTCACAAAAATTCCTTAGCCGTTTATATTTTCCCTATAACACAAATCAACACTGAGCATGCCTTGCAGCCATTGCCTTTTGTGATCATAAGGAAGAGAAAACACTGACCCTGGGAATAATAACAAAATCACTCCTACCTTCCATGAGTAAGATGGAGAAGTCCTTTAAGATAGTGACGGTGCTGGCCAAAACCAGGATGGAAAAGATAAATGTGCAGATCGGGTCGGCTATTTTGTAGTCTGGCTAGAAAATACAGGGACTTTGATTAACTGAATGCATACCTCCCATTCAGAAAGTCTGATTAATAAAATAAGTAAACCTCCCTGTTTCCTTTCTTCCCTATCATTCATTCGCTCTCCTGAAAGGACATTCAGCCCAGAGGCAAGACTTTCTTTCTGTAGACTCAATCATTCTTTTTACTTAAAACTACCAGTGAATAAAGAGGGGAGACCATAGGACATGATCTCCCCATAATTTAAGAATTTTAAAAAAAAAAGGTCTTTTCAAGTGTGCTCTCAGGAAGCCTGATTTAACTTTTCTCAAATTAATAAAAGTACAGAGCAGGTGATCAAAATATTTTCAAATATGCCCACAATGTCCAATGACTTTGGCCTTAATTAAGATGAGGAGAAGAAAGGATATTATTTGCTCAGAGATTGTATATGGCCAACATATAGCTGGACTTTGGTCTTCACTGACTGGGCCTAGTTTATTTCTTTGCCTGTCAAGTGTGACACATACTCGAGGCAGGCATCTTCCATACAGACTTAAAGGTAAGAGCCAAGGTAGCATCCTTGCTCTCTCTCCCACTGGAGCCCTTGGCCTTGGGGTGAAACACTTGCTTTTCTACCCTTGATAAAGTTCTATGCCACAGAAAAGTCTGTGCCCCACTAGCTCTAAGATACTCAGCATCAACCTAAGCTTTGTAAGGGGTCTCTCAAAATCCACTAACCCTTACAATTTTGAACTATTTTGCCTTAAACTTGAAGCTTTCAGTGATCATTTTGCTCCACTGAGCTCAGATATGCCCTTGTAATTCTTACTTACAAGTTTCACTTTTTAAGAAAAGTAATAAAGAGTTCTTGCAAATTAGACAATCATGATATAAACAGAGCTATATTCTCTTCTCTTTCATTGCCCCTCCCAAACCTACCTTTTCTAGTTCTTGGTATTGCCAGGTAGAGCCATAGTGAATATTTATTTATTTATTTATTTAGGGTCAGAGGCCTACCCAATTCATTCCCACTTTTCATTAGCATCCTGGCTTTTGGGGGAGAAGTTAACTCTTCCCTCATTGTGGGTACTATTGGTGGAACAATAAATCAGAAGCTCTAAACTCCCCCTAGCCAAATAGCAGGTACAAGACACAGGCTGGATCAACTGGACTCCTCTTCCTGGAAATATTAATATTCAGCAGTGACAAGAACAGGAAAAATTGGTTGAGACATGTATTTCAACATAGTACCTGGAACAGGAGTTGGCTAGTTTCTGAAATCTAGATATAAATATTAATAGTTGCCCTTATTTCTACACTGATTTCTGTCCGAGAATACAATCAATAAATTTTGGCTAGTAAATATATTTTTTGCTTAAGTGAGCCAGAGATCTTTTCTGATGTTTATAACCCAAGAACCCTGAGGTGTTCATGGTTTCTTTGCTGTTCATCTTGACCATGATAAACGAAATCGCTTTCTTGAAAGACTGACAGCCCAACAATTAAAGACATAGCTCTTAGGAATTTGGGAGAGTCTAAGATTTCAGGCCTTGAGTATTTTCTCATTTGTTTATTTTAATCTTGTGAAGTAGTTTGTATAGGCAAACATAGGCTGTCTACCCTTTTTTAAATTAATATTGGAGGATCAACTTCTGTAATACCTAATACATAGAATTACTATGACAGTGAGTAAACTCAAACATACTCACCTTAAAGTAGATAATAAGTGCACTGATTAGCACACTGATACTCTGAAATAGATCTCCAAGGGCATGTACAAAAGCTGCTCTGACACTGGCATTAGCTTGCACTTCCTTGTGATTGTGGCCGAGGCATCTCTGGTGTAAAACCATAGCTAATCTGGAAGAGAGAACAATGTTCTTGGCACACATGAGGTTAATTCTTAAAAACATATGCAGCATAATAGAAAAGTTGGCTATAGCATGCATTATCCAAAATGGCAGGTAGTTGAAATATTTATTCTTTAAAATGTACTACGTTAAATAAATGTTTGAACACACGTGTCTCATAGGATTTTAAAATTTTTCCACCAGAACAAACTATGAAGATTTACCTGTTTTCTCATTCATTTACCTAATGCTACTCTGTTTAACACTAAAACTGGAGAGCATCACTTCTTAGATGAAAGTCAAGAATTTGGCAATGAAGAGGAATTCATTGAGGGTCTACAAAATGCCAGGCCCTGAGCCAGGCTTAAAGTTGAGATTTGGTGGGAGCTTAATTAAATGTAGTGGGTTTGAATGTAAAATGCAGCAGAGGAGATAAAATAAGAAGTAGTGAATTTCATCAAGATTGGATTTTATCTTTGTTTCTACTTAATTTTGTTCATTTCCATTAAAATTTGAAATTTGAACAATTTCTTAATGTCTAATGATGAGAGTACTATGAGCATATATGTGTAGCTATTTATCCAGAGGTAGAAATATATTAATGTATTATAGATGTTCCTGTATTTGTACCTATACATACATACATATTACAAAGCTTAGCATCTCTCATCCAAGTCAAAGTGACAAGTTGTGGGTACTATAAATTATGTACCTGATTTCATTTATCTATACCTTTAAGAGGTATTAGACTAAAGGTAAAATGAGAACCTTTTCACTGACAGTCAGCAAGGAGTGTTTTGCCTGGAAACCCTTTCTGAACATTTTGGAACAAAGAGTAAAGGAAAACCAGACATATTGTTCAATACCATATATCCCAGTCTATTTGCAGGTAAACTGTCTTTTAAATCTCAGGCTATCACCACAAAGTGGAATAACTGCTACCCACCAAAATTTTATCATTATAGAATGTATAGTTTTCAGATTGTCAATGTTTGAGTAGAAATTCACCCTCAAGTAGGAGTTACCACTTAAGGTTCTTTAAACAACCTGATATGGCTGACAGTTAATAGACCCTCTTCTAAATCTGCCATGTGTGTTCATCACATTCATTCTTTTACTCATTGAGAGAGAGAGAGAGAGAAAACTTACTTGGGGACTCATATGCCATGCAGTTAAATGCTTGGGTCATAAAGATGAGTGAAAACAGACGTGGTAATTCCCCAATGTAGCTTTAACTATGATGGAGAAGGCAGAGATTAAACACACACACACACACACATAAATGGAAAATTCTAATTACAAGTCCACCAAAAACTAATACTATGGATAGTATAATAGAGAAGTCTGATTTAGTAAGAAAGACAGAGTAACTGAGCAGAATTCAAAAACTTATGTACAGTTAAATAGGCTAAGAGGGGAGGGAAGGTTTCAGCCAGAGAAAACCTAGCTCACAATAGCTTTAAGGCCCGGTCTATAACCTTCATCCTAGAATCACTTCATGACTTCTATTGGAACTTTCTGTTCTGATTTTGAGTCCCCAGTGAATAGATTTATTCTCAAATTGCAATTCTGATATCTCTGTATTCAGACAACACAGCATCTAGCAGCACTTGAAACCTATAATCCCAGTTCTTAGAGAAAACACTATAGTCACTCAGCATTTTTATCCATAAATAACTATTTGCAGAGTTTTTCAATCGACTTGCCTTTCTAAGTGTGAAAAGCGCCTACAATGTTAAGGTCAGTGTTCAAAAGTAGTTGTAGTAAAAAGAAAATCTGGATGGTATCTATTTAGAAAATCAAACCCAATCATTGAGGTCCCAGATTGATGTGGTAGTTGGCTAGGTATAGCTTCCATCTTCGTGTAGCATTGATACAAGCTTTGTGACATATGAGTCTCAGGAAATTAATACTTTTATTCTTCCTACTACCCTGAGGACATATTGTTCTCCTTATGCAAAAATGGCATTATTGACCCCCAGTCAACAGGACACATGCTCTGGCCAATTTGTCTCCTAGAGTTGATAGATTTCATTGATCTGCTCACGCTTTTTCTTCCAGTTCCAATGTGGAACACATTTTAAAGTTAACTGGTTGGAGATAGGGATCTAGCTGGTGACAGCAGACCAAACACTATTCTTCTTATTGTTTGGTTCAGAGATTTTAAGCAATGTTCTAAGAGGTGGGGAACTGAGCCAGCAAGAGGCAAGGCTATTAGAACAACCTGGGGACCTTTTTCAAAGTCTACATGCTCAGCTTTCCCTCAAATTACAGAGATTTTATTGAGCCCTTGCTAAAAATCCACTGTTTAAAACATTATCATTCTATCACTGTCTTCTTCACTTTCATGTAAATACCTACCTCACAGCATGTATCAACTAGCATTGCAAGCTAGATAGGTAGTTGGTAAATAGATGCTGTATGAGTTGCTTATTGCAGCTGTAACAAATTAGTATGAAGCTTTAGTGGCTTAAAACAGCAAATTTATTATTTTATATTTCTGGAGGTCAGTGTGTCTGTAGAACTGCATTTTTTCTGGAGGCTCCCAGAGGGAATTCATTTTCTTGTCTTTTCCAGCTTCTAGTGGTCATTTAAATCCCTTGACTCCAGGCCCCTTTCTCCATCTGCAATGCCAGCAGGGCAGCATCTTCTCTCCTATCTGACTTCCTGCCTCCCTCTCCTAAGAATCCTTGTGGCTACCTGGCTCCCCCCCTGATAATACAGGATAATCCCCACATCTTAATATCCTTCGTCACATTTGCAAAGTTCCTCCTGCCATGTAAGTCAACATACTAAGAAGTTCCAGGGATTAGGATGTGGAAATCTTGGGTGGCGGGGAGAGGATCATTATTCTGTCTACCACATGTAGTAGGTAGATAGATGACAGATGATAGCTAGTTAGATAGATGGATAGTTGTAGTTTTAAGTAGACTTGCCTGGAATCAGATTAGCAAATGGCAAGGAGAAAATTGACCCAAAAGGATCAAAGCCCTAGCTTCAAAACCCCATTGCCAAATGAACTACTTGAACAAGGAAGAGCAGACCAATATGGCAGGAATATGTGACCATCTCCCTTAAGAATGATTTAAAGCTGCCTGATTAAGAGAATGGACAACAGGTAGAAATGAAAGGGAGAGTTTAGCTAATAGAGCTTATGGAAGAATTTTCGTGTAGTCACAATGATGCAAAGACAAAATATACTATTTCTGAGGGAAAGAAAGTAGAAAACAAATCCCCTGTTAGTTCTATTAAAATATTAATATATGAATCTAATAACCATTTATGGGGATGTTGTAAACGAGAATTTAAAAGTAGAAGGGGGGCTGAAATAGGTAAACATTAAGGTCCCTTCCAACCTAGCTCTCTGGGAACCTATAATCTGCTCACCTAACAAAAATTATAGAAGTTAGTCACATCCCATATGTAACTATCAACATACACATGAGAGAATAGAATGGGTGGCTTGAAGCTGAATTCTGGGTCTGTGGATCTGGATTCAAATTCTGACTCTGCACTACCTAACTGGCAATGTATTTAACCTCGCTGAGCTTCAGTTTCCTAATCTGTAGATTAGGGGTGTGGTGAACATTAAACTTGATAACGTTTATCAAAATATCCTGGCCCAGTCTCTAGTACATTGGAAGCTTTCAAAATGGTAGTTAGGAGAAGCCAATATTAAAACACCCTTTAGCTTAACCCAGAGCATCCAGCCTCATTTTCAGTCCTAGAGCCATTCAAACACTTTGTGAGTTAAAAGAAGAAAAAAGGTCTTTGTGCAGACAGATTTCAAGATAAACCTCAGGGGTGCCATGCAGGGGTGACTTACACAACGTTGGCTGCCACTGCACAGGCCGAGACGATGATCATCACGGTTGCCTGGATCTGGTAGTCGGGATGCAGCAGGCGCTGACACGCCAGGTACACCAGCACGCCAGTCACCACCCAGATGCACAGGATGGACAGCAGGGCGCCAAAGATCTCTAGAGATTCAAACACACAGAAACACTCACACACACAAAATTCTATCACCTACGCCCCCAAGAGCCATAAGAGTCTTTGCCCTCCCCCCTCAAAAAAAAAATGAGGCCCCAATGAGTTCACTCTGATTCGCAAAGTAAAGGTGTGAATGGATTTTAAAACTAAGATAAGGCACTTTATGTTAATGTGACATTCATAAAACACCAGCCTCTGAGTTCATTATGCTCCACATTACTAAGTAATTTCCAGCAAATTTTTAGAACATATTAGTGGCTGCCTGCCCTCACTGTTTTCCTTGGGGATTTTCATTTAAACAGGTGTTAAAATGATTGAAACTTATTAAGAGATGAAATAATGAGACACAAAGAGTAAAATGTGTTTAGAAACTCTTAATTTCCCCATAAAACATTTATGGCTTGCAAGTACCGGCACTTTCAGTGGAATAAAATAGTAAAAAGGGAAAACTTCAGAGAGTACTTGAGGAAAATGAGTTTTATTTGCCAACCCAACATATTATAAACAAAGAGCTGAGCTCAGAGGCTTATCAACACTCTAACTGTATTTTAAGAGCAATAGTAAGAAAAAGAAGCATCAGAATAGATGCATTTACATTAATAATAATATTTGAAGGCAAGATAGTGCTCAATCTACCATGGTAGGAAAATACGTTTGCTCATTTAGGAGTTCCTTAACACCTCACCCTGATCTTTATCCCAACCTTGTAGATAGCTTCTAAAAACCCACAAGGGTTAGAAACATTCTGTATATTTTTAAGGCAGCCCTAGGAAATTAATGCAACCTATAGCAAACAGTCAAGGAGCTATTATTTTATTGGTCTAATCCTTTGCAGAAGTTTATGAGGACCAAGCCCAAGAATTTCAGGTTAGTCAAAAACAGAGATTGAGTTTGTAGCCATCAAGTTGTGTGCTTCCTACCCATGAGAATCCAAATGAGGACCTGAAAGTAGATTGTGTCCAAGTCTAAACCCATAATTAAAGAGGTAGAGTGAGATAAGAGCTTGGTGGATAAAGCCCAGATGCCAAGTGCAAGAGTCAGGAGTCAGATCTAAACACAGGATAAAATGAAGAGTCAGAAATCCAGAAGTAACTACTTAGAAAAGGAAACACATGAGGAAACATCAGTAAGTGCTACCATGATTGCTAAGAAAACTGTGAGGCTAGCAGGGGTTATCAGGTTGGCCAGACCACTCTGTGGGTGTGTTGGACTCACCTATATATAACTATAGAGGTTCTGCTTAATATGGTAGCCATCAGTCATGTGTGGCTATCTAATTTGAAATTAAGTAAAATTAAAAATGTGGTTCTTCAGTAGCAGTAGGCACATGTAATGTACTCAATGGCTACACTATACTCTGTATTATAGAATATCTCCCCCATAGCAGAGAGTTGTAGTAAACAGGTTATGGACTCCTATAGCCAGGATGACAAAATACAAGTAGTAATCCAAATTCTGAGTTACCATCCTACGTTTACAAAACAACTTTGACCAATAGTATCAGAAAGTGTCAAGTACATGTAAAACTTTATACAGACAAATGATGGGTGCTCAGCCAAAGGTACATGTTTTCCAAGTGTAGCTTGGTTCGGGAACTGGCAAAAGCATTCACAGATCACACTGTCACAAACTCTCTTTATTGTTGTTCATTGCCTCATCTCTTTGTGAATGTCAAAGAGAAAGCAATTCAAAATACCTGTGATGATACCACTGGAAACTTGAAAAACCACAGTTCACAGTTGTCTGTCTACTAGCTGTGGTCCTGTCTGTGCCTGCGTCTTCACAGAAGGCTGGCCTTGTTGGCCACCCTTGCACTGCCCCCAGACTGCTTTAAACCAATTTTCTCAACCAGTGTGAAAATGTGGAATTATGACTATTTGTGCAGATGATCTGCACAAAACACTCAGCCAGAATCTCCTCCAGCTGATACAGAAATAATACAGAGAAGTGGTGTTGGGGGCAGAGGGGAAAGGGATGGGTCAGGGAAGGAGGGTTGTGAAAAATGAGCCAAAGTAAACATTTCCCAGACACTAAACACTTATCATGAACTGGGCCACTTCCTAAATAAGAGCAAGCAGTTACTCAGTGCAAGAACCAGCTCCAAGAAAGGAGAAAAGGTAAAATTTCATTTCCTCCTCTTCCTCTTCCTCCTCTTTTTTTTTTTTTTTTTTTTTTGCTGTTATTGTTGACTGATTGAGCAAGGTGTTCAGTCAAGCCACTCACTGAATGGTTAAATGCAGTGTATAAGCAGGAAAGCCCACGTTCTATTCCCAACTCCACTATGAGAAGTTCTTCAATCTGTGTAACTCTCTTGGGCCCCTTGTGCCTTATCTTGCAATATGGCAAATGCTTTACTCCTACCCGCATGCCCTTCCAGAGATGCAGGGTAATTTAATGAACTGTATCATGGCTGTTACCACATACAGAGACCCTGGGGCTGGGGTGGTTGCTAATGCGATACACATGTTCCTATTGTCCCATAGGAGTAGAGGCAGCACCATTAATCTGGCTGTTAGCTGAATTAATATTGAGAACACACATTGCCACATACACATTTATTTCACCTTGTGAACCAGAGATGTGTCTCTAAGGGAATTTTGAACAAGGCTTTGCTTTGCATCTTCCATTCTCACTCTTGGTTTACCTCTGCAGCACTAGCTCTGCCTTAATGGCTCAATCAATGAACTGTACCTGCTCGGTGCCACCCAAACGTCAGCCGCTTGGAGGGTGGCTTCGTTGACAACCACAGGGAGAAGAGGCTGAGCAGAAAACTGGTCAAGTCAATTAAGAGGTGAGCAGCATCAGTGACAACAGCGAGACTCCCGGCGATGTGCCCACCTAGGGGACGAAGAATAGCACACGGAGTTAAGGCCCCTGAAGGCAACTGGATTCATGTGCATACTAACCATAGTTGGTGAAAATGCCGCTGACTTGCAAAACTTTTGAAAGAAAAAAGAGAAGGAAATCTTAACATTGATTTAATCCTCTTCTTCTTCCCAGTTTGACAAGTAAAGAAACTGAGACTCAGAGAGTGGATAGGATTTGAACATGTGGAAATTAATTTCAAGGGAGAAGCCATTCCTGGGGTAACAAAGGGACAGAGATTGGAAAGTATGAGGCACATCTGGAGAGCACCCAGTTAGACTGGGGCATAAAGATTCAAAAAGGGAACACGAGAAGATCAGGCTGGAGAGCTTTAGGCCAGATTCAAAGAATCTCATAATCCAGACTGAGGTCTTGGAGTCCTGTTTATAAACCAGATGTTGCTGTCTGGCCCACAGATGTGTACTTATTTGACTTATAATTTTATCATAGCCTTTCCCCTTCCTTATGCTCTGTTAATTTATATTATCCACCTGAATTGGAGATCCCTGTAATAAACAGCGAGGAGCAGAAAGGAGAAAGGGCAGGAACCTTCCAATGGGCTTCTTGAGTGCCCAATAAATCCAATAAAGCATAGGAGTTGGACCCAAGCCACGAGAGTCCTGCCTGGCTTTTCTCTTTATTTGATGTGTTCCCCCTATATCCTGCTAATTCTCCTTTGAGAAAAGACCTCCAGCCTCCAAAATAGAAGTTAAAGAAAAACCTTGCCCTTTCCTTCCCAAACAGGGTTTGCTGTTTGAGAGCAATAACCTTTATTGCTCTTACTACATTTTTCCAGCAAAGAGCTTTTGCTGACTGATGGGTTCTCCCAGCAGCTGTTTATTGCCTTGTGTACTACAAAGCAGCACAGACTGTCAGCCATCAGCCCTGCCATCATCAGACTCACCTTGTCTTGCCTGATGATTTTTAAAAATTACATAGATGGCTCATAATTGCAATAATCCCCACAGACCATTGGCTCTAGCTGTAGTTAATAACTGGTTTGTCAAGGTTTAATGGGCTGAAGCAAAGTAATCTTCAGGCTTGTTACTGAACAGTCAGTACAAAAATTGGAATGATTCATTAGCCAAAAAGCAACATTTTGCTAACAAATCAGCTGTCTTTCTAATTATCCTCTAATGTTGCTCTATCTGCCAAACTGGGTCCTGATGATAAAACTGTGTTAATAATGCATTATTTCTTGCCCAGAGAATGACTCCATACAGATAAGCAGTATGCTGCAATCACAGCAATGAGTGATGATGATTCTATGTGCTGGGCTGAAATTATAGTCAAAGTCAAGGAAATGAAGTCTTGTAGGGTTTCTGCAACAGGCTCAGCTGTGTCAGGAGGCACCTGAGAAAGAAAAGGGGCTTGCTTTGGAAGAAGCATGTTAATATGGAGACCTGGGAACTGAGAACCATTTGCAACCATCAGAGCTACTTATGAGAACCATCCAGAAAGTTGTGAGCAATCATTGCTGAATCTTACAGAGCAAACTGTTTGCAGGAGGTAGTCTATGACTAAACCTGCATTTGCTTCTGAAAGCATGGGGTATTATTGACAAGTAATTCAATTATCCAGCCAGCATTTATTGATCCCTTACCTGTGCATGGTATAGAAGTAGGGTATATACAAAGATAAACAAATCACAACCCCTCTTCAATGATCTCCTTGTCTAATACTGCCCTGGAAACAGACTAATGGGCCAGGGGATCAGAGAGCCACTGTCACTGGTAGCATCAAGGAACTTTTCACAAAGAGGGGTAAGAATTAGCAGTAAGAGAAGGGTTTTTTTCAGGAAGAGGTAAGAGCAGGAACAAAAATACAGAGAAATGAAAGAACATGGCACCTTTCTGGAAAAGCAGGAGGTGTGGGGTGTTGGAGGAAGAATGGGAAGCGGACTGGGTATTGGGTTGGGGACCCTTGTGTGGGGTATTTTATGTCAAGCCAAGGAACTCAGAGGTTATCCTGTGGACTTAAGGGGATCTGCTTATGATTTTGTGTCAAGGTCATGACATGTTCAGATCTGAATGTAAGAGGGAGATCTTTGCCAGTAGTATGGAAGATGACCTGGATGGAGGAGAAGTTGAGATGCAACAGTCATAGCCGAAGGAAATTATGATAAAGGCATGGACTAAGGCAGTGGCCATTGTATTTCTGGAATAGTTGGCAAGATGTGGAGAGTGAAGCGCTGATAGAAAGACAGGAGAGGCACAGAAAGGCATTGGTCCCAGAACAGACCCTACTTAGGGCCAATGGGGTGGAGGTGACAGCAGGAGAGCAGGCGAGCCACTGGGCCTGGGTCTCACATGCACACACCACCTCAGATTGAAACAGTTGGCATTAAGTCCCCATGAGGGTGTCCATGGGGAACAGAGACTTACTGACAGGACTGAAAGACGTAAATATATCTCTGACGACATGAGCCTTGTGTCCCATCACTGGGCTATACCAGTGTATGCTATGACTTCACATTTTCTAAATTCTTTAATTGTCTTATGAATAGTATTATTACACTATATAGTTGTTATGTCAAAAACTCATCAAGTTATTATTTAACAAGTGCAGCAGGTCCTCAAATAACGTCGTTTCATAGCATCAGCACCATTTCGTTCTAATGCTGATGAGACAAAAAATGGATTCCTGTGGGGCCACTGTCTGTGGAGTTGACACATCCTCCCCATATCTGGGTGGGTTTTCTCAGGGTTTTTTCTCCACACTTTCCTCCTACATACCACAGATGTGCCCCTATGGTGATCTGGCATATCTACATGGTCCCAGTCTGAGTGAGTGTGGTTGTGTGTGAGTGCACCATGCAATGGGATGGTGGCCTGTCAGGGCTGTTCCCGCCTTACACCCTGAGCTGCCAGGACAGGCTCTGGCCCCCGAGACCCTGAAATGGAGTAAGCAGGTAAAGAAATGAATGAATGATGACAAATGATTATCAAATAAAAATTCATAAAGTGTGTGATAATCACACAAATGCACAACAATAAATGATATGAGACAAAAGCGCTCAGTCTGCCACATTTGTGATTGTTTTTGAACTGTGTGGTGGGAGAAGGTGCTCCTTACAATTTTCACTTTGCAAACATTTATCCCTTGATTTAAGCCACCACCACTATGACCACTGTCACTCACTGATTTACCAAAAGTGGGTAAATAATTATCGTGTTTTTATTCATCTTTATGAAATGTATGTATAGCTCACATTTATTTCAATGTTTAATATTAGAAGTGTTTGGTCTTTATTTATAAGTTTGATGATATTTTTTGCCCAGAAATATGCCATAGACCTTAATTTATTTCTATCAATTAGCCTATGGTAAAATTGGTTTTGTTACATGTTGTTTTGCTTAAAGTCGAAGTTTCCAAGAACCTATCAGTGACATTAAGTAGGTCTTACTGTATTTAAAATATACCACATTTTTCACAGTCATGTTTTGACATTTCTTAAATTTTTAATACCCAGAACCTCAAAAAATATCAGTGGCCAGAGCCATTGAGACATTCTGGCTATAGGACGAAGTAAGTACCCTGATCAATAAAATATGAAGTTAACACACCACTTAGTTATATCTTTCTCTTAGTAAAAGAGAATTTTTTCCACCCTGAAATTCTTATCATATTCCCTGACTGCTCCCAGCTCTGTATTCTTATCTAGCAATCTAGTTTTTTCTCCTTTCTTGCTTAACTCTGACTAGTCCTGTTTCAGATGCCTCTCCCTGGCCACTTTCAATTAATTTCTTCCATACTGGAGCTTTTGTTTCTGAGTTCTCAGTGTCTGAACATTTATCCTTTCACGTAGTATACATCTGCAACATTACTCCTCTTTATGGCCTTTCTACAATGAGAAATTTTCATAAGCAATCAGAAAGAGTCCCAACTCAATAGGCTATAGGGCCCATTAAGAGTAGACACATGTTTATACCCTTCCCTAGTTCTTCCTACAATCAGCTCTGTACCCTGGAACAACCTCTTTCCCAAATACAGCTCTACAACCAGCTTGTCTCTGTGCAAAATGTCAATTACTCCTCAAGGTCTACAGAATGAATCCATATTCCCAAGCTGAGCCCCAACCCTTCTGACACCCCCAATGACCAGTCTAGCTATATTCTTCATTAACCACTTTTCACCTTACACCCCTGCCCTAGATAGTTTCTTTCAGCTGCAAGTCATAAATGTCTAACCGAAACTAGCTTAAACAACAGTAACAACAAAATAATAATGTATAGGTGCACATAACTGAGAAAAAATCTGGGTGAGATTGCATCAGGTGCAGTCTAATCCTAAGGTTCAAAAAATGTTCTCAGGGTTCTGCTTTGTCTCCGCCTATTGTTATTTATTGTTTTGTTGAAGAAAGACTTCCTCCCTTCATCAAGAAAGGTGGGCCTCTGGAAATTCTAGGCCCCTATGATTTCAGCTTAGTATTTGTACAGGAAAGAGAGAGAGCTTTCTTCCAACTTCTCTATTTAAAGACCCACAGACTTTGATCAGTCTAGTTTGATATCTCGCACCCAGCTTTGCCTATGAGCATGAGGTTCTCAGGCCAGAAGGACCAGAATTACAACCAGAGGAAAGTGTTTGAGAAAGCTTGATGAACAGGAAATACAAGTCTACTACAAAAAACGGCACCCAAATTTCTAAGAATATAGATTTTCTGTTCTGCTTCAGACCCACCACTTGGAATCTTTCAACGTAAGGCCTGATATTTACTATCTCCCAGATGACAGCATTAAATAGTATTTATTTAGGCCCCTCCATCTGAAATTCCCTCTCATCTCCCTTTTGACCACCTCTCAATTCCTACCAATCCTCAAGGCATTACTCAAATCCCATATCCTGCAGGAGGACCTCCCAGATCTCCAAGAGTGATCTAAGAATAATAATTTCTTTCTCTAACATAGTCAAGAATGGCTTTGGGGAGAAGATGAGCATTGGATTGTGGTCTTGAATGAAGGCCAGAATTTTGATGAGTATGGAGAATGAGGAGAGCGCTTTTTGATTCAAAGAAAAAGGCATAAGCAAAAGCGACAGGGACTCTAGGTGAAATGATTGTTTTGCAAGGAATCAATGAATAAAATTTGGCTGAAGCAGAGCAGACATGTAGGGGAGCAGTAAGGAGAAAATATTAATAGTCAGTTTAGCAAACAGACCATGGAATATCTTGAAAGACAAGTGAGAATTTTTCATCTTGTCCAGGATGCCAGAGCTTTCCAATATATTGATCACTTTTCACCTGGGGCAGCCAAGCAGGGCCTAGCACAGTAAGAGCCTCTGAACCAGTCTCTTCCAGCTACAAGTACCCATGTCAGTTTGGCCCAGTGCTCACTAAAATTTCCCATGCTTTCCATAACAGGGAAAAGCTTGCGAACCACTGAACTCTGCAAAAATGAACCACGGAAGAATTTTGAAGATAGAAGAAACATGATAAGAGCAATGTTTTAGGAAGATCTGCTCAATATCAATATAGCTTAAATTTCAAATGTTTGTCATTCAGTATCTATTTAGTTCCTTTACTGACAATATCACTTTCTTCAGACTCTAAAATCAGATTAGAACTCCTAAACTCTAATTCATAGGAATGAGAAGGAAAAGGAGGAGGTTGATCCACTGACTCCAAGGGAATAGCTGCCCATTTTCCCACTAAAAACATAAGGCATTTTAAAAGCAAAATCACAAACACTTGACAAATTAAGTATAGAAGGAATGTACCTCAACACAATAAAGGTCATATAGGACAAACCCACAACTAACATAATACTCAGCAGTGAAAAGTTGGAAGCTTTCCTCTAAGATCAGGAATAAAAAAAAGATGCCCCACTCTCACCACTTCTGTTCAACATAGTGTGACCTGAACACTGAAAACCATAAAATATTAATGAAAGAAAATGAAGAAGAAACAAACAAATGTTTATGGATTGGGAGAATTAATATCATTAAAATGCCCATACCACCCAGACTAATCTACAAATTCAATGCAAACCCTATAAAAATTCCAATGACATCACAGAAATAGAAAAAAATCTTAAAATTTGCATAGCACCACAAAAGACCCCAAACAGCCAAAACAATCTTGGGTAAAAATAGTAAAGCTGGAGGCATCATCTTACCTGACTTCAAAATATGTTATTAATACAGTAATCAAAACTGCATTTTACTGGCATAAAAAACAGACACATAGACCAATGGAACAGAATAAAGAGTCCAGAAACAGAAAAAAATCCATGCACTTGTAGTCAATTGGTTTTTCAAAAAAGATGCCAAGAAAGAACATCTTTTTTGGGGAAAGATCAGTCTCTTCAATAAATGGTGCTGGGAAAATTGTATATTCAGATGCAAAAAAAAATAATGAAATTAGGCCTTTATCTATACCACATACAAAAATCATACTGAATGGGGAGAAATTGAAACCATTCCCACTTCAAACTGGAACTAGACAAGGATGTTCACTATCTCCTCTTCTATTCAACATAGTGCTCAAA